>JARHVA010001963.1:2140000-2772500 GCA_037957365.1 Torreya grandis | reverse complement strand
ACACACAGGTTTATGTCTTATGAAACTCATATACATATTCTTATTACATGAAATTTGTTATCAAATTATTGTGTTTATTATCTTTGATTTTATAAATATTTTTTTTTTGTATTCAAAGTTATTAAATGTTGAATATTAATGTTATGCCAATTTTCAAGTTAACTATAAAAGATTGATATAATATTGATTATCCATAAAAATGGAGAAACTGAGTTAATTTGTTGTTAACCCATTTTCAGATCAAGCTCAATATTAGATTAGTTTTCCAACTTGGGTTTACTGATAGTTTTTGTAGTTTGTGTCAATATTATTTAATTAAATCATTAAAAAATAAGTACATGTTGCAAAAGTACAACCATGGGAAAACCTCTAAAGAGATAAAGGCTTCAGGAGCTTGAAGACATAAAATGAAAAATTCAAGAGGGTAAATCTGAATTGAGAAGAATATTAAAGTTCTTGGAAGATGATAAATATGATCTATAAGATATATTATAGTCCCATGGTGAATTTATCATGGGAATCATCCAAGAGTTACAGATTAAGTTACAAGCCAAAGAAGAGTCGACCATGAAAATGAGACCATCCTCTACCTCAAATACATAAACCCAGATTGAGTTATGCATAGTAAGTAATTCGTTATGTTTTCTTTATTTGCATAAATATGTAGATGCTTCTTTTAGTTAATTTGAGAAGAATACTCATGGTGTTGGCTCTAAGTTTCTAATCAACATTGGTTTTGATGGAAAAGGTATTGGAATCAATGGCCAAGGAATGACTAATCTCATATAGGTTGAGGAAAGACCTTGCTATGTAAGTTTGGGATATGTTAGTGGCAAAGTAGAAGTTGGATAATGATCCAAAATAGTTTAATCAAAGGAAGATGAAATATCCCTTTTACATGATATCTACTAAACACACAAAACTCTAAAATCTAACTTTAGACTTATGGATTTAGACACAATATAGAAATTCTTTCCTAAATACCACATAGGCATTAATTTGCACACACATAGATTAAATACTCAAATATTAATTGTTTATATAAATATGGGAAATAACATAACAATTATTGAAGGAAATTACACTACTTATCACAAGACAACTCCATTACACAACTTGTATTATAAGATTACAAGTATTACAAACAAAGAAGGAATCACCCTCACAATTCCTTACAACACTCAAAAAGAAGGAAATACTACCATAAGATAACACATGAAATCTGAAATACTACAACCTATCACACTTGATAAACTTTGTATATCTCTAATAAAGAACAACTGTAATCTCTGAGTGAGATCACCAAGTAGAACTACAAGGTTTTCATCCTTTGATCATGTATCAACAACCATAGGTTTTCATCCATGAATCCTATATGGGAGAGCCAAGGGTTTTAATTATTGAATCTCATACGTTTGATGCACAAGGTAGCAAATGAATTTGAGTGATAAAAGATGATCCCCCAAAGGAATTCCATTAACACTTATATAATTTTACAATGGGAGAAGGTGAAGATTGAGTAGAGAGAAGATGGGGTGTAAAATTCCTCAAGGGTGGGTAATTTTTCCAACGATGACAAGTCTCCAACATGTGCCTTCATAACTTTTGTGCCATATCTCCCATGTGAAGGAAAACATCTCCAATCTATCCACCAACCCATTTTTGACTTCTTCCAATGGTGTCACCACCAACTTTGGTGTCATATTCCCCCATGTGAAGAAAAAAACATTTTAATTTATCTCCTTAGTGGGCCAAAATGCCCCTCATTAATCACATGCCTTGAATTGTGCAATATTCTTTATGTGCACCTTGCCACCTCATCACACTCCACCTCACTACCATATCACCATGCCCTATTACTAGTGAATAGTGACCATAAATAGTGTTATGTGAATAGTGATGGTGAATATTAACCCACATAAAATCTCCCTTAATCACCTATATTTAGCCTATTGGGAATTGGATAGGTTAAGGGTCTTATACCAGTGCTTTGTTAGGGAGAAGGGGATATTACAGTCCTCCTTTCCCAAAATTTCTTGTCCTCAAGAAATTGTAGATTTTGATGCTATAAAATGTGTTCACCTTCCCACATGGCATCCAATATTAGAAAATCTTTCCATTGAACTAGATACTCAGTGATAAATTGGTTCTTGAGCTTCTTCTCTTATCTCTCAATAATTTATTCTAAAATGAGGATTAATTTTCCCTCTTCATCTAGAGGTGGTAACTCAAAATGTGGTGCAATGTGTTGTCCAAATTCCCTTTTGAGGCAAGACACATGAAACAAATTATGGATCTTGCTCTACTCAGGTAGCTCTAACTCATATGCAACCTCACCAATCTGTCTTACAATCCTATAAGGCCCATATAACCATGGATTCAATTTGTTTTCACCACCTTTCTTCAAGGATGATTATATATAAGGTTGTAAATAAAGAAACACTAGATCTCCCACATCAAAAACTCTCTCCACCATCTACTTGTCTACATACATCTTTTGTTAATTTTGATCCTATTACAGGTTCTCCTTAAGAGCCTTCATTATATCTTGATTATCTTGAACCCAATCATGAGCTTTGAGATCTTGACTATCTGATATTACTAAATCAACAAAAGATGGGGTATCATACCCATAAAGTACATGGAATGGAGTCATGCTAATGCTCATGTGATAGGTCATGTTATATAAATTCTCACCCAAATACAACCACTTGACCCTTACCTTATGATGTCTTAAGACATAACTATGCAAATATCCTTATATCCATTTATTCATGATCTCAATCTGACCATCTATTTGTGGGTGATAACTAGTACTAGGTGTCAACTCTGTGCTAGATAATCTAAACAACTCCTACCAAAAAGTGCTCATGAATCTACTATTCCTATCACTGACTATGTTTTTAGGCAGCCCATCCAGCCTAAAAACTTCCTTAAAGAATAATGTAGTAATTTGTAGTCAATTGTATTCTACTGATATGGAAAAGAAGTGATCATACTTGGTGAACCTATCAATCACCACATAGATGCAACTCTTACCCTAAACCTTGGGTAAGCCTATGATGAAATCCATTGATATACTCTCCCATTTCTAGTTGGGAAAAGGTAATGGTTGAAGCAACCCTACAAGGAAGGAGTGTTCAACTTTGCTTTGGTAACACACCACACATTATCTAACATGCCTAAGGACATCATTCTTCAAACTTTTCAAAGTAAACCTCTAGTAGACACATTTGTAAGTCTTGAAATATCCTTGATGTCTAGCCAAGGGTGTGTCATAAATGGCTCTCAAAATCTTTTCCTTCATCTTTGATTCAGGTATGAGATATATCTTATCTTTGTAGTATATCATATTATCCATATCCTTGTACCTATCATCCTATACTAACCCATCCATAATATCACAAGCAAACTAATTTTTGAAGTACTCAACCAAAATATGAGCCTTTCAATTAGCTAAATTTTTTATTAGAGAATAAAGGAATGGTTGCCTAGATAAAACATTAGTTACTATATTTTTCTTACCTCTTACATACTCTATATCAAAATCATAGTCTTGCACCTTGATTACCCATTTTTTTTATGATCATTGAGGTCTTTCTGCTCTATAAAGTATTCAAACTATTATGATCCATATAAACCATAAACTTGTTACCCACTAGATACTATCAAAACTTGATCAAAGCATGCAAGATGGCCAACATCTCCTTGTCATAAGTAAAGTATACTCATTCTAATATACTTAGCTTCCAGCTCTCATAGGTGATGGGATGCCTATCCTACATCAATATGGCACCAATACATATTCCTAAATCATCGCATTCATGAATGAAAAGCCTTGAAAATTTTGGAAATTTTAATACTGGGCATGTGTTCATCACCTTCTTAAGGTGATCAAATTCTTGACATGAAATTTTAGACAAGTAAAGGCCCCCTTTTTGGTCAAATCTAACAAGGGTACTCTTAATTGAGAATACCCCTTCATGAACCTCCTAAGAAGTAGTAGATGCAAAGTCTCAAGAATCCCCTCAATTGAGTCAGAGTCTTTAGTGTTGGCCAGTCCATGATTGACTATATCTTACTCTAATCCATTTTAACTCTTGTACCAATCACCAATTCTAGGTAGAGTATCTCCTCTATCCCAAATTCACATTTGGAATCCTTTATATATGGTGATTATGGCTCCATAATAGATATAATCTCATCAAGGTGCAAAATGTTCCTCCTATGTATAGTTGTAAATCAATATGTCATCAAAGAACATAAAGACAAACTTCCATAGGTGGTAGTTGAACACATGGTTCATAAAATATTAGAATGTGGATGGAGAATTAGTTAGTCTAAATGGCATAACCAAGAATTCAAAATTGCCAAAATGACAATGTAAATTAGTTTTATGTACATCCTCATCTCTTACCTTGATTTGATGGTAACCTAATCTCAAGTCAGTCTTTGAAAAATATGTGGAACCATACAACTCATTAATCAACTCATTGATATTAAGAATTGGATATCTATTCTTGATGGTCTACTTATTGAGGAATCGGTAGTTAATGCACATCCTCATAGTTCCATCCTTCTTCTTCACCAAAATAACTAGTGAAGCAAATGGGCTACAACTCTACCTAATATGTCCCATTTCCATCAGTTCTTTGATGGCCTTCTAAATTTATTCCTTAAAGGCTCTAGGATGATGGTAGGAAGTAGTCATGAATGGATTTGATCCTGATTCTAGTTCTATCACATGCTAAAATTCTCTATTAGGTGGTAATCTTAGAGGTATATCATTAAATACTTGTGTATGCTTGTCCAAAATCACTTGAACATCTTGATGATGGGTTTTACCTTCTTATTGTGGGGTTGTATTTCTCACTAATTAGTATGATGACCATGTTATTTGGACTTTCTCAAAAGACCTCTCTATACTTCATACTGAAACTGTACTTAGGGCCCCATTGGCCATCCCATGAAGCAAGAACTCTTCCCCATTACTCTTGAATTTCAACACCATATCTCTATAGTTTAATGTTAAATCCCCTAGGGAATGTAGCCATTGTACTCCCAAAACCATATTTTTATCTCTAAGATTTACTACATAAAAATCGTCAAACAAATGGTACTTGCCAAGGGTGATGCTAAAGCTCTTGATTCTTTTTGTACATATAATTGATAATCCATTTGTAACTATGATGTTGAACCCTTGAAAGTCCTCCATCTTTATTCCTCTTTTTTCTACTAGCTCTTTATCGATGAAGTTATGGTTGGATCCACTGTCGATCAAGATAGTCACATTCTAGCCTTTAAGCACACCACATACCCTGAATGGGTAATACATAGGTACACCAAAAAGAGTGGCAAGGGTGCTTTCTACAATACTTTCATCCCTCTTAACTTTAGCTTCAAGCTCTAATTATTCTACTACTACTTTAGCTACTTATTCTTAGAACTCATCTTTAGATATTATTTTGATATAATGCACTTGTCCTTTGGGGAGACATCTATGTCTAGGTCCCCAAGGATCCTTGCAAGTGAAGAATAATTTCTTCCTCCTCAACTCATTTCTAGCCTCTATTTCCTTTCTAATATTTGGTGGTGATTTGGTCTAGACATTATTTTGTTGGCATTGCTTCTTGTGTTATGCAAAAGGATGTGCCCTTGGCTACCCTAAGGGTGCTAATTTAGATGGTACATTAGGAGAAACTTTACTCCTTGATGTTGAAGATTCAAAATTCAAGGCCATCTTAATTTCCTTTTTCAATGTTATAGGATAAAAGGCTTTCACTAGTCCCTTAAGTGGCTTAGTTAGTCCTTCCACAAACATGATTACTATTTTTATTTTTGTCACATCTCAAACCATGATAGATAGCCTTTGAAAATAAACAATGTAGTTGTCTACATCACCTTCTTTCTTAAGTTGTGCTAACTCTTAGAAGTAGATTTTTGGATCCTTTTTATTAGACCTTTCTATTAGCTTTTGACTAAATTCTTCAATGGTGGTAATGGAACCATGCCCTAGGGTAACCATACCATGGTACCACCATTCATGGGCCACACCTTCTAAATGGAGTGTAGCCAATTTGATTACTTCATCTTCAAACATGGGGTTCAAGGAGAAGTATGTATCCAACTTTTACAACCAAGATCTTGCTATGGATTTATTTATCCCATGAAATATCAGAAGAGTAATCTTTCCCAACCTTTGTTGTATGTCTCTCTGTGGTTGAACTAGTGGATTTTGCCTGCCATTTTTTTTATTTCTTCCTTTCTTCCCTCTTCATGAATACTTTGAAGGGAAGCACATTCCCTAATTCATAGTCAATATTCATATATTCATCATCATCATGCTAGTGCAGAGGACCTACTTTTTCAAATGTTTCCTCCTCTTTTGGTAGAAATTTAGCATGAAATATCCTTGGGGATAGTAGTACTCTATCTCCATGTGATGTGCTAGCTTCCTCTAGTTTCTTCTTGCCTTTGTCAGGGAGATATTTATTCCTTGTAGTCTACACCATCAACTAGGTAAACATTTTTTGAGTTTGTTGTTAGTTTTGCTTTATTTGTTGGATGAAATGTTGCATAAAAACTATCATGTTGGCCATATCTTATCTTGCTCTAGATGGGCTTCCACTAGCTTTATCTTTTTTGTTCTTCACAAAAAATTCTTCATCTTCAACAATATTATTAGTCTCTATTCAAATTCTTATTTTTATCATAACACAAAGATAGATAGGCTGGCAAGATGCACAACTTTGATACCACTAAAATATCCCTTTTATAAGATATCTACTAAACACACAAAACTCTAATATATAACTTTAGACTTATGGATTTAGATACAATATATAATTTTTTCCTAAATACCACATAGGTATTAATTTGCACACACATAGCCTAAAGACTCAAATATGAATTGTTTATATAAATATGGGAAACAACATAACAACTATTGAAGGAAATTACACTACTTATCACAATAAAACTCCACTACACAACTTGTATTATAAGATTACAAGTATTAAAAACAAAGAAGAAATTAATTTCATAATTCCTTAAAACTCTTAACAATAAGGAAATACTACCACTAGATAACACATGAAATATGAAATACTATAACCTATCACACTTACTAAACTCTCTCTAATGAAGAATAATTATAATCTCTAAGTGAGATCACCAAGCAAAACCATAGGGTTTTCATCCTTTGATCTTATATTAGCATCCATAAGTTTTCATCAATGAATCCTATATGGGAGAGCCTAGGGTTTTCATATTTTAATCCCATAAGTTTGATGCATAAGGTATCAAATGAATTTAAGTGATAAAAGATGATCCCCCTAAGGAATTCCATCAACACTTATATAATTTTGCAAAGGGAGAAGGCGAAGAATGAAGAGAGAAAATATGGGGTGTAGAAGTCCTCAAGGGTGAGTAATTTTTTCAAGGATGACAAGTCTCCAACATGTTCCTCTATGACTTTTGTTCCATATTTCCCATGTGAAGGAAAACACCACCAATCTATCCACCAACCCACTTTTGAATTCTTCCAATGGTGTCACCACCAACTTTGGCATCATATTCCCCCATGTGAAGAAAAAGACATTTTGAATTTATCCACAAACCCGCTTTTGACTTCTTATAATGTTTGAAATAGTTCCACCACTAACTTTGGTGTCATATTTCTCCATGGGAAGAAAAAAACATTTTAATTTATCTCCTTAGTGTGCCAAGATGTCCCTCATTAATCACATGCCTTGACTTGTGAAATATTCCTTATGTGGGCCTTGACACCTCATCACACTCCACCTCACTACCATATCACCATTTTCTATTACTAGTGAATAGTGACCATGAATAGTGTTATGTGAATAGTGCTAGTGAATAGTAATAGGTGAATAGTAACACACATTAAAGTTCTCTTAGTCACCCATATTTAGCCTATTGTGAACTAGATAGGCTAAGGGTATTCTACCTGTGCCCTATTAGGGAGAAGGGGACATTACAAAATATTTAGGAGAATATCCCAATAAAATACAAAAATAACCTCTCCATGATGGTGAGAGTAATTACAAGTTGGAATTAGGAAGGGGAAAACCTTTCAATCATGGGATAATCATCCAGAAAGAATTCAAAGCATATCTAAAAAGAGATGAACTTCCTAAATGAGGTAAAATATTTTCCTCTTATCATAATTCTACAGATTACAACCCTAAAGTTATGACAAGTATAAGTACTCTAACATTTTATTCAATCATGAGGAGTTTGTATTTGAAACACATACATTATGGTATATGTATCCATGTAATTTTTGTGGATGAATAACCATTTTGTGTCCATGTGTTCTAAGATATAGGCCATCATAAATAATATAATATCCTTTGGGAAGAAGGAAATAAGTTCTAAAGACTACTTTCCAAGTAAAAATATGGAGAATGACAAGAAGGGTTTACTATCCAAGAAAATGGACAAGAATTATTGTACTCATTACAACATGAGTGGCCATTAGGTTGAGAAGTGTTGGAAAATTCATCCTCAACTACATCTAAAGATTTAAAAGGATCCTTAAAATAAGTAAGAGTCATCCATAAGAAAGAAATAATTTATCCAAACACCCATAAATCAATAGGTAGTAGATGAAAGAGTTGGTCAAGAACCAATAGTCCAAAAAGAAGCCCATGAATAATCCCACCTATCCAAGGAAGGTCCTATCAATAAGAAGCCACCAAAAGAAGAGAATACATTATATTGGATTGGTAATAAATGGATATCCTATTTTCATATCTATGTTTTGTTTAACATGCTTAAAACACCTACAAATCACTTTTTATATTTTCATTGTTTAAGAAGCATCAAGGAAACTAATCTTGGTTGTATGAGAAAGTGTAAAAGTAGATCACTCATTGAGAGTGAAATTAGATAAGCCATTTATGATGAAAATAACATCATGATCAACCCATTATGAATAGGTTGTATCATTGTTTATTTTGCATTCTCATATTTATTTTTCTTACCACTTCTTATAACATTCGACAAGATGGGTAGAGAGAAAATCCATTGAGAGATAACTCCAAGAAAAGGTTATATAAATCAATTATTGGGGTATGACAATAGTAGACATGTTGATAATCATCATTAGCATGCACATGAGCCAATGTGGTTTTATAAGAGGGAGATAAAGTGGCATCAATATGAAATTTACTTCTATAGTGAGTCACACTTAAATAAAGCATTATTATTATTATTATTCTATGTATAATGACTGACATATGATTTTGTTTCATTGAGACATGTTTTTTCAATGTGTGCATGTGCAATTATATGTATACACATTTTATAAGACCATATATTAGGTAATGTTTGTAATGGAGTTGTTTTTACAACCCATTTATATTGCATTTAGATTTTAAGACCCTGAGAAGGGAAAACTATACAAGTGATGACCTAATATAACATCACTTAATATAAAAAATAGTTTCCCTTGTTAATAATGTTGAACAATAAGGGTAAAATATAAATCATATCTTAAGATAAGAGCTTCACCTTATCCTACATGCAATGTAGTGAAATGGCTAAAAGAATCTACTAGAAAAAAGACCCAAACACTTAAGGTGAAGAAAGTCATATGGTAGAAACAAAGATCAACATTGGTTAGCCTCTAAGAGAGATAAATCCATGTTATATTTTCATGAATCAAGGTGAGAATATTTATTCTATCGATTTTTATATTGAGTCACTTGATGAGTTGTAGGAGGAATTTTTTTTTATAGAATAAAGAAGACTTTTGGTGGACCAAAATAATCTTAGTGGGGTGGTGTGATCAAGGATGATATCCATTTTTGAAACATGTATATGGTCTAAAATATTCCTAATATGATCAACACATCAAATATTTTATCAATACAAATCTGACACATTTTGAATGGGCTCAATCAAAAATTTTAAGTGAAAGTTATGGCCCATTGAAAATGGTAATCAATAGGTAACAATATATGCATAGGGGGTAGTACTGATGGAGAAATGATGACTAGACATGTCCAAGTGGTCCAATGGAATATTCACACATAGACCAATGTAATCTTCACATGTGTATCATCCACAACAACCCCAATATATTATCTAGGATTGGGATTAATTCCACTTTACATGGGATTAAACATTTCCCCATTAATGTGGGATTAAATTCCACTCAAAATGGGATAAGCATTATCCATGCCTAAATATAAGGCTTTTCAAAAATGGATTCGACCTCAAGGCTTATTTTATGCCTTGATCAATGGGAAATTCCCCACTTAAGAGGAGAAAAATAAGGTATTATTTTGTATTATTTTAATGTTGGTTTACATGCCTTAAAAAGAGGCATAAACCCTAATCTCCATGGATAGAGATTAAATCCATAAATAATGGGCCTCCAAATAGTATAAATAGGAGGAGTTTGCATTTGGGAAATCATTGGAAAGTTTGCATTTCAAGTTTTCTCATTCAATTTTCTAATATTTGCTTTTTTGAAGCATTAAAGGATAATAAGTGAAGAAGAGTATTGAGAAAAAGCTTGATACAAAGAATATTTTTGTAGAAACTTATCATCCTATAGAGTCAGAGAGTTATAACACATTGGAAGAAGTTATATTTGAATAATTAATGTAAGAATTATATTGTTTTTTTTGCATCATCTATATATCAATTCATGTCTTATTGAACCCATAGACATAGCCCTATTGGGTGAACTTCATTATAAAATTACCATGTTTGCTGACTTTGATTTTACAAATATGTGTTTTCTGTATTTAGTTATTAAATGTCAACTATTTATTTTATGCCAATTTTTAAATTAATTAATTAAAATTGAGAAAATATTGAGTATATATAAAAACATAAAAAATTGAGTCATTTGTTGTTATCTATTTTATTATTTTTAGAGTATTGGAGTTTTATTCCTAAATAATAAAGGGGCTAAGCAATGTAAATTAGTAAATAAATATGGAAGAATTAATTTACTAATTTGTGTAAATAGATTGTATTTTTGTCTTTTCTAAATAGAGTAAGAAGCGAGAAAGATTATATCATAGCTTATTCTGATTGATCTGGACTGAGACAAGGTATGATACTAGAGGATCAAGACTAAGAAATAGTCAAAAATAGGTCTCTAGACTTTGTTTCTTGATTAGAAAGGAGTCATAAAAATAGGACACCCTACTATTAGGCACTATAGTCCTATTCTGATGTTGTTGTCCTAAGGTTGAAAACTTTTTAGGTTCTATTCAAAATGCCTGTGTTACCCTACCACTAAAATTTTAGGGTTTGGGACCTTATAGAGCTCACTGTGTGCCTATTTTAATCTTGAAAAATATTAGGAGCTCCTAGTGCTTGAAATTAAATGCAAAATTGGGAAAGAGAGAGAAGGGGTTAGTGTGTAAAAGATGCGTTGGACGCACTTCACACCCCATGTGTGGGCACATTGCCTACATACCAATACTCCAAAAAGGGATCAAGCTAATGTAGTTCTCCCAGTGAAGTGATTAATATAATTTGTGTATGATCAATGTAACTAAAATGAAAAATTAGATGTGCTTTAGTTGTCTGAGTAGTACAATGACTTGAGTAGGCTTGAAACAATGTTGGAAGGCTATGTGCAAAGAATAGGGAAGAGTGCTCAAGTTTACTTGCTTTCATTCTTGCATCTCTCTTGAAAATAAGTAATAACCCTTATAAATAGACTTTAAATGACATTCTATAGGGAAACTAATGATCATGGGTTAAATGAATTTACATGAGGCTAATAGGGAAAAAGATAAGGAAATAGAAGAATCTAAATGTTGGAAGCAAAAGTGAACTTGGAAAACAACATAAAAAATAGAACACTCTGGGTTCCATCACTCCTATCCTATTTAGATGCTATTGTCTAGAGGGAAAAAGACTAGGGGGATGGATCTAGGCTTAGAAGTGTTGCCTGGGTTTGAAAAAGCTAAGTCTGAAAAGCTTTAGATGACTTAGAATCAGTGAAAGAAGTATCTTAAAAGGGTTTTGTGAGCCAATAGGAGGACCTATGGATTAGGTGTCTTAGCCATACTAAAGTTATATAATTTCACATATTACATGACTACATTTTCCCCCATTTATTCTATTGATGCAATAAAGAAAAATACTAAGATAAAGGAAAATAAACAATAAAAAGCATACTTAAACTTACCTTTAAGTGTGAAGATCATGAAGCTATGTGATGTTGGATGTGCATAGAGAGAGCACACTATGAATTGTGAATCTATGATGAAAACATAAAGTAGATCAATTCTTACTAGATATGTTATATCTAAGTTAAGAACATATAAGATCTAAGTAAGAGGAAGAGAAAGGAATGAATACACCTTATCAGGTATACAAACCAATACAAAACCTGTTATGATGCTAGAATGTGTTGGATGATGTTGAGTGTGTGTTGAATTAAGAGTAATATCATGAATGGAGTTGAGTGCTCAATTCCCCAAAAAGTGGATAAAAAATGTAAAGGCTATCCCTTTAGCTCCACCCTTGCAAACTATGTGAAGTTAATGAATCATGTGTGTGGTAGTCACTATCTAGACTATGTTTCCAATCCCTCTGAATAGGTGACTCAAGAACACAAAGGTTAGATAAACCTTTGGTTCCATCATTGCCCCGCGGAGTGAAGTTATAAAGTAATACTGGTATAGAATATATGTCATATGAGATGGCTCATGGAACCCATAAATGTGTTGTAAATCTGATAATGTGGCATGGATAGCCTGAATTTGTGTTAGAAACTAAGACACTCTTGGCCATTTTGAAACATGGAGGTTAGGCTTGTGTGAAAACCTCTTTGAACTTGATGTAAAATGCTTATGTGAAATAAAACTTAAGAACTTGGGTACTCAAAAATCTAAACTTATATGAAAGTTTAACTAAAATGTGATACCACCACCTATAGATGGAGTAAGGCATGCAACTGTTGAGAATGCCTGGGTAGAAACTGAACTTAGAAATAAAATAAGATCAATGTGTCATGCAAATTACCCCAAATCACTAATGTCTAGAACATGGGTTCTAATCTAGAAGTTATGACAACCACCTAATCTAAACTAAAAGTGAGAACCATCATGCCATGCATGATAACCCACTGTATCTAAGAAAACTATACTAAAAATGCTAAATTTGACTGATCTAAAAGTGCAAAAACTATCCTTAAGCTAATTTTTTGCCTATTCTTGAAAACCTTGAGTGTTTTTATACCTAGATAGGACCACCAAAATGTGTACACCCTATTGTTTGGTTCTACTATCTACTTCTATCACTGTTATCTGGTGTGAAAATTGTCACTATTTTTTTGCTCTTTTTTGACCAGTTTGACCTCCAAATTCTATATTGAGTGTTCTAAATTCTTATATTTTGAATATTAGGAGGTTTTATCTCTATGAAAAACCCCTATTTGATGCCCCCTCTTTTGAGGGTAGGAATGATGAACCTGTAATGAATATCCTAAAAAAAAAGACTCCTGTAAGTGTGTTAAACTATATAGATACATGATATAACATTGATATTTGACAAGATATCACTAGATATAAAAATGTTTGTATTGAGAGATTGTTAGATCAACATGGGTATGCCTAGATGGATATAACAATGTGAAATCATGTGCATGATACTGAACTAGACTAGTAATGTTATTATTAGTTGTTAGTTGTTAGTTTGTTAGTAAGCATGGAGGGATAGAGCATGATGTCCATCATGGCATCTAAGAATCAAGATAAATGCATGATTGTAATCATGACATTACATAAGATTAGGAGAAAACAAGCATACAAAGAAAGAAGTAAGAAGTATAAAAGGGTGGCCAAGGGGCCATGCAAATAAGGGACATGGACACATGTCACTCAAATAAGAAGATAAGCATAGAAGGCATGTTCAAATACCACATACACATACAAGTGGAAGAAGCAAAGTTAGCACAAGGGCCAAAAGCACATGAAATAGTAAAAATAAAGAATGTTGGTAGATGTCCTAAGGCACACACATGAATAGAAGTAAAGTACATTAAAAGATGTCTTAAGGCATAAATATAAGACAAGCATGAAATGGAAAGTGCAATCACACAAGCTATGTTAAGAAATGAATGAAATCAAAAGTAAGAATTGGAAGATACAAACACATCTAACTAATCAAATCCAATGTGAAAGTATGAAAAACATGTGTAGTAAAAGACTAGGTATATGATAATAAATACACAAGTGTTAGATACTAGTGAAATGTTGATGTAGTCATCTATGTAGTCTAGTAAGGAATATGCATCAGTATGATAACTCAGAGTGTGTAGTGTAGGAATGGCATAACTTGAATGGTGTAGTCATGTAGAAAATACCCCTAGTGGGTATGTATATTGATATGTATCTTGAATGTAGAATGTAGGAATGACCCCTCAATGGGTAGAGTGAAGCAATCAAAGAGCTGGATGTCACTGTGCACACTCAAAAGAGATTAAGTGAAGCATGGTAATGTAGATAAATCGACATACAATAGCATGAAAACATAAATGTAAGTCTTAGCATGATAGTAGTAATGTAAAGCATGGATGATTCATGCAATCAAAATGTTTTTAGTATTTTTGATATTTTGAATTTTTTTATATTTTAGAATTTTATATTATTTTTGTATTTTTGAAAATATTTGAGCTATGTACAATCAAGTGGGAGGGTTTATGTACAATCAAGGATAAAAATAAATGATATTAATTGATGAGTCTTAGATGAGACCCCTTGTCATGGTGTCCTATATCAAATAATGGAATCATGTGTGATTTTTAAGCATAATTGAAAGGTTGAGAATATGACTTTTTATATTTGGATTCATCATCAGTATCTTGAAAATCATAATAACTTTTATTTTTCCACTCATCATTATCATCTTAATTTTGAACCAATGGAATGATAATTCTGATTGTTATTGTATTTGGATCTTTTCCTTTGATAAATTATGTCTATGAATTATTTGCCTTAGGATATTCAATAAATCCCAAACCCTGGTGACAAACATTATCATCTGCTAGAATAGGAGTAGTAATGCCTTAAGCATGCTTTCCCAACCCTTGACCTTGATAATCAAACTATTGTATATATATTTAACCAAACCCATAGTAATTTTAAAGTTGAGCATCATTTTGGATAGGTAGATTTGCATATTTTTCATGTTTGACCTATGCTTATGGTACTGTTTATTGCTCTAATTTTACTTGTTGATCCTTTTATTATTTTGAGTTATGCTTTCGTAACCAATTTTCTATTATTTCTAAATTTGACCCTTTGTGAATGTGTTCTTGTGTTCTCATAGATTTCTTGATTGATTTACCTTGTATAAGGTCCTCATTAACAATTATCTATTGTATATGCTTTTTTAATGCCAAACATGTATCTGTGTGATGCCCATGCATTCTACGATATACATAATAATATCTAAATCTTCTCACTGGATGAATAAAAGGTAGTTTGATCAAGTTAGATTTATTCATTTCCATTAGTAGCTCACTTGAACTCTTATTTGATCTTTAAATTCTTTTTGAATCACTAGTTATAGAGTTACTTTGTTGTGATTTGTTATTTTGATATGTAACATTACTTACAACCAATTGAGTATGTGAAGGTGTATATACATGATTGGCACTAGGGTAACCTTGAATCTTTTGTATTGTAATCTAATTTTCCAATGTTATGATCTTTTCATGTAATAGTTGATTTTACATTTGTACATCTAAAAATAGCTTACTCATGCTGGTGATTTGATTCCTTAGAGTCTCACAAGTGTAAACCTTAGTTTCTTTTGATTGGACATGTAAGCACATATGTTGAAGATGTTTTGAAAAAGATTTAGGCTAAATGTATGCATTAGGAACAATAGTAGAGGATGCCTCACCTTTTGGAGGGGTGATAACATGGACCTAGTTAGAAGTAAAGTAGTTATCACCCTCTTGAGGGAGAGGAGGAGAAGGGATTTCTTTCCTCTACATAAAACATAACATTGAAACAAGAGTACCCAAAGAGGCATATACATCTAGGTAGAAACTATGCATATAGGCTAAAATGCATGTAAATGGAATTATAAATTATATAACAATATGATTATAGAGAACACTCCATATGAAATATAGGAAACAAGGGATAGAAAGCATGAATTTATGCATGTATGCATAAGAAAATGTGACATGTGCTATGACATTTATAATGTGTTTAGCATGATAAACTTGTATATTTTTCCCTATGAGAGTTAGAGAGCAAAGGGTAAAGAGCATGATTTGTGAAATAATGCATAGATATATTTTATATGTATTATAACATTTGTAATTTTTTTAGCATGATAAACTTGAAGTTTTTTCCATATGAGAGATAGATAATATGCAAAAGAAATAATGAAATCTTGTGCAATTTTAGCAATGAATTTTGTAATGTCATCCCTTATTATGAAACATAATCATTAAATTGAAAGGATGAAGCTTTGTACTAACATATGATAGACTTCATCATTCATGTACATGATAGGGCCCATTATGGTTTCCTTATTATTTGTAAGAAATGTAAGAAAAGTTTGTAAATAAATGAGCATCATATTTGAAATTTGACTAGGGATGTAAGGTGATACCTCAAAAAGAAAAAAGGAGCTAGTACATGCAACTTTGGATTTTTTTAGAAATATTGTTTTTAAAATACTATGATCTTTTGAATTTGAAATTTGATTTTCTAATTTAGATATTCAACTAAAATGTAGAAAATGATTGGAAAAAGCAAGAAAAATAACTGGTAACTAGTTGATGCAACTAGGGTTTGAAAAGATTTTTTTTCAAAATTAGTATGATTATTTTAAAAATTTGTTATGAATTCATAGAATTTAGCTTGAAAAATTTAAGAAAAATCTGAAAATATTTCTAAAATTAGCAATACATTTTTCCTAGTGATTTGAAAGTGTTTGTATACAAATAGGACATATTATGTGAAAACTAGGGTTTGAGTGAATTTATTGAAAATATTTAAATTAATTTGCAGTTTTTTAATTTTTAAATTCAGGAAAAATAAGGAAAATATTACAAAAAATTAAAAATTATTAACCCTAGGGTTTTTAGTGTTTTATGCAAAATTTGAAGTAAGTCAAGTTCATCAAATGTTTTATTATTTTTAGAATATTAGAGTTATATTCCAAAATAATAAAGGGGCTAAGAAATGTAAATTAATAAATAAATATGCAATAATTAACCTTATGATTTGTGTAAATAGATTGTATTTTTTCATTTTCTAAATATAATAGGATGTGAGATAGATTAGAACTTAACTTAATCTAGCTGATCTGGACTGAGATAAGGTCTGATACTGGAGGAGCAAGACTAAGAAATAGTTTAAAATAGGTTTATAGACTCCATTTATTGATTGGAAAGGAGAAATACAAATAAGACACCCTATTTTATAGCACTATAGTCCTATTCTAATGCTGTTGTTTTGAGGTTGAAAGTTTTCTAGGTTCTGTTCAAAATGCCTATGTTACCCTATCATTGAAAATTTAAGGTATAGGACCTCATGGAGATCATTGTGTGCCTATTTTAATATTAAAAAATCTTAAGAGCTCATGGTTCTTGAATTTTAATGCAAAATTTGGAAAGAGACAAGGGGTTAGTGTGTAAAGGATATGCTAGATGCACTTCACACCCCATGTGTGGGCACACTACATACATACTAATACTCTGAATAGGGATCAAGGTAATGTAGTTTTCCCATTGAAGTGATTGGTGAAATTTGTGTATGATCAATGAAACTAGAATGTAAAATTTGATGTTATTTAGATGACTAGGGACTAGTGTAATAACTTGAGTAGGCTTGAAATAATGTTGGAAGGCTATGTGCAAAGATAGCGAAAAGTGCTTGAGTGTACTTGCTTGTATTCTTGCATCTCTCTTGAAAATGAGTGCCAACCCTTTTAAATGTAATTTTATATGGAAACTAATGATCATGGATTAAATGAATTGGTATGAGGATGATAAGGAAAAAGATAAGGAACCAAAAGAATCTAACCATTAGAGGCAAAAGTGAACTTCGACAACATCACCAAAAATAGGACACCTTAGGTTCAAGTGCTCCTGTCATATTTGGGTGATATTATCTAGAGGGAAAAATACTTTGGGGGATGGATCTTGGCTTAGAAGGGTTTCTAAGGTCTAAAAATTCTAAGTCCAAAAAGCTTTAGATAATTGGGAATCAGTGAAATAACTAGCTTTAAAGGGTTGTGTGAGCCAACAAGAGGACCTATGGATTAGGGTTCTTAGCCATACTGACATTGTACAATTTCACATTTTACATGAATAGATTATCCCATTTTTAGATTAATAGGTAATAAACAACTTTATCATGTGTATAAGTAGTTTCATTAATGTGGCTTCATGATTGGTAGTTGTGGCTTTATTTTAGACTAGCCTTTTAAACTGCCAACTACACCCTAATGTCACTAAACATTTTAAATTAAGACATAGTTGCCACTACATAATTTCACTTATAGTGACATTGTTATCCTTAGAAGTGTTTTTTTTTATAGTAGTTGTAATTTTGAATTTTTTTTTTTTTTTAAAATTTTTAAACTATAGTTTCAAAACCATTATTATAGTCCTTTGAAAAGATTGATTTTACTAAGTATAAAAATGATTTTATTAAGTATAGAATCAATTATGTATTACTTGATTTTAATCCTGTAGACTTGATTTTTTACAAAGTCACTACTAGGATAGCTTCATAAATAATATTTTTTTTGAATTTAAATGTGCCTTTGTCACTCATACTAGTGGTTTTGAATTTTGGTTTCATGCAAGATTATAAAAAGTTTCTAATTTTTGTTATATATTTTTGTCCCCTATTTTACTATTTTAGGATATCATAAAATCCATCATTATTATTTATAAACTTATTTCTCTTATATAAATCCAAATTTAGTTTTTGGGTTTAAACAAAACTAATTTTAGCATAAATCAAGAAACACAACTTTGTTACTTGAGTCATGACTTTGAGGACCCAATAGTGATTTTGTAGTTTAATATATAAGGCATCACTTTGAATTTTTTTTGGGTTATTAATCATCATTAATCACCTATTAATTAAATAATAAACTTTGTGAATGTTATTTCATCACTTTTTTGTCTCTATTTCTATTCTGTGAAGGATTGGGTCAGAGTTGGGATTTATCAGGGTTCTACTTAGTGTTATCAATTAGTTGACTAATGGCTTTGGCTAGTTGACTAGTAGATTTATTTAACTGATTAATAACTTTTCTCATTTTAATCTTGGATTCAATATAGGTATAACTATTAATATATAGTATTTTGAAAAACTACTACTATAAGACTAACAAATTTGTGTATTGTAAACATGGCTTTGTGTTATGAAGAAGTGGATTTATCTTACAAATAATTAGTTTTATTTTAAATTATTATTTTTCTTAATCTAACACCTTATAGGTCCTACCTCTCAATTTTTTCAACCTAAATTACCAACCCTTTGTTTGGTCTCCAAATTCTTCATTTTAAAGTGATTTTTTTTACAAAGAGGGCATATTTTTTTGAAATCTAGTGAATTTTGAGAAATTCTAAGGACCTCACAAGCTTCAAATTGCATCTGGCCCTAGCCACCACAAGGGGCACTAACCCTTGACCCCCTAGGGGTTTCTACCCTCATAAACCCACATCCCAACCCCTTATTTACTAATTCTAGTGTGGGACAATAACAACTTAGCTACTAGTGATACTTATTCATGTTCATGATTTTGATTTATTTAAACCAACCACTTATTTTACAGGTTAAAATTTGTCAAATCTTGTTTTTGTTTGATATCTTGTCTTTCAAGTTGTCTTTCAATTTTTTATAACTCAAACTACTAACACTTTTTAGTAAAACTCAATCGATCAAAGAAGCTAATTTAATCAAAATACTAATATTTTACTTTTTAGGTTGATCAGTCCAAGACTTGGCTAAAAAATTCATTTTAAAACCATCTTTTATCATATGTTTTCATTGATTTTAAAATAACTAAAGTAATCAGGATAAATAATTTTTTTGATTGCTTTATTATTTCTTGAAGGCTAAGGTTGTGTATGATCTCTTCCTTGTGTCCTTAGCGGTGATTCCTAGAGGATAAAAAATAACTGACAAACCTTTCTATTTTTTATTTATAGGGGAAACATGATGTGGATTTGATCCCCATGCACTTGCCATAGTCATAAGTGGATTGTGACTATGGATTTCATCACCGTGCATAAGACCACACTTTGTGTTACGGTGGAGTATAAATATTAGGGTGAATTATTGTTGGTAACCAAGCATAATTATCCATAAAGAGTTATGTGCAGTATGGGGAAATTTTGGCTCCACTATGAAGGTGATTATATAGTCCCCTATACATACTTGTGACCGACTATACCTCATTTATATTGGGGACTCCTTTAGTGAGCCTTTATAAACCTACCATAATACCTTTCATCTATAAAAGGCCTTTAAGGAAAGGGACAATATCATCCCTTAAGATTAGTCACCATGATCAGACTTTAAGTCAAGGTTGGGAGACCAATATAGCACCACTCTTAGCAAGAATTTAAGTGGGTTTGGTGTTGAGTTTCACACCAATGTTAGTCACTAGAATTAGGTTTGTGGACTTCTTGATTTGTTTTTATGTTGTTGAAACCCATGCTATTTTCATACCTTATAGACCAACACACACAAATATAACCCCTAGGTCAAACATAAACCCTTCTTCACAAATCAATCATCACTTGTCCATCATCATAATATTATATTGTTCTATTATATACCCATCATCTTTATCATATAATTGGCTTACCTCTAATAATAAAATGTCTTTCCCATAATCACCTTTCATCACTCATATCATATCCTTATCATTCATTACCTAGTATTATTCCTATCCAAAATCATCATCTCTTATCCTTATTTTAGCCTTATCATCTTGTATTCCCTTTGTCCTAATCATATCATAGTGATATCCTATCACCCCATCACCATATTTTGGTCTTGACTTAGTCACATAATATCCTAAGTCCAATCCCATCCATCATTTTGAGTGTCTTAGTCAAAACCATCTGAGACTTAATCCTCCTTATCTTGTCTACACACCTCCTAGTCAAATCTTATTATCCCATAATCATCCATAGAACACATTATATTAATTATACACCCATAATTATTCATATTATCTTATATTTCCTTAGTGTCTTAGTCACACCTCATCACTCACTTTGGTATTACCTTGGTCATCACCCTATCCTAATCCAACCACTTCACATTTCATGTCATCCCCTCTTAAAATCCATCCAAGATCTTGTTCCTTTTTCTACAATTCAAATCTCATCACCTTTTTTGAACCCAACCTTAAACCACACACGTGTCCATACCATTATTTCTCACCTTGTCTTACAACATCCCTTATCATAGTCCCAACCTTATCACACATGTCTATACCCCTTTAATCAAATCTTCACTAAATTAGTGATCACCTTGTCTTAATAATATTTTATTATCATTTATCTTAATCTCACCTCTTCAAACTTGTCCTTTCTAGTCAAACCCATCCAAAATTTGTCTATATCTTAGTCAATTTTATACCCTCTTCATTTAATCCCCATACACCTTGTCTATACCTTGACTTGGTCTTAGTCCCTTGTTTAAATTTACTAGTAGGGATACCTTCCCTTATTCAACATTTAGAACCTCCTCATCACTCCATTAGCCTAAATATATGACCCATAAAACCCAATCACGTTCATGTCAACTTTAGGGTAGCATACCCTTTTATAGTCAGTTTTAATCAAGGACAAGAACAGTGTTAAAATATGGGTCATACCTAGTCATATATCAACATTTATCATTAAAAAAATGTATCCCACCTACATCATATCCAAACCTACACCTCCATTCATATAATCCACCTATATCCTATTCACTTAACATCCCTAGTCCTAACATCCATTTTATGTCTCTTTATCACATTATTCTTAAGCCAACCCCCAACCAATTCATAATTCCAAACCCATCACATCACCTATAGTCTAAACCTATCAACCAACCATATTAAAACCTATAAAACATTGTAATCATACACCTAATTTGGTCTACATTAGCAATAATCCTCTAAGTGCCATCATCATATGCTTACTTCCATCTATATATAGTCAATTTTGATACCATTCATCCAATCCAATCCTAATATTATCTTTTCATCCACTCTATCTAATCTTATCAATTAGGACATATAATACCCATTGGTTAAATAATCTTATTCTTAAACTAGTCTGAATTATCCAATCAAGTCAAACACCCCATCAAAGGTCATTCATAACCTAATATTGTCTCTTTGATTAGTCAAACATAACCCCCCATTAAAACCAAGGGTATTATCTTATCTCTTAGTTATCAACCATTAAATCAAGCCTAATTATCTAAAATTTAACTAGATCATGTCCTATTTTTATTAACTCGCATCTCATCTCACATCACCAAGTCAAACTTGAAATCTACTTAAAAGTGAGCCTTTGATCTAAGTCTATTCCTTCATCCCACTTTCATCTCTTTGAATTTTTTTTTCAATCCCATGTACCTCCTAATTGGATCTAGTGAGTCACATAATCCATCTCTTCTTCCACCTTGATCCATGGCCTCTAAAATAGATTTGCATATTACCTTATTATAAAAATATATATTTGCCAATAAATATGCACTCATTTTATAGCTCTTATAAATAGTTACCTCACTTCTTATAGGATTTGATCCTATACAACTAATATTACCTCTAGTCCGTACCCATCCATGTTAGTCTACCTCCCATGTTACCTAGTCATTATCAAACCTTACATCTCCTAGTCATAGTCCTAATACTAGTAAAGGGAAGTCCATATTATCAAACTAGTCACCTAAGATATCTAATTCAAATGATTTCATGACCAAGATAAAAAGTTAATAGAGGCAATACACTCCTTTTTCTATATCTCTAAAATCTATCTTTCACAAACTAATATTTACCAACATAATGGTTTATCCACCCATAAAACATCTTAATCCAAACAAGCCTAACCCCTCCTCATATAGATAAAATTAATACTATAAATATCATAAAACCTAGGGTAGTTATACTAGTTGATTTCTAAAATTTATTTTGTCCAAAATCTCATTGATAGTGGTGATATCAAAATCAAGGATGAATCAGATGCATCTTATCCATCAGTGAACCAGAAGGGCTATGCCAAGATCATGATAAATCCCTTCCACTCCCAAGATAAGGTGAAGACAAATGCCTCTTTGATAATAATTCCATTTATGATGACCCTTGTCCTTCCTCTAATGCTTCTTTCCTTTATTAATACATCTTTAATGATCCCATTATTTCTCCACCATCTTCCTTTCACCCATTAGACCAAGTCCACCATTTTCACAAGTCCTTTAGTCCTAAAACCTAAATTACCAAACACAAATTATGTATAGTAATTGAAATAATAATTTCATCCAATAGGCCCTCTTTATGGCCTTAATCAAAACATCATATTCTAGTATCATCACAACATTTACATCAAAATCAATATTAGGGGCTATGTTAGTCTTATCTAAATTAGGATCATGTTCAACACTAGCAGTTGAATCAAAGTCCTTGTCCAAATCATGTTAAATATTTATCACTGTATGATTATCAAAATGGATCTAATCTTGCCTTGAATGTATATCCTACAGCAAACTATTTCACTAAATTTTGAATCCTTTTGATGTTTAAAGAGAAACTGAAATGAAAGGTAGGGATTGGAGATTAGAGATAACTTGGATTGGTTTCACGCCATATCCAAATGATGTTAAGAACTCCTCTTTATCTACAAAGGAATACCTACAAATAAGAAAGAACTACCACTAAAATATTTATTATTAGATATATGAGTGGGCTGCCAAGCTACGCATTTGTTCTTGGAAGTGTCAAACTTCCTTAGGGATGATAGTCCACTTTTTGAAACAAAATAGTAATGAATAACAAAATGAAAGAGAGAGTAAGAGAGAGATATTCATATTGTTCTTGCAGTTTAAGTGTAGTAGAGAGTGACATTGTGTAGGTAATGTGAGTTGTTTATGTTTTTAGAGGTTGTTTGGGCATGCTTAAGGAGGTTAGTGGAAATACATAGTCACTGATGTTGGTTATGATATCGATGTCAATAAGGAGATATGACTGATGTCAATTATGTGGCTGATGTCAGTAAGGGTAGTAAGATCTTAGGAGGTTATAAGAGAATTTTTTGAGCTAGGAGGTGGATGTTGGTTAGGTTTATGAGGTTGGGAAGAGTTGTAAGGGAGTGGGTAAGACTCAAGTGGGTCTAGATAGAGGGTTGGTATGTTTGAAGTAGAGGGAAATAGTCGAAGGATTTTTAGAAATTCTCTGTAGGGAGAGTTGAGATGTTTGTAAAATGATAAATAGTATAATGTAAAGTAATTGTAAAATGACTATTTAAAGGAATTAGAAAACATAGAGATATACTTATTTGGTGAAATAGATGAACCATTAGTGATAGATAGATGGATCTAATGAAGTGTGTTGAAATATTAGGTGGATAGAAAGATAAGTGTGTGCTACCAATTCAAAATAATCCAAGCTCAATGTAGTATATCAATTCCTAATCTAGACTGATTTATGTAGAGTAATAGTAAGCTTGGATGTAGAAAGTTGAATGCTAAAGCTTGTATGCAAATGATTGAATTTTTTCTAATTTTTGTTGACCAAAAAATTAGTTTGGAATTTGAATTAAGTAATCAATGTTAGTGATCCCATCAATGTTAGTGGCATGAGAATAGGTAAAAGGACTATTTTTAACCTATTTTCTTTTCTTTCTCCTAACAAGTGTGGTATTTATTAGGAAATGGTAGAAATTCAAGGTTAAGGACTTAGTTAGTTAAGAATTTATGTTTGGGGTTAGAACAAGTCATGGGTAGTTAGAATTATGGGACTAAGTCTTGAGGTGACTCACAGGGTAAGAATTAGTCTTAAGATGAGGTAGCCAGATAAGGTGCCATATGTAGTTTAATTAACTTAATTAAATATTTTAAATTAATTGTGTGAGGGGTAAAAATATGGGTTAGGAAGGCTAATTATTAAAAGGGAATGAAGGGGGGTTTCAACATAGGGAGTTATGCACATATGTGATATAATTTTTTGGTGTCTACATTTTCCCCTTTTTGTCTTTTAATTTATACTAACAAGTTGCAAGATAAAAATAAGAGTTGGATGTTCTAGGTATTCGATGAGGTATCCCCCTTCAAAATGGGAATCAATGAAGGAGAATATGGAATCAGGTATCAATTTGATAAGGAGTTAATTAGGTGGGTGAATGTTGAGTGAGAGCATGGTAACATGGCTACTTGCATATATATTGCTATGAGTTATACTCAACACAATAAATAATAAGTAAAGGTGAGGAGGACTCAAATAGAAATAACCAAATCATAACTTGTAAGTGATAGTCGATAAGGTTGAAACAATCAAAGTTATAGCTCTAATGTTCCACGTGTTCTAGGTATCTGAGGTAAGAAGTGTTCTTAATAAACACAAAAGATTACAAGTGATAAGACTAGCTTGGTCATGATCCAAAACACCTGATAGACATACATGTGTATAATAGCCAACTATAGCAAGGTATCAATAAGTGGTCAAGACAAGAAATGCAAGGGTAGGTTCAAAAGGATCAATGATCAAGGAGATATTCATGATCTCTCTTTAGAGTCATCATGGGTGGAGATTTAACTGATCTCTAAGGTTGTTTTTCATGGTTGGGGAGATATATGTGATCTTTGAGTTGTCCTAGACTGATGGTGTAGTCTAAAGGGTGGTGTTTAGGGTTGGAAACACTAATTTAAGGGTGCTAATGTTGGTTATGTCATCGATGTTGGTATGAAGTATTATCAATATTGGTGCCTTACATTAGACTGTCAATGTTGATGGGTGCCCAAATTATACAAAAAGGGGTTTGGTGGCCCAACAAACTCATTTATAACATTTGATTGGAGAAAAAGAGCTATAGGTGTTGGTGTGGGAAGAGATGATGAAGCTAGTAAGGGACCCATCTAGAAGTGAACCACCATAAAAGTTAGCTATTCTAACTTAGAGGAGATAGAGAGATGGGGTAAGATCCTTTATGAGTTAAATTTTAATTTAAGGTTGATAATTTATGATTTGGGATAATTTGGTATGGTTAGGGGGAGAGAGGGAAATTAGAGGGATAGGAAATGGGAGATGATAGGTTTAGGTAAATTTTGGAGGGGTTTAGGGGTAGTTTACAGAGAAAAACCAAAATTTAGGAGATGGGATGTTCGGCCCTAGGGATAAACCAATCATCAATGTTAATGGGATTCACCGATGTCAGTTGACAAGGCATTAAATTTGGTCGACATCCGATGCCAATGTTAGTAGCCTTAATCGATAGTGGTCATAGGAAAAACCCCTAATTATGAAGAAAGGGCCCATTTTGGATCCTTAGTTGAGTTAATCATCAAGCTTAATGGTTGAGCTAGCCTCAAAAGACCCTGTGTCAACTGAGTGTTTCTTACATAACTTGATTGAGGGCCTCAAGCCAATGTAGTTTTCCTAGTGCATAGGGAAAAAGGGTGAGGTATGGTTAAAATTTTATTAAGGGAAGTGGTTAGAAAAAGGTAGATTAAAATAGGTCATGAGACCTAGGACTTAAAAGATAGGTCATGGGGTTGAGGGTGTGATATATAAGCCATGGGGCCTAGAGTTTAAGATATAGGCCATAGGGTCTAGAGTGGAGAGATAAGTAATTGGGCCTAAGGTTTAGAGATAGGTAGTTAGGCCTAGGGTTAAAAGATAGGTAGTCAAGCCTAGGGTTAAGAGATATGTAGTTAGGCTTAGGGTTTAGGTGGGTTAATAGGTCAGATAGTTAGGTTGGTATATGATTGAGCTAGCCTCAAAAAACCCCATGTAGATTGAGTACTACCTACATAGCCTAAAAGAAGGCCTTAGGCCAATGCAATTCTCCCAAAGAGAAGGGGAAAAAGGGTAGAGGTTTATATTGGAAAGTATGCGACTTGAGGTTTGTGTTTGTGGATGTAGGCTAGGTAGGAGTTAACATTATGAGATTGATTACCTATGCTAATGATGAGGATGAGGAGGGATGTCACCATGGATGAGTGGGAGAACATGGTAGCCATAGGGTTAGGAGGAGTATAATGGTATTGCCAAGTTGCACATGATGATAGCTTTGATAGAGAGGTGGGATCACACAACCAACACCTTCCATTTGCCTACTAGAGAGTTGATAGTGACACATGAGGATGTGTATAAGATTTTATGGTTGCTACTCTAGGGTGAGGAGATATTCTCTTATTTAAGAGAGGAGCATGATATTCACGTGGTTACATTATTTGGAGAGTATGCTAGTGAGGTGACCTATCACTTAGTGAGATTTGCATATGAGACACTATACACTACCAATGAGGGACAACATCAATTGAGTATCCTAATAATGATAGGGATTATAGTATATGCTCTACCAGATATAAATAGAGGGAGATTTCCTATTTCATTGATATGTGTGTTGGCATAGATGGTTGAGTAGTAGATCATGTATGCATGGGGACCAACTTTTGTAGCATAGTTATATAAAGAGTTATGGGGTTTGAGGCTATGGTAATGGTATAGTTTATGCATTAGGCATTTACTCCATTTTGGGAATATAAGCACATCATGGTGACATGGCCATTGGGGCTACCCACCATGATTGTAGCTAATTTCAGGGTCAGGTTCAGACAGTGGAGAGAGGCTATGGACCAGACATGAGTAGATGACATAGTGTAGGACATTAGTTATTATAGGCATATGATAGATGGATTAATTCCAATAGATATTATTAAGAGGCCTTACTTGACATACTCAAAATTTAGAGGATAGGCAAAGTAGCTTGTTGATTTATAGATCATGTTATGGGTTAGAGGGAGATGAGCTAGAGAGCTAGAGATGATACCCATGACATAGGTTAAGAGATAGTTTAGCTTATTATAAGACATGCCTCCTAATTTTCCTTGATATAGGAGGGATGATATAGAGGCACCCCTACCTTTTCCATAGGAGACAAATGGGCTAGATTTTGAGGAGCTACCAGTAAGCCCAGTTGTGGTAGATCTTGGATGCATAACAACTTATCTTGCATGGTGGATAGGTTTACATCCCATAGTTTAGGTCAGGAGGCCACCACCAAATGTACAAGGAGTGATGAGAGAGAGAGATGTATTCATGTAAGCCCAAGATATAGTGATACAAGCTTGAGATGCAGTAGTGCAATCCTGAAATGTAACATAAGCACATGTGTAATTCTTATAGTGGTAGGTTATGACATTATAGGGATAGGTCAGGGCATTATAGGGCCAAGTTAGGGCATTACAGGGCTAGATTACTACACTAACAATAGAGAGGGATAGTTTGAGAGTAGTAGGCTAGGCTACTCATCCTCCACCATAGGGACCAGTATAGGGTCCTATAGTAGGTGTGATGGGTCTATCATAGACTATATCTCTAGTGAGGTACAACACTGCTCTAGATGAGATTGCATACTATGAGAGGGCCATCAGGGAATTCCCATAGATTTAGAGGTATTCTAATTTTAGAGAGTAGGAGAGATTAGTGACATATGCAATGGCTTCTAGCTCATGTAGATGCAGACATGCTAAGAGTGGTGATGATACTACTTCTTCATTACCACAATTATAGCCTCGAGTATTCTGAGTTCTAGATGATATTTTTGATTTTATTATATATGTTATATGCACATCATCCTACGACCCAAAGATGAGAGATGTAATTTTTTGAGAGAGAGATGATACTGATATGATCCATTAATGTAAATTCATATTTAGTGCATATATATATGAGATTTTATGATTTTGAGATGTGTTTATGTGATGGTGATGATGTTTGCAATTTTTATAATGATGTAGATGTTTTTGTTATGTTAATGTTGAGCATGTTAGTTGAGTTAGATAAGCATTTCAGATATGTGTGATAGTCTATGAATAGTTGATTGGTTATCTTCATCTTAACATTATTCCATATTTGTGATGGTGTATGCTTAAAATGAATAGGTTGGGTATGTTATTTTATTTCAACATTTTTCCATATTTCTAATGGTGTATGCTTAAAATAAATAGAGTAGGCTTGATATTTTTCCTATTTATTGTTATTTAGAAAAACTATGGTTGCATGTTTTGTTTATTTCTCATGAACTATGGTTTTGGTTAGTTATTTGAGTATCTTTATTTGAGATGGATATATGTTAAACACATAACTCTAAGAATCAAGAAAAATTGGTAGAAAGGCAAGACAGTTATTGAATCTTTTTATGAGATATGATCTGAGAAGAGAAATCAACATTTTATTGGGATGGGAAAGAAAGAGGTACGATGCTCACATATTGGCAAAGACAACAATCATAACATAAATAGGCTCAAGAGTATAAGCCTCTTTCATGCTTTGCATCATTTGACCATTTATTTGTTAGAGAAGCATCATACTCACCTTGTGTCAAGTGAGTTCAAAGTCCCTTGAAAGAGTATGAGTGGAAAAAGGTGAAAGGAATGAGAGTGTTTTGGTATCCTAACCTTCTTAGTGGGGTTGGTATGCCCCTTCTGTGGGTGACCTGAGAGCTACTATAGGCAAATCTATGACTTAATTTTTTTTATGTGTGTAAGCTTATTAATATGGGAAGCCTATAATGGGATGTTTGTTTATGTTGAGGTCATATGAAGCTTATCAATATGAGAAGCTTCTAAGTCATTATTTCTCTTGATAACAAAGCTTGGCTTAGCCATCCTTCCAGTGAGTGGTCTAAGATTTTTTTTTTGATTTTTAATATCTATCCTTCAAGGGAGAAGACTATTTATAGTATCAAGGATAAGTTATGTAGAAGTCCTTCAAGGGAGCAGTCTACATTGAGAATCATGACCTAAGAGATTATAAATTGTCTATGTATCCTATTTTTTTAATATTTTGACTTTAGTCATGGACAGGACTATAAAGGCTTAGAGGTTTTCCACTTTGAAGGCAAAACCATATCACTTTTTAGGTTAACTAAGTGTGTAGGAATAAGGGTTAAGAGGAAGGGAGATTAATGTAATAGGGTTGCTCAAGGGATGAGCTCAAGTTAAACATGAGGTGAAGTGTCACTTGATTAACAAAAGAATGGTCATAGGTGAAAAGCATTTAAAGGCTTGGGTTCTGGCCTTCCTTTGAGAGAAGAAAAGTGATAAGTTCCTGAGCTATACTTATGAGTTATGATGTAGGGTCCAAGCCAATTAGGAGAAAAATTACCCTATTTTATTTTCTCTATATTCATCAAATGTTGATTTTCCTTTAAGATGAGATCTCTGATATTGAAATCTCACTCCTTGAGATTTTTTTTGTAAGCACATTTGATACGCTGTTGATAGATTTGGAGGTGGTTGAGGGCTATGAGATGACATTCATCAAGCAATTCAAGTTGAGCCAAACATTATTAGAAAAAGACATCATTAGTAAGTATGTCTTATAGATAAATGCAAAGATAAGGAATCTAGACCTCAAGAGGCAAAACAAATTCCATCCCATAAACCAAAGAAAAAATCATAGCACCTATAGATGTTCGAATGCTAGTACGGTAAGACCATAAAGAAAAGGGAATATGCATGTGCCAATCCTTGCTAGTAACATCAACTACCTTCTTGAGAATTTTGGTTAAGGTTTTGTTAGAAGCTTCTACTTGTCCATTTGTTTATGGATAGTACGGTGATGAGAAGCTTAATTTGATTCCAAAAATGTCACAAAGATTTTTTGACGATCTTATTTTTGAAAGATTTGCCATTGTCTATTATAAGTTTATGAGGGACACCAAAATGATAGATGATGTGATGGTTGATAATGTCAATAATTTTTTAAACCTTAGTGGAGATGAGAGGAATGGCCTCAACCCACTTGGTGAATTATTCAGTAGCAGTAATGATAGAATGGTGACAAAGAGATGAATGAGGGTTAATCTCACTGATTAGATCCAAACCCCTTTGGGAGAAGGGGTAGAAGTCTTTGGTGAATCATAAGGCATAAATTATAGCATGGAGGTTAGCGTGTTATTGAAATTTGATGAAATGCCAAATGTAATCACTACAGTCTTGATGGAGTATTGGCCAATAATAGTTGAGTTGAAGGATACACTTGGCAACTGCATTACCATTGAAATATCCACCACAAATCCCATCATGGACTTCCCTAATGGTGAAGGGGGTCTCAATAATAGTGAGGCATCTAAGGAGGAGATCATCAAAACCTCACTTGTAGAAAATTCCCCTTAGCATAGTGTAATGAGTGACGTGTTTCATGAAGACACATCTCTCATTATTGAATAGATTAGAAGGGGTAATAGAAAAGGAGAGGTAATATGTGAGTTGCTTGTACCATAAGTCATGTGGGTTGTGTGTTATATTTATGATAAAAAGGATGTTAGTTGATACATAGGATGGAAATATTAAGTGATGTACAATGACAGATTTTTGAAGTAGAGGGTGAAGAGGGTATGTGTGAAGTAAGATAAGCCATTGTGTCAGTAAACTTGTTTTTAGATCAAGTAAAAATTTTCAATAGGTAGGAGTCGAATGATTCCAATAGCTTATCTACATAATGTTTATATTACTAAAGAACTTCATTTTTGCATAGGTAGGAACTGTTAACTTGACTAACCACTAGCTGGGAGTCACCAAAAATAGTTATTGATTTGACACCCAAGAAAATAGCCATTTGAAGCTCTAAGATCAAAGCTTCATATTTAGCCATATCATTAGTACATTCAAAATATAGGTTAAATGATAAAGGAATAGACTCACCATCAAGAGGAATGAGGATGATCCCCACACCCCCACCATATTGACATTTAGATTTGTCAAAGAACATCATCATTTGATAAAAGGTGTCATCGGTGGAGTGCATTGTAATAGATTCATTAGGGAATTCAAGGTTTTAAGGTTGGTTGTCAAGTAAAGGAGTGGCAACTAACTGGTCAATGATCATTTGTCCCTTGATAGACTTTTGTTGAAAAAATTCCAAGTCAAATTCAGCAAGAAGCATGAGCCACTAAGCTACACGTTAGTTGTGATATGGCTTAGAATGCATTTATTTGAGGGGATTAGTATGGGTGATGATGTAGGTTTTATGATTTAAGAGGTAATGGCAGATCTTGGAGGCTACAAAGACCAATGAGAGACAAAGATTTTTGATATGGGTATATTGGGTTTCATAATTAATAAGTGTGTGGCTTATGTATTAAATTGCTTGTTCTTGATGTTGATCATCTTGATGTGTAATCATAACACCTAGAGAATGGTCTATTGTAGAGATGTAAAGGTAGAAAGGCTAGTTTTCCTTAGGTGGAATAAGAACTAGAGGGGAAAGGAGATACCAGTTGAGTGCATCAAAGGCTTCTTGGAAATTTATATTTCAATTGAAGGAGACATATTTTTTGAGGAGATGGTGAAAGGGTTGAAAATGATTCAACAACTAGGAGATGAAGCAACAAATTAACTAAAGCTTGCCTTGTAGACTATGAAGTTGTTTGATATTAGTAGGTGGAGGCATGTTTAGTATTGCTCAAACATTAACAGGGTCATCTTTAATACCACATAGAGAAATGATAAAGCCTAAGAGCTTACCATAAAGGACACCAAAGATGAATTTATTTGGGTTTAGTCAAACATTATATTGGAGGAGATGAGTAAATATGATTTTGAGAATCATCAAGTGATCTTGATGAAGTTTAGACTTTTCGAGTAATTCATCTATGTAGTCTTCCATAATTTTGTGTAGGAGATCATGGAAGATGTAAGTCATGATGCATTGGTAGGTGGCACCAACATTCTTTAGACCAAAGGGCATGACCCGATAACAAAAAGTCCCCCATGGGGTAATAAAATTTATCTTATGTTGATCCTCAAGAGCAACTAGGATTTGATTGTAACTTGAGAACCCATTCTTAAGTGATAGCATCTTGTGGCTTGATGTTAGATCAATAATTTGGTCAATACTTGGCAAAGTCATCCTTTGGATAAGAAAGGTTTAGGTCATGGTAGTCGGTGTAGATGTAAATTCCCCCTATTGCTTTTATGACAAGAAGAACATTGGAAACCCATTATGGGTAGTCAATAGGCTGGATAAAGTTAACAAAATGAGGCATTGGAGCTCTTATTTGATAAGGAGAGAAATATGAGGATGCATTTTATGAATCTTTTACTTAATAGGTTTAACATCTCAGTTGGTGACAATGTTGTGGATGAAGATAGAGGGGTTGATATCAGGCATGTCATTATAAGACCAAGTGAAGGCTTTGCTATGGTCATTAAGAAATGCAACATAATTTTCTTGCTTAGAGGAGTCTAAAGATTAGCCAATCTTAAGGACATGGGGGTTATCATGAGAGGGCAAACTGATGTCAATGGTTGATTCATTTAACATAGCATATGTTTTGAATGAGAGTGACCATTGGATATAGAAATTATCTGTACCCATGTATGTGAGAATAGTGTCATCATCGTGACATTGGATAGTGTTGATAGTGGGAGAGTCTTCATCAATCATTTCAGGATGAATGAGATGAAGGGACCTTGTTTCTTTACCTAGGTGATAGGTGAGAGGACCTAAATGAATGGAATTTATTAGAAAAAAAATTAGGAGGTATAGATACCTCTGATTTGGTAGGTGATGGTGGAGAAGAGGATGGAGAATGAGAGACTAGCTCTTTGATAATTGGTATATGAGAAGTTTTGGTGAGTTTAGTTGCTTCATCATAACCTACTCTATGCCATTTTTTGGCATTTTCAATGGTTTTTTTGGTAGGATATTCAACAAGCATATGAATACCCTACTCGCAATGACCTAAACCAAATCCTTTCCAAGCACACTTATAAAGATAGGTGTGAGCAAATCTAGGCTTGCTCAAGAAAGAGAAGTCATAGGTAAATGGTTGTGGCAAAGAGGATGGATTGTCTACAATGGGAGCCCAATCAATTCCTCCATATGTGAAATTAGTTGAAAGTTTAGGGGGACCATACAAGATGACCATCCAATATGGGGATCATAATTGAGGTGAAGATGAATCTTTCCATACTCTTTTGGAGTATGGAAAATGTTGAGTGTCAATAAATTATATTCTCTGAGTGATAGATACTTGAAAGTTTCCTCCATGGGGTCTTTATCAAGAATTTATGTTACCGGTATCTGTGTAGCTAGGGTAGTGGAGATTTTGGAAGCTTCAAAAGCATCATGTATAAAATATGATGTCCTTAATGGAATGAGAATATCATTAGGGCTAAAATTCATGTTACATGTTTTGAAAGGAGGTGGGTTGGTGGGAGTAACATGCACTTGCTCATTATGCTCAAACTTGACGTAGCAATGAAAAATAAAGGGCACACATACCATAGCATATATCCAAGGTCATCCAAGAAGTATGTTGTATTAGAACTCTCCTTCTACAACATAGAAGAGCTCAATAATTGTGTAGGGGCCCACACAAATATGTAAGACAACATTTCCCATCATAGTACCCATGGTATCATTAAAGGAATGGAGCATCACATCATTTTGATACATGCAATTATTAGGAAGGGCTAGTTGTTTATAGGCATGGGTGGAGATAATATTAATACTACCTCCCCAATTGATTATGACTCTTTTGAAATGAGTTTGATCAATATATGTAGTGATAAAAAGGGTAGAATCCTAATCTTTAGGGTGTTGAAGTGGTATTTCTGAATCACTGAAGGAAGTAGGGAGATGGTGTTAAGAGAGCTGACCAAAGCTACAAGAAGATGGGGATCATTAGATTTTACCTCAACTGCTTGCAAGGCACTAATAAAATCTTGATGGTGTTGGGGTGAGTTTTGGATTAACTCATATAAGGACATTTTTAGAGGGGTTTGGTGAATTTATTTTACCATCAAGTTTTGAATAACTTCTAAAGATGTTAGTTTTAGGACACCCAAGATGGAAATCTTGGGATTAAAAGGAGGGGTGTGTTTTGAGAAGGGATGAGCCCAAGGGGTAGTGACCTTTTCCTTACCTCTATCCTTTGGATTTTGTGATCACATGGCCACATTAACCATGTTGATTTGAAACATAGGTTAAGGAGGTGGCAAAGTGGGTATGACAACATCTTTGGGTTTGAATTTAAGTGGAATGGTATGAGGCATTGTGGATGCCAAGGGTGGAATATCATAAAGGTTAATAGGAATATCAACAAAGAGAGTGTCGATATCAAAGTGTTGTCAAATGATTATCGTGAGAGCTTTATAATTCTTAGTATCATGTCCATGTGAATGATGATATAGACACACTTGTGTATCGTCAAACCAAGGTGGCTTCAATATAAGAGGGCTATAAGTTTTAATGGGAGGAATAATTATTGTGGTGGATTGAAACAACTAGCCTAGGAAAAAGATCTAAGAGCTTATGAGTGGGATAACACTTATTGTTGTAATAGGGGTGGAAACCTTCTTTGGTTTAAGATTCATGGGGATGATTTTGTGTAGCACCTTTTTAGGTGGTGATGGAATTATGTGTTTTTCTAACACTTTTTTGATGGTAGGTGTCATGGTGTCAAATGTGAAAGGCCTACTAGGTGGCAGAGGTAGTAGTGGAGATAACTTAGCCTTTGGTTTCACTTGGATCGGTGATACCCCAACTAAAGTAGAGGGATATGGTCCTAAAATTGATGGCAAAGTTGAGGATGGAAGAGGGAAGGATCATTGAGATCTTGGAAGCTTAACATTCTTCATTAGTTTAGGCCCTAGAACCCCAACTTATGATTGGAGAGTCAAATCTAATTTCACGTATGGATGAATTAGATTAGAGACCAGGCATATGCCTAAAGACCTGATTTACTTTAATGTGGTAGACACATATGAAGGTGAAGGTTCTAACATAGAAGGATGAGCTTCTAGTGACTTTAGTGAAGAAGCTCTAACTTTGTCAAAGAACTTGGGGTAAAGGGTAGTGAGAGGGTTAGCGGTAAAGGTCAACACTCATTGTGTAGGATAAGGAGTTTTAAGTCAGTTCCAAAATACCGCATGATCTAGTTTCATGGAGTCAATAAATTTTAAACATTCCACTAACTAAGAGAATGGTTTAGATGAAGTTAATGTAGGCCTTACAGTTACTTCTTTAGAAGGCTGAGGTGATTGAGAAAGAGGGAAATTATTGGCCTCTGCTACTTTAGGCCAAAGATGAGAAAGATCTACAATAGGGTCTTCTTTGATAGAGACAGGAGAAGAAGCATGGTCTTTTATGGGTGGGGGAGAGGTAGGTGAAAAAGGCTCCTCAAGGGGGTAGAGCATAGGTATAATTGTTCCCTCAACATGTGGGTGAGGGACATGTAAATTATGATCTTCCATAGTTAAAAAAAGTGGTAAAATTGGTTGAATTGGAATAGGCACAATAGGTCTCTTGTCTAATTTAGGGGTAGATAATATTGGCTCCTCTTGGTGCGAAGAAGGAGTGGATTGGGTACTACCTTCTATTGGTGGTGGAGAGGTAGGAAAAAAAGGTTCCTCGAGAGGGAATAACATAGGAATGATGTTGCCTTGAACATGTAGTTGAGGAATGGGTAAAGTGTGGTCCTCAAGTGGTAAGAAGATAGGTAAAATGGGTGCAAAAATAACTAGCAATACAGGGTCTTCTTGTGGAAAAAGGAGAGGTAAAGGATGCCCTTCCTCATGTAGGAGTGGAACAAGTGAAGTAAGATCTTCTACTTGAGGAATAAGAATGGCAAAATAAACTCCACCGATTATGGGGAAGGAGTAGGTAATAGGGGTGCCTCTTGTTATAGGGTAGGTTGGATTAGAGGTAAAGGAAAGACCTTATTCACTATATGGATATTATGATCACATGAGTTATTAGCTATGGTTTAAATAATATTTTTCTTAGGTGAATGGTTAGGAAAAGGGTGTTTGAACACATCCATATTTTGATTAGCAGGCACATTAAGATTATTGGAGATGAGATCACCCCTGTCAAACATGTCTTGAACAATGTTCTTGAATGTTTTACAGTTATTAGAATTATGGATTTTTACTCGATGGTAGCCACAAAACTCATCCTCTTTGTACCAAGTAGGAATAGGATGGGAGGGATCAAACTATATAGGAGGCTTGATTTGAGGAAGGGTTATGACTCCTTGTTTCAATATTTTTTCTAAAATGGAAGTATATGACTCCCCAATAGGAGTGTATTATCTTTGTTCATATCATTGTTGGAATTGCTTGGTTAGGTTTTGTGAGGTCAAGGAATTAGGTTGGTTTATGGTTGTGGAAGAAGCTGATTTAATGACCACTACATCGATAGAGCCTTTAGATTTTTGGTTAGAAGAACTTTTAGAAGAAGAGGAGTCATTTGATTTGGAATTAGCATTATTACTATGTAACTTGACTCTATCTTCATCTATATCCTAGATTTCGAGTTTCCATGCCATTATAAAGGCTTTGTCAAATGTGTGAAAAGTTTGTACTCAAAGTGTGGATGAAATATGTTTAGTACATGCCCTTGAAAAGAGCTCAATAAGCTTAAGTTGGGGTAAAAATAAGGAGAGTTGATTGATTAAGCCTCTCTAGTGAGTGACAAAATCTATGATAGACTCATCATCAAATTGTTTAATAGAATAAAGGTCTATAATAGAAACCTTTTTAGAAATGTTGATATAGAAATGGTCTAGGAATAATTGTGTGACTTGGGTAAATGACAAAAGGGAGTGTTGATTTATAGAGTTGTACCAATAGATGGTAGTACCCACAAGAGACATAAGGAAAGTGCAAAGTAGTAATGCATCATCATGCCCTATTAAATAAAAAGAATGTATAAATGCTTGCAAATGCTATTGTGGGTCCTCTTTACTCTAGAAGTGAGTAAATTTGGGGAGTTCCCATTTGCTTGGATACAGGTGAATAGGCATAGAAGGATGGATGGGCTCATTACATATTTTATCATAAGATAACAAATTATTTGAACCTGACATGGATGTCTCTAGATTAGACATCTTATCCATTAGCATCTTAATGAGGTTTGGAGGAAGACTGGTTTGGGAAATACCCCCCTAAGTTATAGGGAACCTGATAAGAAGTAGAGGGAGTATATGACATAGATTTATATGATTGTGTTGATGCGACATAGGGATAGTGAGTCATAGGCTGGGGAGCGAAAATGAAAGGGGCTTATCCTACTAGGTTAGAGACAATGCTTTGGTTAGATGTTGTTATTATAGGTTGGGTTGGTGGCATGGTTATACTGGGTGAAGGGTGAGTCATAACTCATGTAATTATAGGTGTGAAAGTAGATAGGATGGGTACCACCAAATAATGAAATGGGGTTAGACTTCATTGAACTACTTGTGGTTATGAAGGCAGGGAAGTCATTATAGGATTTAGGTGAAACTAGGTGGTTCGTGATGCTAAACTTTGGACATTGTTTATGATTGGGTTAATTTTTCAAGTGCTGGTTTGAGTAACCATGGGAAATATAGTGGAGATAGTTTAAACTAAATTTATCTCCATTAGATAAGTTGGCATACCATATAGTGGGTTACTTGAATAATTATGGGTTTGGATCATGGCAAGGTAACGTTGAAGGGCTGCCACATTACAATCAAGAAATTTAGCAAAATATTGATCTCCTTCAAGCACAATGGGAATTTGGTTAGGGCTAGGAGTATGATCTATATTTGAAATATGCTCCATGATATAATTGAAAACAAGAGGGGAAGGTGGAAGTGGTTTTTGGCTTACGTAATCAGTAAGAATTTTGGCTTGGCTTCACATCAATACCATGCAAGAAGAAGTATAAATAGTCTTAAAACTATGTATTAGTGACAGAGTGAGGATAAAATAGGTTTGGGTGTAGGTAGGTAGGTTGTTTTAGCTTTATATTTTGATAAAACTAAAAATAACTAATTTACATAGTCATTGATGTCGGTCACTTGACCGATGTCGGCAGGTAAAAGTCTACTGGATGTCAGTGGGTTTAATTGATGTTGGTCACTGTGGAGTCCTAAGAGAAGAAAAATATAATGTTTTAGAAACCTAGAAGTAAAATCTAAGTAAAATAGAGGATGTAAGAGGTCTTTATAAGGAGGATGAACACTCAGAAAACTTGATATAATAGGTTATACAACCTGAGTATTATGAATAGTGTTGATTTTGTAAATCAACAAAAAAAATGTCCTTACCAACTTCAAAATATGGAAGGCAATAGAAAAGTATAAAAAAAATACAAACACTAATTATTAACTCCTAGAGATTAATTTTTCTTGTGTTAGTTTATGCCTTAATTATATGGTGAGATGAGATTTTGGTACCGAAGGTACTAGAAAGTAATCTAGAGTTAGTTTTAGGTTAGTTTTGGTGCTCAAGAGAAAATCTATGTTAGACTAGGTACATGGCTTGTTATAGGAGCTTGATCCCCAAACTTCATTGACTTGAAGCCAAGATAGGCCACTTATCCAAAATATACCTTTTATCTATAGTTTATACTCTACCAAAGAATGGAGTGGGTTATCCCCTTGGTGGTGAAGTCCAAGTAGGATAGCTAGGTATGATAAGGTGATCCACCAAGTGATGAAATATTGATGGGCCTTATCTCAGGTGAGTTTAGATGTTTTTTTTATGACTGTGATCTAGTAGTGTAACATGGGTGTACTACAATGCATTCATAATACTTGTAATTAACTAAGTGAGCTAATATGCATCAAGCAAACAATGAAGTGTAGTAAGTTTTAAACCCAAATCTGAAGTGTTTTGATTTGTGATGAAATAAGAGAAGAGAATGAATTTAACTATCTTAATGTATATGAAATAAAGATATAAGGAAGATATTCTTTTTAACTTGCAAGAAAAATGATAAGTTTCTTTTAAAGACAAAAGAAAGAGAAGAGTGGCAAGGAAGAAGAAAGTTCAGTTTATTGCCTTTAAACAGAAAATAAAATGTTGAATGTTTCATTTTGAAGAAAAAGAGAGGAAGAAAGTGCAACGAATGAAATTTTTACTATAATTCACCTATATGAATGCTTAAAATAAGCAATGAACCCAAGGAAAACTCTAGGGTCCCATTGGGTGTGCTAGAAATGTTTCACTAAATTTTGAATATTTTTTATGTTTGAGGAACAAAAATGAAGGGTAGGGATTAGAGATTAGAGATAACCTATATTGGTTGTGCACTATATCTAGATGATGTTGAGAAATCCTCTTTGGCTAGGAAGGCCTACTTGCAAATAAGAAAGCACTACCACTAAATATTTGTTAGTAGATATATGAGTGGGCTGCCAAGCTATGCGCTTGTTCTTGGAAGTGTCAAACTTCCTTAGGGATGACAGTCTACTTTTTGAAACAAAATGAAAGAGAGAGTAAGAGATAGATACTCATACCATTCTTGTAGTTTGAGTGCAATAGAGACTGACACAGTGTAGGTAATGTGCATTGTTTATGTTTTTGGAGGTTGTTTAGGCAAGCTCAGGGAGGTTAGTGGAAATACATAGTCACCGACATCAGTTAGGATGCTGATGTAGGTAAGGAGATGTGACCATTGATGATTATGTGACTGATGTTAGTAGGGGTAGTAGGATCTTAGGAGGTTACAAGAGACTTTTCTAAGCTGGGAGGTGGATGTTGGTCAGGTTTATGAGGTTGGAAAGAGTTGTAAGGGAGTGGGTAAGACTCAGGTGGGTCTAGATAGAGGATTGGTATGTTTGAAGTAGAGGGAAATAGGAGAAGGATTTTTATAAATCCTCCATAGGGAGAGTCATGATGTTCATAAAATGATAAATAATATAATGTAAAGTAATTGTAAAATGACTGTTTAAAGGAATTACAATACATAAAGATATACTTAACTAATGAAATAGATGAATCATGAGTTCCAGATATATGGCTTTGATGAGATGGGTTGAAGAAATAGGTGAATAGAAAGACAAGAATTTGCTATGGTTAAAAATAATCTAAGCTCTATGTAATATATCTATTCCTAATCTAGACTGATTTATGCAAAGTAATAGTAAGCCTAGATGTAGAAAGTTGAATGCTAAAGCCTATATGCGAATGATTGAGGTTTTTTAAATTTATTCTGACATAAAAATTAGGTTGGAATTTTGCTTAAGTAACTGACATCGGTGATCCCATTGACATAAAAAATGGGTTGATCGATGTTGGTGGCATGAGAATAGGTAAAAAGACTACTTTTAGCCTATTTTCTATTCTTTCTCTTGCCAAGTGTGGTATCCATTAGAAAATGGTAGAAATGCAAGGTTAAAAAGGATGTAGTTAGTTAATAATTTATGTTTGGGGTGAGAAAAAGTCATGGGTAGTTAGGATTAACTAAGTCTTGAGGTGGCTCAGAGGGTAAGAATTAGTCTTAGGAAGAGGTGGCCAGGTAAGGTGGCATAAGTAGTTTTTAATTAACTTAATTAAATATTGTAAGTTAATTAAATGTGTGAGGGGTAAAAACATGGGTTAGGAAGGCTAATTATTAAAAGGGAATCAAGGGGGGTTTTGACATAGGGAGTTATGCACATGTGTGATATAATTTTTTGGTGTCTACACAAACCTTAGTGATATTTTCACTAATCTTGAGGATATCTTCTCTGATGTCAAAACTAGGTCTTCTAAGAACCTCTATGAGGATCGTAATACCCCACTAGTAGTCATTTACCTCATCACAACATCTCCGCCACCTTCATCTATCATGGAACTTTGTTTTCCTATTGAAGATCACTTAATCACATACCTCCATGAGTACAAATAGGATCATACATCATTAGACTCTTCCTTATGTAGCATAACATGTGCCAAAAATATAAAGGTCCAAGATCATATTCAAAAAATCATTCATAATTTTGAAATCACTTTTGATCCATGCCCTAATCAAGCCAATTCAAATATTCATCTTACACAAAAATAATCTTCCCCTAGTGTAAATATCTCAAAGGCACTATGGGAACATCTAATTAAAAATAATCATTTATTAAATCAAAATTCAAACTCCTTTAGTGAAGCCTAAAATTAGGCACCAAGGGGTATTAAAAATACAATCATATCAATAAACCATAAAGTCTTTAAAAATAATGTCAAGATGGCTACTAATTCTTCAAGTAAATGTATCAAAGAGCAAAACAAACCAATGATCTTGCATCTCTTAAATTATTTTGTCATATGTCACTAATAAAACATACAACATCTAGCATCTCCAATGATATATGTAAATGTCATTCCTTTTTCTTCATCCCCTATCACACCATTAAGTTCTATACACTACCATCATATCCTAGACCTAATCCAATCCATAGCATATATTACCTCCCTAATCAACATTGTCTCTCATAAGGGATATGAAGACAACTGGTCGAGACATTTGGAGGAATCTAACTCATGAGTTGACAAAGATTACAAAGATAGTAATGCATCCAACATCAACAACATGGTATTAACATAACATATATCTATAACATGTATAGATAGAAGATTAAGAACATGTTTGTGTCATTGGATCTCACATGCCTATATTAAATCAAGATGCCACAAATCAATAAAAATATAAAGTCAAAAAAATTATTCATCCAATGCTGAAAACAACTTTATAACACCTTTAGTAAGTACCATGGTGAAAATTAATCTCTACTATCATGGTAAACTAATCCAATTTTTTTAAGTACCTCAACACTTGGAGGTAAAGTAAAATTCATCCCTACAATCATATCCTATAATCCACAATCCACCCTATTTGTTTCCCATTCAAACCTTCATTACCTATACCATTTTATTCATCTTTATCCATCCTGTACCATATTATGCCATCCTATTCTATTATGTCCACCCTCTCTTCCCATCTTGACCTTCATAAGGGAGTGGACTATGTTTTGGGACATGTTTAGAAGCATCATTGGAATATCCTCTAAGCAACACTCAAGTGACTAGACATCTAGTTCATTCACCATGTGGTCATTGGAGATCCCTAGTCCATTTTTCCTCATCCACTTTGAGTTACATCCAAATATTTTTATCATTCCATTTTCCATCATTTCTAATCCTTTTTTCTAGGCTTGGTTTTCCATTTTATAGTAACCCCATTTGTATAATGTACATACATATCCCAAAAATCCTAAAATTTGAAATATTTTAAAAAAACCTAAAAATCATAAAATTAAAAAATCCAAAAACATCTAACTCATCTTGTCTTACGGTGTCTTTTTCCATGTCCTAAGTTTTCCATAATATTATCATCCTCCCTTGTCTTTTATCCCCAACATTTTATCATCTAACTCGTCATCCATATCCTTGGCCCCATTTACATTATAAATAATTTATTCTAATTGATTTATTGACACCCTCAAGATGTTTATCTCTTATCCATATGTTTAGAAATCACTATTTAAAGTCCTCTAGTTGAGCAAGCCCTTATAAATTTCCATTTTGGTCTAACACATCCCTATCAACAAATATCCTATCTCATGATTCATATCCTTGTCACATCAAATCATCCTTATAAATTCATAATTTGATTACTCATCCCATAGGATTTCCATAGGACAACCAAAAAGACACTTCATGTGGATACTTGTGTACTTTGATTCAATGTTATTTCAATAAAATTTTACTTATGTATGTTAATTCATACATTATTTTATGCTCAAGTGTATCATTTATGTTTGTTTAAAATTTTTCCCATGTGAATTTATTATGTGTTATCATATTGTATTTTCCTCATTTCTTATCTTATCATTATCTTTGCCTTATCATTTTATCTTTTATTGTTCTTTCTCTTTATGTCTGACCAATATGAAATTTGGAAAGATGACATCATGGTAATAAATTTCATGGTGTATACTTCCTAGTACTATGATTAAAATTATGTCCTAGACTATGATGAGACTTAATGCAATAAATCATGGCTTGAAAATGGACATAATTCATTTATATCATCATCTTAGTCTCATCTTGATCATCCAAGTCTACCCATATAACAATGCAAAAAATATCCACTTTTCCTATCATCGTGTCTAGCTTCTAAGTCACATCATCTATATAAAAACTAAAGTCTCTAATAATCTCTCATTTACATCTTCTAAAACATTTGATCTACATTGGCCTAGGGTATTTTCAAACTAGGTAATAATACTCAATCACATGGTGTGTTTGAGGTTATCTCAACCACTCTTTTATCCCCTCATCATTCATCATCACATTTATCTTATCATTGGGTTATTTTATCATCATTAGTCCATAAAATCCTTGAGATACATTATCATCAATCAACCTAATCAATTACCATCCACTCAATCATTCCCCTAATATTTGCATCAATCAACCACACATCTCAATTGGGCTTATTAGATCACTGCATCCATATTTTATTCCATCCTTAATCCATCCTCAATGATTAATCAATATATAATTTAGGGACACATTCATCCATAAAATCATTAATCCAAGACTTGTAGCTCTCCTAGGCATGCATCCTTACTTGGAATATGTCAAAAGTTTGAAGATATCCTCATCACTATTTTTTTTATATTTGGTTACCATTTATGGCACATTGAAGACTATACAATCATCATCTCTGACTCCATTTCATGTGCCTTTACTAGGGGAATCATTGATATCATTGATGTCATAGCTCATTTATTGGTGACATTACATCACATCCACCACTATATATTATTCACATCCAACACATAAATTTTAATACCCCTTTCATCCATTCATAATTTATTCTCTCATCAATTACATTAATATTCCTATTTAGGGAGAACTACATTGGCCTGAGATCTTTCTAGATTTTTTAGATATCACTTAGTCACCCATGGTGTTTTCAGGTATATCAACCAAACTAACCTTATCTTCCCTTTCATATTTTTATCACTTAATAATATCATCTATTCTCTCTCATCTTATTCATATTATCATTCAAATTTAATTATGAGATACACCCATTATTGATATTATCAAATACTTTTCTTATTTTGGACCGATGATCTATATAATACATCCTTGCTTAGGAGACATCAAAATATTGTAGAATTTATCATCTTGATCTATAACTCTCCTAGGCATGTTTCCTTGCCTAGGATACATCTAAAGTTTGTAGCCTTTTATCTTATCATCATCCCATTATAGTTGGCTCGTATTTAGGACATGTCAACAACTTTGAAACTATCATTTTCATTCCTTGTATATGTATTTACTAGGGGCATCAACAATTTATAGATCACTATACCTATTGATTTCATATTTTTCATCATCAATCTCACATCTAGCATCCCAACCCATATTTATCCATTGTGTCCCTCATTTCTTATTTCTAGTGACCATCCATCTCATTTTCCCCTACATGTCCCCTCAAAGGGTAATCAATCATGTATCTAATATTTACTATCATCCATGAAATTCTTTCTTTTTTGAAAGGCCATTACTCATTCCATTTTGTCTAGTCGCAATACCTTTTAAAAGAGGCATAAAATATATACATCTAAATTTGCTCACCTTATCTCTCATTACTAATATTATTATTAGTTTACATTAATTTTGACCTTAATTTCATTTAATCATCATATTAACATCATATTATTCCTATTATAACCATTCTTATATATTACCTACATTTATCTCATCATGCACTAACCTTATTCTTGTTCTCAGGTCCATTGGTCATGCTTTTATACATGTCATTCATTACTAATTTTGTCTTATCTAATATTTGGGAATTTAAAATTCCCTCACCTCCCACCTAATTACCTATCATTAGGATTTACTACAAGCCTAGTCCCTAATTATATTGAGAAGTGTTGTCATTAATGTCAAAGTTGATGTCATTGATGTCAAGGCTGATGTCATTGATGTCAAGATGCATCTAGTGAAGATGCATGGTAATTAGTATTTGAGGTATGAGCTTGTTTGCTTGATGAGACAAGGAATCCATGTTATAATATAGGGTTTGAAGGAAACCTAATTTATCTTCTATTTGTTGATGTCAAGGTCAATTTTATGGTTTAGGTCAGCTTGATGTTGTCAGTGTTATCACAAAGAGGTTTGATGGTCAAGTGACCATTGAAGCATGGTTATGAGGCTCTACATTTACATGAGGTCATGAGATATTATGATTAGAAATATATTGTTTCAATGGTGTGAGAGTGATATCTTAAGATTTATATTATTTAATATCATTGAGGCAATGATGTTTGATTATTAGTTCTTGAGTACAAGGTGTCTTAAGAAGCTTGTCATAACAAACATAGTCATATCATGAGAATGTACATGGTGAACATGAAGATGTATGTGAAAAGGTATGAAATAATATGAGAAGCATGTAAGGAATTTTATAAAGGTGTAGATTCATCAAGGAGAGTTTAAATATGAGCCTATAGGGGTAGGACCTAGAGATCAAGTCTACAACTAGACCACTTCTAGACCCTGCCTAGCCTAATGAGGTATGATGGTCTATTTTCAAAGCATGTATAGTATGTATGGTTATTTATGATCATGAGATAGTTTTATTTAATATGTTATTTAATTTTAGGGCACAAGTAAAGAGGCATGAAGGTCATTTTTAAAGCCTAATGTGCTTTGCAAGTCAAGGTCTAAGAGAGCAAAGTGAGAGAGTATGCCCTAATGGGGAATGAGGTTTTATTTAAAAGGAAATTATGGATAAGTGAGTGTTGTTATAAGTATGTAATTTTGTTTCAATTATGTTTACCAAGGTTTAGGTCATGGTTTTCAATGAAAGTCATAAAAATGTGTTTGGAGTTCTCTCGAGTGCACAGAATGAAGAGTTATCAACATGAAAAATATTTTCTTGTGCTCATTAGATTATAAAACATATTCATGGGAACCTAATATATTAATTTTATATGGGTAAGGTTTATATATCAAAATTATAGGAATTTTTTTTGGATTGAGGGGCTATGCTTTATGAATGATTGTTAAGAATGAAAATAGGTTTTAACCCTCTTAAAACCCTAAAAAAGACCAAAAGTTGAAAATATTGATTAAAAGTGACAAGAATGGATTGGTATGATTATTGAAAATATTTGGGGTTGTATTAAAATCTCTCAAGCACCTGTATGTGTGATTGAGTTGTCAGGTGTGTGAGTATACCTTATAATAAAGTGCTTATTTCTTAGAGATTTACTATAACAGTCATATTTAACCAAGTAAATGTATGCAAATATATGGAGGATTAATATTGAGACTCATATTTTATGTATATTATGGTTTATAGATAGTTTATATCCCTAAAATGTGCTAAACTAGTCATCTAAGTTAGCTAGTCATTAACATGCCTAATAATGCAAATAGTGAAAAACCCAGGTAACAATAAGAAGGTGATTAGGATTTTGTTATCATGAAATAGTGATGAAAAAAAGTTCATGGATATGTTTTTTATAACTTGTGAGACATGTTAATTTTTGGTATAATTTTTGGAGGTAAGTGATTATAGTGAGAAAATTCCTCACAAGTTCACATGTCTGGTTCATATGAGACATTAAGATATAAGGTCACGAGATTGGTATGAAAGACCAATATTATCATTTTAACATATTATATTTCTACCTAATAATGGTATAATTATCACATAGGATCATAAAAATTCATTATAAATTTTTTAAAGTGGCCATACAGGTGTTGAAGGTCAATGTCACCATGACTATGCTTTAAGGAAAACTGGCAATTTTGAGTGAGTTGTAGAGGTGTTTTTGAGGCTCTATGACCTATATGATAAAGTATAAATCATATGATGATGTTTTATGTGAATTTAAATTAATTTTAATTCTTATATTTATCTTTTAAGTTATTAAAATTGGTGGAAAAGTTGAAGCCAAAATGGCTTGTTTGGTTCTGGTTTGACTGTGTGCAGTGAGGTTAAAAGATTGGTCTGCATGACTAATATTTGACATTAAAAATTATGATTTTTGTACTTTAGAGTGGTATACAGGTGTAAAAGGATATTTTAAAATTATAAATGGTCATTTTAAGTGTTATTTTAGGTTTTTAATATCAAGTTGTTCATGATTGGGTTTTGGAGTGTTTAGGCAGTTCTAAGTGGGCTATTTGCAGAGAAGTATTTGAGTCCTTTTGCTCTTAGTTATGAAGTATAAAGTAAATGTTTATGTTTTATAGGTCAAATATTTTATAAATATATGATTTATTTCCATGTTTTTTTAGATAGTTTGTGTTTAATCTTTAGTAGTTCAAGATAGACTTCTTATGTATGAGAAGGCCTAATTATGAATAGTACAAATGGTGTGCTTCAAGGGGTGGTTGGCTTTGAAAAGTGTTATGGAGAATACATGAGATTATTATTGGTATATTTTATTATAATATGATATTTTACTACCATATTTTTAGTTTTAAAGTATTCTAAGGAAGGTAAAGTGTAATGTGTTCTAAGGTAAACCCAATGGAATTAGGTCTCCATGAGACCTAAAAGAGAAATGAGGTATAATAGAGTTATGATAGACAAAAAGGGACTCAATATTAATTTAAATAATGTTTATGAGATTTAATAATAACTATTCCATGGCTTACCCAAGAGGTCAAAGGTTAATATCTGACTAAGTGGCATATGAAGAAAGAATGGTATATATACAAGGTAGTTTAAGGCCTATTTGACGTAGTAGAGTACAAACAAATAAAATAACACATTGGTAAGTAAAAAGAGGTATTTTAGACCATAAAATGAGTTTATAGGATATATAATTAATATATTATGGTGTGTATACACATTAAGATTAAGGTCATATGACCTAATCAATCTTGAAGAGACCTAATTGAGCAAAGAGGCCTAGAAGGTTGTTTGAGAGGGATAAGAGTGTGAAAATATGAAGAGGTGGTTATCATAATTTGGTTGAGAAACAATGTGTTCTAAAGGTTATAAAATAAATAATGTTTTTGAGTGGGTGTTGAGTCATCTAGGGGGTTGGTGCCTCCTTGTAAGTTGGTGCTTGTTAGAGCCTAGCTGGGTTGGTACTTAGCTAGTTTAGGTTGTTGCTATATGTGGAGTTGGTTTTTCACAAAATTATGATATTTTACATTATAGGAATATATTAAATTTTTAGGGATTAATGGGTTTTCTTCCCCTTGAGGTTTTCCCATATATATGATGTATTGACTTGTGTAATCTTATTTCATGCTTGTATAGTTGATCGCTTATGCATTACTTGTTCTATATGTTGATGTGATAGTTCATTTATGATAAGAAGGAATTAAAATAAAGTTTTAAGACATTTATTAACACCCTCTTAATTATTATGATTCCAAAAATTGGTATCATAGTATTTCCTTTGAATTGGGCATAATAGCCTAAAGGAGATCTTATAAGAAAGGATGGCTAGTTAGTAAGCTCAAGGTGGTTTCTATACCAATAAGGCTCCATTATTCAATAGAAATAATTATACATTTTTGAGAATTAGAATGAGGATATATATAATTTCAATGGCCCATGACATATGGTAGTCAGTTGCGGATGGATACACTCCACATCCTATACCACCAACTGATGCATTAGGCAAGAAGGAAAGTGAGAGCAATTCCAAGGTAATGAATGCCATTATATGTGGCCTATTAGAGTAAATTTTTATGAAAGTGATGTGTTATGATTCATCCAAGGTGATATGGGATAAATTGAATACTATCTATGAAATAGACACTAAGGTGAATATGGCTAAGTTACAAACCCACTAGAGACAATTTAAAAGTTTGAATATGAATGAAGATGAAACCATTGCATCTTACCTATTTAAGGTTGATGAATTTGTCAATGTCATTATAGGATTAAGATAATAAGTGAAAGAGTAAAATTATTCAAAAGGTATTGAGATCACTAGATCCTAATTTTTATTCTAAAGTGTCTACAGTAAAAGTGGTGCAAGATTTGAACAAGCTAGAAATGGATGGGATTTATGGCATCTTGACTACCTATGAGATGAGAAAAAATGAAGGAAGACCTCCCAAGAAAGAATTAAAATTAAAAGCTAAGAAAAATTCAAAATCTAAGAAGGTCAAGGATGAGGTATGTTTAAATTTTGATGATGATGAATCGATGACCATATTTTCTAGGAAATTGAGGTTTAGATATGGTAAGTATAAGGGCAAGTTACCTTTCAAATGTTTCAACTATGGTATGATTGGTCAGTTTACATCTAAGTGTCCTATCAAGGATAAGACTAAGCATGATGAATAACATGATGAACATCATGGAGATGATAAGAATATATATAAGCTTGATAAAAACAAGAAAGATTTCAAGAAGTATGAAGGTAAGAAAGGATCATTCAAAAACAAGAGAAGCTTCTACACCAAAGAAGATAATAACTCATATAATGTAAGTGATAAAAGTACATCTAATATTGATGATGACAGTAATGAACATGAATATGACAATAATGAAACATTATTCATGGATATAGAAACAAATAATGAAGGTTTTTCAAAAGAAAAAAAACCTTATGAATGATCAAGAATCAAATGAATAAGAGGATGAATTAAACCTTGAGGTATTATTGGCGAGTGATCTAGAGGATTTGAAGTTCTAAATAAGGAAGAATCACAAACTAAGATCATTATTTAATGACTATTGAGAACATATTGTTTTGTTTGAAGAGAGATTGAGTAATAGATCTAAGGAGTATGATGAGATCATTAATCGGATTAAAGCACATATGGAGATAGTCACTACTAGATTAAAATCTAAAGAGGAAGAATACACTAGGTATGGAACTAAAATAAAATCCTTGAAAGATAAGTTGCATCAAACATATAAAAATTTGAAGACCTTTATGAATTTTGAAGAGTACTGATGCTCTAGATAACATCTTGAGTAGTTAAAAGTTTGCAAGTGATAAGATACCTCTTGGTTTCAAATAAGACTAAAAGGAGATAGCTGAAGTCAAGGAGAAGGCTAATAAATACAAGAAGGTCAACATGAAAAGACCAATAAGATAACCTAATGCTATGAGGTATGCTAAGTCATTTAATGGTTACTATTTTGCATGCAATCAGTTTGGTGATAGAGCAAGAGAGTGTAGAAGAACCTCTAAAAATGAATATGCATGGGATTATAAAATGAATCATTAGTTAAGAGTTATGAATGAGGTTATTTTCTAAAGTTGTCATAATGTGGGACTCAATGAAAAATTCTATCCCAATAGTGTTAAAAGGTCATCAAGTCAAAACAAGAGGTTTGAAACCCCTAGAGTGCAAGAGACAAGGAAAATGAATGTGTGAAAACCAAAGATAATAAAGGTGAGTCATGATTAGTCTACAAGCCCAAGTGGATAATTTTATATGGTAGAGAATACTTCAGATGTGAAATAAATTCAAGAATGTTCATTATCAACTTAGATTATTGACCACATGGATGATGAATAGGTCAAGCCAAAGAGACTAATCAAGCCTAAAAGTATCCTGGAAGATATTCAATCTTATGGCATGGAGATCTAGGAATCTCTCAAGTTTGTGTTATTATAGTGTCCTATGAAAAAAGTGAATCCATTAGGATTCATGGAGACTCTCTTTAGTTAATATAAGCATGAAGGATGCTTGGTTTGAGGGGGAGATATTTAGGTTGTTCATATGCTCTAAGTGTATTTATTAACAAGTATAGAAGAGACAAATGGGGAGTTACTATTTATTCAGTTGATATCGAGAATTTGGTAGCTTGATAAGTAATCTCAAGGTTCATAGTTCATTTGAATTATATTCTTGGCCTAAAGGGGAGATTGGTAGCTCTAAGTTCTTTTTCTATTTCTATGATTAGTTTCCAAATAGGGAGAATGAGTGGTTCTAGATGTTGTAGTGTGTATGACCCTTTGTCATTAATGTCAAAGGGGAAGAAAGTTAAAGAAGGGAAATTAACCATATTGGGGAGATGAGGATGATCAGGTTGTAATATTTTTTTCCATCAATGACAAAGGGGGAGTTTTTTAAGAAGTGTTGTCATTGATGTCAAAGTTGATGTCAAAGTTTATGTCTTGATGTCAAGATGCATTTGATGAAGATGAATGGTGAGTGGTCTTTGAGGTATGATCTTGTGTTTTTGATGTGACAAGGAAGCCATGTGATAAGAGAATATTTTAAGGTAACCTAATGTATCTTATATTGGTTTATATCAACATAAATTTGATGGTTCAAGTCATCTTGATGTTGTTAGTGTTGTCACAAAGAGGTTTGATGGTCAAGTGAGCATTGAAGCATGATTATGAAGCTCTAGGTTTGTAAGAGATTTTGAGAGCATGTTGATCATAAATAGATTGTTTTGGTGGTGTGAGAGTTTTTTTTGAAGAGTGATATTATTTTATATCATTAAGGTAAGCATGTTTGAGTACTAGTTCTTGAGTATAAGGTGTCTTGAGAATCCAAGTCAGTAAGCATAATCATATCATGAGCATGTGCATGGTGAGCATGAATATGTATGTGTAAAAGTATGTGAAAAGATATGGAATTATATAAGGATAATATAAGGAATGTGATGAAGGTTTAGAGTCATCAAGGAGAGTTTCAAGATGAGCCTACAGGGGTAGGACCTATGGATCAAGTCTATAACTAGACCACTTCTAGACCTTGCCTGGCCTAATGAAGTATAATGGTCTACTATCAAGGCATGGGAAGGATGTATGGCTATGTATAATCATGATATATGTTTATTAAATATGTTGGTGAAGTGGATACAACATGGAAAGAGGCATGATGGTTAGTTATAAGGCCTAATGTGGGTTGTCGGTCAAGGCCTAAGAGAGTAGAGAGAGTATGGCCTACTGGGGTATGAGGTTATATTTACAAGGAAAGTATGGATAGGTGAGTTTTCTCAAAAGGGTGTCATTTTGTTTCAAGTATTTTTACCAAGGTTGAGGTTATGGTTTTTTAATAAAAGTCATGAAAATGTGTTTGAAGGTCTCTCAATTGCACAGAATGAAGGGTTCTCAACCTAAGAAGGATTTTATTACGCCCATCATCTCATCAAAACTCTTCATGGAAACCTAATATATTAATTTTATATGGGGAAGGTTCATAGCTAAAAATTTAGGCATTTGTTTTTGATTTAGGGGCTATGCTTTATGAAAGATTGTTAAGAATGGAAATAGGTGTTAACCCTCTTAGACCCTTAAAAAGGTCCTGATATTGAAGATGTTGATAAAAACTGACCATAATGGATTGGTATTCTTAATTAAACTATTATAGGTTGTATTCAAATCTCTCAGGCACCTTTAGGTGTGATTGAGTTATCAGGTGTGTGAGTATACATTATAGGAAATTGCTAATTTCTTAGAGATTTATTATAATAGTCAAATTTGACCAAGTCAAAGTATGAAAATGGATGTATGATGAATATTTATACTCATATTTTATTTATTTTTTAGTTTATATATAGGTTATATCCCTCAAATGTGTTAAACTGATCATCTAATTTATCCAATCACTAATAAGCCTAATGATGCAAATAATGAAAAACCTAGGTAGTAGTGAGAAGGTGATTAGGAATATGTTATGATATAATGATGAAAAAAATTACATGGATATGTTTTTAATAAATTTTAATACATATTCATGTTTGGTATAAGTTTTGGAGGTTAGTAATTATAGTGAAAAATTTACTCACAAGTTGACCTATCTAGTTCAGATGAGACAAAGAGATATAAGGTCATGAGATTGGTCTAAAATTCAATATTTTCATTTTAACATATTATTTTTATACATAATAATTGTATAATTATCACATATTATCATCCACATGCATTATAATTCTTTTAAATTGGTCATACAGGTGTTAAAGGTCAATGCCACCATGATGGTGCTTAAAGAAAAATTGGCAATTCTAAGTGAGTGAGTTGTAGAGGTGTTTTTGAGCCTCTATTACTTGTGTGATGAAGTATAATTCATATTATGATATTTTTTGTGAATTTAAATTATTATTTTTTTTTTAAAAAAATCTTTGAAGTTAGTGAAAGTGGTTGAAATGTTGAAGCTAAAATGGCTTGTCTAGTTCCAGTTTGATTATGTGTAGTGAGGTCAAAAGATTGGTCTACAAAACTAATATTTGACATTATAATTTATTATTTTTATATTTAAAAGTGGTTTTTATATATAAAATTATATTTTTAAAGTATCAATGGTCATGTTAAGTGTTCTTTCAAGTGTTGAAGATCAATTTGTTCATGACTAGGTTTTGGAGTGTTCTGGTCGTTCTAAGTGGGTTATTTGCAGAGAAGTGTTTGAGTCCTTTTGCTCTAAGTTATGAAGTATAAATAACATGGTGATTTTATTTAGGTATTTATTTTATTAATATATTATTTATTTACATGGTTTTTTATTTAATTTTTTTAATCTTTAGTAGTTCAAGATAGACTTCTTGTATATGAGAAGGCCTAATTGTGAGCAGTACAAATGGTGTGCTTCAAGTGGTGGTTGGTTATAAAATGTGTTATGGAGATTATATTATCTTATTATGGTTATATTTTGTTATGATATTATATATTCCTATCATTTTTTTAGTTTTAAATTATTCTAAGGAAGGCAAAGTGTAATGTGTTCAAAGGTAGACCTAATAGAATTAGCTCTCCATGAGACCTAAAAGAGAAATGAGGTCTAATGGAGTTATGATAGAAAAAAATTGAATTAATATTAGTTTTAATAATGTTTATTATATGTAATAATAAATATTCCATGTCTTACCTAATATTTCAAGGGTGTATATCCAACTAAGTGGCATATGAAGAGGGAATGGTTATATATAATGCAGTTTAAGGCCTATTTGATATAGTAGAATGAAAATGAGTAAAATAGGACATTGGTAGGTATAAGGAGGTATTTTAGACAATAATCTGAGTATATATGATCTATAATTAATTTATGATAGTGTTTATTCATATTAATATCAAGGTCATATGACCTAATCAGTCTTGAAGACACCTAATTGAGTGAAGAGGCCTAGAAAGTAGTTTGAGAGGGATAGAGTGTGAATAGATGAAGAGGTGGTCATCATCAGTTATTTTATAAATAAGGTTTTATTAATTTTATCAAATTAATTATGTGGTTTATTGGGTGATGAGTCATCTAGGAGGTTGGTGCCTCCTTGAAAGTTGGTGCTTGCTAAAGCCTAGTTGGGTTGGTGCTTAGCTAGTTGGGGTTGGTGCTCCATGTGAAGTTGGTGCTTCACTAAATTATGATATTTTGAATTATAGGAATGTATTAAATGTTAATTTATCAATGATTTTTATTACCCTTGAGTGTTTACCACATATATGATGTGTTGACTTGTGTAATTTTGTTTCATGCTTGTATAATTGATTGCTTATGCATGTCTTGTTGTATATGTTGATGTGATGGTTCATGTATGCTAATGAGTAAATTAGATAAAGTTTTAATACAATTATTAAATCCCATATCATTTAATATTATTCTAAAAAATTATTACATAATACCCTTATAAACATAATTAGACTCTCTTAATGGAGTCTAGAATTCTCCACATCCTCTCAAATCTCTAGAGAATTCTTTTATAAAATGCTCTAAATAATTTTTAATTTTTTAGATATATCCATCCATTATTATTTTTAAATAATACATCACTCCATCCAAATTCCATGGAATAATTTAGAGAATTCATGTCAATATTATGATCTTGAATATATCTTTCCAAACTTGTTTATTATCTTCCATCCATTATCAAGTTCATCACCCTCCATTATTGCTATAAAATTTTGAGTCTACATAGAGTAAATAAACTTATCTTGGAACAAGTCATCCATTTTTAAAGTGACTTATATGCATAATCAAGGTATAATTATTTTATTTTCAGTATTTATTGCATCTATTTCATTTACATTGCCAAGTATTGAGGTTAGTTTTGAGTTTGGATTGATTTGAATAAACTATATACATTTTATATCTATGTGTCCAAATTCATGGCAATACAAACACATTTGATTCTCTCATTCCTCACATAGAAAGGGGGAATCCATAAAGCTTAGCATACAACACATCTTATCACATTATATAAATTTCATAATGGTTCTAATTATCCACACATAATATATTTGTGATATAATTCTTAAAAAATCATATGTAGTAATATGAATAGTAGTGACACATGACATACAAGTGCTCTCTAAATCAAATCAAAATATAGATAATATGAAAAAAGATCATATAAAATAATACATGGATTTCAAAAGGTTCAAAGTAATTAAAAAGTAAAGAACATAGATATTATCACATTGATACATCTTCTAGGGGCATATTATAGGTATATGCACTCACTTGTTTAAAAACTTGGAGTACAAAATCATGCACACTTAAATTCATATGCATAGGCATATGAAAAATAGTTATAAGATAAAATTTAGAATTTGAAAATAAAAATTAAAATTGAACATATAGATGCATAGCATTATATATTATTATCATAAAATCAAGGGAATTATACTCATTCATGCTCAATATTATTCCAAGATCAAAGTTCCAAAATGCAAAGTTTCAAGGTTCAAAGATTAAAAATTCAAAATTTCAAAGTTAGAATTTAAAAACATGAAATACCTATTCAAATCTATTGGTAATTTGGTCGTGATGGGGGAATGGATATTCATCATCCTATTTAGATCAATAAAAATAAATTATAGATATTTTTATAGCTATGTTATTTGATCTATGTGGGTAATGTACACTAAGGTTTAGCGATGCTCAATAGCCATGGAATTAATTATATATAACATAATGTGTGGTTCCATTTTCTATTTAGGGTGATTTATGTTGGAGTATATTGAAAATAAATGTTCTTGGCATTACTTATATATAAACCATCATGGCTCCACATTTTGTGGGGATTAGTACATGGATTATTTCTCCTCATTCTTAAAGAGTCAAAATAATGCAACTTTATAACTCATGGGCTTGATTGGCAACATACAAAAATTTGGGTAAATAATTCAACATAAGTAACTACTCTCTCTATGTAATTAAAAAAAGGGGAATGTCCTTAACCAATATCTTATCTTAGAAAACATGATCAAACCCATCATAGTTATTCTAGTCAATATGTTCATGGGTATAGTGACACCCAATGACATATTTGATCTCCCTTTATAGATTAAGGGACTATTATTTTTCATGACTAGAAAATAAATGAGACAAAAACAATCCTTTCTCCAAAAGTAGCACAATACAACATGCACACTTTTGTACTCTCTCATTCTTATTTAGATTTTAAAATTTCAAATTTGAGATTATCATATTTTATATATATACATTAATTACTAAATGTCTTACTTAAGGTTCCATCATAACATAGTTGACACAAATAAAAATTCTAGAGGTACATGTCAAAGTGTGTCTACACACATAAGCTTTGTCTTTCCACTACTCTAATAATTTTATTACAAAAACAAAGGAGGAAAAAATGTAAACACAAAAATATGGTACAAACCCATCCCTTATGTAATTTATTAAAACTCGATATGCATAGAATATTAACAATGATTAAGTTATATATTGGCATATTAAATTTATTGTTCTATTTATTCTGATATTTTAGTTTGTCTATCAATTATTCTTCTCACCATTTTGTCATGGGGATATCCATTTTTGGTCATTTGTTCTTATAGACAAGTCTGTGGTAACAAGATAAGACTAACCTAACACCCTATTTGTTTAGCATGGACTTATGTAGGTGTAAATTTAATAATTTATTTTCATTCATGCTTCATTTTATTATTATTATTTCCATCGTGTCTTATCTTAAGTCAAATTTTATGTGCTAATAGGTCCAAAATTCAAAATCAAAACATCTATAAATATATGGCTTCTCTAAGACATTAAGGATAGTTCTCTTTACTCTTAAAATTTACTACAAATATTTTCATTTCATATTTATAGTTATGATGAAGCTATATTCAAGGCTAAATTCATATTTGCATACTTAAGCCAAGGTAAAATAGGATAAAGAACATCTAGATTTGCATTCATAATTTCACACATACATGTAAGTAGGAGAATTAAATTTGATCTTGAGCCCCCTTAAAAATATTATTAATGTAGTGCAATGCTTGGTCACTCAACTATTGATATAAGAGTATCCCCACAATGATCTAATTATATGGTCTGCAATCTACCCAAAATTATTTGTAAATCAAAGAGCTCATTGAGAACTTTCTGATGCATTTTGACAGTCATTTTGACAATGTATGCATAATTTATGGATTTCTAATATTTTAAGAAAATAGGAAAAAAATTAATACATAGGTATAGTGGTGACATCAGTAAGTTGAATGGGATTGTAGATCAATCAAACCTAGTTTGACACATGGACCAATCATGTAGTGGCACATGGAAAAGAGAGGAACAACTGGGTTTGTTGATTTTTGCCTCTAATCTTTGAAAAACATGTACTTATTTATGGGGCTGACACTATTTACTTGTTGGGGTAAATTCAATGGGTAGGGTCATCTTTTTTTAAGGAGGGTGACCTTATCTCCTTTAATTCATCATATTATGGTGATGAATTTGTATATAAACCTCTCATAATGTTCCCCCATAACCAATGTGGCACTAAACTCTTCATTTTTTTATAAAGATTGACACTAAAACAATGTGGAGATATCCATCCACCACATGGATCCTTCATAGACCTATAATGTGGAGACAACACACCATAACTAGCAGCTTAAAACATCCAACATGGCCGAGTTATACAAGCTCAAGATTATTGCATGGATGGTCTCATGACCACTTGATAAGACAATGAGCATGGTTTACCCACTTTTATTTATTTTTAAATCCCAAGAATGTGGGATAATTTTTTTTATAATACCAAAAAAGATTCCTAGCCCTATTAATAAGGTTATATGTGGGAGTGGGGATTTGAACTCATCACCCCACACTCTTCATACTTAGCTCTTACCAAATAAACTATGCTTAGTTTAAAAACCATTTTACAAGATATGGCATTTAATATCAATTTTTGGGTGTTTAAACTTATCAAAAAGAGCCAAAAGTGGGAGGTGGGATTCAACCTCCTCACCTTCCATGACTATGTATACAATTTATCAAGCTAAGCTAAGATTATTCTGATAAACATGTTTGAATATATTGTACTATTGTATTTCAGGCTTATTTACTAAATAAGAAGGATATGGATTTGTTTTGAGGGGGATTTGAACCCCAGATGTTTGGGTAAAAGGCTATGGACTTAGCCATTCAACTAGGAATCCCAAAAATAATATAAAAATGCAAATGAATATTAAAAATGTAATTTTTAAATCCTTTTGAAGAGGATAAAAACAATTATATGCTGATATAGTGCAAAAAGACCCTTGGAGAGGATTAATTTAAGATTTCCCAGGACTTGTTAGAGGTAGAAACATGAATATTTTATAGACAAAAAGAGATTTGATGTAGAAATATTATTATAAAATTAATTTTACAACATTTATATAATGGTTTGAGAATGTTTTTAGACCTAGACATGTAACCCTCAAAGGGTGAACTTTGTTAAAAAAATTGGTTTCTATTTTTATATATTTTTTCAATTACTTTATATATTTAAATCATTTTTAAATCTAATTTTTTTTATTAAATCCATTTTTTAACGATATTATAAGAAATTGAGAAAAAGTGTTTAAGTACCCTAAATTGGAAAAATCAAAATTATAAATATAATATTACATTTAGGATCAAGTTTGGTATTAGAGCAGCTAATCAGGGATATTTTAATGTGGTTTTTAGATTTTAAAGTTTTTGTTTTGCATGTTAGCTAGGTCTAAGAGCAAACATGGTGAATGATCACTTGAATATTATAACTTATAAATTGGTTCAAATTGTTCAAGTCAAGCCATGGATTCTCTTAAAGGATAACTAGAATCATAAGTGATCTTCTATCAATCCTTTCTTGAGATGAAGAGCATGGTATAAGAGTTGTATCATTAAAGGAACATGTGAATAGAAAGTAAACAAGAGGAATAACCCTTAACTAGTGGTAAGGGTAAAGTATAAGAATCTCTTAAATATCCTCCATCTAAACCATCTCCTTATTTCCTTGATGATAAGAAAAAGAAAGTTTCTAATTATTTTTATTCTAAGGTTAAGATAGAAGTTAAATTTGGTTTAGTGTATAAAAAATGGAAGCATACTACAAGGTTCAAAATATTGATGATGAGAACGGAAAAAATTAGCTAGCTACTCTTCAATTGGATGGTATATCACTCATTTGGTGGGAGAGGTTGACACAATAGGATATCCTTAAGTGTGGTAAAGTGATTTCTTCTTGGGTTGATTTTATTTTTGCATTAGAAAAACATTTCTATCCATTAAGCTATATATAAAAAACTAATATGGATTGGCAATATTTAAGTAAATTAGGTGTCAAAGTGTACATGATTACACTCAAGAGTTTAGAGAGAGGGATTTGGTATTAGGAATCCCTATTTACACTAAAGAGACTCTTTCAAAATATATTGGTGGGTTACATAGTTACTTGAGGCATACAATCCTTATGTTTAACACCATTAATCTTGATGAAGTTTGTGTCAAAGCTACCCATATTTAATCAAGGGGTAAAGTGTTTAAGGATAGGGAACACTTCACAAAAAAACTAAGTATACTACTTGAAGGCAAAGTAAAATGAAAGGGTAAGAAAAAACACATATCCATGGTTAAGAAAGATGATGGGAAGCCTTTTTTTATCTCATTACAAAAATTAAGGTCATGAAAATATAAAGTGTTTGAAACTCCATCCATAACTCAAGCAAAATAGGTTTGGGAATAAGAAAGATGATAACAGGAAGACTACTATAGCAATCCAACAAGACCTTGGCTCTAATTTAAGTGATGAAACCAAGATCACCACCATGGGTATTTAAGATTCTTATTCTTCCTCTTTTGGCACTAAATCTCTTAATTCTCATTCTTATTTACATTCTAAATCTATTAATTATGAAAATAAAAGAAATGATTAGTTCCACATTTGAGTTATTTATAAGAATACTAAGATAGATACACTTTTTGATAGTGGATCTCAAACTAATATATTCTATGAATAAGTTGTGAACATATTAGGACTTGAAACTAAAATGCATCTATAACCATATCCGTTAGTATGGATGTGTGATGATGTAAAATTACATGTTAGGAAAACATGTAGGTTAATACTTGCAATCACCTCTAAGTTCATTGATGGGGTAGAGTTAGAAGTGGTTCCACTTGATATTTATGGTATTTTACTTATAAGTCTTTAATTTTATGATATGAAATTAATATTATATATGGAAGAGAATAAATATTTGATTTTAAAATATGGGGTTAAATAAATTATTAGAGTAGATAAGGTAAAATCAAACTTGTCACATGTATCGATAGGATAAATGAAAAGTCATGTCAATGCAAGAAATAACTTTGTAATCATGATTATAAAATAAAAGGATGATGATAAATCCAAGTCTCTAAAAAAATTTCATCCTAAACACAAAAATGAAATAGTTAAGATTATGCCTAATTATAATGATGTTTTTAAGGATCCATAAGGTTTACATCCTAAAAGACATATATAAGCAAAAAGATGCATCTCTTCCTAATATTGTCATGTAAAGGATGTCAATTATATATAATGAATAAATAAGAAAGTAAATTCAAGATTTGATCAAGAGAGGGTTAATTTATCCAAGCACTTCTCTATGTCATTCAACAGTTATTTTGGTGCAAAAGAAATATGGCACTTTATGGATGTGTGTGTATTTCTGATCATTGAACATGATCATGGTTAAAAAATTCTACCCTCTTCCTTACATTGATTATTTGTTAGATTATTTGAATTTTTTTGTTTATTTCACTAAGTTAGAGGTAATAAGTGGTTATAACCAAGTTAGAATTAGTGAAGTTGATATTTGGAAAACTACTTTTAAAACTAAGCAAGGTCTTTTTGAATGGCTTGTTATGACTTTTGGGCTTTGTAATGCACTTTTCCACATTCAAATAGGTTATTAATGATGTATTTAAGCCATTCATAATGTCAGGAATCTAGAACAACAAACATGTTCTGATCCCACTTGTCAAGATGCGAAACCGGAAACATACAATTGATTACCAAACTTCAAACAACTTAATATGCGGAAATAAACCAGATTCACCAAGTAACTAGAATTCAGAATAACACAGCATATGAGAGACAATACACAACTTGTATTAACACTTTATACAGAAAAGAATACAATAAAGAAGATGCCACTTCTTCTCCACCACCTTACAGAGGTTTCCCACACCTCAAGTGAACAGTACTTCTTCTCCCCAAAGCTCTCCCTCTCACAGGTCACAACACTCAACTCAAATACAGAGTTGGTGTTCACCTCCCATGCTCCACGCATAACACAAGTGCTCCACGCACTCCACAAGCACTCCACATGCTCCACAAGTACTCAAAGTACTTCAAGTAGATCTCCCATGAATCTGCAACAACCTGCAATTCAACAGACCATACTTATGGAAGGAACTTCCTTGCCTTCCTCTTGCTCTATCCGAGTACACACCTGTACTCCAAGTAGATCCTGCCTGATACTGCTCCCTGTTGTGTTGCTGTCTATATGACCTTACACACCTGCAAATCAAACAATGGTTCTGATCACCTATGAACCTCGACCTTGCACACACATACACCTGCAGATCAACGATCTTACTTACCATGTAGATCTCCTATATAGGCCATACAACTGTGACCAAGATCCTACACTCTTGAAGAACTCAGCTGGCTCTCCAATCCAGCACCAACACACCTGGTATTGTGGCACTAGGAGGAACGCACCATTGCTCTACCTCACACACAGAAGGAGCTTATAATTATGCTCTCTTACTCCCTAGCACACTTTTCCAATACAACCATGAGTCTATTATATAGATCTCATCCAAACAATAATTAGACATCTAATTACAATAATTAGATCCGCAGCTCTCAGTCTAAAATTAGATCTCTTCATGCAAACACTTGGTTCGTTAGCTAACTGCCCGTAAATAGCTCGCAGTCGAACCACACAGGCGACCGACGTCGGTCCCTGTCTGCCTGGAGGTGACCGATGTCGGCCGATATATGACCGACGTCAGTTGCTTCCCTTTGCTATCCTGTCGACGTCGGCTGATCAGACCGACCCCAACTTCTCTGCAATCTTCAGCAACCTCCTCTCCTGTTTGCATCAGTGAAGCTTTTAGCTCCACAATCCTAACACATAAATGATTTTATAAAATTATAATTAGATTATATTTTGATCTTTGGTAAAACTTGGGAATAATATGTAAAATATATTAGGAAAATCTTACAAACATTGTAAAAGGAGAAATTATATCTAAAGATGTCTAAATATGAATTTTATAAAACATATTTAGTATATCTAGGACATGTTGTAGGGGATGGAAAACTTAAAATTGATCCCTTTAAATTTCAATCCATAATTAAATGTCCTAAGCCTAATAATGTAATATAAGTTAGAAGCTTCCTAGGAGAAGTCTAATTTCAGAGGAATTTTATTGCTAACTTTTCATTGATCACATCTCCTTTGAATGATTTGAAAAGTACTAGATAGGTATTTTAGTGGGGAGGAAAGCAACAAAAATCCTTTGACATGCTAAAAGAAAAGATAAGCACAACCCTAGTGTTAACACTTTTAGACTTATAACAACCATTTGAGATTGAAACCAATGTAAGTGATTATGCCATGGGTGTAATTATGATGCAAAAGATAAAAACATTGTGTTACCATTTATATACCTTCACAAGTGTAATAAAGAACTATTATAATTATGTCAAAGATTTGTATTCTTTGGTTCAACATGTGAAAAATTGGAAGCATTATCTTATGGGCAAAGAGACAATCATCCTTATATATCACAATCCTTTGTAATATCTCCAATCATAGTAAAATATATAACAATCAAGGAATTTTTTTTGGATGGGTTTTTTGTAAAAATTCCATCTTATTATTAGTTATAAAAAGGTACATAAAAAGGTAGTTGATATGCTTTCAAGACATCATGTTGTTTAATCTATTTTTTTACAACATATTTCTTCAATGCATAGAAGTTATAAGGAATAATATGTTAGAGATGCTGATTTAAAATAGGTCTATGAAGATCTAACCCATGGTAAGAAGTTATAAGAATTAGACTAGCACATTCATGATGAATTATTGTATCATATTGCAAACTTATGAATTACAAAATATGAAAGAGTCCATGTGGTTAGGGAAGCACATACTTCTCCTATTTTAGGTCATTTTGGTATGGGGAAAATAGTTGCATAGTTGAAAAAAAAAATTATTGGCCTCAAATATATGAAAATGTATCCAAATAAGGAAAAAGTTGTATTATTTGTGCCACTATCAAGCCTAATAATATAAAGTTAGTCTTGTATATCCCACTTACCATACCAACCTATCCATGGGAGTGTGTTTCTATGGACTTTGTGGGTGGATTTCCTATCTCAAAAAAGAATCATGACTATTTGTATGTGTGTTAGTAGAGGTTCCTAAATCATCAAAGCATGCTAAGGATGTAGATAGCTAGGATATACTTTATTGTGTATAATAAACATAACAAGTGTGATTTATCATGTGTTAAGTAGGAGGTAAGAACAATCAATGATTCATTAACATAAATAGAATATTTGGGTTAAACTAGATAGAAATTAATAAAACATTATACATGAGAATGCATGCATGGAAAACAGTAATAAATCACACAAGTAACCATAACCAATAAGTCTCTATTAACCTCTTCAAACGTGGAACTCTATTCTTCTTATAACCAAAACTATATATAGACATTTCCAGTCTATTATTGTTCATCTTATTCTCAAAATTGGCACCAAAAGTGGAGTCTATTCATATTATAACCTATTATAAGTCATGTTGATAGGACAAAATAGACTTATACATGATAAAATGAGTACATAAGACACAAATATTAGACAAATATCATGTGTAGCTTTAAAATCCAAATTCTTCTCCCAACACTTTCCTAGACTTAAAATGTTATCTCATATTGAGACAATGTCACAAGATCTTTTGAAATTGCACAAGTGAGTAGAGGATAAAGAAATGGTTAGACCAATAAGAGTAACAATAATCACTCAAGGCATTATTTTTAGTTTTCAGTTTTTATACATAATTTAGCTATCCTTTAAATTTTTCAACTAAGTAGTATACCAACCTACCACCCTTTATGGTTTTTCAATAGGTTGGCATAACCATGTGGCCACCCTTTATAGTTTTTCAACTAAACTAGCCTCACTTATCTTACTAAATTGTCCCCAATACAAAATGTTTATACAAAATTATTTAAAATTTATACTTTACATAGTACTTAACTTGATGGAGGTGGCATAGATGTAGATGATAATTGAATAGAAGAGTCCTTGGACTTATACTATGTAGCCTTATAATGAGTGATGATCTGTTAGATCTCTAAAGGTGGATTGTATGTAGGTGTGTTAACAATCTAGGTAGCTTCAATGGAAAAGGGAGTTAGATCAGTCTTATAGGCATGCTAATCCAAAATGACTTCTTGGATCATCCACAATAAGGTGCATAATGAAGCATGGTAACCAATGATCTTATTGAGATCTACATCATCATTTATACTCATGTCTTCCTTGGTATTGGTGACTCTTGTCTAAATCATGCCACTCAATTACTCCATCTTATATGTATCACATTGAGCTTGGAGGCCAATGAAAGAACTACACAAAATCTAACTCTAGCAATTGAGGAGGTTATTATAAACATTATCCTTGACATTAAGTGACTCTTGGATTTCTCTATCCTTCTCCTCCCTAGTGGTAGTGTGGTTAACCATGGTTGCTTTGGTGGTGGTAGCCATTGTAAAGTATACACTAGAACTAGCTAGGGAATTATCTAATTACTTCTTAAAGTCCAACAAGCTATGTGTGACCTATTATGCTTGAAGCATAGCAGTTTCCAACATGCCTTGATACTCCTTTAGTAAAGTGATGAGAGTCTCAACCTTGATTTTAACATCCTATCCCAATGTATCGAATAAATTGAGTTTCTATGCTACTATATGACCTATTATGCTTAAATCATAGCAGTGTCCAACATGCCTTGATATTCCTTCAATAAAGTGATGAGAGTCTCAACCTTGATTTTAATATCCTATCCCAATGTGCTAACTATATGGAGTTTCTATGCTACACACTAGTCCTTGGTTAACTCTGAGACTAGAGTCTTGAGTCTATAGTGGTCAGACATGACTTTGTCCTCGATGGCTTGAGTGACCAATTCAGGATAGGCATCTTAGATAAGCTTGGAAACTTCAAGGAGGTGAGCCTTTAACTTGACATTCTCAACCTTGGATTGATCCATTTTTTGTTCTAGAGAGGTGGCATTCTATGTAATAGACTCCTAGAATGCTTTCACACCCTCTAGCTATTTCTTAAATGGTAGTCTAGAGCTATCTAATGAAGCTTCCTTCTGGAGGGGGAATGCTACCAATGTGATTGAAGTTATTGAAGGGTCAGGTTATGGCATGGTTACAAGTAGAAGAGAGAAGGTGCTACATTGAGTACCCACAGTCAGGACATCCCATAGCCAAACTCCTCTTAAAGGTTAATTCTAGTAGTTGTAGACTCATTGGAGTAGTAGATAGTTCTTTTTCTTATTTTTGTTATTTTGATTTAGCTTTTTGTTACTGAGCTAGATATTATTATTATGCCATGGCCTCTACTACAAGCTTGAGTTACTACACAACATCTTCAACTTATTTTCTTTTGGCATCTTCCTCTAATTTTATAATAAGCTCATCCTGTGCAACTTTCTATTTTGTTTTTTCTTCCTCTTATAGTTTTTATGCATGTGATTCTACTTTCTTGTGTTCCTCCAAATTAGTATCCTTGGCTTGTTCAACTGTAGCCTATGCCTACACTTATGCCTATGCTTGTGCTTATGCCTATGCCTATTAGTCATGCAAGGATTCATCTTCTTATTCATTCTTCTTATTTGTATCTTCCTAAGCTTACTATTATGTGTGCATGACATCGTTCATAGCCTGCTTAATTTCAACACTACATTTTATTTTTGCATTTCTTCTTTAGATTTAGCCTTTGTAGTGAGTTTACCTCATTTTCTCTTCTAATATTGTGACACATATGATTGCTTGGATATGTAGACAACTTCTTGTGCCTTATTGGCCACCTCAAGATCTTTCTATCAGTTATCCTTTATGTTCTAAGTCTTTTGTGTGGCCTTGACTTATTTAGCTTACCAAATTTCTTATTGAACTTGCTTGTGTTGAGCCTGATCCTTATGGTGTTTCTTCTCCTCTTTTATAACTCATCATTCTACTATGTGATCTGCTTCCTCCCTTGAAGCCTATTGTTTCTCTATTGTAGGTTTCTCTAGTGTGAGCTCTTTGACCTATTGGGATTATTATGAAGGTGGTGAATCACTTGGGTAGACCATGGAGTTAGAAACATGTGTTTTCCTACATCCTAAGATAACCAAATTGGATTTGGGTGGTGGTGAAGTTGAAGATGGAGTAGGCTATGCTTCCTACACTATGGCTAGTTAATTGAATGTGCATTCTTCAAGGGTAGGTGAGCTGCTAACCTCATTCCTCATTCATAGTCTATGCACGAAGGAATCTTGTGGGTTTTTTGGAAGTGGTGTAAAGACATCTTCATATATTAAGGTGGTAGAAGGTTTCTACTAGAAGAAGTCAACCCTTCACTACAACTACTCAGCATCTTCCCACATAGTGTTGATGATGATGGATACAAGACACAATGGTAGGTATACACACATATTTAGAGGAAACTTCTTGTGAAATTGGACCATGTGCATATCCTTATAAAATAATAATTCTTTCTCCTCATCCCTATCATAGAAGTCTTCAACTATATTAGAATGTATTACCATATAGACTTCTTGTTCATCCATGCACATCTATGGTAGGTCACATAAGCTTATGATCTGGGACACCTTAGGATCATCTAACTAGATTGTAGTGCTCCTTGTATTACACTTCAATGGAGGATATTTGGATTGATGATCGGTGGAGAGATTACACTTTCCTTTTTATGGCTATGAAGTAGTGGCTTCCTCTTATTGTTGTGTTGTAGATATGGACTAAAGTAGTGTTGCACTCTTGGCTATGAAGGATTTTTTTGGTGACTTTGACCTATGCCATGGCCATGGTAAAAAACAATGGTAGAGGTCTAAATGGCAACCTGATTAGCTCATAGATATAGATGAACACACCTTTGAGTAGTAAGGTGATAACAACATATTAGCCCAAGTATTGTATTACATCTAGTGGCACCCAAGGATGTATGATGATTAGATCCAAACACTCCTCCCACCATGTCTTGAATTTTTCATTATGGGCTAAGTATTTATTATTAGGTGTCCATATCAAGTTAGGGAATCGCTATGCTAGCTAATAGTTAGTGTTAGGTTGTACCTCTCCCTTATGGGACTTTCATTGTGTGAAGCATAGTAGAAAAATGAGGAATTGATAATATAATGTATACTTGGGATATATATAACACTTGTAAATGTTCTTGAATATCTCTTAAATGAAGTATTCAAGCCAATTAAACTACTAATTTTGGTGGATCATGCAGTAGGAAATGTTCATGACCCCTTTTAGAATTTGCTTGGTAGACTTGGTGGTTTTCCATAACCTCCATGTGATGAATTCTACTAGGATATGCATTGGATCATCATGAATTTATTCAATTGGGATCCATCTGGATCCTTGGACATATAAATCTTAGACCTCTTAAAGAATGGGTGGCATTCTCATCTTGTATAGGGAAAGAGAATCTCCTTACACAGACATGCCCAAAGCTTAGGCCATTATTTCTATGTTAATGATGATAATAGTATTGGGCCCAATGTATATGTTTCCATCATTGTATAAGTTAATAAAGACTTATACAATATCCTCCAATTCACTAAAAGTTGGAATTTGACATTTATGTTATGGAAGCAGTAGGTGATTGCAAGATCTAGTGGTTGCACAACATCGATAGGGTCTAGGTGAAAAAGTTTTTGATCTAGTACCCAAAAAAATTATAGGGATATAAATCATTGAATCTTGTTTTTCAAAGTGTCAGATCAATGTCCATTACTTATTTTTGAGCATCTGTCAAATACCTAATGAGTTATGAAGTATCCATGATTGCTGAGTGATAAAATTGAAACTATATTGGCTCTCTGAGTAGTAAAACTAGCTTGGATATTTGAAATTGTAGGTTATGAAAATATTTTCAAGGATGAAATGCAAACTTGGTTCAAAATCTTATACCTTTATAGATTTTTTAACTATTGGTTTTTGCATAAATGCCATATTGAGCTATCCATTCCACATTATTATAATTGTTGATGTGGCAAATCTTATATAATATGGTAATTAAGATAGTTAGTCATTGACACATATGTGTAAATATGACATTATGTTCTTATCTATCCATATAAGAGTATGAGTGGATGATGTTTACTAGTTACCTATTTATCAAAGATAAGGTAAATCAAACCTTTGATCTGACATTAACTACTTAGAGATGACCACTATATAACAAATATATCAGTTGATGTGACTTGTCCGTATAATTCCTAGACTTAATTATTTTCTTTCACTCCTATTGAAATCCATTATGGCACATGTGAATTATTCTACACATGGTTGACATATGCTATACTTGGTATCTTAGTTCACAAACACACACATAGAAAAAGAAACAAACAAGAAAACATGAAAAAATGAGAAATATTAATATACTCGATACTATTTAACAACCACTCACTTAGAAAAAAGAGATCAATTAAGACTATTGGTGGTAGGGCTTAAGCCTACAACCATTCACCCACCCTAGCAAAAAAGTTCCTTATAGATATCTCAAAATAATGGTTCCTTACTATGATATTTCATGTATAACATAAGGCCATTTCCATTTATTTTATAATTTTCCCATAAATACTCTGAAATGACTATCATATAATAAAATTGGTTGATATTTATGAAATATCTTATGGCACAAATTCTTGTCATGCCATGCTTTTTGGCTTTTCTTATGAACTTCCTACATCCAAGATGTTCTGCATCGATACTCATCTATCCTATTTAGTTTGAGAAGTCTTTTGGTGAGTGACTTATGATCCCCTAGTCTCATGACTATTGTAATATTAAGATTGGGTACCAAATATTCTATTAGCATAACCGTTTCAAGCACATATATCAACTAGAATGGAGTAAATCATGTGGTCCTCTTATAGTACATGTAATATGCCCAAAGAATTATAGGAATGTGATCTTCCTAATCATCACTCTTAACATCATAGATCTTAGTCAACATTTTTCCCAATACTTTGTTAGAAGTCTCAACTTGACCATTAGATTATGGATGATATGCAATAATTTTATGATGAGAAACCATGAATTATTCAATAAGGGATTTGATGGTATTATTTAGGAAGTGTGTCCCTCGATTGCTAGTGGGTTTGATGGGGAATCCATATATTTGATAATATTATCATATAAAAAATTTGCTACGTCCTTCACACCATAAGTGGGTATCATAGTAGCTTCAACCCATTTGGTAATCTAGCACAATGATAATATGCCTTGCTTTAATGCATTTACTCAATGGATTGATAGGTTTGATAAAATCAATTCCCCATTATTTAAAAGGTTATTCAGATAATAAAGGCTATAAGGGTATTTCATCTCTTTATAGTGGTTTACCTATGGATTGATATACATCACAGTGTTACACTACTCTATATGCATCCTAAAAATCATTTGACCACCATAAACCATTGTATGACAACTTCCTAGTAGTAGCTTCTATGATAAATTTTCCTCTTACTATTCCTTGGTATGCCTCTTATAAGACCTATGTTCATTCATGTTCCAAAATTATCCTATGTGTACTTCATCCTTCCTCAAATGATATAACAACCCATTTATAATGGTATATGGAAAATCTCTAGTGACAAACTACTTCTTGTCTCTTTATTGGTAGTGCATAAGGAATACTCCTTGTTCAAAGAAATTAGCAATTACTTCAAAATTTTCAAGGATCTCAGAAACATGAAATAGATGGGCATCTAGAGAATCTTCTATTAGTTCTTCTAGTTCTTCCCCATTTATGATGCGATTTAGATGATTTGACCCCACATTTTATCTTCCTAGATTAATGTTAATGTGAAATTAGAATTCTTGAAATAACATCAACCTTTGAGAAACTCATCCTCCTAGCATCAGCTTATTGAAAAGGTAGCACAAAGCTTGATGATCTATGAAAACTTCAAATGGTGTCTCAAGAAGATAATGGAAAATTTTATACAATGAAAACATAATAACTAGTGCTTCCCTTTTAGTTTTCATGTAATTCTTTTCTACGTCAAATAACTTGCAGCTTGCCAAATGTATGGGATGGTCCAATCCACCATCTCTTATATATGTAAGCATAAAACTAACTATGATACCTAAATCATCAACATGAGCATGAAATGGATTAATCCAATTTAGAAAGATGAGAATAGGCATAATAACCAATCTTTACTTCAGCTCAATAAAGGCTACTTGACACTCAAAAGTCCAAAAAAACTTCACACCTTTACGTAGAAAACACTCCAATGAAGATGAAATGGTTACATATCCATTGATAAAATTTAAATAGTACCCTATATGGCCAAGAAAATATTTCACTTCCATGGAGTTGACTGGTGGAGGCATACTCAAAAAGAATATAATTTTGGCCTAGTCTACTAAAATTCCTTCACTGCACACTACGTGACCTATCAAAACACCAAAAGGTGTAAAAAATAAACATTTTTTTAAATTCAAGGCAATACAAAAAGCTCAATAACATTATAACATGAGGCAAAATTTAGACAAATATTCTTTAAAAAAAGAAAAGATTGCCTAATCATTGAGATAGACTTCAAGGAAGTCATGAATTATATATTTAAACATAGTCACCACTACATGAGAAAAATTATAGGTGCATTATTGAGGCCAAAAGGCATTACCTTGTACACAAATGACCCCCATTCCATAGAAAAAGTAGTTTTAGCTCTGTCTTCTTCTCTGATGGGTATTTTATGATAGCCACTGAAGCCATCCATGAAAGAGTAAACTTCATGACCTATGACAAATTACAAAACTTTCATCTGTGAAGGGAATAGGAAATGGATCATTCACACATGCATCATTAAAAATTAGATAATAACCACATACTATGATCTCCATTATTTTCTTAGGCTACATTACTATAGGACTAACCCAATATAACTTTTGTATGGGATAGATTATACTTGTGTCTTGCATTCTATCAAGTTCAACCTTCACTTTCAACTTCATGTTTGGATTCAACTTGTATAACCATTTTTTATTGGGTCATGTGCACTCCTTAAGTTTGATACACATTTCACCTAGATATGGATTGACTCTTCTACCTCTATAAATTTATTGGGAAACATATTTTGATAATCTCTCAAGAGTTTAATAGCTTCAAAAAATTTAGATTCGGTCCAATAATCACCTATATGTGCCAATTTAGGAATCTCCTCAATTTTAATGTTTGTTACATGCTTTTTAATGGGATTATAGTAAATCTTATGATTTTCCTTAGAAATTAATTCTTGGAGCATTCATTGTACTTATTATTCTAAAATTTGTATTTTGTATAACTTGTATTCTTTAGTAGGTTCTATGATGGGGTCCTTTGCTAGTTCTACTGGCCGTTTAGGTTCAAAAAAATTAGTCAAATAGATATCACCATCAGTATTTAAATATTCAATGTCCTCTTATTCATCTTGTATTTGGTGTCATGACTACATGATAGAATTTTCTTATATTTGGATAGCTTTATATCTTTTTAATGTTTTATTTAGATCATGAGTTGTGTCCTATGTAGTGGATTTTGTCATGGTGCTTAAATCTTCTACACACCCATGGAATAAGAAATGTTTGATTTTTAGGAGTGAATTATGAACTAAAGGGTTCTCATCTTCAAAATAAAATGTCTATATAAATTTATTTTCACCTATTTCAAATGCTTTATCTCCCTCCTACGTTCTTGATGCATATACCATGTTGATGGTAAAGGATCTAGTGTGTAATGAAAGATGTGAACCCTGTACTTTGGTGCCACATATTCTTTAGTTTAGGCTTCAAAACATTTTTGAATATGTATTTTAGGGAACTCACCTTCTTGGAAGAAAGGCCAATTATTTCTGATGACCTATGTTATTTGGAATTTGCTAATCATGAGTTTTCATGCATCACCCCAATTGAGCTTGTTGTTTCTATGAATTACCCACCATGTCACTACAACTCCCTTTAGAGAATAATTCAAAAAATTTACCCACTAACTAATGGTAGGTATATGAACTTGTAGGTGTAGAATGAATTGATTGATATTTTTGGTTGCATAGTACACATGAATTTGTTGCTCATGTATAAAGACCATTCTCATAGGTCAGAGTTCATGATCACCATGAGCCCAGTTGAGTAGGTGAGTGTCTAAGTATCCATTGATAGATAAAGATATTTCCCAAGGTAAAGTGCCTTATCTAGTTGGATCAATATAATCATACATATGATCATGTGTTTGATAGAGAAAATCTACTTCTAAATGAGTAGGGGATTTATAAGATATAGATGCACAATCCTCTATGACAAATTAAGTTACCAATTGCTGAGTAACTACTGGTTTAGGCTTCCATTGTTTATATGTCTTCAATTATTGAGTGAGTAAATATTGTACATGATTTTTAGTATTCTCATACAAGAAGTTACACTCAACTTCACATAGAGATTTTGGGTTTTCTTCAAAATTTACCTTCATCTAGCTAGTTTCTTGCATGAGATAAAGAGAGTCTAGTTCATCTAGAATGATGTAGGGTTTGTGCACCCTATCTAGAGGATTTATGATAACCTTATCTCCTTGATATTCCTCTATTTTATTTTTCATATTATTGATAATCATATGACCATCATATGCCCATTTCTTACTAATCAACATAGGGTAATGTGTTGCTACTATCTCTAAATTGATGACTTCAAAGTAACCTCGTAGGGTCATTTTTTGACTTTGATCTCAAAATTTTATAATATTCCAATGGTATCATCTCTTCCATAGTTTTCTAAGCTTAGATTTACTAGGTTGTGACTTAGAACTGATCATCCAATAGCCTCCCATGTAAACTTGGGAATCATGTTAACTATGCTACCAAAATCATAAATAGCATTAGGAATTTCATATCCCACAACTTCAATGTTGATATGTGCATCTACATCTCATGTATTATTTATTTTAACATACCAAAAAATATTTTCTATCTTCTATTGCCCTCATTGTACACACTCTAGTAGATTATGTAGTAGGTTTTTGATGTTCTAAGAGATGTCTTCATTACATAATGTGCTTAAAATCTTCAGTAAATCTATCAGTGTAATAACAACTCCATTTTGATGCATAATGTGCATGATCTAACCATACATTTGGGCATATATTATTTCAACATCTCTTTCAATAGTGTCTTAGTGTTTAATATTTTTCAATATCTGCACATATTCATACATGAGCCCTTTTTCTATAGTTGGGTCTGAGTATTTGTCCTATTTTGATTTATAGATTCCCTAGTCCTAAGGCATTTTGAGAGGGGACAATAGTCTCTCTATGTTTTAGTGTCTTGTAATAACAATCAAGAATTCATCCTCCTTAGGATGTACATTCACCATATTAACATTCTTGATGGCCTTATCCTTTCTTTACTTTTCCAAGATAGGATAGTCTTCTATCTCATGCTGGTCATATACTCTACAGTATGTGAAATAAGACTATCTTTGGGGATTCAAAGGGAAATTTTATTGCACATGATTATACTCTCCACACAAATAACATTTTAAAGGATGGCATTGATAATTATTTCCTTTGCCACCTTTATAACCTCCTCTATATCCTCCCCTAGATCCTCCTCTATTTGAATGATAACCTCATTTATACCATCCTTATTGTTATGTTATATTCCAATGTTAATACTACTACGTATTATCTCCAATTCCAAATTGTTATTGTGAAACTAGTGGGGTCTAACTAGTTTGCTACTACTACATCATTACTAGACTCTAAGGTGATGCATACTAGTATTTTGGTGATGGTGGTGTCTAACTTATTGAAGGAGGGGTCCAATCATCCAAAATTTGACGATGGTATTGAGGCAAACTAGGAATCCATTATGGACCTTCTTAGGTCACAAAACCTTTATTGACCTCTGGGCCTAGAATTATCTACTTTGTGAAGGACATTTGTTGTATAATGATGATAAATACACTTTTGGTGATGTCTTCTTTGAGATATTACAAATCCCTACAATTATTTTCATTATGATTATGTGACTTATACAAATTACAATATAAAGTCTATGGGTTTTTGACATACTATTGTGGGAGATGATAATGTATTATTACATACCCTACTACTCGATGAATTTCACATAATTCTATCTTGATCTTAGGATAATCATTCTTGTGATGTCCTTCTTTCCCACACTCCATGCACCATATATTTAGCTTAGGTTTATCTACCTCATGATATTGCTCCATCCTCTTCATAAAATTTTTCAATGTATTTTCAATCTTAGAACTTATGATGGGAGCTTCTCTATAGTCTCCAATTTGTTCCACTCATAGGGCAATAAATCTAGCATCTACCTTTATAGTATATTGAGTCTACTCTATAGAAAATATGATTTTAGAATATAGTCTTTCAACAAACCATGCATATTTATCTTTGTCTACTAGGGAAAATTTCACCTTGTTCACAACATTAGAGAACCTACAATCATAGTCATAGACTGATTCTCCTAACTTCTGCCTTATCTCCTTCAAGTCTTGAATAGTCTAACTTGTACATTTATTTATCTTTAACTCTATGATAAGACATTCCTTAACCTATTGCAAACATGATTATTAAATTTCTCTATGATATATAAACTCAAATGCTCTTCTATTCAGTGCCCTTATTAACTCACACTTCTTAATATCCTTATTATTAATACCCTTAGCTTGCCATCTCATCTCATAGGCAAGTAAGTATTATTTAGGATCCATAGACCCATCATATGTCACAAAATTTATAAATGTTCCTATAATACCCATTATGTAAACTGGTGTCAAGGGGATTTGATGTGCAATTGTTACAAGAAGAGGTTGCATTCTATGTGATCTTGCTTACATACTATGAAGATTTATTTGTGCACTAGAAGAGTCAACCTATACACTCTATTTTTATACATTTTCTTATTTTCTCCTCTTGGTTTCAAAAAACTCCATAGCCTTGAAATCCTTTTGAATTGATGTTTTTTTAGTTTTAGTACCCTAATGATGCACTTGTTCTAAAAATGGACCTTCCCAACTCCTATCTTCCTATCTGCCTAATTGAAAACTTGTATTGGAATATAATAAATTGGGTTTTGGGGATATGTACTCTTTTGGTGAATGATTTTTTCCTATGACTTCTTATTCTATGTTTAAAATTGTGATTACTCTATGAATTTATTCTACTTCTTTACCTAATTCTTCATGTCCTTATTTTGATAATACTTATTCTTGTAGATGCACACTACATATATCATCTAACTACTCTACTTTTACACTATTATTGCCTTGCTCTTTAAACATCTCTTCTTCTTATTATTCTTCATCACTCTTTTCTTTCTGTCGACATTCATCATCTTCTTTCATCTCATCTTTCTTCATCCTTCATTCTTCATCTCTTTTGTCTTGCTCATCACATCTTCTTACTCCTTCATCATCTATTTTACTACTACTCTTAACTCTAATTGCATCTACCTCGATATTCTTCTATTTACTCCATTTATTTTGTTATTGCAGCTCATGTTCTGAATCTATACTTTTATTTTGACTCTTCTTTCCTCATGTCTCTATTCTAGATTTAGGGTAAATCCTTATCCACTCATCTAATCATCATTCACTATCATGTTTCACACACTCCCATACATCTAAAGTGACTACTCCATGTTATCTAGAGCTTCTACCATGTCCTTATCCACAACAAACATGTTTATGATGATAGGTAGTCACTACAAAAATTTCCCTTAAATTCTTTTGATGAATAAGTCCTTCACAACTTCAAAATCTATGTATCCTTAAACTATAAACTTAGTTATTTATGCATCTATTATAGTAACAACCTAATAATCTATTGCTCTTATCCAGTCAATTTCTAATTTTTTTAACCTGTCTATCTTTTCTTCAATCTAGATTATTATTTCTTCCATTCTTGGGTTAAAATAATAATATTCCAACCATGCTAACCAGTTATCTAGCAATTCAGGCATCTTGCACCAATTTTTTTGTAAATATCTCTATAAATATGCTCTCAAATGATTTATTGTATGGTAATACCATTCCATTTTAATTTTCTTTTATAAAATTACATATTCTTTAGTCTAGCCATGTCTCTATATCTCTCTACCCTAGTAACCATCTTCACATAATTTAATCCAAAAGGAGTATTCTATGCTCACCACACCATTTTTAATAGAGGTTATTAAATCATCAAAAAATGATAAGGATAAGGATAGCTAAGATATACTTTAGTGTGAAAAATAGTGTATCATATTCATACAAAAGGTTAGATAATAAAAACATAAAAAATGTAAATTATCATAAATTAATTAAGAGGTAATAACAACCAGTTATTAATTAACACAAATAGAGTATTCAAGTTATATTAGATAGAAATTAATCAAATATTATACATGAGAACACATGTAAGGAACAAAGTAATATTTCACATAGGTAACCATAATCAGATAAGTCTCTATTGACCTCTTCAAAAGTGGAACTCCATTCTTCTTACAATTAAAAGTATATATAGACATTTCCAGTTTATTATTATTCATCTTCTTCTCGTATTTGTGCCAAAAGTGGATTATATTCATCTTATAACCTATTACAAGTCATGGAGATAGGACAAAATAAACTTATATACAATAAAATGAGTACATAACACATGAATATTAGACAAATATCATGTGCATCTTTACAATCTAAATTTTTCTCCCAATAATGTGGTTATGGATAGATTTAGTAAAATGTGTATATTGGTGCCATGTAAAAAGACTATCATAGGTAAGGAGACTACATAATTTTTATTCAATAATGTGTGGGTTCATTTTGGTCTACCCACATCTATTCTTTCTAATCAGGGTTCTTACTTCATTAGGAAATTTTGGTCAACTTTATTGAACTTGATGGACATAAAACTCAAGAAGAACACGACATTTCATCCACAAACTAATGGCCAAACAAAAGTGGTCAATTAAATAGTGGTTCATTTTATTTGAGGGTATTGCAGTAAGCATCCCAATATTTGGGATGAACACATGTTTTATGTGTAACATGCCTACAATCATGTCATACACTCTTCAACACATAAGTCTCCTTTTGAGACTTATTTTGGTTATTTACCTAAGTTTCCTTTGGACTTATCTTTTGGAAAAGATTGTGTGTTATATGGACAAAAAAATGTAGACAAAGTAATGAAATTAATCTAAGAGATTCAATCATTTCATCAAGTTGTTGAATAGAAATTAGAGAATATCCAAGCCAAGTATAAGGCTAGACATGAATAATATTTGGTTGATCATCACTCCTATGTCAGTGATCTAGTTTGGTTTCATAAAAGCAAAGGACATCTCAAAGGATAAGGTAAAAATCTCAAACCATCAAGTATGGCCCAATTTAAAATTTTCCCAAAGATTGGTAATAATGCTTTTCAGTTAGAACTACCACCTTACATGTAGATATATTAATTCGTAAAGGTTGAAAACTTAAAATTATATGAGCCACCTATGATCATGGATCAAGGTGAGAATATTCAAGTTCCATCTATAGATGATATTGCTCCTAAATATCTTAATAAGTTGTAGGAATATATGAACCTTGACAAGAAAATAAGGACATCATAAAGAGGATATGTTGAATACCTATGAATTAGACTAAAAGGAATGAATCCAAGCAAGGAAAGGTGGATATAAATCATAAACATGAGGGAGTTGTACCCTCACTTATTTTCATCATAAAATTAGACTTTTGATGGTCTAAAATATCCTTAGTGGGGAAGATTGATATAGGTGGATCCCCACACCAATTCAATCAAATGGTCTAAAATCTTACTAAAACTATCTACACATCAAATAACTCATTGATATATTTATTATGCATTTCTAATGGAGTCTATTCAACATCATATGCAAAAGTTATGGCACACTGATGTTTTTAGCAAACATGTAAAAAAATAATACACAAGTATAGTTGTGACATATAGGAATAAGGAATCCAAGAGGGGAGATTAGTATTATGTTAACAAGATAAAATCAAATCCAAATAAACACACTAAAATCTTAACACCTCTAGCCTAGAAACTAAGGAGAGCATAGGTAACAAGCATGTATATGAAACACAAATAAAACATAAAATAAAATCTCCTTATAACTTCCTTGGATCTCCAAATGGATTTCTCAACTTGTGCATCAATAAATCTTTGTCAATCAAGCTTTGTTGGCTTCACCTTTCCTTAGCACCTTGGTTTGGCTGCTTGGCTCATGAATTTGGCATGATAACATTAAATGTAAGTATTTTTTGCATTTATTTGTGTATTATAACATTATACGAAGATAACTTAAACACCAATGGGTATGGCCTTATATTTATAACCTCAATAATTAACTCTCACACAAGGTGAGTTAAGGTTGAGTTGAGACTAACTCCAGTTGAGTTAAAAGTTGTCATACAATTATGACTTTCAGTTACTAGTCATAGTTAACAAATTAGATATTTTGGGATATTTTGACAACTCATAAAGGTAATGATGAAAGGCTTGATATTTTGATTTTTAGAATTTCCATTTTTAGATATTCATTAATTAAAAATGGATAATTCAACTAAATATTTAATATTGTTTAATTAATTGATTTTGATTAGGATTTTTTATTTATTTTAATATTTGATTAAGTACCCCACTAAATGGGTCCATAGGCCAAATTGATATTTTTTATGTCGCAAGGTGATTGGGGGTGAATCCATGGAAGGTTATTATTGCATATAGGATAGTATCTCAAATAGGGATACCTAAACATAATTTTGAGTATTGATGAATGATACATGGAACAAATTGGTACATTTAGTGATTCTTAAGCTTAATTTGCAATGGTTGTTAAGAATCAATCTAAAGTCTGGTCAAAAGCTAGTTTGGCCAGAATTGGGTGTTTATAGTTTGCCCATATTTGGGAAAGCATTACAAGGTATAGGCATAGTAATGTCTTATCAAATAATGGAAAATCCATTAAGAATGAAAGAATATAAATATTGAAGAAAAATCTCCAAATAATGTTTAGGAAGCCTATAATGATGTCCCCTTGAGGGAGTGGCTGACATATACAAGTGATGGATGGTCCCTAAAAAAGAATCAAGAAGATGAAAGAAATTAACCCATGGGTGAAATTAATCTAATTGAGATAATGCTTGTACACATTTATTTAAAAATTATTAATTTTTACAAAGGTGATTATAATTAGTAACAAAGGTTGAGACACTAATTTTCCCAGAGGTGGTTATAATCAGTGGTATAGGCACATGCCTTATTAGGGTGAATGAGTTTAAATCATGATTTGACTACAAAAATTTATAAGAATTAAAATGATTTGTATTAAATATTTATTTTTGGTTATGCCTAGTAGGGCAGATTGGAAAGCATAACTAAAGGATATAACCTATTGTACACATTAAATATGAATAAATGTAAACATAGATGTGATGTTCTAATGATTGAAAAAGCCATAAATAAACAAGCACATGAGGATGCACAAAATTATGAAAGATATTATTGGAAGGATAAATGTGGTTGAACTAACCTGAGATACATCATGTATCCAATCAATACCTACATAGTTGAAATAGACCTCAAGCCAATGTAGCTCACCCAAATTCAGGAGAAAATGGAATGAGGAATAGAATAATAAGAACTGATAAATATGAATGATTCAATTATACTTGCTAATGTGGATATGCTTTTCCTTATTAGTATTGATACAATAAGAATGGTCAATAGGTTAATTTGAGCAAGGAGAGTGGGAGGATTTACCAAGGTTACCAAGGAGAAGTTTTTGCAACTTCATTGCTTGTAAGATTTCCTAAGCTAATCTTTGTTGTAGCACATTATCGTATTCATCATGATATAAAACACCATGATAATGTATCCAAAATAAGCATAATGATTTACTCTTGATCCAATAAATAATTTGAAAAATAAACTAATGATAAAAACTATGATGACAATATTGGCGTATGAATATGGATGGACTCAATAAGAATGCATAAGGAATCACCCAATAAACACATATAAATTGAGTCAAGGCACAATAAGGAAAGGAAATAAATAGGGGAAAAAACAAACAACTAATCAAATAAACACATAGAAAGCCTAAAAGTAAAAGCAACATAAAGCATCCTATTATCAACCAAGTCAATATCAACATGTGAAGGCTTAATGGAATGATAAACAGGTGGTGACCCCAAGCAAGGATACATGCAAAAGGAAGGTCACACCTCCAATGGTAGTGAAAATTACTAGAACTAACAATGGATTTTCCTTATTAGGATGGATCAAGGATGACTAATTAGGTGTAGATAGGATAAATGTTTATGGATTATGAGGCTTCATGTCTCTCTAGGAGATAATAAGCCAATTTTCTAATTTTTAGGATTTTGAAATTTTAAAAATGTTTTTGGAATTTGTATGAGTTATCTTAACTCATTAGATATTGACAAGATACCACTCACAAAATGGCAAGAACATTGGCTTAAGTTGCTCTCAAAATGGCAAGATCTTTAGAAAAGGGGGATTGAGATGACCTCAACTTAAATTGAGCACTACCTACATAGTCCCATTAGGACCCCAAGTCACTATAGTTATGCCTACATAAAAGGTGGTGAGATCATAGTAGGTAAGAAGTTCATGAATTTAAGAAAATGGTAATAGTAAGGGCAAGGTGATGTGGCAATGCATGGTAAAGGTGTTGTTCTTAATTTTCCTATAGGTGGTTATAATTAAGAAACAATGACATAGGTCAGTGATACTAATTTTTCCATAGGCAATTATAATTAGTAACAATAAGTGGAACACTAATTTGTCCAAAGGTAGTTATAGTTAGTAACACCATTCAAGCATAAATAAAATATGTAATTATTAGATCCACTGTCATACTATTTTCATATACTTCCATTTGAACATGTAATTCTAAAATTATTGAAACTAGACGGAAAGCCCCTCATGAAGGTGTTTGAAGAACCAAGGGAACCAAGGTTAAAAGTGGTAGGTAAGTAGGTAAAAACAAGTTTGGTCAATAATTAAGGTATGGTAGGATGGTATAAGATATGGCATTGTTCAAGGATAATGATATTATGACAATTGGATATAATGGTAATAGGGTTTCCCCTAAGTGAGGAAGGTAAGGTAAATGGAATGATATGAAATAATGACAAGGTGAATGTTAAATGAAAATTACAAGGTAAATGGAAAATGAAAAAGGCAAGGCAAATGTCAAGGAAAAAATATGGCATATGATTTTGTTGTTCTTGTTGATGTGGAGATGAACATCCTAATCAACATACGATATAAATAAAAGAGTCAATTATGTTTAAATTTATATCCCACACCTATTTTTAATATATTATTTTTTAAGAACCTACTATAGATTTGGAATCCAAAATTTTTATCGTGATCTTCATTGGTCATTGATTCTATTTTCTTCTAACATCAAAATAAGATAAATACACTACAATCCTAACACCTCTAGCCTAGACACTAGAGAGAGAATAAGTAACAAGAATTCATATTAAACATAACTAAAAAACAAAATAAAACCTTCTTTTACCTTCCTTGGATATCTAAATGGCTTTTAAAAATGGCTTGCTTAGCTTTTGCATCAAAAAATCTTCATCAATGGAGCTTTGTTGGCTTCACATTTCCTTGGCACCTTGGTTTGGATGTTTAGCTCATGAATTTGGCATGGTAACATTACTTACAAGGATTCTTTGCATATATTTTTGTATTATAAAATTACACCAAGATGGCTTAAAAATCAATGGGTATGGCCTTGCATTTATATCCTCAATAATTAACTCTCACCCAATGTGAGTTAAGGTTGAGTTGAGACTAACTCTGATTGAGTTAAAAGTTATCATGCAATCATGACTTTCAGTTACTACTCATAGTTCTCAAATTAGATATTTTGGGATATTTTGAGATATTTTGAAAACTCATAAAGGTAATGATGAAAGGCTTGATATTTTTATTTTTGAAATTTTTATTTTTAGATATTCATTAATTGCAAATAGATAATTTAACTAAGCATTTAATCTTATTTAATTAATTGATTGATTTTGATTATTATTTTTTCTCTTTTAATATTTGATTAAGTTCCCCACTCAATGGGTTCATAGGCCAAATTGACATTTATTATGTTACAGGGTGATTAGGGGTGAATCCATGAGAGGTTATTGTTGCATATAGGCTAGTATCCCAAATAGGGATGCCTCAACATGATTATGAGCATTGATGAATTATGCATGGCCAAAATTAGGATGTTTAGTGATTCTTAGGATTAATTTTCAATGGTTGGTAATAATGAGTCTGAAGTCTATTCAAAAGCTAGTTGTGGTCAAAATTAGGTGTCTACAACATCAACATGCTGACTAGGCATGTATGTAGACCAATGCTAGCTTGACATATGGACCAATCATGTGCTGACATGTGATAAAGAGATAAAAAAGGTGTTTATTGGGTTTTGTCTTTGGTATTTTCCAAGCATGTACCTAGTTGTGGAATCCATGATATTTATCAATTAGGGGCCCTTCAGTTGGTGGGGTCCTCATTTTATAATGAGGGGGATCTTGCCACCTTTAATTCATCATATTATAGTGGAGAATTAATATATAAAACTCTCATATTGTTCCCCCATAACTAATGTGGGACTAAACTATTCATGTTTTGTAAGTATTGGCCCTAAAAAATTGTGTAGAGATCTCTACCCACCATATGGCTCCTTCACAGAACTGTAATGTGGAGCCAACACACCACAACTAATATATTAAATCATCCAACATGGCCGATTTCTAAAATCTAAATATTATTTCATGGATAGTCTCATGACCACTTTATAAGGTGAGGAATATGGTTTATAAACTTAGATTTGCTTTCAAATCCTATAAATGTGGAATATAACTTTGATAGGTACAAGAAAGAATGCCTAGGCCTATCTAAGAGAAGATACATGGGAGTGGGGATTTCATACTTGACTCTTACCAACTAAGCTATGCTTATCTTAGAAATCATTTTATAAGATATGAAATTTAATCTTAAAAACTATGGATTTAAGCTTATCAAAAAGAGCCAAGTGTGGGAGGTGGGATTCAACCTCCCATGTTAAGCATGGGATATTTTGAGAGGGAGGAGTGAATTAGTATATCATATATCTTATAAAATTTTTACTTAATTAAACTCCACTTAATCATACATTCAAGATATATAATAAAATTGAAACAAAAACATGCACCAACTCCTTTGTTGAGCACCATCATAAAAAATGATTTTTGAGCACCAACCCATAAGAGCACCAACCCCTATTGTGTATAAAACATAACTATCTCTCAATGTTGTTTTCTCAACAAATGATAGAATTCTACTATATCTCTTTCTCTTCTATCCTCTTTTCTTATATAAAAAAATTAAAAACCATGCACTCTCTTGCATATTATAAATGGCTTCCTAAGCCTCCTTTTATAGCTTTCCAAATGACCTTTGGCATTCACCCTTTGTGACCCTTCAATCCACATGTAAAATGGTTCCAAACTTGCATGACCCTTTGAATCCTGTCATTTGAAAAGTCACATGGTGACCCTTAATGAGAAAAAGTGTCCTTTCCCCTTTTGTCTTTATCTTGATAAATTTTTTAATTCCTCAAGGTGACCCTTCATGAGAAAATGTGCCCTTTCTCTTTTGTCTTCACTTGGTGACTCTTTGGATTCCTCAAGATGACCCTTCATGGGAAAAATGTGTTCTTTCCCTCTTTTATCTTTACTTGGCGACTCTTTGAATTCCTCAAGATGACCCTTCATGGGAAAATGCATCCTTTTCCTCTTTTATCTTTATCTCATGACTCTTTGACTTCTTCATGGGCCCTCTTTTGACTTTATGCAACAAAAAATATATTCATTAATACTAAATAAACATCAACACACTTTAGCCAAAATATGATCATTAAACAAAACATCTTTAGACAAAAAAATGCTATGGGGCCTTTTTCACCAATAAAGTTAGACCTTTGACATCAATGACAACACTTTCAATAATCTCCCTCTTTTTTATTGATGGCAACATCAAACTGAAACTACCACATCCTAAAACCTATACTATACATGACAACCTACACGTACTACAAACAAGAAAACATATAGTAACTCCCCCTTACTATAGCATCCTATACCTATTCCTATACCTATTCTTGTACCTCTCTCCCTTTAACATCAATGGCAAAGGGTCTATCTCAGAGATAGCACTTAGATCCCCCTCAACTAATCTTGATCCTCAATGGTAGAAAGTAAAAGAAATTACTCCCAACTTCTCTCACATATACTCGAATGTGCCCTTTGGTAGTGTCTTTGTGAAAATATATAAAATATATTCTGTAGTACTGATATATTCCAACTTAACCTATTGATCTACAAATTACTCTTTCAAGAAGTGATATATGATGGGAATATGTTTTGTTTTTGAATGCATCACTAGATTTTTAGAAATATTAATAACACTTGTATTATCACAAAAAATAGAGATAGGTTCATCAAATTTACCTTGATGTCTTCTAAAGTTTGCTTCATCCAAATAACTTGAGTACAACACAACACTGCTATAATATATTCTACTTTAGCTATAGAAAGTGATACTGAGTTATGATTCTTGCTTATCCATGAGACTAGGCTATCATTGATGAAGAAATCTCCTTGACTTGTACTCTTTCTATAATCTAAATGACCTACCCAATTTGAATCTATATAATTAACCAAATTGAAATATCTGCTTATGGGATACCACAATTGATAATCCATTATCCCCTTGATATATCTAAATATTCTCTTCACCAACTGAACATGACTCTCCTTTAGGGCTACCTGATATCTCACAACCATGACTACTACATGCATGATGTTTGACCTCAATGTTATCAAATATAAAAGACTACCAATCATAGATCTATACAAATATTGATTTGTAATAGGTGAATCTTCATCTTTACTCACCTTGTTCCCTATACCCATTAGTGTGCCAATTAGTACACAATCTTTAAAACCCAATTTTTTTAACATCTCCTTGGCATATTTACTTTGAGATATGAAAATTCCTATATTTGATTGAAATATTTACAACCCTAAGAAAAATGACAATTTTCAAATCATAAACATCTCAAATTCTTTTTCCATATTATCAGAAAATTCTTTTATCATCTTTTCAATGTTTCCTCCAAATATTATATCATCAATATATACCACAATAATCAATTGATGATTACCTTCTATTTTGATGCAGATATTATTGTCAATAAAACCTCTCTTGAAACCTTGATCTTGTAGGTACTTATCAAGCCTTCCATACTAAGATCTAGGAGCTTGTTTCAATCCATACAGTGATTTCTTCAATCTACATACATGGCTACTATTATTTGAGAGAAGAAATCCCTCAGGCTGCTCAATGTAGACCACCTCTTCTAGATTCCCATTCATAAAACTAGACTTGACATCCATCTAAAATACTTTGAAATTTTTAATAATACATATGCAAGAAACATTCTAATATCCTCTAGCCTTGCCATTGGTGCAGAGGTTTCTTCAAAATCCATGCCCTCAATCTGAACATATCCTTTACATACTAATCTTGCTTTATTCTTAGTAACTTTACCAACTTCATTCAACTTATGTATACCCATTTTGTTCTTATCACATTTTGATCTTTTAGTCTAGGCACTAATTCCCAAGTATAATTCTTTTCTATCTGATTTAATTATTCATCCATTTATTTAACCTAGTGTTCATAATGTTTAGCTTCTAAAAATGTTCTAGACTGAATTTTGGATAATAAAGAAAAATTAACTTGCTTAGATTCACTTACCATCATCCTTCTGGTGCAAACTTCTTCATTTATGTTCCCAATGATGTCACTCTCATTATGATTTCTCTAAACATATTTGGATGCCATTTTGGTGTCCTTTTTCTCCTTTTCATCTTCATCTGATTCTTTAAAATCTTCCTCTTCAATTATTTTAGGAGTGTCTACTAGATCATTGGCTCTTTGTGATACATATTTGTCTATCCTGACACTTGCACTTTCAACTATCTTCTTGGTTCTTTTATTATAACACTTATAATCTTTACTTTTTCAAGAATATCCAATAAATATATCTTCATCTATTCTAGATTCAAAATTACCCAATTTTTTATCAGTTCTCTTTATAAAGCATTTGCTACCAAAAATTCTAAAATAATCAATAATAGGTAGTTTGTCTTTCCATAACTCATAGGGAGTGTTATCACTATTGAGTCTCAATAATGCTCTATTTTGGATATGCACTATTGTACCTACTACCTCTCTCCAATATTTATCTGACATCTTGGATTCATTTAGCATTGTCCTCCCCATCTCCTACACTATTTTATTTTTTCACTCAATTATTCCATTTTGTTGTGGAGTTCTGGATACTGAATAATGTCTCTTTATCCCATGGTCTTCACAATACTCAATAAACTTATCTGATATGAATTTTCCTCCTTAATATGATCTTAGTTACTTAATCTTCAAACCAATTTCATTCTCAACTAAAGCCTTGAATGCTTTGAAGTGGCTGAAAGCTTATGATTTTTTCTTCAAAAACATCACCCAAGTCATACGTGTAAAATCATCAATAAGAAATATGAATCATTTATCACCTTGAGTACTTTGATTTCTATTAGGTCCACATAGATCAATGTGAACAAGCTCTAACATCTGAGTGGTCGAGTATTATTTTGTTTTGAGCCATATTTTGACCTACTTCCTATGCTGACATGGTTCACAAATTGTGTTAGAGGGCTTTGTAATCTTTGGAAGATTTTTAACTACTTATTTCTTACTGATATTAACAAGAGTGTCAAAATTAATGTGTCTTATTCTCTTGTGCCACATCCAACATTTTGTAATCTGACTTGAAAAACATATTTGATCTTTGATATCTGATAACATATATAGATTATTGCTTATCTTTTGAGTATCTACAATCAACACATCTAAATCTTTTCTCCTAATTTCAAAACCTTCTACATAAAAATTTAATGTATATCCCTAATTGCACATTTAACATACACTTAATAGATTATGCTTAAGACCTTCTACATATAGAACATTTTCAGTCTTAGTTATACCATTATCCAAACTTAATGTACCTTTTATAGCTATTCTGATAATGGTATTGTCTCCAAATTTCACTATGCCGCCATTGATCTTATTTAGAGTTATGAAATTTATATTGTCTCCTATCATGTGCCTCAAACATCCACTATCAATGAACCATGGATTTTATTCATTTCTTGTATGCAAATCTATCTAGACTAACATGGACTTTTCAAGTTATTTTTTCTGCCATGAACCTATCTAAACTTTATTCTTGATGAATAAAGCCTTAAAACTTTGGTCCTTCTTGACTGACTTGAACACACTTCTATAATATTGGGATATGTGTTTGAAGTTATTGAAATTCTAACATGCTATGGCCTCTTCATCAAAACCTAATAGAGGAGCAAAAGAATTGTGGCTTCTGCTTGACTCTGCATGAGTTTTCTTCTCCTTATTTCTAAAATTATTAGCTCTTTTCTGACAGTATATTTTCTTATGACCATAAACATCACAATAAAAATAATAACCATGAAAATAGAACCTATTTTTATTTGTGTATCTTTGACTTGGTTATTTTGTAGCATTATTCCTTTCAAACTTCTTTATTTGAGTTATCCTCTGCATTCTTAACTTCTTCACTTTTTATTTCCTCTTTTGTAATGGATTCAACATAGCTCTTTTTTCTTTTCAAATTTAATACCTATCTTATTTGATATTTATTTTTGACTTTATAATATCTTATTCAACATGTTAGTGTTATTCTCAAATTTTGAGTCATTGGTTGCTTTATCATTGACCACTTTTTTTATTTTCTTAATATCTTCTTTTAAAGAGGCAATTTCAACAACATACCTTTCACATTCTTCACTTATATTTTTAATTGTGATGTTAGATCTTCTTCAGTCTTTCTAGCTTCTTCAATTTATGCTTATAGATCTTCAATTATTTATTTTGACTCCTTTTCATTTTTCTCAATCTGGAGCTTTAATCTTCAATTCTTCTTCTCAAGAGATTTTAATTCTTCTAAGGCACATATAAGTTTTCCTTCTAGATTCACCTCGAATTCATCCTCATTTTCATTATGTTATTCTTCTTGATCATCTATACTTTTACTTGTGGAGGCATCTTCATGTATGGTCATGAATAGAATCTCTTCTTCATTTGAGTCACTAACTCCACTATCTTCGACCGAGCTAAGATATTTAGAATATAGACTCTTCTTCTTGAATCTCTTCTTGTATTTGCCTTTGAAATTTTTCTTATATGTAGGATTTCCTTCTTCATTTTCACCATCAAACAAAAGTAAATTATTCATAAAAAACCTTCATATGCTCTAACCATCGTGCTTTCCCTGATCTACCTTCAAGATGTTAAACTCTTTCCAAAAGAACCTGCTATGATACCAATTATTAAGCATGGGAGATACTAAAAGGGGGGGTAAATCAATATATCATATATCTTATAAAAAATTTACTTAATTAAACTCCACTTAATCATACATTCAAGATATGCAATACAAGTGAAATAAAAACATGCACCACACAAGAGAAAGAGAGACACTAGATTTTTATGTGGAAACCCAAAGTGGAAAAAACCACAAAGAACAATCTCAAGTATATTAATGAGCACCAACTCAAATTACAAAGTTCTTAAGCACCAACTTGTAGGAGCACCAAACCATTTTATAAGCACCAACATAACAATGATTTGTGAGCACCAACCATAGGAGCACCAACCCCTCTTGTGTATAAAACACAACCATTTCTCAATGTTTCTTTCTCAATAAATGATAGAACTCTACTATATCTAGTTCTCTTCTCTCCTCTTTTCTTATATAAAATAATTACAAACCATGCACTCTCTTTCATATTAGAAATGGCTTCCCAAGCCTCCTTTTATATCTTTCCAAATGACCTTTGGCATTCACCCTTTGTGACCCTTCAATCCACATAGAAAATGGTGCCAAACTTGCATGACCCTTTGAATCTTTTCATTTAAAAAGTCACATGGTGAATCTTCATGATAAAAATCATCCTTTCCCATTTTGTTTCTATCTTGGTGAATTTTTAAATTCCTCAAGGTGACCCTTCATGAGAAAATGTACCCTTCCTATTTTGTCTTCACTTGGTGACTCTTTGAATTCCTCAAGATGACCCTTCATGGGAAAATGCATCATTTCCCTCTTTTGTCTTTACTTTGTAACTCTTTTAATTCCTCAAGATGACCCTTAATTGAAAAATGAATCCTTTCCCTCTTTTGTCTTTACCTTGTGACTCTTTGACTTCTTCATGGGCCCTCTTTTGACTTTATGCAACCAAAAATATATTCATTAATATTAAATAAATATCAACACACTTTAGCTAAAATATGATCATTAAAAAAAACACCTTTAGATAAAAAATGCTATGGGACCTTTGTCACCAATAAAGTTAGCCCTTTGTTATCAATGCCAATATTTCCAACATCCCACACCTATTTCTAAGATTTAGTAAATTAAGTTAAGCTTATTTTGGTAAACATCTTTGAAGATATTATAGTTATCCTTTTGTATTTTTGGCTTATTTTCTAAATAATAAGGATATGGAGGCATTTTAAGGGGGATTTAAACCCTAGATGTTTGGTTAGGAAGATAAAAGGCTAAGGACTTAGCTATTTGACAAGGAAGCCCAGAAACAATATAAAAGGTTATGGTTTGAGACATTTTTGGACCCAAAAATGTATCCCTCAAAGGGTGAACTTCATTAACAAACTTGGTTTGTATTTTTTTGCATTTTGTCAATTACTTATTGGATTTTAATCGATTTTAAATTTTATTTTTATTATTAAAAACATTTTTTAACAAAACTATGGGAAATTGAGAAAAAATGTTTTAAGTATCCAAAATTGGCAAAATTGAAAATATAAGTATAATATTGCATTTCAGATCAAATAGAATTGACAAGGTTAATCTAACTCAATCCCTTTCACCTAATTCCCCGCATTTTATTCTAGTTTAGTTTTGATTAGGAAACTAATTTTTGGTATTTTATTATACTTTGAGTAGGATTTATGATTTGAAAGTGCATCAAATATCCTAATTTATATAGGTTCAAATGTGTAGTCATCATATTTTTGTCATAGTCATTGATGATAGGTCTATAGTCAATAAATTTAGCGCACTACATTTTTATCCATTTACAATAGTCATGTCTATAAATATCCTCTACTTGTGCCTTTGATTTTTTTTATTTCCATAATTATTTTGATTTATATATTCTCATGTCTTTCTGTCAACATAGTTAGCTAGGACAAGTTCATAATTAATGGACTAGAACACATTGTGTAATAATCCACTTATAATAGACTTATCTATATCATGTTTTTGATTTTGTCTATAATATTGAACCTATATAGTCATATCTTTTCTTACTTTTCACACTTAGATAGTCAAAATAGTTAGAATAAATCCATGTGTGAGCTACGCACATTTTAACTTAGTGTTTTCCAAAATATAAACTTTTCATATTTAGGAATACTTTTAAAATCTTAATTATTGAATATTTCACATCTTTAACACTTTGACATTCTATAGTTTTACACCTATTAGAACATCATATTTTATATTGTATTATCAAACTAGGGTAAAATATGCTTATGCACTTTAGAGCGTAAGGATTTTGATGAGTCTATCAACTACTTATGTCTAAAATTTTATAATTTATAAATTCCTTATGTCTCACACTTAACTTTTTTCTTTAAATAAAACTTTTGTCACAATTTATGTTTTATATGAATTTCAATAATTTTGATTAGGTTACTATTTATCTATAAGTTCATTTGGAAAAATCTCATTAAATATGATCATTTCAAACTTTCAACATTAATCATTAATCTTTTATCACTTAATAAAAATAATTTTGGAATCACCATTGATTAAAAGAATAATCTTGGTCCTTACGGGTATCATATACCCTATTTCCTACAAATTTTCATGACATATTGGATACTCTAATCTATATCCTAGTATAGAATGTTTCTCATGGAAGATTCCCTATTTTTAGTTCTCTCTAAGCTATAACACCATCATACATTATCAAGTTATCTTATTCACCTACCTTGGTCTTCAGTGATGAACCCTTACATATTACAAGTTGCATAGGGACAAGGCTTAGGAGAAGATACATTCCCTAACAAAAGGATACTAATAAAAAAAATGCAAATTCAAGCCAGTCCAAGTCAATAAATATGAGAAAACTTTATACATCTCTTTTCATTTACTAACCCTTTATGATGAGCCATCACATCTTACTAAATATGTGTGGTTAGCATTCTAGGGAGATTTTATTACTCACCTATGTTTTGTAAATACTTAAATTGGACACTTTATGATAATTATAATTATTTATTCTATTAACACTTTTAACCTTACCAAACTCATTTTTCCTCTAATGGCTAATTAATTAACCTAATCTACTCCTAATGGAAAATTCTATGGATTTAGAAATTATCTATTTTATAAATAAGAATTATAATATTACCTCACTTAAGGTGACATAATCATACCAAATGTGAAAGTAAGAGATATTATAAGATCTTACATCCCTCTTACACACACAAAGGGGCCATGATTCAAATCTCTTACATATCTATGACATAATCCACCCTTTTTCTTCCACACTCCATATTTATAATTTATGATATTTGAGGATTAATCTTGGGCCCTTGATATTCATATCAAGATGGATGGTCCAAAATCATTTTCCAAGTCTATAAATGAAAGGGTTTACACATGCTTTCATAATGGTCAATGAAGGAAACATAGCTATGCCAAATCTCAAGGTCATAATTCAACTATATTCTCATGCCCATGCCAATATAAAGTCAAAATGAAGTGTAGAAAAAGAGAGATGATTAGCACATGAGGAATCAATCATTGAAAAAGACTTATACATCTGCAAGCTGAACTTGACCTATTTAGGTTGGTTCTCAAGTGAATCTTTAAGGTAGGTAAAAGCATGGTTCTTTAGCTTCTAAATATGTTTATTGCTTATTTCCCACATAGATCAACCTATATATTAGGATTGATATACTATGTCTTCAAGTTGTTTTGATTTTTCTCACTAATAATTGACTAGGTTCTCTTGGATTATTGATCTAAATAATGGCACCCCTGGTAGGACCTAAAGGATTGGATGCATCCCAAAAGATCTTCTAGACCTTATACCTTCTTATAATTACTATAATTAAACTTCCAAACAAGCTAATTCACTCTGTTTTATTCATAATTATGTTCAAGTCCATTCCAAACACAACAGAGAATTTGTTCCCACATAACTATGTATTCGACATGACATTTAATAAAATCATTTGTTAAAGTGTAAAAATCATCAAAACTATGAAATTGGACCAATCATCAATGAAATCATTACATAAAATAGAAAAATAATCATTCTCTTATTTTAATTATTTTTTGACCATTTTTTTAATTAGTTATCTTTAGAGAAATCAATTTTTCTATGGTGAAATAAATAATCTAAACATTCAAATTAGACAAATGTAACATTAAATCCAAATTGGGCAAGATCTTGAAGTATGTACCAAATTAACCATGTACCAAGTCAATCAAATCCAAATCCATTTCATCTTGAACCATCTACCATGCCAATCAATGATAAATATAGTTTGCCTTGAACCATATACTAAACAAATTATGTGCCAAACCATTCCTATTATGATTTGGTTCATCTTGAAGTGCATTATAATGCCAAATCAAGTCTAATTCATCCAAAGCCAACTATTCCAAAATCAATCACATACCAATTAAAATTACTTCTTGTCTTTCCATTCACTCTCCCACACATGTTAATTAGGAAAAATGAAGTCATATAATCCATCCTTTATCTTATTTAAATCATATCTAGTCCAATTAGCCTTCTTTGGGGTAATTTCAAATCAAGACCATTTCAACAAATTCTAATTTATGCCAATCTACCCTTTTTGGGGAATTTTCCAATTTAAGCCAATCTAGCATCTTTAGGGAAATCCATTCCAATAAAGTTTATTTATCCCTTTTTTCAACCAAACCAAGACAAGACCAATTTCAATATGATGAATTTCAACATATGACCATTATCACCCATTTTTAATTTGAGACCAAGAACTCCATTCTTTGGGTCTATTTCAATTTATGTCAATCCACCCTATTTGGGGAAATTTTCATCCAAGACCAAGACAAAGACCAAAACCACCTTTTTTTAGGCCCATTTCAATCTCTAGTCATAGGAATTTGACATAGAGAGGAGGTTGGTCTTGTGTTAGTCCATAAAATAATGAAATGAACACACTAACATGCCAACATGTCTAGCCTAGATCTTAGGTGTGAGCTTAGTAACAAAACCAAACTGAAAGCAAAACTAAAATGCAAAATATATGAAATCCTTTACCTTCCTTAGGAAATTCAAAAGAATTTTTGAGTGGCTTACTCAATTTATGATCAAAAAATCTTTGGAAATGGAGTTTGTTTAGCTCGCTCTCTCCTTCGCACCATTGTGGCTTGATGTGGGTTATGATTGGATTAAGATTTTGGCATTATAACCTTTCTTGTAACAAAATGGGCATTATAACATTATATAAAAAGAGCTTTGAAGTCATTTTGCATGATAAATTTGCACCAAAATAGATTAAAATTCAATAGGCAAAGCATTGTATTTATAGGCTTAGGAACTAACCTCAACTCAAGGTGAGTTAAAGTGTATTTTAAACATGGAATGGGTTCAAACCTAACCTAAGTGAGTCATCATAACCCTAGTAGAGTTAAAAGGTGTCAAACACTCATGATTTTCAATGAATAGGCATGGGTCTCCAAAAAGAGATGTTTTGAGATATTTTCTAAAGGCTTGACAACTTGTAAAGGTAATCATGAAAAACTAGGATAATTCATATTTTTGAATTTCCTTTTTTATTTATTCACTATTTGCACATGGATAATTTAACTAGGAATTTAATTTGGTTTAGCTTATTAATTAGTTTTTATTATCCATTTAGCTCTTTCAATAATTGATCTTGTGTGTGCAAGTGCCCCACTTAATAGGTTCATAGGCCAAATTGACTATTGTGATGGCACAAGATGATTAGGAATGAATATATGAGAGTTTATTATTACATACAATAGGGTACCCAAATTAGGTATGCCTCAGAATGATTCTGAGCTTTGACAAATGATACACAAGAAAATTTGGGATGTTTAATGATTCTTAGGCTTAATTTGAAAAGGTTGGTAAAAATTGGTCTAAAATCCAATCAAAAGCTAGTTGTGGCCAATTTTAGGTGTCTATACTTTACCCCTATTTGGGAATATGTTACAAGTCATAAACACATTAATGTATTTTAAAATAATTATCCAAGCCATTAAAAAGGAAAAAAGATAATGATTAAAGAAAAATCTCTAAGCAATGTTTGGGAAGCCTATAATAATGCCCCTCGAGGGAGTGGTCAACACATTTAATGGATGGTCCCTAAAAAATAAGCAAGAAAAAAAAATGAGATTAACCCATCATTGATATTAATCTAATTGAGATAATTCTTTCATGCATTGATTTAAAAATAAGTACTAATTTTCCCAAAGGTGATTATAATCAGTAATAAAAGTTGAGACACTGATTTTCCCAAAGGTAGTTATAATCAATGGCATAGACATATGCCCTAGTTAGGGCTGATGAGTCAAACTAATGACTTGCCCATAGGTGGTTATCATCATTAAGATGACCTAGATTGAAAAATGATGTTTGATTATACCCTAGCAGGGTAGATTGGCAATCATAACTCAAGGATATAACATATTGAATAGATTAAAAATGAGTGGGCATAAGTGTAGATGGAATTGTCTAGTGACTAAAGAAGCCATAAATAACCAGGCACACAAGGATGTGCAGAGTGATGAAAGACATGAATAGTAGAATAAAAATTGATCAATGGAATTGATTTAGTTGTACCTACTAATGTGGAGATGTTCATCTTTATTAACATTGATACAATGAGAATAGTCAATGGGTTAATTTGATCAAGATGGGTGGGAGGATTTTCCAAGGGTACCAAGGAGAAACTTCTATGGCTTCATTACTTACAAGACTTCTTGAGATGATTTTTCCTATAGCACATAATGGTATGCCTCATGATAAAACACCATGAGAACTTTGGCAAAATATACATAAGGATTGACTCCTGATTCAATAAACAATTGAAAATAATGCACTAATGATAAAAACCATGATGTAATGTTGACGTATGAATATGGATGGACTTAAGAATAATGCACAAGGAATCACCCAATGAAAACATATAGACTGAGTCAAGGCATAGTACTAAAAGTAAATAAATAAGAAATAAAACAAATAAAAAACAAACAAAAACATAGAAAGCTTGAAAGTAAAAGGAAAATAAAACATCCTAACAATGGATTTGCCCCAATAGGGTGGATCAATGATGACTAACTAGGCTTAGATAGGATAAATTCTTTTGGATTTTAAAAATTTTGAATGTTTTTTTAGAATTTTGAGGTATATTTATTCATTATATATTGAAAAAATACCACTTAAAAAATGGTGAGATCATTGGCTTAAGTTTCTCATAAAATGGTGAGATTGTATGGCAAAAAGTGACTGAGTTGACATTAATGTAAATTGAGCATGGCCTACATAGTCTTTTTAAAACCTCAATTCACTATAGTTTCACCAACACAAAAGGAGGTGAGAGTTGATTAGGCCACACAAGTTCACAAACTCAAGCAAAGGGCTAGGTAAATAAAAATAGTAATGTCAAGGTGATGTGGCAATGCATGGTAAAGGTGTTGTTCCTAATTTGCCAATAGGTGGTTATAATTAAGAAATAATGGCATAGGTCTATGATACTAATTTACCCATAGGTATTTATAATCAGTGGCACCAATCAAAGGTAAATGAAATATAATTTGTTAGCTCCACTATCAAACTACTTTTATAAATTATCATTTAAACACAAAATTCTAAAATTATTGAAACTATATTGGAATTCCCTTATAGAAGGTGCAGGAAGAACCAAAGGAACCAAGATCAAAATAGGTTGGGTAGGATGTCTAAAAAAAGGATTTGGATAAATAGGGATGACATGGTATAATGGCATATGGTATGTCATTGTTTAGGATGATGATGGTATGAATAATAGATAAAATTGTAAGAGGGTTTCCCCCAAGTGGTAAGGTAAATGGTGGGGTAAGAAATAATGTCAAGGGAATGGCAAATGGAAATGAAAAGGTAAATGTTTTTGGCCAAGGTAAATGATTTTGTTGTTCTTGTTGATGTGTAGATGCACATCCTGATCAGCATATGACATAACCGAAATAATCAATCATGTAAATTACTAGCCCACATATCTTTTGAATAGTTTCTTTGTCAAGAACTGACTGTAGATTTAGATATAAAGATGTTGTTTTGATATTTATTAGTCATTGATTTTATTTCCTTTAACTGTTGAGACAAGGTACCTTTGTAGCCTGTATAAAGGAAATTATGGCTAGGGATAGTAAATATAGATAAATAATGGATTATAGGTATGATTTGGTGATGTAAAGGTGGATGATAATGGAATGTATGATGGTTGGGGAAAAAATGAAGATGAGGATTTTTAAGCACACACAACATTGATGATTCTATATTTGACATACCTTTGATGTTGGTGGGACCAATGACTTCTAAATATACTCTCAATAGGACCACTAGATTTTTTTGTTGTTTTGGCCTGAGAGTAGCTATCATCTAATTAGCCTTTAGAGTGGAATTTATACTAATTTCATCTTTGATAATGTCTTCATCAACTAGTGAAGAAATCTTTTGCTTTGTAATTGGTGCCTCGATGAGGTTTTCACAAATGAATTTGTCTTGATTACCCCTAGTGACTTTGAGAAGGTATCACTAAGGAATGTTAAGTTTTGACTTTGATTGTCTTGTAGTACCTCCAAAAAGGTTTCACTAGAATATGTTGAGTTTGAACTTTTATTATCCTTAACAACTCTAAAAAGGTTTCACTAGGAGATTGTTCTTCTTCTACATGAATGTGGTCTTGACCCCCCTGATATTTTTCAATTGATATGTCACCATGGATGAAGTTCAACAAGGTATGATTCTATCAGTCCCAATCAACACTTGTGGGAGGTGGAACTTCAATATAATGACTATGTTGGTTGGTGGTAATGGCATGTCGAATGGTAATGGAATGGGAAGAGGCCACACAATCCTCATATAATATACTATGAGAACTTGTGTCAAAGTTAAAGTAATCATCTTCAAAAAATTTAAAAGGATCAAAAATGTATATAGATTGATCTACAAGGTATGTGTAACCAATATTGTAATAACCATGAATGTATTTTGGTTCTAAAGCTAAATTTGACTCAATGGAATCTAAATCTAATGTTGAGACTGTTGTTGAATTTGCTTCTAGTGCTAAATTTGATGTTAGTTCAAAAATAAAACTTGACTCTAATTATTATTCTTTATCTGGTGTGGATGTTTCTATAAATATGTCTTATGGAATGTTTGGTATTGGACAAATAATAGCCTGTGATGACATAATGGGCGCTATAGAGACTAGTTTGTCAAAGTGAGACTCCTCAACAATGGGAAAAAGGTCAAGAGACATCTCCTCAAATAATATATTATCAAGGGGAGGCTATTTGAAAATAAGCATATGGTCAAATAATGAATTGTCCAAAGGTGGTTATAATCATTAAGAAGTGACCTAATAGGGATTGATTTATTAGAGTGAGACTCCTCAACAACTAGAATATGATTAAAAGGTGATTCATCATAGTTTAACTTATCACAAATGGTTGGGTAAATGAAAAAATCATGGCTTGGTTGGTTCTCTTGGCCTTGGTTTATAAGAAATTGTAAAATATGAGTTTTGAACACTTCTTTATCTTTGAATGATTGGCTTGATTGAAGAGGTTTTGATTGGCTCAAATTGGCTTGATAATTGGCAAAGGTTTTCTAATGTGGGAAATGGTTGGCAATAGATGAAGGATGGCTAGTGGTTGGATAATTTTAGGCTTGATGAAGGTTGGTTTATGGCCTATCATAATAACTATGACCCATAAAATTGATATTAGACAAATTGGTTGGGATAACGAGCTACCATACATGGAATGACTAGGAATGGTAATAGTAGGGAATTCTGGAGCTTGGTTGCTCACATAATCCAAAGGAAAAGGTCTTATAATGGTAATGGTATGGCATTGTGGAGGTTGGTTTCTCACACAAGCCAAAGGATGAGGTCTTGGAATGGTAATGGTAGGGCATTATAGAGCTTGGTTGCTCACACAAGTCAAAAGATGAGGTCCTAGAATGGTAATATTAGGGCATTATGGAGATTGGTTGATTTTATAAGCCAAAGGATGAGGTCTTGGAATAGAAATGGTAGGACAATATGGATCTTGGTTTCTCACACAATCCAAAGGATGAGGTCCTAATATAGATATGGTATTCCTTAGATTTGGAACTTGGTAGCTCATGTAGTCCAAAGGAGGGTTAAGAGTATAGGTGGAGGATCAGATGTCATGATCAATCATACATCAACCAACCAAGATAAGGTACCAATGAATAATTCATTTAAGGATCTTGGCTTTATTACCTAAATTAAGGATAGTAAGGATGATAAGAATCCATCTCACAAACCACTTCTTCACCATAAAGGTCTCTTATAAATTCAATTTGTGTGGGTATTCTATCATAACTTAGATTTTACATATTTCCATCATAATTTTAATTAGAAATATCCATATCAGTGATAAACATTCTATAAAAGTCCTAGAGTTATACAAACTTTGAAAAAGAATGTCTAAAGGATAAATGGTTCAAACTTGGTCTAACTTGGTCTAAGGGAGCTGTATCTCCAAAATGATTTGTGCTAAAACCTAGTTTAAAACAATCTAACATCATATTTATAATGTTAAATGTCTTAAACAAATGGTCAAGTGGATGATTAAAAACTAGCATGCCAAATTCTAAGTCCAAAGTGTTCCAAACAAGTCTAATCTAAGAAAATAAAAGTTTCTAGGTCTTTTAGCCAAATGCAATGTCAAAATATAGGCTCAAAATAGGTATGTGATAGGAATTTTATAAAAAAAAGCACAAAATCTAGACTTTAAACAAAAGGGTATGCTTTAATATAACAAATATGAAACACTTTGGCATCGACTAAGAATTTAGACTTTAGACATGAACTTGGTCAATTGGTATAAGTCATGAAATAAAAGGCATATGGAAGATAGGTTTTTTCTCCTAAATAAAGGCATAAATAAATAGATTTCAAAGTTGGGTAAAGAATTAACCTAAGTTACACAACCCAAATGAGAAATATCAATGTCTAGGCCCAAATTAGATAAGGCATAAACGAAAATCAATTAATGTTTAGATTTGAACTTATCAAGGTTAATTGAAAACTAAACTTATGGAAACTAGGGTTTTTTTTAAAAAAAAAGATAGACAAAAGTGAAAAACATAATAACATTAAACAAAGATCCAAAAGGCACATGTGGTTTGGTTTCAAATTGAAAACTTGGACACAAGGCAAGACGAGTCTATACAACTATTTGAATAACATAACGATGTTATCACTCTCTAAATATATGATAAATGGTTTGTTTCAAGACTCCAAGGCTTAAAATTGAAATGATTTGGGTAGCATAATGTTACCAATTTCAATAAAGTGACACACATAACATTTTTGACAAAAAGTTTAGGGAAAAATAAGGTGTCAAACAAATGGCATAACACCTCCTCAAATAATGAAGTAGTGTGGAAATAAGACTCATTTTGGCATGGTACAAATAAAAAAAAGGTTTTATAATCAAATACCAAACAATAACTTAAAAATACCAAAATAAAACTAAGTATAATATAATATATATTATAATTGACAAGGTTGCATCGTATCATTGAAATCCATCTATATACATGCTTTTGGGAGGATTTTAATTGTTAATCCAAAAATAAAAGTGCATGAAGTAGTAGGATTTTTACACCCCCTTCTCCTAAGAGATTGTATGGCAACATGGACCTTTGGGCAACTCACCCTGTATCAATAATATTTTTTTAGAAAGTGGGGTTATTCTAAAACTTAAATTTTTGACCATCTAGATAGTCCCAAGTGTGGTTAACACTAGAGATGCATCATGTCAATTGAGTTCATATTGTATAACTTACTATGATTGGGTATATTCATTTATATATCAATTCCATCCATGGATTTTTTAGTGGAATCCCCTGGTTAGATAGACCTAACTCAGGTTTTCATTATAAAAGGAGGTTAGCCATTCAACCCTGTAGATCTCATATTATATGTACCCTAATTTGTACACCCCATCATGAAGCAAATTTTAAATAATGTTGGGAGATGAAACCTCAGGTCAAATCTTCCCTAAATAACTCATGAAAAAGCTATGAACTCTCCTTCACAAGCCAAATTGCATGAAATAAGTGACTAAGTGAAAAGACTTTAGATGTTGTGTTTAGATCACCCAAACCATATGGGTTTTGGAGAGAGCCTAGACAAAATTAATTTCATGCCTTAGACAAATGCACAAATTACAAGGAAAAGTTACCTTTTATCACCAAAGTTCCTTATAGGGGATGAGGGGAGAGCATACACATTCTCTTCATTTTGCACAAACAAACAAACAAGTATAAAATAACACTTTTAAGAATTTGTAATCTAAGTAAGTGTTAATTTTATGTACCAAATGAAATATTTGATAAATTTTTTGGCCCCTTGGCTTAAGTACAAAACTTGTAAAAAATTTCACAAAACAACTCAACACCTAGGTTCCTTTTAAGCACTTAAAACCAAATGTTCAAGACTTAACCATTCTTTGTAGGCACCGAAATGAAGTGTTCAAGAGTTATTATCTATAAAATTATGTTCTGTTCATGATTTGGTCCTAAAAATGTTAGAAATTTTCCTTCTAATTTGTAACACAATTATGAGTGATCAAACAAGTTTTTAAAAGATATATGTTAGGTTTATATGTATTTTTTACATAGAGACCAACATTGGTCACCTATGATTGATGCCGATTACCAAAGAACTAATGCTAATTATAAATGAACTGATTCCAATTGATAAATACTGATATCATATACCTATGAACTTGAAGGAAAAACAAAATATTTCCAAAAAACATTAGTTAGCTCAAAATACTATAAAAACTCCACAAAATTTGCAACAAATTAGTTGAACAAAGAATATAAAAGTCAGTGAAACCAAGAAATAATAACTAGGAATGTTAAGAAGATTCAAAATCCTAGTTTTCAAGCTGTGTTTTAACCTACACCCTAATCGATGTCAGTTAGGTAGAATCAATGTCGATTATGCCAAACTAATGATGATCTCTATGTAAATTTGAGTTAACATAAAAAATAGAATATAGTAAATACAAAGGTAAAACTCCCATTTTTAAGCTATTCAAGCATTCATTTGAAATGTTTAGAGTTGTATATTAGTATCCTTGGTATGTGGGATGATTATACCTCCCACCAGGAATTCCATTTTTGATAATAGGAATTTGACATAGAGAGGAGGTTAGTCTTGTGTTAGTCCATAAAACAATGAAATGAACACACTAGCATGATAACATCTCTAGCCTAGATCTTAGGGGTGAGATTAGTAACAAAACCAAATGAAAATCATAATTAAAAGGCCAAAGATACACAATCCTTTACCTTCCTTGGGATCTCTAAATGCATTATTGAGTGTCTTGCTTAGTTTATTCTCAAAGAGTCTTTGGCAATGGAGTTTGTGTAGCTCCCTCTCTCCTTGGAACCATTTTGCCTTTATGTGGCTTATGATTGGCTCAAGAGTTTAGGATTATAACCTTGCTTATAACAAAATGGGAATTATAACATTATATCAAAATATCTTTGAATTCATTTGTGCATGATAACTTTGCACCAAAATAGCTTAAAATTTAATAGGCAAGGCATTGTATTTATAGGCTTAAGAACTAACCTCAACTCAAAGTGACTTAAATTTTAGTTTAAACATGGAATGGGTTCACACCTAACCTATGTAAGTCAACATAAACCCATTAGAGTTAATAGGTTTCAAACACTCATGATTTGCAATGAATAGGCATGGGTCTCCAAAAAGAGATATTTTGAGATATTTTCCAAAGGCTTGATAAATTGCAAAGGTAATCATGAAAATCTAGGATAATTCATATTTTTGAATTTCTTTTTTTATTTATTCACTATCTGCACATGGATATTTCAACTAGGAATTTAATTTTGTTTAGATTTTTAATTAATTTTGATTATCCACTTAGCTCTTTCAATATTTGATTTTATGTGTGCAAGTTCCCCACTTAATAGGTCTATAGGCCAAATTTGTTGTTGTGATACCACAAGATGATTAGGGATGAATCCATGAGAGATATTGTTGCATACAATAGGGTACCCTAATTAGGGATGCCTCAATGTCATTCTAATCTTTGATGAATTATGCACAAGCAAATTTGCGATGTTCAATGATTCCTAGGCTTAATTTATAAAGGTTGGTAGGAATTGGTCTAAAGTTCAGTAGAAAGCTAGTTATGGCTAGTTTTAGGTGTTTACACAGTTTATGCCAATTCACCTTATTTTAGGATAATGAATTCAAGACCATTATGACCCATTGCAATTTAATACAAAGACCACCCTTATTTGGGCCCATTCCAATCTATGCTAATTTTCCCTATCAGGACCAATTAAATCAAAGACCATTGTGACCCATTGCATTTCAATACCAAGTCCACCCTTATTTGGGACCATTCTAATCTATGCCAATTTTCCCTATTGGGACCAATTAAATCAAAGACCATTTTTATCAACTCCAATCTAAGAAAGACTGCCCTATTTGGGCCTATTCTATTTAGAAAATAAATATAAAACCACCTCCTTGGGCCCATTCTAATTACATTGAGACCAAGTCCACCCTCTTTGGGGTCAATTTATTTCCAATCTATTACCAATGCATGTATCCTTGCTTAAGGGCATTAGTCTAACGTTAATATGAGTAATGGCATCTCATGATCTTAAACTTGTTATAGAATATATGGTCTTTAGTTAAGAAGTGATGAATAAAATTTTACAAATTTAACCTTACAAATATGCCATTTAGTGTTGATCATAGGAAAAATCAACAAAATATGTCATCTAGTGCAAACTATGGACAAGACAAATTTACATGACACATCTTTTACAACAAAGATGAAAACCTTATGAGATTTTTAAAGCTCGATGCTAAAATTTTGTCTAGATTTCTAGTATATAAATTATGTAATTTAATTATATATCCTAATTAGACACCCCTCACACTACAAAAAAATCAAGTTACTCAAAGCCAACAATGTAGACCTATTATGCAATTTCTCCTCTAAAGGAACTTATCTACTAATAATCCAAGTTTGTCCAAGTCTAATAACTACTCGTTTAGGGTATGTCATGATCCCCTTCCCAAGCATGATTAGATATGTCCACTTCCAAATAAATGTCAATATAGTCAAACTAGTATTGACATTTTTGTTGACTCACCCATCTTTGACCAATCCAAACCATTGATGGCACACCTATATTTAACAAAGAGACTTTACTTGGCATAGGACCCATATTCAATAAGCACATCTTTGAAGAGCCCATTATTATTAATCCAACACCCATTATTTAACCATTGCCAAACATTCCCAAATTATAAATATTCCTTCATCCCAAAGCCTTCATTTCAAAGTGAAATGTGAATAAGGTACTTTTGGATAACATAATTCAATTGACTCTCTTTGTCACTACCTTTACATCAAAATCAAGTTCTATTTTAGAACTAATATCAGATTCAACATCAGAAGAAGAATCAATATCAACCTCAACATCAAATTTAGATCCTCTTCAGATAGAATCAACTTTGAAATTAGAATATATTAGTATGTGTTATGACATCAGTTGCATGCTCCTTACATATCAAATTAAAATTATTTTTGAGCCTTCCATGGTTTTTGAGGATGTTTCCTTTAGATTCAAAACAAGTTATTCTAGTATCCTCTATGAGGATTATACTACATTTTACCTTTCCATTTCCATTATACATACCTTTACCATTAACCAAACTCACCATTATATTGACATTACACCACCCATAAACATTTATTGGGACCAATACAATCACACATTGATGAAATTATTCCATGGATACATTTAAGTTGAAATTTTTTTGGGTTAGTAAGAAAATATTTAGGTATACTAATAATCTCCTAGTGAAACATTGTTTGAGGTGCTAGGGAATAGTCACAGTCTAAACTCAACATCTTCTAGTGAAACCTTGTTTGAGGTGTTAGATGATAATCAAGATAAAAAATTAGAATCCTTTAGTGAAACCTTATTTAAGGTGCTAGGGGATAATAAAAATGAACTATCAAAATCATGTTGTCAACAAATATTTCACCCTAAAAGAGTTTTTTCAATCTTATTCTAAGATTTGGGCTACGTTAGGATACCTCTAGGTTTAAGGGCTAGCTCCCTAGATTGACCTTTTAATGCTTATCACCTACACTAACTAATTATTGTGTGAAAAGGGATATAAGTTTGAAATAAATTAAAATACTCTAAGGGGGTTGATACACCATAATTATTTCCATAATGCTCTCATAATTCCTACACTAAGAAACAAGACCTACAACACTAGCTTCAAATTCCTAAGATGTTTTAACATTAGTTTTTCAATATGAAGGTGATATACATGAGACAACTCAAGGTAAGTGGACTAGAGGTCATATTGAATAATATAATGACACTTTCACATTTTAAATGATCCAAACACACTAGTTACACTCCATATGACCTGTTAGAATGAAAACTTCTTACACCAAACATGAAAGGATAAGGAGAAGCAAGGAAAGAAGCTTATCACTAGACCTCACCATTCATCACTTCACATACTTAGAAAATATGTTTGTGAAATAAAATAAATATTTTATGTATTATTCAAAGGTAAATTACAACATCAAACCAATAGGGATTCACTATACATGGTTTGGAATTAAATACAAGAGCCAAAATGGCTAGTACTTATAGAATGTGAGAGAGGAGAGAGAGAAGTGGAGTTCAAGAATCACAAGAAAAGGTGTAAAGATAAAATAGATAGTTACATTTGTAGAGGAATGGAGTCTGAAATATACCATGCAATGTATCTTTAGACAAATTCCCCTCTAATCATGAAAACTCTCCAAATTTGGCATATAACCTTTCAACTAGCTTGTTTAAAACTATCTTCATCATTGGCTTCTATTGAGCACTCCACATCAAAATAGGAACAATTTCCACATGAAATATGATGAAGGTGTTAATAAAAATATACAACATGCATTAGATTTATCCCTCAATATTTAATTGGATAAGTGTTCTCATTACCTGTACTCATTATCATCCTTCTTTCACTCATTCCTCACACTTGTCATCAATATACCCATTAGTTTTCAAATATAATCCATACACAAGGTGGTATAACACCTGTCAATAGTCATCCTATCCCAAAATCCATTATTTAGACCTTAAAATTCCTCCCAATTGGAGTTATCACCTTCTCACTTGATGATCACCTTCCATTTAATATGCAATTTTAGATTGCTTAAAGTGAAGGAGCTAACCGAGGTAATTATATGATTTTATAAATTAATAAATGAGCATGATGGGTTATAATATGTCTTACTTTATCTCCCAATGTGATCCCCCTTAAGACTCCTATATAACTACAAAACACCAAAATCTATTAAGAAAACTAGTTTTGTACCATGTTCATACATATAGGGTACAATATAGTATGTTATAGAAGGAGCATGGGGAAGTTGTTTACAAGCCCAAATAATTTTCCAAGTCATACCAACTCATTTGAATTCCTTTTATTCTTTATCTTTCTCATTGGGTTATTAACAAGGGTTTTGGAGGATTTAGGTGGTTTATCCTCTTAAGGATAGTTCGTAAAATTATGATGTTCAAACCTTAGACAAATCTCATTATAACTTTGATTATGACCCTTTTAAACATATATTATCTCCTTAGGTTCCCATGTTAAATATCCATACAATTATGAGCTTCTAAACCTAGCCTCTCAAGATCTTCTTTACATTATGTACACCCTGCTATGTTTTTAAGCCAAGAAATGATTTCTCTATGATATTATCTATAAAATAAAGGTTTAAAATCAACTTATAATTCCAAATTACTATCATCCAATGATTTAAAAGGATCATCTAACCCTATAAGTGGTATTAGACCCCCTTTAGGCATTAGGCCTAGTTAAGACCTAGTAGGCTTAGTTTGTATATCTATGGGTTTATGCCATCATGTTTGGCATATAACACTTGTGAGGCCTTATGTCCATTCATGTTGAAAATAACTTCATATGTCTCCTTTAAATGTTTCAACACTTATCAACTCACTTTCTCATAATTTACTTACTAAACCTATAAGGTTTGTATCCTTGGGAGTGCCCTCTATCTGAGATAGAATAGAGGGCACTTCCCCTATTGTCTCAGGTATTTTGAATGTATAAGAGGAAATTTTTGGTAATTTATATTATATTTACCAATTATCATATATTTTATACCTTTGGAAGACTATCAACACTCCACCTTCCCAACACAAACTCTTAGATTGATGACTGTGCAATATTTTTATATATTAACTATAAATGCACTTTAAAGATGGGTCTTAAATTATTTCCTTGTGATGGGTATCATGTGACATGATCAATATAATCTTAAATATGATTTTAAAAATTTCTTAAAACCATTATTCTTGGTCAATTACTCAAAGTTTACTCACCTCCACTTGACTAGGCTAGCCTGCAATCAACATGTACTACGTTTCCACTCATAAAAAACATGCCTATAGGTGAAATTTTGTATTAGAACATATGTATCATTATTAAGACCCCATTAAAGTGATAAAGGTTACTTAAAACTCATTTAAACTTATTCTCATCATGTATATGTTATCCAACCTCTAGACTATTATGCTCAAGTGTGAAGTTATTTCACAATCAGTTGTAAGTGATCATTCTAAGAGTAAAAAGGGGACTTGTAGGTTACATTTCAACTCTTGGAACATGTAATATACACCCTAAGATATATTTGAGGTCTTATAACCAAATACAAATGGAAATTATTTATGTTTGTAGGTTTCCAATCTCCAAGGTTATATCATGAGCTTGTAGGTACCTATAGTCAGACTATAGGTGACTTTTTTTAGGACAAAGTTACACTTGTAGGTAATGATTCAAGTCAAGACCTTATGCTTTCACCCCCTTAAATTTTATTTATACTATTATTGTCCTTATTACCTCAATAAGGTAACTTACCATGAAGACATGCTCCTATCATACCTCCTTAGACTATGAAATCATTTGAAGTTCAAAGAATGATAGAAAACACTAAGAACCTATAGTGAAAGATTATCTAAAATGGAGGCCTCCTTCACATCAGCGCTTGGGACCAAACACTCACTCTCTTTTAAAAGGTCTCATTCCTATGATGGGAATTCATTATGGAACACTTATAAATGTGTAAACCTTAGTGCATCTCACCATGAAAGGATAAAAAATAAGGCATGATCTCTATTTCAGAGTTTTTAAGGTAACATATCTCCAAAACTCTTGTTCCACATATCAAAATGACTCTTTAAGTCTACCTACCAATATATAGATCTAATATTGGTTCCTATGTCACATTCAAATTTTCAAGACCTTAAGGAGGGCTTAAAAGCATTTGCATTTCAACTACTTAGTCCCATGTATGAGCTTCTTATAAGTGAACTTTTCAGTACATAGGGCAATGAAGGTAGGATGTCAACAATGTGCATGGTGATGGTATACAACCAATCCTATAACTTCTTAAAGTCCTCAAATTTATTTTTAACACCTTGAAAGAGTTCAAATTAGTTCAAATGCTTCATTCTAACATGCTTAATCTTCTATGGGGAGCTTGTAGGTGCACATTAGGCTTCAGGGCTGTATATAGAGTTTGAATTAGTTGTCACAATCAATCATATATCATTTTAGATCTCAAATTTATTACTAATTCTTCAATAGTGTGTTCAAAAAATCTTTAAATTCCTCATTATATCTCCATGAATGTTCTCAAAACTTTTATACACCTCATTCACCTGACTATGTAGAGAGTTAACTATGTAAGTTGATTGTGTTACTCCCTTAAGATGTTAGTCTTTGATACTAAAAATATAAATTATAATAATCACCATAAAAATTAGGATCATAAAACATCAATACACTTTTGATTAAAACCATTATAGGTAAGGAAAACCTCTAGAGTTGATGAACATGCTTATAACTCCATTTGTGATCTCAACTTATAAATTGAAAGGTTTGGATCATCAAATGACCTCCAAACATGAAATTAAATATGAAAACCATGAAATAATTACATCTAAATCTCCTATAAATAATTACATAAAGTGGTTTTTATGGACCAACTTAAACAAAGAGGAACCTACAGGGTGTGGGCATAAGCATGCAAAAAGAGTCATTTAACTTCTAAACAATGGTTCATAAATCAAAACTAGTATATCATTAAAATCCTACCATGAAATGGAATTGTGATAATTTTATTATCATCAATTATATTTATTTAACCTAATTCCTCTCCTACTGGCCATACCATGAGAAAACCTATTGACCAGTTTTGCATGCCAAGAAGAGTAATGAAAGAGAGAAATGGTTTTAATTAATTTTCAGGAATTAAAAAGTATATAAAATATATAAGTGAACTTGTTGAATCTTAAAAGTAATTTTACAACCTTACACATTTGCCAAAACACTTGTATAGGTTGTACAACTGCCAAAACTTTCTTTTTTCTAACTATTTTTTTGATCTAACTTAGGAACTTACACATTTTTAGTTATAAATAACATGAATGACAATAATACGACATGATGGAAATTTAGAGAAAAATTATAACACTTTTATACCAAGTAAAACTATACATCTGTCATTAATGTCTCAATTATGACCCTATGTGACATCAAATAGAACAAGGACTAAAATTTGACAATGAACAAGGTTAATAGAATATCAAATGACATAAAATATGGACATTAAATACCATATAAAATATTATAAGACCCATATATCAAGTATTTTACTATATGGGGTTGACTTATTTTGACTTGCAGTCAAAATAGTCAACATTTTTGACAATTTCCAGGGGTGGTATGCTTGCTATGACAAAGACTAGTAGCCTATTCATATCCATTGGGATATGGAGTAACCTATGTAAAATATGACACTAATTTTGCCTTTTAAAATAGACTAAAACATAAAAAAAAATAGGAATAAGACACAAAATAACACACCACACACTTGTGTTTCATGAGCACTTATAGAACACACACAACCCAAACCAACTAACTTAAACATAAACTAACCAAAAATAAAATCTTCCTTCTAGGTCAAAGGGTAAGTCTAAAACATTTCTTGATTCATTAAATAAAGGAGTGAGTGAGGCATGTTGTTTTTTGAACCTTGGCATTGATACCTCCATCTCTTTCATGGTGTTTGCCAACCTCATTAGCATGATGTTCAATGAAATCAAAGAAGATACAAGTAGATCACCTATAGAGGTGAAATCCTCTTACATTTCAACAAAATCAATCTCCTCATAATAATCCTCAACTACAACCTTCAATTGTGGTTCACCAAGGCATACCTTCTTGACTTCCATGGTGCTCTCAATAAGGTCAGGTTTTTTTTAGTTGCAAGTTGTTCAAGCTCATTAAGGAGCTCTACATAATCCACCCAATCTTGATCATTGTCTTACATGGAAAACTCTTGTTCTATTATCTTATATTATTGACCCTTAACTTGGTAGAGTTCTTCAAGATCTTTTAAAATATCTATTTTTTACTTCCAATCATCCTTGCTCTCCTTATTTTTGAGAACCACAACCTCTTCAAATTTGTCTTCTTGATGTATGAGGTCATCATGATTATATTCCTTATGCTTCAGTACATCTAAAAATTGTTTAAATTTAAGTTAATGTGTTGATTGTTCCTCAAGGACAACATCTTCTACCTTGGATTCATGAGACTCTTTTAGGATCAAAACTTTTTTTATAGTAGCTTCACTAAGTTCTTTCATGACTATAGATTCTTTAGGAGTGACTTGATCTTGCTCTTAACTATTAACAAGACCTTATTCTTTATGATTAATAAAACACTCAACTTCATGCTTTTTAGGATAATCAACAACCTCATGATCAGATATGGAGTCATTTTCAAACACCTATACCTTCATGTTTTAGCCAAATTCTTCATGGGAAGCTACAACATGACCTCCAACATTTTTATTCTCACTCAAGAAGATGGAGTTTTACTTGTGTACACTAAGGGGAGTCTCTATGGTGATTTCTTCTTCATAGTCACTTGAGGCATCCTCTTGGTTAGCTATGTCTTGAGCTTATTCCCTTCAATTACTTCCCAAAAAATGGGCTCTTTTTCAATAAAGGATGAGGTTGGAGGGTGATGGATAGGTTCATGGGTTAGATATGGAGTATGAGGTATGGTGGAGGGATTGTGAATGGATTTGGGAAAAATGACTTCTTGAGTACTCTCATGGGAAAATGACAATTTGGTTTAATTAAAAGGAAAGGCACCTACTTCAAAAAAGGTTTCATCTTTTTCATAACCTCTTTGAGAATCTTCAATAGATATAGTCTCAATTTTAATCTCTTTATCTTCCCATATCCTGATCCTATCTATTGAGCATTAGAAACACTTCTTTGAAAAGTATAGTTGTACCTTGATATCCCATTGAGTTTCTTCCTTAACCACTTCCCATTCATCCATCACTTTTGAAAAAAAACTCTTAACCATTCCATGAGATGATTAGGGAGTACATAAAACTCATTATCCCATGCTCATATATTATATTCACTAACTAGCAGAGGAAAGACAAACTACCAATCTTTCCACTCTCTTGGACCTTGGTCCCACTAGGCATGCCAAAACTATTGTCACAAAGTATTTCACCCTATAGGATGTTTTTCAATCATAATATAATATTTTAGAAACATTGGAATACCTATAATCTTGTGGGTTGCCTATAGTAGAGGTGGACCTCTAGGTTTAAGGGTTAGCTCCCTAGATTGACCTTTAATTTCTTATCACCTAAACTAATTGATTGCTTATGTGAAAAGGGATAAAAGTTTGAATTAAATTAAACTAATATAAGGGGGTGATAACATAAGGATTTATAAAATTCTATCATACTTCTTGCACTAAGAAACAAGACCTACAACACTAGCTTCAAAGTCCTAATATGTTCCAACATTAGTATTTCAATAGAAAGGTGATATGCATAATACAACTCAAGGTAAGTGGACTAGAGGTCAGATTGTAAATTATAAATACATTTTCAAACATGAAGGGAGATAACCACACTAGCTACACTCCATATGACCTGTTGGAATGAGAACTTCTTGTACCAAACATGAAAGGATAAGGAGAAGCAAGGATATAAGTTTATCACTAGACCTTACCATTCATCAATTCACACACTTATAAAATATGTTTTTGAACTCAAATAAATATCTAATGTATTATTCAAAAAAAAAACTATCAAGGTTTCACCATACATGGTGTAGAATTAGATACAAGAGCCAAAATGGCTAGTACTTATAGAATATGAGAGAGGAGAGAGAGAAGTGGAGTTCAAGAGTCTCAAGAATAGGTGTTAAGATGAAAGAGAGTTAAATTTTTATAGGAATGGAGTGTGAAAAAAACCATGATAGGTCTTTTTGGACAAATGTACCTCCAAGAATTAAAACTCTCCAAATTTGGTGTAAGACCTCTCAAATAACTTCTTTGAAATTATCTTCATCATTAGCTTCTCTTGAGTGCTCCACAGTAGACTAGGAATAATTTACACATGTGAAATATGATTATGGAGTTAATAAAAATCTCCAACATGTATTAGATGTGTCCCTACCCACTATTATTCTTTTGGACAAGTGTTCTCATTGCATGTAGTCACTGCCATCCTTATTTCACTCTTTCCTCACACTTGTCATCAATATACTGATCAATTTCCAAATATAATCCATATATGGGGTGGTATGACACATTTCAAGAGTCCTCATATTCCTAAATCCATTTGGTAGACCTCAAAAGGCCTCCTAATTAGAGTTATCACCTTCTCACTTGATGATTACCTTCCATTCGCTATACCAGTTTGGACTTCCTAAAGTGAAGGAGCTAATAGAGGTACTTGTGTGCTTTTTTGAATCAATAAATGAGCATGAGGGGTTTATATTAGGTTCCACTTTATCTCCTATTTATGCCTAAAAATCTCACTCTAGGTGAATAAACTTATATGGTAAGTTTTATATATGTGGGACTCAAATGAAATCTGTAAAGCAATCTCTGGAGTTTTAGAAGCCATCTCTTTGGATCAATTTAGGGATGAAAAGGAATAAAAAGGAAACAAGAAATAAAAATAAAATAAAATAACTAGGGTGATGCACCAAGATCTTGAAATTATTAACCTACAATTCTATAAAATAGCTTAAGTCTTTAAACATCATAGTCTATTAAAGGAGCATATGCATGAATTAAAGTATATAACATAAAAAAGAACCAATACTATAGAAGCAAAGAATGGAAATAACCAAAAAATAATAAATATTTACTTGGTTTGACATAAAACACTACACCCTCTTCATTGGTGGGTTTAAAACATCATAAAAGAGGCTAAAAGGCATAGTATACAATATCCAATCCGACTTGTGAGGGGTACTTGCTAAGGTCATAGAAAGAAAAATGGTAACTATTGCTACTTATATTATAAAAAATAGACTATTACAATGGATGCTATTTTATAATATAAAAAATAATTAATCATTTACCAACCCCCTTATAAAAGAAAAGAGCTCTGCTTATATAGGCATAATGGCCTATTAGTGAAATGACACCTAAAAATCTTGGCACTCATGATCATGATGATGCCATTGTAACTAAATGAGGAACTCTAGCTCATGGGTGTAGTTTGTCTTCAAAATATTGAATATGTTGTAACCTCCTTGCCTCATGATTCCCCATGATGCTTATAAAGATGATTGTGGTGACACATGCCTACCTCTAAAAATCCTATTAGGAATGATGCCCTTTAATTTTATTAACTATTGGGGTGCCACTTGTCATTCTTACAAGCAATCAGGACCTTACTTAGATAAATATTTCTCTCAGAGACCATCACAATCTTGTTTGGACACATGTCACCTTTTGATTGTTCTAGAGAACCTTATTTATAGATTTCAACAACTTTGTATTATATGTGCAACTCAGAAGGGAACCATGCGTTTCTCTTGGAGGTAATCTATCAATCTTAGATATAACCTTAGAAGGATGACATGTGTCATCATCTCATGGGCCTAGTGGGGACATGCATCATCTTGATAGGCTCTTAGAAGAGTATTTTATATTATCAATAAATATTAATGTAGGTATGAAACATGTCTTTTAGAGGGATAATTATGGCTCTTAGAAGGGGTCTCAAATAGATGTACACCATCTAGTCTTAGATTAAATGATTTGGGTGATTCTACATGTTGATCTTGAAAGGCTCTCATGAGTATTAGATATGTCAGCTTGATATCTTCTGTGTTTATCTAAGATGTATTTGAAGGAAGCATGTGGAATCTTATAAGATTCTTGGGTTTCACTTGGGACATATAGCATCATCTCACAAACTGCTAGATTGTATTGAGGCATGTGGTAACTCAAATTTAAATAAACTTGTGAGCTCTCAGGATGATACCACATGGTATCTTTTGGGTCTAGTATATTTGTTTCAAGTGTTATGTACAAAGCACCTTCCTTTCAGTAAATGACACAACTTGAAGTTTTGAAAGTAGACATTTATGCCTCAGTTAAGTGTCATAGAAACATGTTGTGAGATCCATTTCCTTCCTATTAAAACTAGATGGTAGGCCTCATCCATTACTCTACTAGCCAATAGTGCTACTTGAATCTCTATCAAAATGGGGCCATCCTTGGATGAATGATAGGTTACCATGTGGAGAGACGGTGCTACTCTTGGGTGAACTAAGATTTTTTTTGTGTTAAACCAGCATCAGGCTGTCATGTGGTAGCTATAAAAAGAAGCTGAGACTTAGAAAACATGAAGAATAAAAACCCCATATAAAAAAAGGAGGCCAAAACATCTACCAAACTCATTGAGGATACATGTGATGAAAAGTGAAGTACTCCAAAACTTCAAAATGTGGATTTACAATCGATAATTCATGGTGACTTGTTCGGGAAATCCACCTATGAATGGAAGAACCCAAAATTTTGGTTTTGTGCATTGAAGGATTCTATGTACGAGAACACATCAATAAATTTTAGTAAGCATGAACCATTATGTAGTTGCTACATAGACCTATGCTTGACTATCTTGGGTGTGAGTGTAGACAGGGGGTGTCTATGCATATTTTGCCTAAAGCACCTAAAACCTCATAGGGATTTATGAGCTTTGCACAAGCTAGGGGTGATTTAGAAATTCAACACCTCTAATGACCTTTATAGGCTACCTTACTTGCTAAGCAAGAATCTGATAGACTTTGAAGTGATCCATTAGGTATGAAGTCATTAAAGTTATAACCTATTTGGCCTATGCCTAAATAAACTAAATTGAATCCTACCTTCAACAAAATAAAGGGGAACGAACAAGAAATATATGTGAAAAATACACTTAGAGGAAAAATAAATAAATTAAGACAATATAATGTGCATGTAGGCACTTAGGGAAATGCAATACAACTAATCTAATCTATTATATATAGCCTTCAAAAATGAACCTTCATCCTCCTGTGTCAAAATAAAAACCCCTTAGATATTTTGCCTTATGTGACGTCTTATTATTGATATATGATGGGCTTAGGTGAAATATAATCTTTTTACTATGAAGGAGACGTGCTCTAGTTACTTCTATAGAGTTCTCAAAGAAGTTCATTTATCTTGGGCCCACTTTCAATGAATGACTCCACCATGTTGCACATAAGCTTTCTTCTTATATGGTTGATGTATTTGAATTTGAGCCAATCCCTCCCATATTTCTTGGTGCCTAACTATATCCTTTGCTTAGACTAAGGATCCTAGACTTTGGGGGGCCTGTGCTTGATTCTCAAGAAGTGCATGAACATGGTAAGATGCCCTGGTGAGCTCATTATATCTTTTGTGAAGTCCCCTATAAGGTTCTTAAGATAATGGATATGGAGTCCAATTAATATTGTGAATGGATTTGGGAAAAATGACTTCTTGAGTAATCTCATGGAGGTGCTCAGGATAATGGATATGGAGTCCAATTACTATTGTGAATGGATTTGGGAAAAATGACTTCTTGAGTAATCTCATGGGAAAATGACAATTTGGTTTAGTTAAAAGGAAAGGCACCTACTTCAACAAAGGTTTCATCTTTTTCATAACCTCTTTGAGAATATTCAATAGATATAGTCTCACTTTTAATCTCTTTATCGTCCCATATCCTGGTCCTATCTATTGAGCATTAGAAACACTTCTTTGACAAGTATAGTAGTTCCTTGATATCCCATCGAGTTTCTTCCTTAACCACTTCCCATGCACCCATCAATTTTGAACAATAACTCTTAACCATTCCATGAGATGGTTAGGGAGTACATAAAACTCATTATTCCATGTTCATATATTATATTCACTAACTAGAAGAGGAAAGAAAAACTAGCAATCTTTCCACTCTCTTGGACCTTGGTCCCACTAGGCATGCCAAAACTATTGTCACCAAATATTTCACCATATAGGAGGTTGTTCAATCCTAATCTAATATTTTAGAAACATTGGGATACCTATAAGCTTGTGGGTTGCCTATAGTAGAGGTGGACCTCTAGGTTTAAAGGTTAGCTCCCTAGATTGACCTTTAAGTTATTATCACCTACACTAATTGATTGCTTATAAGAAAAGGGATAAAAGTTTGAATTAAATTAAACTAATATAAGGGGGTGATAACATAAGGATTTATAAAATTCTATCATACTTCCTGCACTAAGAAACAAGACCTACAACACTAGCTTCAAAGTTATAATATGTTCGAACATTAGTATTTCAATAGAAAGGTGATATGCATAAGACAACTCAAGGTAAGTGGACTAGAGGTCATATTGTAAACTATAAATACACTTTCAAACTTGAAGGGAGATAACCACACTAGCTACACTCCATATGACCTGTTGGAGTGAGAACTTCTTGCACCAAACATGAAAGGATATGGAGAAGCAAGGATATAAGCTTATCACTACACCTCACCATTCATCAATTCACACACTTATAAAATATGTTTTTGAACTCAAATAAATATTTAATGTATTATTCAAAAAAAAAACTATCAAGGTTTCACCATACATGGTGTAGAATTAGATACAAGAGCCAAAATGGCTAATACTTATAGAATGTGAGAGAGGAGAGAGAGAAGTGGAGTTCAAGAGTCTCAAGAATAGGTGTTAAGATGAAAGAGATTTAATTTTTTATAGGAATGGAGTGTGAAAAAAATCATGATAGGTATTTTTGGACAAATGTACCTCTAAGAATTGAAACTCTTCAAATTTGGTGTAGGACCCCACAACTAGCTTCTTTGAAATCATCTTCATCATTGGCTTCTCTTGAGTGCTCCACAGTAGACTAGGAATAATTTACACATGTGAAATATGATTATGGAGTTAATAAAAATCTCCAACATGTATTATATGTGTCCCTAACCACTGTTATTCTTTTGAACAAGTGTTCTCATTGCTTGTAGTCACTGTCATCCTTATTTCACTCTTTCCTCACACTTGTCATCAATATACTGATCAATTTCCAAATATAATCCATATATGGGGTGGTATGATACATTTCAAGAGTCCTCATATTCCCAAATCCATCTGGTAGACCTTAAAAGTCCTCCTAATTAGAGTTATCACCATCTCACTTGATGATCACGTTCCATTCGCTATACCAGTTTGGACTTCCTAAAGTGAAGGAGCTAATAGAGGTACTTGTGTGCTTTTTTGAATCAATAAATGAGCATGAGGGGTTTATATTAGGTCCCACTTTATCTCCTATTTATGCCTAAAAATCTCACTCTAGGTGAATAAACTTAAATGGTAAGTTTTATATTTGTGGTACTTAAATGCGATCTGTGAAGCAATCTCTTGAGTTTTAGAAGCCATCTCTTTGGATAAATTTAGGAATGAAAAGGGATAAAAAGGAAATGAGAAATAAAAATAAAATAAAATAACTAGGGTGATGCACCAAGATCTTGAAACTATTCACCTACAATTGTATAAAATAGCTTAATTCTTTGAACATCACAAACTATTAAAGGAGCATATGCATGAGTTAAAGTATATAACATAAACAAGAACCAATACTATAGAAGCAAAGAATGGAAATAACAAAAAAATAATAAATATTTACTTAGTTTGACATAGAACACTACACCCTCTTCATTGGTGGGTTTAAAACATCATAAAAAAGGCCAAAAGGCATAGTATTTAATATCCAATCTGACTCATGAGGGGTACTTGCTAAGGTCATAGAAAGAAAAATGGTAACTATTGCTACTTATATTATAAAAAATAGACTATTACAAATGGATGCTATTTGATAATATAAAAAATAATTAATCATTTACCAACCCCCTTATAAAAGAAAAGAGCTCTTCTTATATAGGCATAATGGCCTATTAGTGAAATGACACCTAAAAATCTTGGTACTCATGATCATGATGATGCCATTGTAACTAAATGAGGAACTCTAGCTCATGGGTGTAGGTTGTCTTCAAAATATTGAATATGGTGTAACCTCCTTGCCTCATGATTCCCCATGATGCTTATAAAGAGGATCGTGGTGACACATGCCTACCTCTAAAAATACCTCTAAAAATCCTATTAGGAATGAGGCCCTTTAATTTTATTAACTATGGGGGTGCCACTTGTCATTCTTACAAGCAATCAGGACCTTACTTGGATAAATATTTCTCTCAGAGGCCATCACAATCTTGTTTAGACACACGTCACCTTTTGAATGCTCTAGAGAACCTTATTTATAGATTTCAACAACTTTGTATTATATGTGCGACTCATAAGGGAGCCATGTGTTTCTCTTGGAGATAATCTATCAATCTTAGATATAACCTTAGAAGGATGACATGTGTCATCATCTCATGGGCCTAGTGGGGACATGCATCATCTTGATAGGCTATTAGAAGAGTATTTTAGATTATCAATCAATATTAATGTAGGTATGAAACATGTCTTTTAGAGGGATAATTATGGCTCTTAGTATGGGTCTCAAATAGATGTACACCATCTAGTCTTAGATCAAATGATTTGGGTGATTCTACATGTTGATCTTGAAAGGCTCTCATGAGTATTAGATATGTCAGCTTGATGTATTCTATGTTTATCTAAGGTGTATTTGAAGGAAGCATGTGGAATCTTATAAGATACTTGGGTTTCACTTGGGACATATAGCATCATCTCACAAACTGCTAGATTGTATTGAGGCATGTGGTAACTCAAATTTAAATAAACTTGTGAGCTCTCAGGATGACACCACATGGTATCTCTTGGGTCTAGTATATTTGTTTCAAGTGTCATGTACAAAGCACCTTCCTTTCAGTTAATGACACAACTTGAAGTTTTGAAAGTAGAGATTTATGCCTCAGTTAAGTGTCATAGAAACATGTTGTGAGATCCATTTCCTTCCTATTAAAACTAAATGGTAGGCCTCATCCATTACTCTACTAGCCAATAGTGCTACTTGAATCTCTATCAAAATGGGGCCATCCTTGGATGAGTGATAGGTTACCATGTGGAGAGACGGTGCTACTCTTGGGTGAACTAAGATTTTTTTTGTGTTAAACCAACATCAGGGTGTCATGTGGTAGCTATAGAAAGAAGCTGAGACTTAGAAAAAATGAAGAATAAAAACCCCATATAAAAAAAGGAGGCCAAAACATCTACCAAACTCATTGAGGATACATGTGATGAAAAGTGAAGTACTCCAAAACTTCAAAATGTGGATTTACAATCGATAATTCATGGTGACTTGTTGGGGAAATCCACCTATGAATGGAAGAACCCAAAATTTTGGTTTTGTGCATTGAAGGATTCTATGTACGAGAACACATCAATAAATTTTAGTAAGCATGAACCATTATGTAGTTGCTACATAGACCTATGCTTGACTATCTTGGGTGTGAGTGTAGACAGGAGGTGTCTATGCATATTTTGCCTAAAGCACCTAAAACCTCATAGGGAATTTATGAGCTTTGCATAAGCTAGGGGTGATTTAGAAATTCAACACATCTAATGACCTTTATAGGCTACCTTACTTGCTAAGCAAGAATCTGATAGACTTTGAAGTGATCCATTAGGTATGAAGTCATTGAAGCTATAACCTATTTGGCCTGTGCCTAAATAAACTAAACTAAGTCCTACCCTCAACAAAATAAAGGGGAAAGAATAAGAAATATATGCAGAAAATACACTTAGAGGAAAAAAACTAAATTAATAAAATATAATGTGCATGTAGCCACTTAGGGAAGTGCAATACAACTAGTCTAGTCTATTCTATATAGCCTTCAAAAATGAACCTTCATCCTTCTGGGTCAAAATAAAAACCCCTTAGATATTTTGCCATATGTGACTCGTTATTATTGATATATGATGGGATTAGGTGAAATATAATATTTTTACTATGAAGGAGACATGCTTTAGTCACTTCTATAGAGTTCTCAAAGAAGTTCATTTGTCTTGGGCCCACTTTCAATGAATGACTCCACCATGTTGCACATAAGATTTCTTCTTAGATGGTTGATGTATTTGAATTAGAGCCAATCCCTCCCATATTTCTTGGTGCCTAACTATATCCTTTTCTTAGACTAAGGATCCTTGAGTTTGGGGGGCCTGTGCTTGATTCTCAAGAAGCGCATGAACTTGGTAAGATGCCCTGGTGAGCTCATTATATCTTTTGTGAACTCCCTTATAAGGTGCTCAAGATAATGGATATGGAGTCTAATTACTATTGTAACCTTCCCTTCATCTTTGTGTTGTTTTATATGAGGCTAAGGCTAAAATGAACTTATGATGTCTTTGAGGGGTACATACGCATGTACAGGATCATTAAAGAGTTGATAACCATCATTGAATATGTTAAATAGATTGGCACATGACCCCTGATAAGGCTGATCTAATGGGTTACCTCCTCCCTATCTCCTACCCTATTTAATAAAGGTGCATTCCTCAACCTTATCCAGATCACATTCTACTTATAGAGGTTCATATCCTACATATCAGACTTTAAACAAATCATGTATCTCCTCATCACTTGTTGGCCCCTATGCACTACTTTCAAGCTAATTGGGGTATTCCTCTAGAAGTATGCATTCCCATTGAAGGCTTTATTTTCCTTTGAGATCTTCCTCCATTACATAGAGTAGTAAGTCATTTACCCAAGGAATATCTAGCTCAGACTCTTTGGTGCATTTTACAATGGCATGAATTGGCCTCTCCTCATTGAAAGCATCTTCATATTATTTGTCCTTGGCCATCTGATCATTGGTTTACTTCTCTGATTGCTCATACTTATTTTTTTCTAGTAATAGGTCTAATCCTTTTGGCTTAGTGGCATAAGGGGGATATCAATGATTATTTCTTCCTTGTTATCACTTGAAGTATCCTCTTCTTCATTTTTTTAGTCTTCATTTATTCTCCACATGATTGGACCTCCTTTGAAAAGGGAGATGGTGGCTGGGTAATAATTCTCAACTAGCATAGTAGGAGTGGTTTTGACCAAGATAGGCATCCTAAATCTAGAGTATTGGGTCCAAGAAGGTTACCATGATTGATTTGAGGCTACTGAGGAAGGATAGGTTATTGAGTTGGCACAGGCACATGCTCTTGTTCAGGAGGAGAGCCTCTAAATCTCTATACTTTGAAATTAGGAGGCTTGTTTAAAAGTGTAGGGGGTTTACCTTACCTAAAGTTAGGGAATTTGGGTGCATAAATTTACTACCTCATAGGTTGTACTACAAGCATAAGGTGAGCCTTCTTAAAGCTAGGAAAAAGAGTGGAGGTGGTTGGCTATGATTCCATTATATTCATATGTGTAAGTAACTGATGCATCTTCTCTTCCTTAGCTGTGATATGCTTCACCAAGTATTCCTCTTTAAATTTTCACTATTCCATCATTTCCCATTGTTAAATGTAAGCTTGATGAGAAATCTCTTCTTATTTCTTACCATACCCTTATTGTATTTTAATCTCCCTCAACTATCTCTAGAAATCAAGATTTATATCTCTAATTCTCTCTTAAGGTGGATTAAGAGGGTAGTAATGCTTATTAGAAACAACATAGTATGCATAGCGGATAAACTGGGGTAAGGTTATAGGTGTTCTCATGAGCTTTGTATGAGAAATTGGAAGGCATGAATACAACATTTTCATGGAATGGGGGTGTAAAGACATATTTTTATGCACTTAGACTACTTAAACTAGTAGATTTAGACATTCAAAGTCACCAAGTGCTATGTGGAGTGTCTTGAACACTTGATAGCTAAGGGTAGCACTGATTCCTTATCTATTTCTTGGAACTAGTCCCACTAAGCATGATAAAAAATAATAAAATTTTAATTCCTAAAAATTTCACTCTAGGAGAATGAACTTTTATGGGAAGGTTTACAAATGTGGGACTCAAATGTGGTTTGTAAAGAAACTTCCAAGGTTTTAGAAGTTAGATCCTCAAATCAATTTGGGGATAAAAAGGGATAAGAAAGAAATGCAAAATAAAACTAAAATAAACTAACTAGGGTGATGTGCCAAGATATTTAAATTATTAACCTAAAACTACATAAAACAGCTTGAATCTTTGAACATCATAGACTATTAAAGGAGCATATGTATGAATTAAAGTCTATAACACAAACAAGAATCAATACTATAAAAGTAGATAATGAAAATAACAACACAATAATAAATCTTTACTCAGTTTGACACATAAAACTACACCCTCTTCATTGGTGGGTAGGAAACATCATACAAGAGGCCAAAAGGCATAGTATACAATATTCAATCTGACCCATGAGGGGCACCTACTAAGGTCATAGAAATAAAAATGGTAACTGCTACTACTTCTATTCTAAAAAATATACTATTACAAATACCTTCTCTCTAATAATCATAAAAATAATTAATCATTTACCATACCCCTTAGAAAAGAATAATCTCTACTTATATAGGCATAATTATCTCTTGGGGAAATGACACCTAGAAATACCAACACTCATGATCATGATGATGCCATTACAACTGAATAAGGAAATCTAGCTCATGAGTGTAGTTGGTCTTAAAAATATAGGATATGGTATAACCTCCTCACCTCATGATTCCCCATGATGCTTATAAGGAAAACCATAGTGACAAGTGCTTGCCTCTGAAAATCCTATTAGGAATGGGGCCTTTTAATTTGATTAGTTATGGTGGTACCACTTGTCTCTTTAATAAGAAATCAGGACCTTGTTTGGATAGGTGTTTGTTTCTAAGGCCATCATAATCTTGATTGGACATATGTCACCTTTTGATTTATATATGGAATATTATTAATATCTATAACAACTTTATATTAAATGTGTGGCTTAGAGGGGAGCCAAGTGTTTCTCTCAAAGGCAATCTATCAATCTTGGATGCAACCTTATAGGGATGACATTTGTCATCATCTCATAGGCCTAGTGGGGACATGAATCATTTTGGTAGGCTCTCAGAGGAGTCCTTTGGATTGTTAGATATGGGTAGCATAGGTATGACACATGTTCTTTGGAGGGATACTTGTGGCTTTTGGAAGGGGTGTCAAATAGTTTTACACCATCAAATCTTGGATCAAAAGGTTTGGGTGCTTCTATGTGTCAATATCAAAAAGCTATCATGAGTCTTAAATTTATTATCTTGGGAGATTCCATGTTAATATAAGGTATATTCAAAATAATTATGTGGCATCTCAAAATATTCTTAGGTTTGCTTAGGACATACAAGATCATCTCATGGACTAGTAGATCATATTAAGGCACATGGTAGCTTAGATTTAAATAGACTTACAAGCTCTTAATATGATGCCATGTGGTATATTTTATTGAAGTGTCATGCATGAGGGATTTTCCTTTTAGCTAATGACATAGCTTTAAGTTATGAAAATAGAGATCTGTGCCTTAGATAAGTGCTATGGTGACACATGGTGATCTTTGCTTCCTTCTTATTGAAACTACATGGTGGCCCTCATCCATTACTTGACCACCCAATGAAACTACTTGAATATCTATCAAAAATGGGAAATCCTTGTATGAGTGCCAAGTCATCATGTGGAGAGTTGGTGCTACACCTAGGCAAAATGAGAAATTCTTCATGTTGAATGAGCACTGGGCTACCACATGGTAGTCATGGAAGGAAGTCAAGACTTAACCAAAAATTAAGAAAGGGAACTTGAGGGAAAAGAAGAGGCCAAAACAACTATCAAAATAACCTAGGATACCTACGATGAAGATCAAACTACTCCAAAACTTTCAAAATGTGGATTTATGATCCACATCTCCTAAAGTGATCCTCATCCTTTAAAACTCCTCTGTACCTAAAAACAACAAAATATGTCAAGAAAATTAGTTTTGTACCCTATCTATATAGATAGGGTATAATCCAATATGTTAAAAAGGAGCCTAAGGAAGTTTTATACAATCCCAAATCATTTTTCAAGTCTTACCAACTCATTTGGATGCCTTTTCTTCTTTGTCATCCTCATCAGGTCATTAGCAAGGGTTTTGGAGGGTTTGAGGTGGTTTATCATTGTAAAGATAGTTCATACAATTGTGACATTCAAACCTCAGACAATTATCATTATAGACTTGTTTAGGACCCCCTTAAACATATCCTATCTCTTTAGGTTCCCATGTTAAACATTCGTATAAATAAGAGCTTCTAAACCTAGCCTCTTGAGCTTTTATTTGCATTCTATGCACCCTATCATGTTTTTAAGCCAGGAAATTACTTATCTATGACCTTATCTAAAAAATAAAGGTTTTAATTCACCTTATAACTCCTCATTAAGGTCTTATAATTATGTAAAATGATAATTTATCCCTATAAGTGGTATTAGACCCCCTTTAGGCATTAGGCCTAGTTAAGACCTAGTAGGCTTAGTTTGTATATCTATGGGTTTAGGCCACCATGTTTGGCCTCTAACACATATGAGGCCTCACTCATGCCAATTCATGTTGAAAAAAACCTATTACTTCTCCTTTTAAGGTTTCAAAACCTCCCAACTCACATTCTAATCATTTACTTACTAAACCTATAGGGTTTATCTCCCTAGGAGTGCCCTCTATCTGAGATAGAACATAGGGCACTTATCCTATTATCTCAGGTATTTGTAGTGTATTAAATGAAATTTTTGGTCATTTATATGATATGTACCAATTTTAATATCTTTTCTACCTCTATAAGACCATCAACACTCCAACTTTCCAAGATAAACTCCTAGAATGATGATTGTGTAAGATTTTTGTATATTAACTGTAAGTGCACTTTAAAGATGGCTCTTTCCATATTTACTTGTGATGGGTATCATGTGACATGATCATTATCATCTTAAATATTCTTGTAAACATGTTTAATAACCATTTTTATTTTCCAATTCCTCAAAGTGTACTCACCTCCACTTGACTAGGTTAGGTTGCAATCAATGTGTACTATGTTTTCACTTAGAAAAAACATGCTTGTAGGTGAAATTTTATATTAAACCTTATGTATCATGATTTAATACCCCCTTGAAGTCATAAAGTTTAATTATAATTCATTTGGACTTATTATCATCATGCATATGTTATGCCAACCTCTAGACTATTATGCTCTAGTGTGAAGTTATTTTACAGTTAGCTATAAGTGATCATTCTGAGAGTAAAAAGGGGTCATGTATGTTACATTTCAAATCTTGAACCATGTACTATATACCCTAATATATCTTTGAGGTCTTGTAACCATCTCTAAATGGAAAGGGTTTATGTTTTTAGGTTTCCAATCTCTAAGGTTATATCATGAGCTTGTAGGTACCTATAGCCAGACTATAGGTGGCCTTTTTGAGGGTAAGGGTGCACTTGTAGGTGATGATGTAGGTTAAGACCCTATACTTTCACCCCCCTCATTTATATTTAGACCACTAGTTTCCTTATTACCTCAATAATTTCACTTACCATGAAGGCATGCTCCTATCATACCTCCTTAGACTATGAAATCATTTGAAGTTCAAAGCATTGTAGAAAACACTAAAAACCTACAGTGAAAGATTGTCTATAATGGAGGTCTCCTTTAGATCAAATATTGGGACTAAACACTCACTCTCTTTTACAAGGCCTCACTCTTATGATAGGGATTCGTTTTAGAACACTTATAAATGTGTAGACATCAATACATCTCACCATGAAAAGATAAAAAATAAGGCATGCTCCCTTTTTTAGAGTTTTTAAGCTAACATGTCTCTAAAACTCTTTCTCCACATATTAACATGACTCCTCAAGTATATCTACCAATTTATGGATCTAGTATTGGTTTCTATGTCACCTTCAAATTTTCAATATTTTAAGGAGGGCTCAAACAAGTTTTAACATTTGCATTTCAACTACTTAGTACCCTATATGAGCTTTCTTTAGGTGAACTTTTCAGTACACAAGGTAGTGAAGGTAGGTTATCAAAAATATGCATGGTGATGTTCTAAAACCAATCTTATACCTTCTCAAATTCCTTAAATTTATCCTTTCCACCTTGAAAGAGTTTAAACCAGTTCAAATTCTTCATTCTAACATGCTTAGTCTTCTATGGGGAGCTTGTAGGTGTACATCAGGTTACATGACTATATATAGAGTTTGAATTAGTTGTCATAATCAACCATATGTAATTTTATAGATTAGCTTGATTTCTCATTATTCAATAGTGTTTTAAACACCTCTTTAAAATCCTCATTATATGTCCATGAATGTTCTCAAAAATTTCATACCCCTCATTCACCTAACTGTAAGTGAATATATGTAAAAAGTTGACTGTATAACATATATGATTGTGTTACTCCCTTAATATGTTATTATTTGATACTAAAAATCCAAAGGATAATGATCACCATAACTATTAGGATAATGAAACATCAATAAACTTTTGCTTGAAACCACTATAGGAAAGGAAAACCTCTATAGTTAATGAATATGCCTGCAACTCCATTAGTGATCTCAACTTGAAACTTGAGATGTTTGGCTCATCAGATCCCCTCTATGCATGTAATAAAATATGAAACCATAAAATAATTACATCCACATCTCCTATAAATAATTTTATTAATTTGTGTTTACATACCAGCTTAAACAAGGAGGAAACTTGTAGGGGGTGGGGATAAGCATGCAAAGAGAGGAATTTAACTTATAAAAAATGGCTTATAAAGCAAAACCAGTAGATCCTTGAACTCCCAAAATGAAATTTTATTTGAATAATTTTATTATCATTACTTATATGCATTTAATCCAATTCCTCTCTTACTAGTTGTACCATGAGAGAACTTGTTGACCAGTTTTACATGCCAAGAAGTGTGATGGAGTGAAATAATTTAAAGCCATTTTTAAGACTTAAAAAGTAGATAAAATGTATAATTAAACTTATGGAAGATGAAGAGTCATTTTAAAACCTTCCACACATTCTAAAACACTTGCATAAGCCATACAACTATCGAAACTTCTTTTTTCTAACTATTTTCTTGATTTAGCTTAGGAAATTGCAAATTTTTAGTTATAATTGAAATTAATGACAATAATATGACATTAAGGACATTTAGGAACAATTTTTAACACTTTTATGCCAATTAAAACTATATGGCTTTCATTAATGGCTCAAATATGACCCTATATGACATCAAATGGTACAAGAACTAAAAATTGACTATGACCAAGGTTAATATCACATCAAATGACATAAAATAGGACCATGAAAAACATTAAAATATATTATAATACCCATTATGTCAATTTTTATGCTATATGGGGTTGACTTATTTTGACTTGTGGTCAAAATAGTCAACACATCCCTTGGTGAAACCTTATATAAGATGCTATTAGACAATCTGGATCAGAATAATTAATAAGACTTTGTTGGTGAAAATATATTCAAGGTTATAATAAATTATCCAATTCATTCCTCATTACTTGATTAATATAATATTGAAGTCAATATAGGCCCTTCCACAACCAAAATTAAGTCAAATTCAAAATCAACAACAATGTGTGTGACTAAAAATAATAATCTTCATTTATCTACCAACCATTATATATTCCATTATGATCCTATTATCCATGAAATATATATATCCAACTATAGAATCAAACCATTTATACCATGCCTATCCTTTCCTACTTTCTTTGTGGTTCTTTATTTTTTAGAGAATATGAAGATATCTTGTCTAGAGGTTTAAAGAAAGTAGAATCGATGACCAATGAAGTTTGTGATATAAATCCTATCATTCATATCATCAATAATATTTAGAAAACAAAGGGTGAAAATTTTTAATTTTATAATCTTCCATTGAGTTGAGATGCTAAAAAATCCCAAACAAACATAAAATCAATTAAAAATACAAAATAAATCAAAAAATAGAAAGATAAATAATTCGTTCAATAGTGAAAATGATGCTTTTGGCACCTTGGACAAGTATGATGATGAAAACTAGGTTTCTAACATCATGTGCAAACAATTTTTTTATACAAGTACCTTGGAACTTGGGGGTAGACACATATGCATTATAGATGATGTCATTAAATCCATTTTAGCCATTCAATATTATTCAACACAACCAATATTATTGTGACCATTAGTTTTCTTGTCTTTAACTTGTTATGGAAGTAGAAGGTATATCGAGGCCTATTTGGGAAAAAATATAGCTTATTATCTAGATGACACTTTGATGATTGGACACATTTGGTTCTCATATGACATGGTACTTAGAGACTCCTAGTCCTTTCCCTCATTATCATGTGTTATTTGTTCTATTCATTTGCCATTCATATTTTCAACACCGTTGTTGATTTGTAGTAACTTTTGATAGGGTTGAACTACATGAAACTAAGGTATATTTGTAATATGTAGGTAGCACTCTATTTTTGAGGTTAGCTCGATCAACCTTTGTCATGTTCTCATTATTTTGAAATTTAATCCTATGTTATTAATTTCATTATGTTATTTTCCTACCTCAACCTACTGTTGAATAGTAGTATCTTTCATTATAGGTTGAACTACATTGACCTAAGGCCCTTTTGGACTATTTATGTAGCACCTAGTTTATGATGTCAGCTTAGTCACCCCTTTTCCATTCTCTCACCATTTTTTGAGTAACCTAATCCATTATCTCACCATTTTTCAATTAATTTAATCCATGTTCTTGCCATTTTTCAATAAATATAAGCTACATGTTATTTTATGATAAATTTGAGTCACACTCTTTCCATTTTATGAGTAACCTAAGACATGCTCTCACAATTTTATGAGTTAAAACATTCTATGTCTCATAATATTCCATTGATTTGAGATGTAAAAAAACCCAAAAACATTCAAAACATTTCAAAAATCCTAAAAATAAAAAAACATGCTTACAATCTCCATGAGAGTTATAAGGCCATAAATTTAAAAAACATTGGTCTTATACTAGAGCTAATCAAACAAATATTTAATCCAATAATTTTAGGTCCTAAAACATTATTGGGATGTATCCTTACTAAATATTCCCTACTAAGGAAAATTCATAATTGGTTCTAATTATTTTAGACAACTTGAGGTGTGTGCTTCCCTTGCATGTATCTTTGTTTGGGGTAACCTCCAATTCCTAGTCTCATTAAGCCTTCAAACGTGGATTTTGAATTGTAAAAAAAGAGATGCTTTATAATTCTTTTATTTTAAATTTTATGTATTTGTTTCCTTTTCCTATTGTTGCCTCAACTCAATCTATTATGCCACCAAGGTCATCATCATGGTTATTCCTGTCACACAATTGTATTTGAGTATACGATTGACATATGTAATCATTTTCATTATTTTTATTATCATTGGTGCATTTTTAGAAATTATATTAGATCAAGGTTTGGTACTCATGCACATTATAGTTTGATCATCATGGTGTTTTATATCATGGTGCATACCATCATGTGTTACATACAAAATCAAGTGTTGGAAGTCTAATCAACAATTTCATAGAAAAATCCCCTTGTCTACCAATTCTACAACATAGTCACTAGACCATGTGACTAATTTATATGATACTTATGATGCATATACAAATGAGTGTATACAAAAATTCATACTCATTTCCTTCATTTCCATTTTCTCCTAATTTTTGAGATAAATTCATTGGCCTAGGGTCCTTATGGACTATATAGGAAGTGCTTAGTTATGTTTAATTTATGGGGTCATCTCAGCCACCCTTGTTTCATTCTTATTAAATTCCATATTATTCCAATCTAATCACATCATTATTCTTCATCATCTCTTTCATTGACTTTGAGCATTCTCATGTGCCTAGTATTTTGTGGCTTCTCTATTATTTGAAAAGTCATTATACCATTACACCTATGTTTGTGCTTACTCATCATTAATCTATGGAACATGTTACACCCTTGAGTTATGTTTTCAAACCAATTTATAAATTTCTTAATCATAATTTATCAAAATGAAAATCCATCCTACTAGGGAAAATAATTTAGATTGATCCATGGTCAAATTCACCCTAGTATGATATCTCTTTGCATCAATTATCCAATCCACCTTGTTGGGGCACATTATTGTAATTAACTAGGACCACCCTTTTTTGGGATAATTCCATCATTTAGTCTTTCTTATAATTTTAAGCCTATAACTTTTGCCTTATTTTGGGAAATTAAAACTATGCCACTTATTTTGAAATGTATCTTTCCTACTTCCCCCTATCTTGAGTCTAATTTAATTATATTTTATTTAACCATTGGAAATTAAAGAGTGTAAGCATCAAATCAAGTGGTTAATCTCATCCATGGGTTAATTTTCTTTTCTTCTTATCAATTTTATTTATTTCAAGGGCTTGTCCATAAATATTATTTTTTGGCCACTCCCTTGAGGGGGAATCATGGTCATTCCCAAACATTGTTTGGGACTTCCTTGTGGACTCATTTTTAGTAAATTAAAAAAGATTCAATAAAACGTGAACACATAATTCTTCAAGCATTATCAAAATTTATTATTAATGAATTTTACATTCTTTGAAAAGACATTATTGTGCCTAGTGTCTCACAACACCTTCTAAAATAGGGGTAAATATAGGCACTTAAAATTAGACAATTCATGTCAATTCTAATTATGTCTTCTATTAACACTTTCAACCTTATCAAAATCATTTTTCCTCTTGTTTAACCCTATTTTTGTATAAGATGATTTTATCATTAACCCTAGATTTTTCATTAAAGAGGTATATATAAATGAAATTTCATAAGGGTGATAATAAAATCTATAGTAACACAATTATATGCTAAACTTAGATATAATCATACATTAAATTTATTATGCCGAGATAGTATAAATATGGAATTTACAACTATGATAGATATAGAAATGAAAAATAAATAATATACTTAGATTTTTTTGATGTTAAGGTAGTTTTGGATATGGAATAGAAAAAAATTAGGTTGAAAGGAGATTTTGTAAAAATCATCAGATTCTAGTTCTGCACTTTGGATAGTAACGCCAACCTAGGATAGTTATTAATGCTAATATATAGGTTCGACACTAGTGTCCTAAATAGAATACAAGCTAGAATAGGATATGACCACTTGGATACTTTTGGGTTTTTCTTCACCTTTGCTATGGTGTATTTATATCTAGGTCATGGCCTATCTCTCCTTATGAAATGGGAAAAACCTAGTTCTCTATCTTCATAATGACCTTGGGGGGAAATGGGTTAGTGGGAATATGCTGTTGAGATGACACCAAATGCCTCACTATATGGTATTGAATACATATATAATACTCTAGAAGAGGGCCCAAGACTCATGTAGTTCTTCTTAAGTGTTGTCTTGTCTATGAATCATATAATATGTGTAAATCAAATACAAAAATTACCTATCTTGTAACTTAGAAAATTGGGCTCTTGGGATACTCCTTTAATTATTTATACCTATAGATATGTTTCTACCTATTATTGGTATGAAAATATAGAATATTTATTCAACTGAATGCTTGATAGATTGATTTTGATAAGTTGCCTTGGTCTTTTTGATATTTTGCTAGGTGAGGAATGAATGAGGGTTAACATTGTATTTATATCAAATCCTTTGGAGTAATAACTCAAATTAAATAACTTATTTTTGACCATTAATATATATTTAATTTTCAAATTAGGTGAATTTATGGTATTGGGTACATGTGTTGAGACATGACAATAATATCTATGCTATTATTTGTCCCAAACATTAATGTCTAAGGAGTAAAAAGGTAGGTACATGTTTAGAACTTGCAAAAATGGAATATAAGTATATTTTAAGAAATATGGGAAAGATAGAAGACTTGGGTCATAAAAAAAAAGACTATTTAGACTAAGAGATATAGTCCACAAGACACAAAGATAGAGCAGCTATGAGATTGGAAGATGTGGGAAAAGCTAAATAACTGAGAAGAACAACCAAGGTATGAGCTTAATAAGTGTACATGACTAAGGTGATTTATAATCATAAAATATCATCTACATTTACCCTACTTAATATATTAATAAAATTTCCAATTTAAAGGAAAGGAATGTGTAACTAGGTGTGTATGCACATCTTATCTTTGCATGTGCCTAACTTGACTGCTTTGCTAGTGAATGACTTGTGTGTCAATGTAACTACCTTACCTATTTTCAAATTATTTTTAAAAAGACATATAATTATAAGGATCTAAAACTAATATTAGGAAAAATATATAAAATCTTTACTATACATATATCTAAGGAGATGGAGAGAGGGAGAGAGAGATAGGAAGACACATGCTCCCAAATTTAGAGAAAATGTGAGTTGCCACATGGAATTTGAGATTATCTCGACCATATAATCCAATGATAATTATAACCTATTGAGGATAGATGATAAAATGAAACCTAAATACTTGTTAAGATTGAGTTATTTGATCACCTCAACCATATTAAAAGGTAAACCAACTATTGTACTAGATTGGCTCGATAAAGTCTGTATCAGTATGAAAACATTCATGATATGGTAATAGTCTATAAAAGAGTTTTAAAATATGATATTGATTTAGATTTTAAATTATTAAGAATATTTTGCATAACATATGCACCTTATATATGTATCATGTTAAAACTATGTATAAGAGTAGTACCAATGTATAAAACTTTGTCTCAATTATGAATCTAAATCATATAACTATGTGATTTGACCAATTTGGACAACTATGTAAGAATTGAAAACATGATTCCAAAGCATGCCTACACTATATATGTATAAATATGAAAATTTATATAAATACCAATGTGGATAAACTATTTCTAAAACATGAACCCACTGTAATCTAGAGATGCTGAATACTAAATAGGTATGAAGAACATGCTTTCAAAGCATGCCCCCATTGAATCTAGGAGCTAATATAATTACCATATAATGAATGAATATCGATAACATGCTTACAAAACATGCCCGGACTAAATTTAAAAATTGATATAAGTACCATATATTAAATGAATGTGGACAACATGCTTCCAAAGCATCCCCCACTAAATCTAGAAATTGAATTAAGTACCATATATTGAATGAGTATAGAGAGCATGCTTCCAATACATGCACCCACTAAATCTATAAATTATTCCAAGTGTGGATAACATGCCTCTATGACATGTCCCCACTAATATTCTCCCCTTTGAGGTGAGGGAAAGATAGTAACTAGTAGTTACCTCACCTCGAAAGGATAAGACAATTATTTAATCTATGAATGTAACTATGTAACATATAAAAGGGAACATGTCTAGGTAAATATATCATTGAATCACACAAAACCAATGTGACCATATGTAGGCCTAATATTCATGATAAATATCATGATAATGTATAGATAATAATAGTACAAGATAAACAAGAAAATCAATCACACACACAAGAGCACTCAAAATCAAGTCAAAAGGAAATGGTCGAAGGAGACCAAAACTAAAGGGAATGTTCAAATGTCACACAATTAAAAGGACATGATGTAGTCAAATGTCCATAAAAGAGAGAATGACATATTCAAATGCTCATACAAAAAATAATGACATGTAAATTTGAACAAAAGCATACATAAGTACAACGGCCACAAGAAAATGAACATATTCAAACATTAAAATAAGGAAAATAATAGAAAGGTAAGACACTCAAGTAAGTGTATAAAATAAAACATAAGCAACCAACATAAATATGTCATAGTAGCCCATGGATCCAATGTGTTAGAGAAAGAATGTCAAGTGTATAGTATAACAAGTACCCTATGTATTATATAATCATGCATAATAGACATGTGTAAGTACACATATAATATTGAACATGTTATTATAGAGTGATCATCAAAACATATAACTTGTGTGTATCTATATCAAATAATCAGATGTTACTAATGTCAACATGACATGAGTAGAGGGAAGGTCCAGTGTTAAAAAAAAGGAATGTATGATGTATTTGTGTATGCATTTAAAACACATAAGTAGAAGTGTGAAAAATATGTGTATGTAAGAATAATTGATTATGTCATCTATCAACATGGAACTAACACATAGATGTCAAGGAGCTAATAGAACATGTATGTGCCGAAAGTGTTTTTTATATTTTGAATGTTTTTGATTTATTTTTTGGTAGTTTTAGAAATTTTAAAGATGAAGGATAATATTATGATTCCATAAAATGGATGGTAATATATATCTCCAAAAAATTTAAACTTACAACCTTAATTTATATCTTCTATATTATTTTCATCATGATTGGATAGGTTGAAAGGGTAAATGACATGTTGCTCATCACATTTTGCATGTGTAATAAAATAAGTAATGTTAGGTATGATGCCAATATGGGAACTTGATTTATATTTTTAAAATTATTATATTTTGGTTTTTAAGGTGTTTTTAAGGTTATTTAATTTAATTATGACCTTAATTAGTATTTTGGTCACTTTGGGACACTTTCTAATGATTTCTTAAAAAATAGTTTCTAGTTCTAGTTTGATATTTGAGTACTTAATTAAGTCTAAATCATTATAAAATAATTAAAAAAGAGGATTCACATGATTTATTGATAATATTAATTAAATTAAATTAAATTCTATTCAATTTGCTTAATTAGTTGACTAAGATGACTTTCTAGTTGCATGTTTGACTTTACTATTAAAGAAGGCTTCTTGCATGATGTCTAAATATTTATAGTGAGTTAAATTAAGTTTATTTATTATATTTTTAATTTATTTTAATTTTAATTAATTTTATAATATTTATTTATTATATTTTATAATTTTATACTTAACTTACAATGCAAGTTATCTTGTAGTAAGCTTATTTTAGCTTTCTTTATTAATAAGAATTACATACAAAAGTGTGGTAGTGAATTAATTCAAGTTTAAGAGATTATTTTATATTTTATCTCTGATATTATTAAATTTATACATTATTTTAGACTATAAAATACATATTTTAAAGTTTGAATCTATTCAATACATTTTTTTAACAACAATTTCACTCACAACATAGTTAGTTTGACAACTAGTTATTCTAAGACTATTTTGTTGATACATAGCTTCAATATTAGAGTGAAAAAAAGATTATTTTAACTCATTTAATAATTAAAAACCTTAATTTAGTATCATATCCATGTTTAATAAATATATAAAAGGTTTTTCAAGTTATTTTTAGAAGATACAATAACTTCAATGAATTTTGCTTCCATGAATATTCATGTTTTCAAAGGTGACAACTTTGAGTATTAGAGAGATCAATTTAAGATAATTATAGTTTGTAAAGTAGTTTTGGATAATTTTATTCATGGGTACACCAACATAATATTGAAACACCTTGCCACAATATCAAAAAAGAACAAAAAATTATGATGAAAAGGGAGATGCATAAGCTTGCTTCTATATTCAAAGTTCCATAAATCTAAGCATTTATCCAAGATTTTTAAGATGAAAGAATTTACATGAGACATGAAATAACTTAGATAATTAATATAGAGGATATATTAAGGTAATATAATATAAACACTAAATGCTTAAAATAATTTTTGAAAATCTAAAAATATTAGATTCTGAAGGAGTTGGAGATTATTGCATAAGGGTAAATGATTTAGTTCCTATAATGAGGGTTTATGTAGAAATTATATAAGATAATATTATATTAAGAAATATTTTGAGATATTTAATCCAAATATGGTTCATATTTTAATTAAGATTGAAAAGTATAAATATATTAACACTATTAGTGTTGATGAGTTAGTGGGTTCTCTCTTGTATCATGAGGATAAGTTGAGATTATATGTAGGAAATATAGAACATGGTCTAAAACAAGCACTTGAAACTAAGACAAGGGTTTCAAATAATAAAGATATAATTAAAAATAAAAATAAATTGAGTTTAAAAATATTAAATTCAAAATTAAAATATTAATAAAACTTCATAGGTAAGAGAAATAAATACTTTACTTGTAATTACTATAAAAAAACTAGGACACATGATAAAATATTGAAGGATACTAATAGCTAAGAATCAAGCCAATCAAGAAAGGGAAGAGAAGGGTTTTCAAGTCAAAAAAGTGAGTTTCAAGAGGGATTATAATATTATCTCACATGTATTTTGGGAATAGAGAAACACAATAATTCATTGTATCTTAATTTAGGTTGCTCAAATCAGGTGATAAGTCACAAAGATGATGTTAGCAAGTTAGATGATTCCTTCAAAATCTAAGAGCAGTTAAGAGATGGAAATTCCATAAAATTTAAAGGAAAAATTATAATTAAAAAACCCACAAGAAAAGTTAAGGTTGATATAATTTTTCATATGAGTTTTGATCGTAGTATCATAAGTTATAGTGATGAAAGTAAGGTGTATAAGTTTTATAATCATACTAGTAACTCCACAATTGTTTCTAGGGATTGTAATTTTTTGAAAATAAGGTATATGATTATTATGATAATTTAGATAAAAATTTAATTAATTAATTGGAAAATCATATTATTATTTTTTTTTATTGATTACAAAGTCCTCCACAAGTTTCTAGTTCACTAGGAAATAATACTAGCTCTTTGCCAGAGACTAGTCATCCATCCACATCAATGCTAAGCAAAAACAAGTGTTTTTTAAATACTCATATAGATAATAAAATGTTATATAAAAATTATGAGATGATATTAAAAATTCTAAAAAATTATTAAGGTAACTTATTTTATGATGTTTATGATGAAAATATTATGTTTGCATTATCATTAGTGACTCATGAACCTAGAAGTTATGCAAAAGCTAATCAAAAGAAATAATGGACTAATGATATAAAATTAGAGATGGATTAAATTGATATAACTGATACATGGAATTTATTTAAAAATAAACTTAATAAATATGTTATTGGTATAAATTGGGTCTACAATACCAAGGTTAAAAGTGCATTCCTTAATAGAGTGATTGAAGAAGAAGAATATGTGGGGCAGCCACAAGGTTTTGAGGTAAAGGGTAAAGAATTTTGGGTATATAAGTTGAAAAATGATATTTATGGGATGAATAAATATTAAATATATTGTTACTTAATAATTTATATTTGGTTATTGGATCAAGGCTTTGTAACAATTCAAAATTAACCAATTTTTTACATACAAGTATTAAATTCTAATGTTTTATATGTTTGTCTCTATGTAGATGACTTGATTTTTATAGGTAGCTCTACAGAGATGTTGAATAAATTAAATGAAGATATGAAATAATATTTTTATATGACTTATCTTGGATTTATGAAGTAGTTTATTGACATGGAAGTTCATAAAAAAAGAGAGGAAGTATTCATTTATCAAACCAAGTATGCCTAAGACATGCTAAAAAGGTACAATCTTCAAGATACCAAGCCTAAAAACACTTCAATCATAAGTGGATAAAAATTTATGAGTGAATAAAAATTAATTAAACTAATGAAAATAATTTTATAATCATGGTGGGAGGTTTGATGTATCTCACTATGACTAGACTTGATATCAATTATAGAGTTTTCACTAGTTTCTAGATTTATAGGCAAACCGTCACTCAAACATTTACAAAAATTTAAGATATGTAAGAGGTAATTATAATAATATTATTAATTTTAGACCATAAATTTCCTTATGTATCATTGGATACACAAATTTATATTGGGGAGGATCTATAAGAAGTCAACTTCAGGGTATTGCTTCACATTAGGAAGTGGTTTAATTTCTTGGTCTTCAAAGAAATAGGCTATAGTTTCATTATATTCTAATAAATATAAATATAAATATATTAAATAATCTTATACACAAGTAATATGGTTGATATTTATGAGTAAGATCCATGGAGGACTCAAGGAGATGATATGAATCTCACCTCTTTGCATTAAAGGGGGGAATGTTGAGTATGATGTCAATATGGGCACTTAAGTTCTATTATTAAAATGAGTATATTTTGATTTTTAGGTTTTTTTAAGTTTTTTTAAGTTATTTATGACATTAATTAGTTTTTTCATCACTTTGGGACACTTTCTAATGATTTCGTATAAAATAGATGGAACTGCTAGTTCACTGTAGTTCATTGTAGTTCTATTCAGTGTACTCTAGTTCAATATTTGAGTATTGAGTTGAGTATATATCATTATACACTAATTATAAAAGATTAATCACATGTTTTATTTATTATATTAATTAAATTAAATTACATTTGAGTTAATTTTCTGTAATTAACTTAGTTGACTATAATGACTTTCTAGTTGCATGTTTGACTTTACTATTAAAGAAGGCTTCTTGCATGATGTCCTAATATTTATAGTGAGTTAAATTAATTTTATTTATTATATTTTTTAGTTTTGTTTTAGTTAAATTAGTGTTATATTATTTATTTATTATATTTTCTAATTTTAGACTTAACTTGCAATGCAAGTTATCTTATAATAAGCTTATTTTATCTTTCTTTATTAATAAGAATTTCACACAAAGGTGTGGTAGTGAATTAATTAAAATTTAGGAGATTATTTAATGTTTTATATCCAATATTATTTTATTTATATAGTATTTTAGACCATAATTCACATATTTTCAGGTTTGAAGCTATTCAGTACATGTTTTGATCAACAATTTAACTCACAACAGAACTAGTTTGATAACTAATTGTTCTAGGACTATTTTGTTGATATATAGATTCAATATTAAAGTGAAAAAAATATTATTTTCACTCAATAATAATTAAAATCCTTCAATTAATTATATCATTTTAAATATGTATTATTTCACATTCGTGAGGAAAGGAGATATCTTGCTGATTAGGATCAATTTTTGCCACCATGTTTTAATTACTATAAGAGAAAAATAAATTTGTATTATTATGTTTCCCAATTAGTATTTTCTAATGACCTTCTTTTACAAGAATTTTAGACTAAAACCAAGATATTGAAAATGTTTTATAAGTCAAGTGGTTTTTTTGTAGGATAAATATCATTATTCCAAGAATAAGCACCAAAAATATATAATGTAATCATTAAATATTATTTACATGTATTATTTTTGGGTTATGAAAATAATTGATTTGTAATTTTGGAATAACATTCTATGGGGGTGAATCAATTACTTGACAAAATCTATTTAATTCCATTCATCATATCACAAAGTAATCATTTACATATTTCATAAGCAAACAACTATACAATCATACCACAAGAGAACATAAGAGATACATGGAAAACCCTATTCATGAATAAATACCATTTAACCATACATATGGAATATATTAATATAATTTAAATATCTAAAAATTAGTGAAGCACCAACTTTATAAGGAGCTTCAATCCCTAACTAATTGGCCACCCACTCAACTAGTCTTTTACAAGATCTATCTTGAAAGGAGGCTCCAATCCCCTAGGTAAATTAGCACCAAAAAAGTCACCTATGATCTCTAATCACCTTATAACACATATTTATAATATTAAATTGATGATGACCTCCTTTGTTTTCAATCTTTACCCTTCAATCTCACTCAAACAACCTCTTAGGCCTTCTCGCTCAAGTAACCCTCTCTTTGGCATAAATAGGTCAAATGACCTTAATTAATACCTCTATAAAAATATTTATATACTCATGGAATTATTTTATTATCTTCTTGATGATATTAAATCTCTTAACCTATTCTCAAAAACACTATTTCCTTTGCTCAATAGCTCAACCACTCAACTAGTCAATTTAGGCCTATTAAGCCTTCTTAAGCACTTGACCCTTACTCTCACTCATATTATTTGAAAATAAAACTTTAAATACATGAAATAAATTTGAAATATATTACCCTACATATTTAAAATATTAAATAAACATTACACAAGTTGGTCATAGTCCATAAGGATCAAATCCTCTATTAGGCCTAATGGAGACCTAATGCAATTAGGTCTGTCCTATCCACATGTTATCATTATGACCATTAGTAACACTTATTGTATTGTAAAATAAATTAAAAACTTCATAAATTACTATAATATACATCTGATAAGTTTACATTGGGTCCCCAAATCCATTTGTCCCATTTCACTACTTGGACCTACCAATTAGGTCTCCTTGCCAATAGGCCTTCTTACTATCTGTAAGTCTGTCTTGAAAATTTGAACCAAATACAAAAATTTATCAAATAAAACATGAAAAAAAACATTAATAGGAAAACCATTACTTAAAAAACTTACCAAATTTTTTTATCTCCACCACACAGACCAAAGGGCCTCAAGAACACTCTCATAGATGACTGACTCAAAACCACTAAACACTGTCAATACGTAGTCAAAATAATTTAAATCTCCAAGATTTATTAGGGGCTTAAAATGATAAAAAAATGAATTAAAATGATATTATTATTAACTTATAACACATTTAATAAATTTTTATGATTCATATTAGTGAAAATTGACTCAAGGACATCTTTTTCACACACATAGAAAAGTTAATGTAAGACCAAAAACATAATAAAAAAATCAACTTATAAAACACATGTGGGAACACTTTTGTGATATTAAAATGGATTTTTGTGAGAATTTAACATAATTATAAAATATTTTTAAATATATATTACATGGTCATGTATCAATATTGGTCTTATAGACCAATCTCACTATGTCACTCTACACAGACTCCACTATGCTAGATAGACCAATTTGATGACAGTTTTTTGCATAGGTGTAGGCATCATCAAAACTTATATAAAAATGGGATAGGATAGATAGGTATTTAATAATTAAAAAATATAATAATATCTATCCCTAATCTTATGCAACCAATCCCTAATCTCATTCTCATTCTTACTTAGTTTTCTCATTGTTCTATTCATTAGGCCAGTTTAGCAATAGGCTACCTTCCATGACCAGGTTTGCACATTTTTGTCATAAAACTGATCATAAAACTTCATGATCATAAAATATGAGTATTTCACATAATATTCCATCCACTTTTATGCTTTGACCTGGTCAACCTACTTGTAGTATCAAAAACCCTAAAAATAAGGGTTTTCTTATAGCTTTTACTCACTCTCAGGATTTAAAAAAACACATGAAGAAACATTGAAGAGTAATTTACATGTTAAAAACACAAAAATATGTCAAATATACCATTATAATACATAAATAATTGGATCTTTCTTATCGGGTATTTTTTAGGGTTGTAGAAGGGTTTTGACTGCCATACCTTCTTATCAATCATTCATAAAGTATTGCCCCTAAATTAAAAAATAAATTACAATAAATTAAATATAATGACCTTCCAAAAATAAAATTAATTTATTAGGATTTCATTCAAAGGTTAATCATGCCAATGAGCATGAGAAACTTCTTCTCAGGTCTGTAACACCCAATTCTGTGCACACAATCAAGCTTATCACCAAATTTATTAATTTTTATTGTAGGATAAGAATTAAACATTTATAAAAATGATTAAAATGACCTATAATAATTATTTAAATTCTATAAATATCTATATCATCATTGGAAATTATCTTGACCCTTGCTTAGGCCATTATAGGTCAGTCTATACACTAGGCCTCATATTGCCAAGCATACTTTGAGTATGATCATGTATTAAAAACTTCTTAAAATATCTTTAAAACTCTAAAATTATGTCATAAAACATCATATAATTATCTCAAACTATCACCCTTTCTCACATAAGTCATATACAACTTATATTACTAAGTCACCAAGCTTATCTCTTCTCACTTGGTCTCTTCATGTAGGAGCTAAGCTTCAAGGCTTGAAATTTGACCTTATCTAAAGAATTATTTTCCTCTTTATCATGTTTAATAAAATTCAAACAATTACTCATGCCCATACATACCAATAACACAAAATTTTATAATGCATCATGCATATATCTTCTTCACAGAGCTAGACCAGACTTACTCAAGATACCTAGTGCTTAGAGTTTGGACACAAACAGGATAGTTAAATGATGTCATGATTTAAAAATGATTTCCTAAATATAATTCCATTATCAATATACTTAATGATATCTATCACATTACAATTTTATATCAAGACCTCATATGGTATACAAGAACTTGTTGACCCATGTGCTTTCCTTGTATGCTTCTTAGTACTTAGAGTTCAAGCAAGATGATTCTCTTGTATCTTGAACATGATATTGATATGTAAAACACCCTTGGAAAGGATACCAATTTTCCTTTAAATTTTATCTCAATAAATATAAAAAGCTTCTTAGTCACACACCACTTCACCAATCATGATAACAACTTTATTTTTTGTCATGAAAGACATTATACTTGACTTTAAGATCAATGAAAACATTAATTTTTAAATATCAACACTAAGAACATACCTCAACAATCTCCCCCTTGTTCATTGATGGAAAACATTATTTATCATAGCATATCATTCTCCAATATTTGAACTTGAAACATGAACTTTATCCCATTTTGACATTATTGACAAAGGTTCACCTTCTTGGCATATATATTATCCTTAGACATAGGGAAAAAACTTTTATTTCAAACAAAATTCATAAAAACTTTATTTAGCATAGACTAGGTTCACATACCTACTCATGAGACATGATTGATTCCTTTGTCTCCATGAAAATTCAAGACATTTTCAAAACTATGACTTGGTTTGATCAAGTCTTCATACCAAAATTTTGTGACTTGTCTCTTGAAATCACATGTGTATTAGATTTATTTGACTGAAACTGAACCTAAAGATATCATAAGACCACAAAAATCTCCTATGAATAAACATCCTTCATGATTCTTGCTTACTAGTTGAGTGCCTCCATGAATCCTAATGGAGTCACCTCTATTATAGAGAGCTAGAAAAACATAAATTCAAGAGATTCATAGATGTTCATGTCATTATAGGATTGAACCTCCTCCATGATCTTCTTATGCTTGATTTGTCCTTTTGGCTTGATCACCTCAATCTTTGTTTGGGTATAATTTTGGCTTGATTTATTGGTATTATTTCCTTCATCAAAAAGCTATGCTGATAGAGAAAATTCTTGACATTCCTTTGCATCTTTATTTTATTCTACCATGGAAAATAGTCCATTTGAACTTGTAGACTAATTATCAACCTTAGATATCTTAGGTTTACACTTATTGTTTCTCTCTTGTGTTTTAGTAGCCTTAACTTCTTGTCTTGTCTTAAAAAGTTATGATTATAGTACTTTGCAATGTGACCAACCTTATGATAGTTAAAGCATGTTATCCATCTAGATGGAAACACACCATGAACCATACCTCTTGATTGATGCTTCTCTTCATAGTTCCATGTAAATTCATTCTTGAAGGGCAATATGTAATGCCTTAATTTATGACCAAATTGATTACATGAATAATAGTATCCATTGAAAGGATTAACATACCTTATGCTATTATAATTATTGATTGTTTTTACCTTTTTTCTAGTAGTATCCTCATTATTTTATTGATATTTGAAATTTTTGATCATATTAGTGTCATTCTCTTGATCTTCAATGAAACCAAGACCTATCTTATCATCAGTAGTATTTTGACTACTCAAAAGGTTATCTAGATCATTGATTATTTTTTTTAAACCTTAAATTGTTTCAATTAATCTCTCAAATAGTTCACTTCAGCCACATACCTTGCACATTATTCTTATTTTGCTTCTAGGCTTGCATTCACAATTTTAAGTTGACTTTCCACTTGTTTGACTATTTCCTCTTTCTCCTTGGAGTTGTTTCTTAGTATAGCTTCAAACAAGTTGATTTAATCCTCATAGTATTTTATAAAGGACCTCATCACCCAATTCTTTTTCTTAACCATATTTAGTTATTCTATATTATTCATCAACTTGACTTCAAGATCCACCTCATCTCCTTCTTCATCTGAATCACCAACAACACCTCCACTCCATATGGTTTCTAATTGATTTGAGAAACTTGCTTCTTCAACCATGAAATTAACCTCATTGACATCAGGATCATCACCTTCATGATCACTTTCTGAATCACTTATTTTACTATCATTACATGAGTTTCAATCTTCCTTGGTATAAAGGCTCCTTTTATTTTTGAAGAACCTTTTCTTGTTGTCATATCTTCTAAAATTTATAAGACTTTTTATTATCATCATGATATTCAATATGTTATACATCATCCTTTATCTTATGTTTATGAGGACATTTATTAAAGTTTCCAACCTCTCCATAATTGAAGCATTTAAAAATCATCTTGCCTTTGTATTTCCCTGAACCTATCTTCAACTTTCTTGTAAACATAGTTATTAACTCATCATCATCTATATAAAATTCATCATTATTTATGACTTTATTACCTTGTGACTTATTCTCTTTTGGATTATTTTCTACTTTGATTGTAACTTCCTTCTTTATAGGTCTTCAGTTGTCCTCATTTCATGAATTGTTAGGGTTACATGAAGTCCATCCATCTCAAATTTGTCTAGATCTTGCATTTCTTCAAAATTACATACCTTGGAATCAAATTTAGGAGCTAGATACCTTAAAACCTTTTGAAAAACAATAGTCTCTTTTAATTATTCTCTTACACCACTTATGATGTTGACCACCTCATCAACCCTCAACAAGTAGGTTGCAATGGTCTCATCTTCATTCATTTTTAGACTTTTAAATTATCTTTTATAAGTTTGAAACTTGGAAAATTTGAATTTAGAATCTCCTTCATAAATATTTTTCAAATTATCCCACATTTATTTGGTAGATATATAGTTCATAAACTTTACAATTTATGCTTCAGATAGACCACACATAATGTCATTCATTATTTTTGAGTTGTTGTCACTGGCCTTCTTATTTGATGCATCTATAAAAGGAATAGGGGGTGCAGTATACCCATACAAAATTGATTTCCAAACATCATGAAATTGAGACATAAAATATTTCCTCATCCTCATGCTCCAAAAATCATAATTTGATCCATTAAATAATGGATTTTTCTTTGTAGAGAAACCAACCTGAGCTTGACTAGCCATCTTAGCCTGTTTAGAATCTCCTTTATGTTGTAAGACCTCCTTTAAAGGACCTGATATGATACCAAATATTGTAAAAATATAATAAGAGGGGGGAGGGTGAATTATTTACTTGAAAAAATATATTAAATTTCATCCATCATTTCATGAAGCATTCATTTACATAAAAGATCAAGTGCATAAGCAAACAACTATACAAGCATAACACAATAGAACATAAGAGATGTGTGAGAAAAACTCTTGGGGAATAAAACCCAATAAAAATTTCACATGGAATAAAATAATATAATTTCAATATCTAAAAACTAGTGAAGAACCAACTTCACAAGGAGATTTAACCCCTACCTAGTTGGGCACCCACTAAACTAGTCTTCTATAAGCTCTATCTTTTGAGGAGGCTCCAAACTCATAAGTAAAATAGCACTAACTAAGTCACCTATAATACTTATTCACCTTATAACACCTTTTTATAATCTTCAAATGATTATGACCTCCTTTGTTTTCACTCTTTACCCTTTAATCTCACTCAAACAACCTCTTAGGCCTTCTCGCTCAAATAACCCTCTCTTTGGCAGAAATAGGTCAAATAAACTTCCTTAATACCTATATTAAAATACTTAGATACCAATGAATTTTTTTTATTATATTATTGATGATATTAAATCTCTTAACATATTCTCAAAAACACTATTTCCTTCTCTCAATAACTTAACCACTCAACTAGTTAATTTAGGCTTATTAAGCCTTCTTAAGTACTTGACCCTTACTCTCACCCATCTTAGTCAACCATGAACCTTTACCTACATGAAATAAATTTGTAATATATTACCATAAACATTTAAAATTTGAAATAAACATTACACAAGTTGGTCATAATCCATAAAGACCAAATCCTCTATTAGGCCTAATGGAGACCTAATGTAATTAGGTTTGTCCTATCCACATGTTACCATTTTGACCCTTAGGAATAATTATTATCTTAGAAAATTTATGGAAAACTTCATAAATTCATAAAATACACCCATGATAAGTTAAAATTAGGTACCCAACTCCATTTTTCCCATTTCACTACTTTTACCTACCAATTAGGTATCCTTGCCAATAGGTTTTCTCAATACCTGTAAGTCTGTCTTGCAAATTTGAACCAAATACACAAATTTATCACATAAAACATGCATAAAATCATATTAATTGGATAATAATTAATTTAAAAACTTCCAAAAATTATTTTTTATCCACCATATAGACCAAAGGCCCTCAAGAACACTCCTATAGATGACTTAATCAAAAACACTAAACACTATCAATACATAATCAAAATCATTTGACTCTCCAAGCTTGACCAGGGAATTATAATGAGAATAAATGAATTAAAATTATCTTTAATTATTTTATAACACATTTAATATCTTTTTAACATTCATATTAGTGAAAACTTACTCAAGGACATCCTTTTCACACACATAGAAAAGTTGCCTATAGGACCAAAAACATAGTAAAAAAAACAAACTTATATGACACCTATGGGAACACTTATATGATATTAAAATGGATTTGTGTGAAAATTTATCATCCTTATAACATATATATGTCATTTCCCCTTTTTAGTTGACATGTGTAGAGTAGATGATTAGCCTATTATGCGACCTTCGTAGGCTGATGGGATGGATAGAGGGTCTTGATGGAGTTGGGCTTGGCTTTCATTCGGGCTCTTTCAGACATGAATTAAGGGAGATATTAATATTTGATTGATTTAATCAAATATTAATTATTTGGTCTAATTTTAATTAATTATTAATTATTAATTATTTAGTCTAATTTTAAGACCCTAATTCTAATTTAAGAATTGGTCTAATTTTAAGACCCTAATTCTAATTTAAGAAACCCTAAGTCTAATTTAAGCGAATCTAATTTTAGCAAGCAGACCTTTGGAGGGGTATAAGAGTTTTTCATGGGAGAGAGTTTGTATTCATGAATTGATTATTGATTTGAAGACAGATTTTGTTAAGGGTTTTTCCTGAGAAGACTGAGCCAAGGGCTCTAGGATTCCATCTGCATTGGAAAATGTCCACTCTTCAGTGTGTGTGATCTAGAGGTTGTGAGATATCAACTGATCTATTTCCAATTTGAGAGATAACTTCATCTAGAAGCTATCATAGAGGTTTACAAGTTTGAGAGATAACTTCACACAAAAGTTATCATAGGGATTTTAGGTATTTATTTCATTATGTTTTTGATTTAGATATTGCATAGATAAAGATCCTCTGTATTAGAGCCATTCCAGATTTGCAAAAGATCAGGTTTTGAGATGATGTTTGTATTCTTCTATATGTGTGCTATAAATTCATTATTGTAATCATTTTGAAGAATAATAAGAGCACTGATTTGCCAGTTAAGAGATTTACTGTGGTTTATTTGTTATTTGAATTTATCTTGCAAAATCGCATCTTTACTCATGCAAAATATCTAAAAAGCAAAATACAAAAAGATAGTCAGGAAAATATCCAATTTTAGATTTGAGGGGAAATTGGGGATATTACAGTGGTATCAGAGCTTTTGATAGAAAAAAGGAGCCCCTAAGAAAGGGACATTATAGTGGTATCAGAGCTAAATCCTGCCATCCTAAGGGTTTGACAATCTTATGCAGCCACAAGAGTTGGGACCACACAAGTATAACACATGAAGTAGAGCCTTGCTTGAAGGTACCCAGGTGTTAGATCAGCTACCGATCATCATGAGTGATAGAAGTGAGGGTAGCCCACCCAGGGGCCATAGGTATGATGTTGATCAGGACACCAGAGAATTCCACCATGCTATGATGACAGGCCAACAGTAGATGAATCAGACAATACAGAGACTCACTACTATGATAGAGAGGATGAATGCACCTGATAGACAAAATGGGGAACAAGGAGATAATAGGAGTACTATGGTTAATCAGAGACCCTAATAGGCCCACTCTAGAATAGCTGATAGACCTACACGTCCTACGTTTGTTCAAGAGGAACCAGAGGCTCCAACAGAGGAGGCAGTAAATTCCCCATTTGCAAATGTTTACATCACTACAAATGATGAGTGGGACTTATTACCTCTTCATGTTCAAGAGAGGACGTCCTTTGATCATCTTGTTAATCTGAGGAGAGAGCACTAGAGATTGGTTAGACAAGATAGGGGACCTAGACACCAGAACAATGATCTAAAGCATGCTATGAGTAGGCTCACACTCATGATGTTCGATGATACTGGTAAGGTCATAGCGTAGGCCTGGATTAGTAAGTTAGACACCTTTCTCACATTGCATCCGATGGTTGAGGAAGATGTTATCACATATGCGACACTACATCTTGAGGGAGTAGCTCACGATTGGTGGCACCACGGGATGGTGACACTCCATCATGATTGGATCACATCTTATCAAGAGTTTATGGATAGGTTGGTGGAGCATTTTGATAGAAAGGACCTAGAATCTTATTTTAGAGAGTTATCTCAGTTGTGCCAGAGTGGGAGTCTAGAGGCATACATTGGTGACTTCCAGAAGTTATCAGTAATGGTTCCTGACATTTTAGAGAGGTGACTTGTAGTACTCTTCATGGAGGGATTGACAGAACCATTGAGAGGTTGGATCAAAGGCTTTGATCCTCCTTCATTATAGGTAGCTATGAAGAAGGCACGTAGCATGGAGATGGCAGTCCCATCTAGTAAATTTAACTCTAGAGGTACTTCTTCATCTAGGGACCATAAGTGCTCTAATGGAGATAGAGAGGGATTAGATTTTAACATAGATAAATCAGGTGTTAAAAATAATTCAAAGGCCAACCCAATAGCACCACCATTAGATAGAGAGGCTCTTAATGATCTACGCAGGAAGAAGCTTTGCTTCTACTGTAAAGGTCCATATGATATCCATCACGATTGCCCTTTGAGGCTTAAGGGCAAAGCAAATCATGTGATGTGGGCGTATTATGAGGATGTGGAATCAGAAGATTCCAAATAGCAAGATAGTTCTAAGGAGGTAGAGGCTTCAAAGCCTAAGGTAGAGGTAGATTTAGAGCTTCATATACAGGAGGCACGCCTATCTAGCATTCAGTCAGATGAGTCATTTAGACTCCGTGGAGTTTTGGCAGGATAGAAGGTCATCACCCTTCTTGATACAGGAGCCACACATAATTTTATAGATGCTAGATTTGTGGAAAAGTGTGGACTCACTACTGAAGATTTTGAGGGCATTAGAGTTAAGGTAGCCGATGGTCACACTCTTAGGTGTGAGCGTATGATTAGAGACCTCCCATTGTGCTTGAACAACTATGAGTTCAAGGCTGATTATTATGTAGTAAACATGGGGGATATAGACTTAGTCCTGGGTATGAAGTGGCTTCATTCATTTGAGGAAGTTACTCTTCATCTCAAGGACATGGAAGTTCGCTTTGATGTTGATGGGAAGACACATATTCTTAAGGCAATATAGGGTAGCAACTTCAAATATATGTTTTTTCATCAGATGGAGAGGCTCATACGACATGACATGATCGAGTGCGCTACTGAGTGCACATTGGCACCAATACAAGAGAGACATGTGGATGAGCTTTGTCTTGAGGTGAGTTTAGTTTAGGAGTTAGCACGTGTGGTAGAGACTTCGCTTTCTTTTATAGGTGGGTCACATGTTGATGATGATATGAGTATGTCTAGCATTCACACTCCAAATTTAGATATTGTAGTGGGTATAGGAGATAGGGATGATGTGACGCCATTGGATGAGAGTGGTGATGGATATGGCATGGAGTTTGTGTTGATTGCCAGCAGTGTAGATCAAGACTTCATTTGGGATCCAGGTGGATTGAATGGTCTATCATTCAGTGATTGCTTGAGGGCAAGCAATTTCAGGAGGGGCGGATTGTCATGTCCCCTTTTTAGTTGACATGTGTAGAGTAGATGATTAGCCTATTATGTGACCCTCGAGGCTGATGGGATGGATAGAGGGTCTTGATGGAGTTGGGCTTGGCTTTCGTTTGAGCTCTTTCAGACATGAATTAATGGAGATATTAATATTTGATTGATTTAATCAAATATTAATTATTTGGTCTAATTTTAATTAATTATTAATTATTAATTATTTAGTCTAATTTTAAGACCCTAATTCTAATTTAAGAATTGGTCTAATTTTAAGACCCTAATTCTAATCTAAGAAACCCTAAGTCTAATTTAAGGGAATCTAATTTTAGCAAGCACACCTTTGGAGGGGTATAAGAGTTTTTCATGGGAGAGAGTTTGTATTCATGAATTGATTATTGATTTGAAGATAGATTTTGCTAAGGGTTTTCCCTGAGAAGACTGAGCCAAGGGCTCCAAGATTCCATCTGCATTGGAGAATGTCCACTCTTCAGTGTGTGTGATTCAGAGGTTGTGAGATATCAGCCGATCTATTGCCAATTTGAGAGATAACTTCATCCAGAAGCTATCACAGAGGTTTACAGGTTTGAGAGATAACTTCACACAAAAGTTAGCACAGGGATTTCAGGTATTTATTTCATTATGTTTTTGATTTAGATATTGCATAGATAAAGATCCTCTATATTAGAGCCATTCCAGATTTGCAAAAGATCAGGTTTTGAGACGATGTTTGTATTCTTCTATATGTGTGTTAGACATTCATTATTGTAATCATTCTGAAGAATAATAAGAGCACTAATTTTCCAGTTAATAGATTTATTGTGGTTTATTTTTTATTTGAATTTATCTTGAAAAATCACATCTTTACTCATGCAAAATATCTAAAAAGCAAAATACAGAAAGATAGTCAGGAAAATATCCAGTTTCAGATTTGAGGGGAAATTGGGGATATTACAATATATAAATATATATTTCATGTTCATGTATCAATATTTATCTTATAGACCAATCTCACTATGTCACTCTACATAGACTCCATTATGCTAAACAAACCAGTTTGATGGTAAGTTTTTGCATAGGTGCAGGCATCATAAAAAATTATAAACCAAGGGGATATCAGGGATATTTATTCAATATTTACCCCATACTTTAATATCCATCCCTAGTCCTTTGTAACCAATCCCTAATCTTATTCTCATTCTCACTTAGTTTTCTCATTGTTCTACTTATTAGGCTAGTTTAGCGATAGGTTACCTTCCATGCCCAGTTTTGCACATTTTTGGTCAAAAAACTGATAATAAAATTTCATGAGCATAAAATATAAGTATTTAAAATCATCTTCCATCCACTTTCATGCTTTAACCTAGTCAACCTTACTTGTATTATCAAAAACCCTAAAAATAAGGGTTTTCTTGTAGCTTCTACTCACTCTTAGGACAAAAAAACCACCTAAGGAAACCCTTTTAGAGTTATTTACATGTTAAAAACACAAAAATAGGTAAAATTTACCATTATAAGCCATAAATAATGGGATCTTTCTTATTAGGTCTTTGTTAGGGTTTTAGAAGGGTTTTGACTACCTTACCTTATTAGTAATCATTCATAAAGGATTGCCCCTCAATTCAAAAACCAATGCCAATAAAATAAATATAGTTTCATTCCCAAAATACCATGAAGTTCTTAGGTTCTCATTAAAAATTTTGACATGCCAAAAATCATGAAATTTTTTTTCTTGGGTTTGCAACACCCAATTTTGAGCACACAGTCAACCTTATCACCAAATTTCTTGCTTTTTGCTATAAGATATGATTTAAATTTTTTTCAAAATGCTTAAAATGACCTATAATACTTATTAAAATTATCTCAAGAGATTGGGCATCCTTGAAAATGATTTTGACCCCTGCTTAGGCCATTATAGGTCACTTTGTACACTAGGCCTCATATTACCAAGCATACTTTGAGTATTATCATGCCTTGAAAATTATTGAAATATTTTAATTTATACCCCTATGTCATAAAAAATCATATCATTCTCTCACACTATCACCCTTGCTCACATAAGTCATATACAACTTATCTTACTAAGTCACCAAGCCTATGTCTTCTCACTTGGTCTCTTCATGCACGAGCTAAGCTTTAAGACTTGATCTTTGAACTTATATGAAGACTTATTTATCTATTTCACATGTTTAAAAAACTTATAACACTTACTCATTCTTGTATAGACCCATAACACAAAACTTTACCATGCATCATGCATATATCTTCTTCATAGATCTAGACCATAATTACTCAAGATACCTAGTGCTTAGAGTTTAGACACAAATAGGCGAGCTCAATTATGTCATGATTTAAACATGATTTAATAAAGACAAATCCATTCTCAATATAATTTATGAGCTCTATCACACTAAAATTTTGTATCAAGACCTTATATGGTATGCAAGAAAATGTTGACCCATGTGTTTTCCTTATATCTTCTTAGTATTTAGAGTTCAAGCAAGATGCTTATATTGTATCTTGAAAATGGTCTTGATATGTCAAGAAACCTTAGAAAGGATACCAAGTTTCCTTCAAATTTTCTCTCAATAGATAACAAAGCTTCTTAGTCACACACCACTTCACCAATCATGACATCAACTTTGTCTATTGTCATGAATGACATTTAGCTTGACTTTGACATCAATGACAACATTAGTGCTTCAATACTGACACTAAAAAGATACCTCAACATATAAGACCCTAAAATTTAATCTTTTAGTCAATGATAATATTTAAGATCTTGTGATTCAAAGTAAAATAATGGTTCATAGAATGTTTGGGTCCCTAATGATAATGACAATAAATATTAAAATCATATCCTTTGGTTAAAGTTTGACTCATATCAACCTTGATAGGATGAGGGAGAAATATAATCTCACACTCTATTAATTGTGAGGATTATAAATCTAGGGACTCAAGTAAATGTGTAAATTTTATTTTTGGTACCTTTGATGCCATAGTATAATTAGGTTCTTGTACTAGTGTGTCAATTTTGGACTCATATTCAAAGTGTTTGGGTCTAGAATTATCTATTTTTTATATCATTACATAGGGTTTGAAGGGATTAGGATCTATTGGACATGTGTAAATGATTTCTTGGTGATAAAATTTTAAGCATGAATACAATGTAGAAGGAACCAAAAACATTTAATGTATCCAAGACCATCCTAATATAATGTTATAGTTCAAATAATTTGGCATAAATTGGCATAAAGTAGGAAATATATGGGGACCCACAATAATGTTCAATTTAATTTGACCAACCAAATGGATTTGCGAATTGTCAAACATTTCAATGTGCATAATGTTTTTTTAAATAAGGTTTGGGTTAACACCCATGGTCATTAGGAATTGTTTGCTAAAAATGTTTAGGTTTGATCCATTATCAATGAGTACTCTTTTTATAAATTTACTTTGTATTTTCACTTATACAAACAAAGGCAAATTTTGGTCAATACTATCTTTAGATGGGAAATATGTTAAATCAAAAGTGATGATCTTGTTATAGTTATCGAGCTATTTCATGATATCCACAAAATAATTGGGCTCAATATCACTTGGAATTTATGTCTCATGCAATGCCTCGTATAGGATATCCTTATAGACATTATATTATTTTAGGAGATTAAGGATTAAATTTTACATGCATATTGCTCAATTGGTCAATAATTTCATATCCCATATATTTTGGTTTTATGGCATCATAAAAGGAATTTTGAAGAGAGATCAAGTGTTGTTTGATATTTAAACCCTTTTATTGTAAACATTAGAATAAGGAAGAGCCTAAAAGAGTACATATTTTGAATCCCTTATAGATCAAAATGATCTAATCAATCATGATTTACAATAAATAAGAACCATTATAAGGTATTGGACCATGAAATAATTAATAAAAATTTCCATGGCAAACATGATTACAAAATTTATAGCAATTGAGGGATTAATGAAAAAAATTAGAAAATCCTAAGTTACCTAGGGTTTGATGTTCAAAGATCATGTTCACTAAATGTTTAACCCTAAAATGTTTTATTCTATGTTTATCTTATTATTAACTATATATTTTTCATTAAAGGGGTATATATAAATTAAATGGAACAAGGGTGATAATTAGATCTATAGTAGGCCAATTAAATGCTAAAATCAGATATAAACATACACTAAATTTATTATATTGAGATAGTCTAAATATGAAAATTAAAAGTATGTTAAATATATAAATCACAAAGAAGTAATTTACTTATCCTGTTCTAATGCTAATGTAGTTATGTATCTAAAATAGGTAAAAATTAGGTTGGAAGGAGATTCTATAATAGTTATTAGATTCTAATTTTGACACTTTTAATGCTCTGCATAGTAATGTTAGCTTGGGATAGTTGCATGATACTACTATCTAGGTTTGAGGATAGTGTACTAAATAAAAATCCTAATGAAAGAGGATGTTACCACCTATATACTTCTATTTTTATTTTATTTTCACTCTAGTGCATTTATATCTGGGTTATGGACTATCACTACTTGTGAAATGGTAAAACCCCATTTCTCCATATTCATAGTAATCTTGGGGGAAATGGGTTAGTGGGTAGATGGTGTCAAGCTGACCACAAATATCCCACTATTATAGGATGTTTTCTACTTAGCTAATACTCAATAAGAGGGCCTTAAACTCATGTAGTGCTCCCGTATGTGTTAGCTTGTATATTAATCATACAATATGTGCAAAGCAAATACAATAATGACCTAGATTTTAACATGGAAAATTAGGCTCTTGGGTTGCTCTTTTAATAATTAAAACCTGTATATGTGTTATACCTATGATTGGTATGGAAATATGAAAGCTTTATTTAATTGAATACTTGATAGAGTGCTTTTGATAAGTTGCCTTCGTCTCTTTGGTGTTTTTATAGGTGATAAATGAATAGGGGTTGATCTTGTATTTATATCAATCCCTTTAGAGTAATAAATTTCATTAAAGCACTTATGATGACCATCAAGATGTGTTCTACTTACAAATTTGATGAATTTAGGGCATTGGACACTTACATTAGGACATGAAAGTAACATCGACACTATTGTATATCCTAGATGTTAGTGTCTAGGGATAAGAAGAACAAGTATAGGTTCAAAACTTATAGAGATGGAAGATAAGTACATTTTAAGCATTCTAGTAAATGATTTAATTTTTAGGTATTATGGAGTTTAAGACCTAGGTTATTAAAAGGTCTGAGTATAGTAAATCAAGGAAGAGATATGCAATAAATACAACCACTAATTTATGAAAAAACTAATCTAATCTGATATCTCTAATAATAGCAATGAATGACACAAATAAGTAATTCGATAGAAACTTATTGAGATGAAGGATCTAGAAGCTAAAAAATGGTACAAGAGTTTATTTAAGTGTTATAAATAGGATCTAGGTATCATAAACCTTTTATAAATAATAACATTGTACCTTGGATAGTAGTTATGTGGCATTTATTATCCACTTTTGGTGTTAGTGTCCTTTTTTATAGTTTGTCTGAACAGATTTTGGGTTTTGTAGATCAGGTTATGTTAAAGCCTTGGTCTAAATTTTAGGTATATTTGATAAATAATTTTCCCTATATCTCTATTTTATCCAAAAAACCTATATTTTCATGTTTTTAAGGGTTTAAATGAGCACCATGAGAAAAAGGATTAGTTGGTTTGATGTCTTGGATGTGTGATCCACACCCATGTGTGAGAACACTAATTACATACCAATACTCTAAGGAGGGATCAAGATGAATGTAGTTCTCCCACCTAAGTACTTGGTGCAAGTGTAAGTGCAAGTGAATGCTAGTATGAGTGTTATTTTGAGTGATTTGAGTGAGGATTGAGATTGTAAATATATCTATTTTGAGCTTAGGATGGATGTGTATGAATATATACATAAGTAAGGTACAATAGGGATCAATGACCTTGATTGTGCACTAATTTTTATAATTTTATTCACATGTATTGCATCTTATTTCTATTTAGTGGATAAAGATCTATAAGTCATGTATATTTATTGATCTAGTACTTATGTAGGGTTTGAAATAGGTATCATCTAACCCTAGATGTATTAGGAATTAAAAAATATCCATTAGGGTTTGAAAAAGAGGTAAAGGATAATAATGCCAAATTGTGACATTAGTGTTGTGGTGATAATGTCTAGGTGGTATAACAAGAGGCACTAGCAGCTTGGATGCTTAAGGGAGGGTTTGATACTAATTTTGATATGTCTAGGGATGTGTTTGACATATATAAAATTTGGATAAATGTATAAATAGGCCTTAAGATAGGTATACTGATAAGTTAGGGATGGGTGGTCTCAAGTAGCACTCATTGAACTTAAATGATATTTTAGATGACTAAATTTACCGACCCTTCCCCCCCCCACCCCGCCTTTATTATAAAAATGAAGCAAAGAAAAATGACTAGGACAAAGGAAAAGAAACATACCTAGATTTACCTAAGAGGCAAAGCCCATGAATCTATATTTGAGTATGTGAAGCATGTTCCATTATATGTCCTACAAATGAAACATGCATATATTAGTCCTTATTTAAGAGATATCAAAAATAAATACAAAACTAAGTAAATAGATAAGAGAGAGAAAAGGATTGAATACACCTCATTGGGTACACAAACCAATGCATAAACCAAGTGAGATATTTTGTGTATGTAGCTAATGATCAATCAATGAAAAGTTTGGACTAAAATGAATGGATTTCTTAATCCTCATGTGTGGGTGGATCAATAAATCAATCCAATTTTAAGTCCATCATTACCTTCCTCTATTTATTAGATCATGACCTATGAGTATCTTGGATTGGACTAAGGGCTTATCCAACCCTCTTATGTATGTGGCTTAAGAACTCATATAGTCTATGAATCCATCATTACCTACCCATGTGTAGTAGATGTATCTATAACTCAATTATGTAATGTAAGTGAAGGTATGTGATTATAACTAAAACTATATATAATGACTCTATGGCCACTCAACAACTTTAGAATGAAAATCAACTCAACAACCTCTCGAGCACTTGGGTATGTAGCTCAAGGAATACTCAATAATGCCAATTATTTCAAATAGAGTAAGGAATCAAATATGGTATAATCTAGTTCAAATGGTGTCTAGATTAATAATGTATAGAATGACAAGGAGTTTGCCATTCCATCTGATCAACTAGTGCAAAAGTGAGCATATAGAAATAATGTGTCATGCACATGCCCCCAAATATGATATATGAGCATATTGATTCTAGATTGAGTTGTAATAATTTGTATTTGATTATCTAAAACTGAAATGGGAGTGATTATGTCATGCATGATGCCTAAAATCTGACCAAACTGGTAAGATTTTGTTTAAAACTGATCAAAAATGATAATCTATAACTAAATATGTACAAACCTAGATTATACTTACTATAATTTTCTAGAAAATTTGGATTTTCCTATTTATGGGGCTAGTAGATAGTAACACCATATCTTGGATAACATCATTGTGGCACTAGTGTCCACTTTTGGTGTTAGTGTCCAATTGTGTTGCTTTTTCTACCAAACTAATTTTAATCTCTATCTAATTATTTCTCACTATGTTTTCCTAAAACTAATATCTATATTCTATAGCTGATTGCATTTAGATGGCCTAATATATATGATAAACCTTTGTGAATTCCCCCTCATTTGAGGTGAGTTGTTTAACCTATGCAAGAGCTCTCTTTATAATAAAAGTTTAGCATGACGTGTGTTAGCTTAAGCATATATGATATCTGCATAATAAACCAATATAATGTGTAAACATTAGAATGTAAGATAATATGTGCATAAGTTGGTAATATATGGTGTATGTTAGATATAGAATTCACAAGGTTAGAAAGATATATATAACAATGTAAGCATGTGTAAAACTAAAAAGTCTGAGTAATAAACAAAGTAACTACATACATGGATGGGGAATGATGTCCATTAAGGCATCAATGGAAGAATGGAAGATGCATGTGGTCCTACATGGCATCTAAAATTGGAGTGTGTAACAAGTAAGAGATAAGTGTCATGGCCATGAAGCATACATGAAATCATACATACAACACACGTGAGGCACGTAAAGTAGGCTAAGGAGCCACAATACAAGGGACATGGGTACATGTCACTAAAAGGACATGTTCAAATGTCTACATACAAAATTAATAAGGCACACACAAGGACATGGACACATGTTCAAAGTATACATATGATGAAATAAAGTGGCATAGATCTATATGAAAATGGCATGTTTAAATACCCTTGAATAGATGTAGAATCATAAAGACATAATAAAGTATAAACTAGTAAATCTAGAAATGAAAGTATGCATAAACATGTGGTACACATGCACGCACGCACGCATGCACGCACACACACAGACACACACACACACACACACACACACACAAGATTAAAGATGGACATAAACTGAGTCTAGATTAGTAGTAGCCAACGAAAAATATGTGTAGTGTAGGATGATCAATATCAAGATGTAAATAATGCTAAATCTATGATATAAAGTTTAGAAAGATGTAACTTGGTAGTCTAAATTATGTATATAATTCCCCCAAAAGGGTGAACTATCAAATGAATAATTTGTGTATCTATGCATATGCCCCTAGTGGGTAGATAGTAGTAAATTTATATCTTTATAGTGGACCTGGGTCCTATAAACATCTACAAACACTTGAAAATAATAATTAAATCATGTATGCATGATAAAATGACTACACTAGAATAGATAACACATGTAGTACCTAACAAGTATAATAAATGGAAGCATGTAAATGCATACAATCTATAATTTATATTTTTTGAGAAAACATTTGAATGTTTTTGTGTTTTTGACATATTATATATTTTTTATTTTGAACATATTATATTGTTCTTGTGCTTTCTAAGTATAATATCTATGTACAAGCAACATGAAAATGAAACTATATACAAGGAGAAACATAAAAAATACTATGCACAAGTAGAGAGGAACATACTAGCCAATGAGTCTTACAAGATACTCACTATTGAGGTGTCCTATGTCAAATAAAGGAAGAGTGACTACACATGTTATGTGAGGAGGTATCTAAGATCTATGAATTATATGTACCAAATAATTTGTAGCTGAAATTACTTGTGGAGTAGGGTTATGAATATGTGGAGTTAACTAAACTAGCCCATTGATTATGGCAGTCACTATCTAAATCCTAATAGAAGAGTAAACACATGAACATATTATTCATGTTGTGTAGGTGTAGGAATAGCCTATGGAATTAATACTAATCATGGTGTATTATTGGTAGATAGATTTGTATACTATGTAACAAATATATTAATCAACTATCATGATAAAATGGTGTTCTATTGTGCATTATGTCTTGTAAATATATTAGTTGGTTGTCATACTAAGATTGTGCTCTAACCACTATGGTCTATGCCAAATATCTTAATTGGATGTCATAATGAGACTATGTTCAGAACACTAGTATCTATACCAAATATCTTAATCAATAGTTAAACTAAAATTATACTCTAATCTCTATGATTGTTAACAAATATATTAATTGATGGTTGAACTACAAATATTATCTAATCTCTATGATCTATATCGAATATCTCAATCAGTGGTTAAAGTAAAACTATGATTTGATCTCTATGATTGTTGCCAAATATATTAATCAGATGTCATACTAAGGTTATGCTTTGATCTTTGTGATTGTTGCCAAATATATTAATCAATGGTCTAACTGATACTATGCTTTAATCTCTATGATTGTTTCTAAATATCTTAATCAGATGTTGAATTGAAACTATGTTGTGATCTTTGTGAATTGATTTCCATCTCTATTGAATTTGTGGTGTATGAGATATAACATAAGTAGATTTCCTAGAAACCACATCGCTCGTATGATGAGTAACCAATGGTTACTTAAAAGGAACATCATAAGATAACTCACTCAAAGAAGAGTGTGATCTAGGATAGTGTGTAGAATATCTTGATATTATTTGTGTGAATGCTATAATTCCTCTATCAATACCTTAGTCAATACGATCTTTGAGTGCATAACAATTATTATCCCAATGTCCATTATTTTTGTGATAGTTTTAATATGGTTTGTTTCTCATTTTATAAAAATTATGTGTTGGATGATGTTGAGTAGGAGGAATGGTGATCATTCCTCCATCTAATAATGTAAGTAATATCTCATGAGGTCTATCTCTATCTAAAAAATGTATGGACCCACTACTAGTTTCTTTTGCTCTATCGATTATAACAAGTGTTCTATGAAGTGGTTGTTTGCCTTATAAAGCATGTTGAGTGGCAGTTTCTATTCCACTTTTAATTATTCATATTTTTATTATGTGTTTGTACCATATTAGATGACTATGGATTTTAAGGACATAAATCCAAATCTAGGTCCTCAAAATCTATCTCTAATTGTAGCTCTACTAATCCCAACTCATGCTCTAATGTGATAGTCTTATAATATAGGTGTTGGAATTATTTGGTTGTCTCATATAAAAATTTATCCTTGTGAGGGAATGTGAGACCTCTAGAAAATATGAAATGTACCTATAAATTTTTTGATTGGTAGATCAATTGTTACATACATGATTTGAATCATAAAATGTAATCATTTATTATTTCTAACTCACCCTGGTGTAGTGAAGATAGCCTCTTATATGTGACTCAAGGTCCCTTATTATAAATATAATTCATGAGGAATATTTATTATATCTCATTGTATGTATCTAGTGAACCATTAGGGAGTGAATGATGAAACCAATTTAATTCCTCACCCTCTAGAATCTATGAAAATAATTATAATAACATCAAACTATGAGTGACATGTGCCATGGAATTTTTGAAAGCTTTTAGGTGCTCATATGTATCTCTATGTATATTGGGATTCCATAATTTTGGTGTTAGGTATCTAAAAATATAGTGGTAATTTTTTATTGAATATTCTGTGCAGGATATGATTGCCCTGGATAACATTAGAATCAACCCAAGAGTAGTATGCTTTACTTTCCAAAGTGAGTTGATGTACTTATTGTTGTAAGGCACCCATGACATGGATCAAATAGATTACTACTTGTGAAAGTATATTAACATCATCAAGGGGTTCACTTAATTCTTGAATCTTATTATTAATTTTGGCCATTGGTACACTACATCAGGGACCTTTTATCTTTCTCACCAAAACCTTTGAAGGGGTGATAGCTTGGACTTGGTGAGATGGAAAGAGGCTATCACCCTCATGGAGGTTAGGGTGAGAAATGGGTTCTAATATTGTAATGGGGGTGAGGGAGATTCATTTTTATATCTTATTTTGTTAATTTTTAAATAAGTATCACATGGTAATGAACTAGAATTGTTTTTATCATGCACATGTAAATTGTGTAAACTTGCACATAAGTATAAGTTCACATGTGTTAATTTGAAGACATATTATAATTTAAACTAGAATTTGATAAGTAAATAATTTGAATATGAGAGAGGGTTGAAGTAGAGAGAGAATTATAATCAATTTCTTCTTCACTATAATCATAGCAATCATTATCATTCCATGGTTCATTACAATCATAACTAATTACACTTGTAGAGGTAAGTGTAGAAGAACTATCATTTTCATGATTAGTAAGAAGAGTATAAGAATATTTTAACTTTTTTATACTATGAAACACATCACCATATGTAGGTGCAATGCAAGGTGTATCTTCACTAGTGATTATTGGAATGCATGCACTATCATTATTTTCAATTTTTGAATCGAGGGTAAAAAAGATATAAATCATGTTTTATTTGGCACATTATGACATGTAAGAGAAGAGTTAGATATATTTGAAGTATCAAAATTTATCAAAGAATCATTGTTCTAATCTTGTAATGTAAATAAAGGTGATAAAGTAATATCATCTAATTTAGTTTGTGCATCATTGAAGCTTGTGATATCATTTGTACATGATTTTACAAATTTAATTGAGAAGGGTGAAAAAGATGCATTACTATTTTATATGATAGGAACATCATGTATAATGTTATTTGAATCACACAAAGGTGAATTGATTTTTTTGTTCTTATATATATTTAATTTGAATAAGTATGTATTAAAAGTGGTTGAAAATATAAGATCACATTAGAAAAAAGCCCTACCAACAAGCGGTTATTTTAGAATTATATTGTTAGTTTGATTTTTATATGTAGGAGAAGAGAGAGAAGAAATAAAAGAAGATGCATCTAATATATCTTCATCCATGATTTCATTATCATGCTCATAGTAATAATAATATCCATAATCATAATAATAGTCATCATCATCACTATAAATGAAATCATTATCATGAGCTAATGTGCAATATTGAAAAAAATTCCATTCATTCTTATAATTATGAGAAAATTTTAGAAAATCATCAATTTGGTGAGGAGTAACAAGCTTCTTGGGAATGATTCTAAACTTGCCAAAAAAGAGAATGTAAATAATGAACAACAAGCACACAATAGGTACAGTATAATCTAACATATATAAATTTGAAAATATAATAAATATTAAAACCAATTTAAGGAAAAATTAGAACTTTATTTGAAACCCTAAGGGCTAACATTTTGAGTGTATGAGAACATATTATGTAGATATAGGGTTTTTAGGGTACTATAGACAAAATTTAAAGTGTGTTAAACTAATGAAAATCTAATAGAACAATAATTCAAATTAGTTAGGTTGTGAAAAAATTAGAATTTAGAAGCCCTAATTTATTACCCAAAATGGAGAAGGTAAACCCTAAGATGGAACTAGAGTTTTAATGCAATATTTAAAGTAAGGTTCACCAAATGATTTAACTTTTTAGGGTTTATGGAGTTTAATCCCTAAATTTTTAAAGGGTCTAAGTACAAAAAATAAGGGGGGATATATGCAATAAATACAACCATTGAATTGTGAATGCATTGATCTAATTTGATATTTCTAATAATAGTAATGAATGACAAATAAATATTTAGTTAGAAACTAACTAAGACAAAGGATATAGAATATTAAAATAGTAGATAAGCTACTTTGAGTGTTTTAAATAAGATCCAAGCATCATAAACCCTCTTAGATGAAAACATCATACCTTGGATAGTAATGTTGTGGTGCTAGTGTCCTCTTTTAGAATTTTTTTGAATAATTTTTGGGTTTTGTATATAATGTCATGTTCGATCAATAGTCAAAATTTAAGGTATATGCAGTCAATAATTTTCCATATATATCTATTTTACTTTAGAAACCCTAGGTTTTCATGCTTGTAAGGGTTTGAATGAACACCATGAGAAAAAGGGGTTAGTGGGTATGATGTGTTGGATGCGTGATCTAAACTCTTGTATAGGCACATTGTCTACATACTAATAATTTAAGGAGGAATCAAGTCCAATGTAGTTCTACCACCTAGGTGATTAGTGCAAGTATAAGTGAATTCTAGTATGAGTGTTAGATTGAGTGATCTGAGTGAGCCTTGAGAATATAAATATATCTATTTTGAGTTTAGGATGGATATAGATGATTTTATGCCCATGAGAAAAAAGGGTTAGCGGGTCTGATGTGTTGTATGTGTGATCTAAATTCCTATGTGGGTACACTACCTACATACCAATACTTTGAGGAGGGATTAATCTTGATGTAGTTATCCCACCTAAGTGATTGGTGAAAGTGCAAGTAAATGATAGTATGAGTGTCAGCTTGAGTGCTTTGAGTGAGGCTTGAGACTAAAAATCTATCTATTCTAAGATCATGATGGTTATAGATGACTGTATGCAAAAGTAGGGTAGAATAAGGATCAATGAAATTTATTGTGCATTACTTATTCTGAGCTTGTTTGTGTATTGCATCTAATTTCCATCTAGTGGATAAAGGGATATAAGTCATGTATATATATCAATATAGTGCTTATGTGGGGTTTGAAATAGGTCTAGGATGACCCTGGATGTCTTAGGAATTAAAAATATATCTGTTGGAGTTTCAAAAGGAGTTAAATGACAATAACACCAAATTGGGACACTAACACTATGGCACTAGTGTTCATTTATGGAACTAATGTCTAGGTGGTATAACATGAGGCACTAGGGGATTATATGCCTAAAGTAGGGTCTAAGATTAATTTTGAGATGTTTAGAGATGCATGTGATCCACAAAAAATTGAGATAAATGTCTCAATAAGCTCTAAGATAGATCTAGGGGTAAACTAGGGATGGGTGGTCTCAATTTGGATTCATTACACTCAAGTGACATTTTAGATAACTATAGTAAGATATAATACCTAGGTCATCAACATAAGACTAGTCAGACTTAGATATATATACCAAGGGAAATAAAGATATAGTAGATGCAAGACTTATAGTAGCAATAAAAGGTAAATAAATAATAGGAACAACCAAGGTTTGAGTTTTCCAAGTGTACAAGATTGAGGTGATAAATAATCATAAAATATAATCTACACCTATGATGGTTAATTAATCACCTAGTTAATTATCCTAATACACTCTTAATAGAAAATTCCCTAATTTAGAAATTATCTAATTTATAAATTCAAAATTGGAATATTGCCTCACCAAAGGTGACATCATCATAACAAGTGTGAAATTAAGATATATTAAAATATATTACACCCCTCTTACTCATTCTTCCTCCTAAACCACTCTTACACACAAAGGGGTCATGATTTGAATCTCTTACATTTATATGAAATGCTCCACCCCTTTTCTTCCACACTCCATCTTTCTCATTTATGAAAAATAAGGACTAATCTTGGGTCCTTGATTTTAATATCAAGATAAATAGTTGACAATCATTTATGAAATCTATAAATAAAAGGGTATACACACTCTTTCACACTGGTAAATAAACATAGTGAATCTATGCCAAATCTCAAGGCCATCATTCAACTAAATTATCATGCCAATGCCAAGATAAAGCCAAAATCAAGTGTATACAATGAGACATGTTACCAATATAAGAAATCACAAATTGAATAAAGACTTTAACATCTATAATTTGAGTGTAACCTATTTAGACCAGTTCTAAATCGAATCTTTAAGGGAGGTAAAAGTATGGTTATATATCTTATAATTATATTTCTTACTTGTTTTCGACATAGCCCAACCTAGGGATCAGGATTGAGATGTTATATCTTCAAGTTGTTTTGATTTTTCTCTCTAACAATTGACTAACCTCTCTTGGATTCTTTATCTATATGTTTTAACATTCTATGACAAAACCTTGCTTCTTCATAGTTACATAAGGTAAAACATAGGGGGTTCACACTAATAAAAAATCAAATAAAAAAATGCAAAATTTCCCTTATGATTGATCCCAAAGATCTTTTGTAGTGTCCATGTTAAAAATAGAACAATCCTTTTTACCAATTCTATCATGGTTGGCCATCTATTGATATAAGTCTATATAAATTGTATAAAACTATTATTTTCCTAAGTTTGAAACAAAATAGAATCACCCAACTTCTTGTGTAAACTAAGGTCACTCTTTTTTTGATAGTAATGTTCTAGTGATTTGATTTTCCTTTTCATTAGTCTATGTATCTTATTCCCCCTTTCATTCCTTGATGCAAATTGGGAGTTTTTTTTCTAAGTGAACAAAATATCTCAATGGTTACCTAAAAAATAATTATTATAACATATATTTTCATAAATAATTACATTCTTACATTTACATTAAAAATTTTAAGCATCATAAATATAATCATTTTCATAGCATTTAACACATTATATATATATATATATATATATAAAATTTCACGTACTCCTATCCATTTATAGTGCATAAGCTAAAATCAAAAGTAATAGAATTTAACAAGATGTTATAAAGGACCAAAACTAGATGGATCATATATCTTATAAAAGTATATCAATAATATGTTAAATTTTGTACATTTTCCCCAAACTAATAAGTGTGCTAAAAATGTTTAAAAAAATGTGATAGTATTAACATCTAGGTAAGTCATCTAAAAAATGAGCCTAACTAACCTCTATGAGATCCCCTTGAGGTATAATGGCATGATATTTTAGTATTTGTCCTATCATACCCCCTACTACTAACTATATATGGATTATATTTGAACTCTTATGCCTCTAGACATTGGTGTAGCTTCGAAGGCCTCTCACCATCCAATTTACCTATTAGATGACATGTAGCCACTCCTTATAGTAAATAAGTCACTCCAGATCTTAACATGAACCTATAACATGGAAATTTGTCATCTTATTCTAATTAAATCCTAAGTCCCATGATATATAGGATAAAAAATGTCAAAGTATGTTCACATGTTTGCATGTAACCCTGGGTTTATGAGAAGATTGTCTATAATTAGGCCTATAGCCACATGGAATAGGTCAAGGTAGGTATCTTATATCATATTTCACCACTCAATTATATATTTTTACAATCACCACAAAAAAACACATATAGGTTATACATATAGCATATAAATAGGAAAAATAATAATTTAGGTAAGGTAAAGTATCTAGTAAACTTACCTAAATTCCTTTCCTTCCAATTAGGGATGGACTCATCATATGAGCTCATATTAATCTCCTCTTCATCTCCCTCATTTGAATGGTATTCTATCTATGCTTTATTAGGGTGTGAAGCCACTATTTATGTATTACTATTCACAAAATATTATTTATGAGTACTATTCATGGGTCACTATTCATGTTGACATGGCATGTGGGTGATGTGACATGTAGGTGTAAAGTGATGTGGCATGCATGTAACATGGCATGTTGGTGATGTGGTAGGAAGGTGATATGGCAGTGGAGCCCATAGGGGTTCTATGATGTGGGACCATGGTGGGGTCCTAAGTGGTGGCTCTAATGTGACATGGAATGACTCATAAAAGGCATATTTCATGTTAAAAAGGTGTGAAATAGATGTGGGACAAATTTATCCACTAAGAACATGTTTTTACTTTGTTTATTCATGTGGGGAGCATGTGGGGTATCTCTTTTGAGTAGAATTGGTAATTAGATATGTGGGGTGCCATTATATGGAGAATCCACTTATTTAATATTTATTAAGGACAAGAGATGGGTAAGAATCTTTTAAAATTAAGTGGATTAGTGGGGCACCAACTTTGGAGTCATAAGGAAATAGCCCATGATCCTATCTAGTGGAGCATCCACTTTGTTGGCCATTTGGGAGAAGAAGACAAGAAGAGCCTTAGTGCTTGTTGTCCTCACTTATGAAATGGGGGATAATTGTTGGAGCCACATGGACATGGAACTTATTCTTGTCTAGTGGATAATCCACTTTGGATATGAAGATAATAAGAACACTATCAAGTGTTTGGAGTCACTTGTGGATGTGAAGAGTAAGTTTTGGATCCACATAAAGGTGGCACATGTTATTGTCTAAGTGAAGGATCATTTTTGATGACTTTTATCATAGGGGGATAACCACCACTATGTATTAATATATACCCACTCAAATGTGGAGAATTTTGGAGTAGCCATGAAGTTATCTCTCCCTCTCTCTCTCTTCTCTTTCTCATTATTGTAAAATTCTATAAAGCATTATGTTTTACTCATTATTTATTAATCCCATTTAGAAATCACTTAGATCCTTTCAAGTTTGTGATTACATGATAGGAGGTTATATTTGAAAGTATTTCCTACCTTAATCACCTATATTCTTGGGTTTTAAGAAAAAAATGTAGGGTTGAAGGTTAGAGCCTAGAAGGCTAGATTGCTTGGCTTAACTTGGTGCATGAGGACGATCTATGGAGCTTGATGCTATGGTTTTATAGCATTGATTAGAGTTTCTTATTATAATTAAGAGGTTAGAACCTAGAAGGCATTTTTGTATACTTCATTCACCTAAGTGATTTATTTTATCACTAGATAGTAGCTACTATGAGAGAAACTATGTAAGAGAGAACTATTGATGGAATAATAAACCTTGGATGCTGTATTTTTCTTGTGGTTTTTCCCTTGATAGTTTTACAAGGGTTTTCAAGTATATCTAGTGTCATGGTTTATCTCTCTTGTTTTGTGTTTTTATTGTAGCTTGTATTATTTTTCCTCATTTATATTATTTTCACATGTAGGAATATTTTATTTTCTTAACAACTAGTATTAGAGATATGCTTTAGCTTTTGATACATGAGCCTTATTGATCCCCAACAAGTGGTATCATAGCCATTTGTGCAAGTGGGAGCTACACATGGAGAGACCTTGATATGAAACAAAAAAAAATTCATGGTAGGTATTTCTCTTTGTTGAAGATGAAGATGCAGATGAGAATGAAGGAAAGAAGATGAAGCTTTGCTAGATGGATCAACAAACACTATTACTATTGAAACAAACATATAGCTTGAGGAGCAAAGCTAGACTCCATTGGTATAGATGGAGGTTATCAACTAGAGAATGGGTGCATGTTGTGGGATCCTACTATCATAATGTGATGGATGAGATGTTATAGAAATCCATATAGAGGAGGCAGTATCATAAACCTAATTCTATACCTGTTGTAGTTGATGGATGGAGAAGAACAAAGTAACTCAAGGTTCTATAGAAGGAGAAGGTCAATGTTAGATCTTTCAAAGACTCAAAGATGCATTGAGTGAAGTGCTCAATGGTTATTGTGTAGAAAAAATGAATAACTAGGATAGATACATTGTAGCCGATGCAAGTGACCATGAGGATCGATGCATGGAGTAACTCTGCACATGAGTTGGAATTACATGCAGTAGAGTAGGATGTAGTTTGACTGTGGTCTTAAAAATGTGGTAGGTGTTGTGATGCACTAATTAGTGTGATGAATTCCAAAAAAACCATGGATGGGTACCATGTTAATCATGATGGGTATTATTTTGCTGCATGTAGAAGTTAGGTTTTGATTTTTATGTATGCTTCTCTCTAGTTGGTGACTACGGATGTGACTATGGTATGCACTTGTTTTTTTCAAGAGTTGGATTAGTGGGATGTATTTTGAAATAATTTTTACATGGTGATATTATAATGAGATGGATTAGATAGGAAGGCTATGGAAATAAGGAAAGGAGTTGAAGGTTTTCAGATTGAAGACTATACAGGCTAGAACAAATGTGTGGATAGAGTACATTGTTACCTTCATGGACAGCCATGGTTTAGCATAGGATTCTACTATGTTTAATGGTATGTTGGATATAGGGCCCAAAATGATCAATATGTGATGGTTTTGGTTTCTAGGATATATTAAAGGTGGTTTGAGGAGAAAACCAAGGATGGAGATGCAAAATAGACATAGTAGTAAAGAAGTAAGTACCATACTTTTTATGGTATTTAGAGATGTCTTTTAGTGTATCCTAAAGTAGAGGAGGAGAAGATAGTTCTCTTATGTATCATATTCATCAAGAATATGAGAATCCTCATGTAATCCATGATGTACTAAATTAGATACTTCCAAATAGTGAAAGTTATGAATAGTTCATGCTAAAATCTTGAAAAAGGATTGGGTCCATGGTGAAGTGGGAGTCACTTCATGTTGCTGTAAATTTGCAATGGGCATGCATATGTTGACAAAGCCATTAGGGCATAAAAATTTTAGTAGTGAAAAAAATTTCTTCGAGGCTTATGTGTGAGTGGTAGTGGGAATGATGATAAATGATAGGTAGTTGTATGGCATGAAAACATAGGTGCTTTAAAGTCCTATGCATATGACTTCAAGTGGGAGATCGTTAGGGTGTGAATCCACTATTCATGGAGTGATATTCATAAATTAATATTCATGGGTCACTATTATTGGTGACATGGCATGAGGGTGATGTGGCATGTAGGTGTGCAGTGATGTGGCATACAAGTGACATGGCATGTTGGTGATGTGGTGGGAAGGTGATATGGTAGTGGAGCCCATGGGGATCCCATGAAGTGGTACCATGGTGGGATCCTAAGTGGTGGATCTAAGGTGACATGACATGACCCATAAAAGGCATCTTTCATGTTAAAAAGGTGTGAAATAGATGTGGGATGAATTTCTCCACTAGGCACATGTTTTTCCTTTGTTTATTCATGTAGGGAGTATGTGGGGTGTCTCTTTTAAGTTGAATTGGTAAGTGGATATGTGGGATGTTATTATATGGATAATCCACTTACTTAGTGCTTCATTAAGGATAAGAGATGGGAAAACATATTTTGGAATTAAGTGGATAAGGGGGGCACCAACTTTGGAGTCACATGGAAGTGGTCCATGATCTTATCTAATGGAGCATCCACTTTGTTGGCCATTTTGGAAAAGATAAGAAGAGCATTAATGCTTATTTTCCTCACTTGTGGAGTGAGGAAAATGGTTGAAGCCACATGGAGGTGGTACTTATTCTTGTCTAATGTAGAATCAACTTTGGATATGAAGATAAGAAGAACACTATTGAGTGTTTGGAGTCACTTGTGGAAGTGGGGAGCAAGTTTTGGAGCCACATAAAGGTGGTACATGTTCTTATCTAAATGGAGGATCATTTTTTATATATTTTGTAACATGGGGACAAACACCACTATGGATTACTATACATCCACTCAAATGTGGAGAATTTTGGAGTAGCCATGAAGCTATCTCTCCCTCTCTCTCTTCTCTTTCTCATTATTTTAAAATTCTATAAAGCATTATGTTCTACTCATTATTTGTTAATCCCCCATTTGGGGATCACTTATAACTTTGAAATCTTGTGCTTGCATGATAGGAGGTTAGAGTTGAAAGGATTTCATGCTATACTTAGCTAGATGCTTAGGTTATAAGAATCAAGTGCAGGGTTGAAGGTTAGAGCCTAGAAGGTTAGATTTCTTGGCTCACCTTGGTGCATGAGGAAGATCTATGGAACTTGATGCTATATTGCTTTTATAACATTATTTAGAGTTGTTTGTTGTAGCTAGGAGGTTATAATTTGGAAGGCATGTTTGTATGCTTGGTTCACCTAAGTGCTTTGTTTTAGCACTAGATAGTAGCTTCTATGAGAGGAACTATGTAAGAGAGAGTTGTTGATTGAATTATGAAGTATGGATGTTGTCTTTGCCCTATGGTTTTTACCTTGCTAGTTTTGAAAGGGTTTCCACATAGATCAAGTGTTATGGTTTATCTCTCTTATTTTGTGTTTTTATTGTAGCTTATATTATGTTTTTGCATTTATATTATTTGCACATATAGGAATGTTTTATTTTCCTAACAATTGGTATCATAGCTATGATTTAGGTTTTGGTACTTGAGCCTTGTTGATTCCCAACATAATTTAGAAATAACTTTTCTTCCCCATCCCAATATTACAACTGGCTATTATCTAGCCTCTACTTATACTATATGGGTCTTTTCAACCTCTCCTGCATGTGCCCCTAATTTAAAGGCTTGTCCACCATCCCCTCCTACTACTACCTATTATTGTGAAACATCTCCTCCTATTTCTAGAGCTTACACCCATCCTCCTCCTCTCCCACCTATTGTATTTTCATGAATCAGTGTCCTCAAAAGTAAAAGATACATGATAATCAATCTAATTGATCATCCATGATATCTCTCTCCCCTATAGGTCACCTATGGAATGGAGAGGTTTTACACATACTATAGGCCAAAATTATGGGGAACTATATCTATAATATATGTCCTCTCCAATCCCTAACTTTTTAGGTCATCTCATAAGCCATAATTTTAATAATCTCATCACCCTAAACTCCTCTCCCCATTACATAAGGTTGAGAGATCATGTATCCTTTAGTGGGGTTACACATTACTCTTGGAACATCTCTAAAACTAGCTATATCTTACCATTTGGCTACTTTTTTAACCCTAAAAATATAGATTAGGGAATATAGGGTTAAATAAGATAGATATAGCCTAGTGTACAAGGGTGATAAATTATCTCTATTATAGGCCAATTAAATTCTAAACTTGGATATGACATATATTGAATTCATTAAACTGAGATAGGATAAAAATAGTAAGTAAATATATGTTAGATATGTAAATGACAAAACAATAAGGGACATAGTTGGTTCTAATGCTAACATAGTTCTAGATATGGAATATGTAAAAAGTAGACTAGAATAGGATTTTGGAATAGTCATTAAATTCTAAATTGAGTGTTTATAAATCCATGGACACTAGCATCCACCTTGGATGATTTCATAAATTCTATTATCTAAACTAGACCTAGTGTTTTATATATAATATCTATTGGAAAAGGATGGGACCACCTAGATGCTTCTAGGTTTGACTTCACCTTTGCTCTAGTGTATTTAGATCTAGGTCATGGACTGTTACTCCTCATGAAATTGTAAAACCCTAGTTCTTTATCTTCATAGTGACCTTTGTAAAAGAGGGTTGGTGGGCACATGGTGGTGAGTTGACCCCAAATACCTCTCTATCAATTAGCATTGCCTACATAGCCAATATTCCAAAGAGGGCCTCAAATTGATGTAGTTCACTCTTACATGTTGGGTTGTGTGTGAATCATGAAATATATGGAAATAAAGTATAATAATGACCTATAATGTAACATGGAAAATTTATTTCTTAGGCTACTCCTTTAGTACTTTAAAATTATAGATGTGTAGTCCCTATCACTGATATGGAAATATGACTAAATAGGGAAGCTTTTCTTAATTAAATTCTCTTTGAATGATATTTGGTATGAATGTTAGGTGAGAAATTAATTAGGAGTGATTTTGAATATATACCACTCCCATTAGGAAATATATTACATTAAATCACTTAGGCCAACCATTAAAATGCATTTCATTTGCAAACTAGATGACTTTAAGGCACTAGATACTTGCATGAAGGTATGACATGAACATTGATGTAGGTCTAGGACTAATGCTTGTGTCTCAATATTTAGAAAATAGGTAGAGGCTCATAAATTTTAGGGTAATAATATAAACATATGTTAAGCATTCCAAGTAAGATATAAGTCTGGGTCATAAACATAAGACTAGTCAGACCAAGAGATAGGCCAAGGGACACAAGATAGATAAAATTCAAGACTTATAAAAGTGAGAAAGGTTTAGAACTCAAAGGAATAAAAAATGTCTAAGTTTTGAAATTGTACAGGATTGGGGTGTTATATAATCCAAAAAATGATGTCTGCATTTCACCCTTTAATATAGAAATGAAATTATTGGTTCAAAGGAGAAGAAATGTGCACTTAGGTGTGTATAACATGCCTTACCTTTGAATGAGTCCAACTTGAGTGATATACTGGTGACTAACCTAAAACCAAGATCATGTTACAATTCATAATTAGTGCATATAATATGAAATTGAAAAATCATGTTTTAGGAGTACACATGTAACAATGCAACTGCCTTACCTATTAGGAAGTTGATTTGAAAATATGTATTATTGTAAATCTCTAAAATTAAGATCATGATAAATATATAAATTTGAAAAGTGAATATATCTAAGGAGATAGAGAGAGTTTGGAATGAAAATTCCCCTAACCTTGGAAAAAGGTGATCTTCCACCCAATAGTTGATATTAGCTCAATCATGCAACCCAATCATCCTTATAACTTGATAAACATGAGCGAAAAAATTCTACTTATACCATCAAAATAGTGAGGATGGATGACAAAATCAAGTCCAACCTAAAAACTTGGCAAGATTGAGTGATTTAATCACCTCAACCATACCAAAAGAAAATCAACTACTATAATAGATTGGCTCAATATAGTCTATCAATATCCATCTTGGTGGGTGATGAGAGTCTTTGAGAGTGTTTTGAAATATAAAATTGATTTGGATTTTTCAATATTAGGAAAACATTGCATAATATATGTACCTTAGACATGTCTCATTTTGAAACTGTGTATAAAAATAGTGCCAATGTATAGAATTTTATCACAACTATGAATTTGAATTATATAATTATGTGATTTGGCTAAGTTAAGAATTGTGTAAGTGTGGAGAACATTCTTCCAAATCATGCCCCCAATATATATGGAGAAATATGAAAACTAAAATAAGTTTCAATATGGAGGACATGTTTCCAAAACATGCCCCCACTGAATCTAAGTATGTTGAATATTTAATGAGTGTGAAGAATTTGCTTCTAAAGCATGCCCCTACTAAATCTGAAAATTATGTCAAATACTAAATAAGTGTAGAAAACATGTTTCCAAATCATTCCCCCACTAAATATAGGTGTGATAAATATTGAATAAGTGTTAATAACATGCTTCTAAATCATTCCCCCACTGAATCTAAAAAATTTGTCACATACTAAATAAGTGTAGAGAACATGCCTTAAAATCATGCCTCCACTGAATCTAAAAACTATGCCAAATGTGGAGAACATAACTCTATGACATGCCCCCAACGATATGCCTCACTCCCCTTTGAGGAGAGGGAATAATATTAACTAGTAGTTACCTCACCTAAAAAGGATAAAATAATTATATATTTATGAATAGAACCATGTAGCATATGTAAGAACATGTCTAGGTAAATATAGCATTGAAGTGCATATAACAATGTGACCACATGAAGGCCTACTATGCATGATAAATATCATGGTAATATCTAGATAGTAATAAGATAATCTCAACAATAAAATAATCACAGACACAAGATCACTCAAAATCAAGTCAACATACAATGGTCCTAGGAGACCGAAAATAAGGGGCATATTCAAATGTTGCACAATCGAAGGGAAATGACTTAGTCAAATGTCCAAAATGAAGGATGACATATTCAAATTTACATAAAAAAACAATGACATATTCAAATTTCAAATAAATCACACGTAGTCATGGGGACCAAAAATAAGAAAACATATTCAAATGCTTGAACAAACAACACAATAATAAGGCAAGATACTCAAGAAAGTACATAAAGGAAAGCATAAGTAACCAATAAAAAGCATATCATAGTAGCCCATGGATCAAATGTGTTAGCAACAAAAATCAAGTGTATAACATATCAATTACCCTATGAAATATATAATCATGGATATAAGCATGTGTAAGTATGTAAGAGATCAACCATGATAATAAAGAGACCATATAATGATAAAACCTATGTGTATACTGATCAAAGAAGCTAGATGACCCCAATGTCTATATGACATGAGTAAAGGGAAGGAAAAACATATGAAATAAGAATACATCATGTATCTATGTATATCTATATCACACTAAAATAAAAGTATAACACACATGTGTATGTAGAAGTAACTGGTATGTTATCCATCAACATGGAACTAACACATAAATGCCAAGAAGCCAATAGAACACATAGATGCCAAAAGTATTTTTGGATTTTTGGATTTTTTTTGTTTTTTATTATTTTGAAATATTTGAAACTAGAAATAATACCCTATGATCTCATCTTGTTTATGATAATCATCTAGGAGGTGGTGAGTGTATAGCTTATCTTGTATGAGATGTGCCATAGTTGTGCATAGCTTATTCAAAAATGTATCATGATTTTTTGGTAAGTTTGTATTTGGTATATGTATTGTGGATGTATTTTCATTTGTTGCTAGTAACCATGGTTTGTTTATTTTTGCATTATATTTAGTAAATAAATAGAGTAATATGCAGAATAATACATCCTAATTTAGATCCAAGTGTGATATTACATTAAATAGATTTGATACACAAATTGGATACAATAGTTTTATTCACATGATCCATACCATATCCTAAAAATGTAAATAATTTCCATGTACACATATTAAATTCACATGTTTCTTCAATTATGATATTTTGATCTTTCTTTCCATCTATACAAGGTTTAATGATTTCCTACTTTGAGGAATGATTGGCAATTACTTTTTATGAAGACACACATTTGGCATTACCCTTTTTAGGTACTTTTTTCTCTTTCTTTACTTGTTATTTTTGTATCATGTTTTGATCTTCTTGATTTTTAGATAATATATATTGTTCTATTTATTCCTTTATCTTTAATTTTCTTTCATTTGTAGGCTCTTAATATTTTCTATTAGCCAAATGCATCTTTAAATAATTTTCATTAGTATTACATATATAGCCCAAGACTTTATATTGGATGAAACATAAAGATATTGTTCTTAAAATATTTACAAAAATTAGCTCGAACCACTCCCCTTTGGAATTAAGCATTGTTGATCAATATGCCAAGGAATCCAGGTTCCCTTTTATACATAAAGCATAAATGGTTCACACAACCAAAAATTTAGGATAGAAGGATAGAATGGTGGACATAGAGTGATAGAGGTTCAACCATGTTTAATCTATTGGAAATTTTCAAGAAGGTCAAACTTAAGTTCAAATAGTGGAACAAATGGGTCTTTGACAATGTTCTCAAATTAAAAAGGTCATCAAAGTAGATCTAAGCATGATATAGGAAGAAATTTAGATAAGGGGTATGATTTAGATAATCAGATCAGAGAAAAATAATTATTGTGTGAGTATCATACCATAGTGGCTAGAGAAGAATCTCTTTAGAAAAAAATCCAAAAATATATTGTTAAAAGGAGACATGAATACTAGATTTTTCCATTTGTCTATACTCAAACATAGGAAACATAATGCCATAAGTGAGATCATTACCAGTGAGGGACAACTATCTTCAAATGAGGAAGAGAATAAGTAAACAAGTGTGTTTTTCTATAAAAATAATTTCAAGAAAAACATTGGTTTTGAGAAAGAATTTTTAAATTTAATCCTAGAGTTGATCATCCAAGAAGATAATGAAATACTAACTACTACTACTATCACTAATGAGGACCTGAAGTTTGTCATTTCTAGGATGAACCTAAATAAGGACCCTGGTCTCGATCAGATTCCAATTGAATTTTTAAAGGTTTTTTGGGATATTATTGGAGAAGATGTTGCAACTGTAAATGAATTTCTTGATTCTAATCAACTGCTCAAGGAATTTAATCATAATTTTATTATACTCATTCCTAATAAATAAGTGATAGTGAAATTTTTTTACTTCCATCCCATTAGTCTTTACAGCTCTTTTTATTAAATCATTACCAAACTAATTTCTCTAAGGATGTATATAAACATGGAAAAATTTATTCAATCATAGCAAGGTGGTTTTGTTCCAACAAGACAAATCCAAGACAAAGTTATTATGGTTCACAAAGCCATAAAATATATGGGAAAAAGTAAAAAAATAGCTATGATCCTAAAATTAGATATGGCCAAGGCATATGATATATTAGACTGGAGTTTTCTTCATAGAGTGATAAACTAATTTGGTTTTAATGATAAATTTAGAAAGATCATTAGAGTTTACATTTCCACTTGCATATTTTTTTTGATTACTGAAGTGGCATAAAGATTTTTTATAAGTACTAAAGGAGTTCAGCAAGGAGATCCTTTGTCACCATTTTTTTCATCATCATGGTAGAATACTTAAGGATATTCATATCCAAGGCATTGGTATATGAGCAATTAAGAGGTTTCAAACTAGCTAGACACATTGAGCCTATGACACATCAACAATTCACTAATGACACTATCTTACTAGCTGAAGCTTCAATGTAGGAATTATTAACTATAAAAAGGGTTCTAGTTATGTATGAAAAGGTTTAAAATTAGAAGATCAATTTTGATAAGAGCTCAATCTATTTCTTCAACACTATAGTGACTAGATAAAAATAGGATGGCTATGTTATTGGGCTATTAAATTAAAGAGATTCCTTCCACTTACCTAGGAATGACTTTCATCAGTAATAAAATCTAGGTAACTACATAGAATTTGTTGATTGAAAGATTTCAAAAGAGGCTTGTAGGATGGAAAGGTAAACTCCTATCTCAGGCTGAGAATGTAGTTTTGATTAAGAAAATTTTACAAATTTTCTTGGTTTATATTTTATCTTTATTCAAATTGCCCAAGGGAGTGTAAGATGAACTTATCAAGATTAAAATAATTTTTCTTTGGTCTGAGACTAAGGAAAAAATAAAATTTCACTTGATAGCATGGAATAAAGTTTGCAACAAAAAAGCTTATTGTAGTTTAGGCATTATAAAGATTCAATTGATCAACAAATATCTAATTTCCAAATTCATTTGGAGATTCATAACTAAAAATTATGTCTAGGGATATATTCTATCCTTTAAATACCTTGAAGGAATGAACCCAATTGTCATGTTATCTGAAGAGTAGTTTGTGAGAGGTTTGCATCTTTGGAATTTTTTAACTGATAATAGAGAGTTAATTATTGAAGGTTTTAAATGGAAATTAGGTAATGGTAAGAGAATATTTTTTGGAAAGATAAATTGGTGTCCCTTAAGAGGGATATTGGTTTACACATCTAGGAAAATTTGAGACAAAAATATGTTGAGAATGTCACTAACTATTGGTAAATAAGGGAGGGAACTAGACATTGGAAAGATCTAAGTCAGGATGGCATAAATTAAAATGATAAGTTGAAGTTAGCTAAGCTAAATAATGTTATGAAAATCATTCATATTCCATGGGTTGTTAGAGAAGACAAGTTGGTCTGGAAGGATTCTTTTGATGGCCAATACAATGCCAAAACAAGCTATGATCTCATTTCTCAAGAACAATAAATTGAGGTTATCTAGAAAGGGGTATGGGACAAATTCCTTACTCTAAAAATTAGATTTTTCATTTGGGTTTCCATCTAAAATAAGATCTTGACTGTAGATAACTTGCAGAAAAGAGGATGAATCATTACTAATAGATGTGTGTTGTGTGATGAAGAAAATGAAAATATTTTCCACCTTTTAGTAAATTGTTCTTTTACGTAGAAAGTATGGAGTTTCTCCATGGAAAAAATTAATATTTCATGGGTGTAACCTAGTTCTCTTATGGAAGTTTAGATGTTTTAGATCTATCCCTTTCAAAACTCACATCTCAAACAACTATGGAATCTAACCCTACCACATATTTTATGGGGGATTTGGGGAACAAGAAATAACAAAATATTTAAGGATAAGAAGTGCAATAGAAAGGATATATCTAAAATAATATTTATGTATATAAAAGAAAACTACAAGTCTATATGAATCAATAAATCCAAAAATTTGTACTCCCATGAACATATTCCATCTCAAAACTAGCAAATAGACATTTTTGACTTAGGGAAACCAGACCCTAAGGAAGAAATAAGAAAAAAAACAAAGCGGAAACATCCACCCAAGGGTTGGATGAAGTTTAATTTCAATAGAGATTCAAAGGGAAATTTGGGAGTTATAGGAGGTGGGGGTATCATTAGAGACTCTGAAGGGAAGTTACTTGTCATGTATGTGGTTGATATGGGTTTGAAAATAGATCATTGGGTTGAAGCTTAGGGGTCACTATAGGGGATTAGATTGATAAATCAAATAAATGTTCAAAATATTTTGGTAGAGGGTGACTCCCTAAACATTATAAATTGTTTAAATGGTAAAAATCCCATAATTTGGTCAATTAGCATGTCATTGATGAATCTAGAGACATTTTAAATTCTTTTCAATAGGTGTTTATCCAACATACATATAGAGAAGGTAATGGGATTACTGACTAGTTTACAAATAGGGGAGTCAAAAATGTTGGTTTCAATAATTGGTGTGGACATGAAGACCTCCATAGGGAGTTGATATTAAAAGTCACCAATGAAGGTAAAAATCATGTTAATAATACTTATCATATGGATGTTTTCCCTAATGTCTAAGGGGGACATGAAATTATTTTTTAGGAATTGGGGAATTAGGTTACATGAGCCTAACTTCAGATGTTCTATGAATAAGTTTCTAGAAAGGGAAGAGAGCCTTGAAGAAGACCAAATATTTTTACATGGATACAACCCTAATTAGTTGGAATGTGAGCACAAAAATGATAGAGATGGAAGTATAGATTGTAGTGTTGGACAGAGGAATTCAATGGGCCTACCAAAAAATGATTGAACCAAAGCTCCAATCAAAAGTAATAAATAATTAAAGAGTTTGATATGCCCTATAGGTTGGGGGTTTCATAGGTTTCATGGAGATAATTGAAGGTTTAAATAGACATCTCTCTATCCTATTCAATAATTCTTGGGAGGAGAGGTCTGTTACCATAAATGGGGTCATGATCGACATCACAGATGAGCTTATTTCTCATGTGATGGGTCTTGTAATTTAGGAGACCAATAGCTACTATACTCCTCGATAATTCAAGATAGATAAAGAGGAATTTTTAGGAAGATGATGAGTAGTTAGAATAACTCCATAATGGTTTTGATAGGGAATACCTTCTTAGACCATTTACTAAGGTAGATTTTCATCTTATTCAATATATTAATTTATAGGGTAGATATAATGTGGTGAGATGGTATATGTTTAGAATGATTAATTAATTTAGATATGGGATGTATTTTAGTCTACCTTTATTTATTCTCAAATCCATGGAAACCTCTATTCTAAAATTCAAAAATGGGAACTATTCTATCCTAAGACACAAGGGGGCAATCTTCCTTATCTTCAAATATTTCAAAGTTATGAACAAAATAATTCTTGAAATACCTCAAAACTAGTAAGAGAATCCAAAGGAGGGGTTAATGGATATAAGGAAGATCAATAAAGTCTATATTAAGTATCAAAGGATCATAATTAGGTCTTCTAGAAGTATGAAAAACTCTATTGAGAAAGAATTAGGCAAAAAAGGGAAAGAGGTCTTTAAAGAACAGGACAACATAAAAAAGTGCCTCATAAGTGCCTCTAAAACCACTGAACACAACAAATAAAATTAAGGGAAGTAGGGTCACAATATTTTATAGAAAATATAGGTCAAGAGAGGGGGGAAAAATTCATTGACATAGATAGAGATAGTGTGGAATTGGAAAAAAAAAGTAACAAGGGAGAGAAGAATAAAGAGAAGGATCAGGCATAGAAAAGGCATGAGAAAAAAAAAGAGAAGAAGGGTATTGAAATGGTGGAGAAAGGGGAGATATATTAGTCTCAAAAGGATAAAAATGTGGATTTCAGTCATCTCATAACTTTCCTTAATGACAAGGAAAATGTAGATAAAATAGTTGAAGAACTTAGTCTCCAGAAAGCTCTTATGAGGTGGTTCATGCATGAAATGATGATTCTAAAGAGCAAGTTGATTGTAATTCAATAGGAGAATAATAATTTATCTAAAACCTTGGTAGAGAGAGAGGATGACATCCATATTCAATGGTTGGACTTTAGAGTAGACTTAGTTGAATATGCCAATGAGAATCTACAAAACAAGATAAGTTTCTTGGTCAATTGTATTAAGGCTACAATGAATGAAGATATTCACAACATGGAAAATCTCAGGGCTCATCTTAGAGAATTGTTTGATCCTAGCTGTATTTGAAAAGGTAGGGTAAAATGGGAAAAAATTAGTAGTGTCCAACACAATATAGATCATGAAATTTTATTGATGTTGATAGATATGAATCTCAAGAAAATGAAGGCATGCTAGGAAGATGTATCTAGAATCCTGGAGTAGTATAGTTTTTATGTAGTTTCTAGGTTGTTTTGGGGCTATTTTGTAATTGTTTTTAAATTGTTTTATTTCTTATTTCTCATTTTGGTGTGGTTATCATTTTGTCTATTTTGTACTAGATCTTCTCCTAGGGTTTAGGGACCCTAGTTCAAAAAAATACCCTGATTTAACCTTAATAAAAAATGTAGCCCAAGCCTTGATGGTCATTATGGTAATATGTGGAAATAGGATGAGTGATGCCTTGAGAATGTTTTCCCAATCCTTAGCCATGATAACTAATTTTTTTAAAATATTTCATTCAATAACCATACTATTTGGAAAACTAAGTATCATATCAAGAGGGAAATTTATATCCTTTTCTTGATCTAACTTTTTGGGTTGAACCTTTTCTCGATCTATGTTTGATATTGGAAAGTATTATTTATATGATTGTTTCTTTGGTACCCACATTTAATTTTTTTGGTACATGTGCTTTAAGATAGGCACCTATAATGTGAATGGTTTTCTTTAGTGATGTATCGATTATAGGATCACCACTATCTTTGAGACATTGTATTTTATTTTGAAATGAAAAATAATCTATATAATGCCCATGAATTATATGCTATGAATAGTAGTATTTAGATATCCTTATAGGATGTGGAGGATGTGATTTGATTACTTTGTTTCAATGAAATCTCTTAGGATTTCACTTGGACTCTTAGCAACATTTTGGTCACTTTTATAATCACTTGTTTTGGATATATTATGTTTAAGATTTTCATTTAGATATGAAACCTTGTTTGTCACAACATTGCTAAGTGAGGATATAAACACATGATTAACACTACCATGTGTTGGGTTTTGGGTACATGGGAGCTAAATTTCCAATAATGTGATCTTTGAGCTGAATTATTTATTTTTCTTTTGTAACTCTTTTATTAATCTGCTCATAAGGATGATTTAATATTTTAGGTCCTCATAAGAACACACCCTAGGTACCTCAGTTTGAATATGCATACATAAAATTTATACCTTACCCCTTGAAGGAGTGATAGATTAGACCTAGTTAGAGGGATGATGGCTATCATCCTCCTTATTTTTAGGAGGAAGAGGTTAAATAGTACTACAATAATATTAGTATAGAGAAGTTTAAATTTTATATCAATTATGATCATTATTTGATTTGGTTGTTTTGAAGTGATAAGATTTTGAACCCCTTATAACATTAATTTATTTAATCAGAAATGAAACATAAAAATTAACAACTACCATTATGTATTGTATAATGAAGTAACTAAGAGATGTATCCATATTGAAAATGATTTTAGAAAAGATAAAATTCTAAATTTTAAATTTTGAACACTTTGAATTTAGTAATCAAAATTTGGATAAAAATAAACCATGAAACCCTAGGTCAATCAAAGTTTTGAGACCAAGGGTTAAGGTCACCACAATGTACCAAATGAAGATATATAAATATAAAATGATTGACTAAGAAATTCTTGAATCTGAAATAGGTTTTGTAAAGAAAATAGGAAATAAGATAAACCTAGAAAAATAGGGAAATAAAAGTATAATGTATGGCCTGTAGTTCTAAATTTACTATAAATAGTAAAATGCTAAATTTGATAAATATGTACAATATTTTGGGAAAAGAGAGGCTTTTTTATATATCAACATAATTATTTAAAAAAATGTGTGAAATTTGAAATTTGATTTATTATGAATCATAAAAATTCCAAATAAAGCGGAATGCTTTAGAGGCAAAACCCTAAAATATGGCCAATAAAGGATCAAAAAGTTTGATAAAATAAGAAATTATTTCAGATACCTAAGAGTGTTTTTTGAATAAAACATTATTTTTTATGAAACCTAGAAATTAATTTCAACATAAGCACACCATTTTCCTTATCTACCATATTTACTAAAAATAATAAATTGAAAAATCCATACTAAATTTTTGAAGACCAAAAGAGGTTTATTATTATACCAACTTGATTAGAAAAATCCTCTAAAGAAATTTAAAATATATTTTTTTGGAGATAGAAAGACACCAATCAAGTAATAATCAACTTGAAAGTGTATGAACATGAATCCCTTATGACTAAAGGAGGGTAAAACCTTAGGTTAAAGTTTTATATCTAAAAATACATAAACAAAATTTGAAACCCTAGGAAGCTTGAAATCCCTAAATCATAATTTTATTGTATTCACATGAATCAAGTTCACAAAATGTTTAACCCTAAAAATCTAGATTAGTGAATCTAGGGTTAAAGGGGATAGAGGTAGCTTAGGTACAAGGGTGATAAATTATCTCTATAGTAGGCCAATTAAATTCTAAACTTAGTTATGAAATATAATGAATTTGTTAAACTGATATAGTCTAAAAATAGTAAGTACAACTATGCTAAATATGGAAATGACAAAGAGACAAGGTACTTAACTAGTTTTTATTCTAACACAAGTTTGGATCTAGAACAAGTAGGAAGTAGACTAAAGAGGATTTTAGAATAGTAACCAAATTATGAATTGAATGCCTATGGATCTATATACACTAGCTTCATCCTCAGATGGTTGCATTAATACTACCATCCAAACCACATGCAAGTATCATGTATGTAATATCTATTAGAAAAGGACGTGACCACTTGGATACTTTTGGGTTTGTCTTCACCTTCTCTCTAGTGTATTAAGATTCGGGTCATGGAATGTCTCTCCTTATGAATATACAAAACCCTAGTTATTCATATTCATAGAAACCTTGGAAAAAATGGGTTAGTGGGCACATGGTGTAAGATGACCCCAAATACCCATCTATTAATGAGTATTGCATACATATCTAATACTTATAAGAGGGCCTCACACTAATGTATTTATCTCTTAAGTGTTGGCTTGTGTGTAAATCATGAAATATATACAAATCAAGTAAAATAGTGACCTAGCTTATAACTTGACAAACTAGGTTCTTAGGCTACTCCTTCAGTAATTCATTCCTATAGATGTGCATTCCTTATGACTGATATGGAAATAGAAATAAATAGAGAAGCTTTTCTCAATTGAATGCTCTTTGGTATGAATTTTAGGTGAGGAATGAATGATTAAATTATTGTGAATATATATAAATAATATCAAGAAATATATCACATTAAGTCACTTAGGCCAAACATTAGGATATGTTTCATTGAAAACTTAGATGGCTTTAGGGCACTAGACACTTGCATCAGGGTAGGCTTGTAGTGTCAAAATAGAGGTTTAGGAATGACACTTGTCTTTCGATAGTTATAAAATAGGTATAGGCTTATAAATCTAGGGGGATAAGATAAACAAATTTTAATCATATTTGGGTAAGATAGAAGGTCTAAATAATCAAAATTAGACTAGTTAGACCATGAGATAGGCTAAGGGGCATAAGATAGAGTAAGTGTAAGACTTATAAAAGTGGTAAAGGTTTAGAACTAAGAGGGAAAAAAAGGTTTGAGTTTCCCAAGTGTACAAGACTGAGGTACTATACAATCTATAAAATATCATTTATATTTACCCCCCTTTAATCTAAGAATGAAATTGTTATTTTAAATGAGAAGAAATGTGTACTTAGGTGTGTATTACACACCTTGCCTTTGAATGATTCCAAATTGAGTGATTTTTATGTGACTAAAATGCAACCAAGATCATGTCATAGTACATAATCAATGCAAATAATTTGAAATTTAAAGTATTGAAAATATTGACTATGTATCATGCAACTGCCCTACCTATTGACACGTTAATTTGAAAATATTATCATTGTAAATATATAAAATTTATATTAGGATAAATATACTAATCTAAAAAGTGTACATATCTAAGGAGATAGAGATATATTGGAAGGAAAATACCCCTAAACTTGGAGAAAAGGTGAGTTGGCACCTAATAGTTGAGATCAGCTCAACCATGCAACCCAATCATACTTATAACTTGATGAGCATGCGTGAAAAATTTCAATTCATAAAATCAAAATGGTGAGTCTGGATGATATAATCAACTCTAACCTAAAAAATTGAAAAAAATGAGTGATTTAATCATCTCAACCATACCAAAAGTGAACTAACTACTATAGTAGATTGGCTCAATATAATTCATCAGTATCCATCCTGTTGGGTGATGATAGTCCCTAAGAGTGTTTTGAACTATGAAATTGATTTGGATTTTGAAATATTAGGCACATATTTCATAACATATGCACCTTAGATATGTCTCATGCTGAAACTATATATAACAATGATACCAATGTATATAATTCTACCACAACTATGAATTTGAATTATATAACTATGTACTTTGACCAATTTTAAAATTGTATAAGTGTGGATCACATACTTATAAAGCATTCCCACACTATATATGGATAAATATGAAAAATTAAATAAGTTACAATATGGATGACATGTTTTTAAAACATTCCCCAACAAAATTTGGGTGTGTTAAATACTGAATGAGTGTGGAGAATATGCTTCCAAAGATTGCCCCCACTAAATCTTAAAATTATGTCAAATACTGAATAAGTGTGGAGATCATGATTCTAAAGTATCCCCCCAATAAATTTGGGTGCATAAAGTATGTAATAAGTGTGTAGAACATTATTCTAAAGCATGCCCCCATTAAATCTAAGAATTGTGTCAGATACTAAATATGTGTGGAGAACATGCTTCCGAAGCATGCCCCATTGAATTTTAAAATTATACCAAATGTGGAGAACATGAATTTATGACATGCCCCCATTTATATGCCCCACCCCCATTTGAGGTGAGGAAATAATATAAACTAGTATTTACTTCACCTAAAAATGATAAAACAACTGTAAAATCTATGAATGGAACCATGTAGCATATAAAAGAACATGTCTAGGTAAATGTAGCATTGAAGTGCATAGAAAAATATGAACATATCAAATAATAATATGCATGATAAAAATCATGGAAATGTATAGATAATAATATAACAAGCTCAAAAATAAAATAATCACATAGACAAAAACACTCAAAATAAAATCAACATACAATGGTTCTTAGAGATTGCAAACAAGGGGCATGTGCAAATGCCACATAATCGAAGAGATATGACTGAGTAAAATATCCAACAATAAAATAATGTCATGTTCAAATGTATATAAAAAAAATAATGACATAATCTAATATTAATTAAATAACATATAGGCATGGGGGTCTAAAAAAACATATTAAAATGCTTAAACAAACAATACAATAGTAAAACAAGACACTCAAGAAAGTGCATAAAGGAAAGCATATGCAACCAGTATAAAGCATATCATAGTATCCCATGGATAAAATGTGTTAGTAAAAAAATTCAAGTGTATAACATAGCAATTACCCTGTGAAATCTATAATCATAGATAAAGGCATGTGAGAGTATGTAAGCGATCAAAGATGATAATGAAGAGACCATAAAATGATATAATATGTGTATCTAAATCAAAGAAAGTAGACTCAACCAATGTCCATATGACATGAGTAGAGAGAAGGCCCAATATCCAATAAATAATAGATCATGTATTTTTGTATTCCTATATCACACTAAAGTATAAGTGTGACACCCATGTGTATGTAGATAACTAGTATGCTTTCCATCAACATGGACCTAACACATAGATGCCAAGGAGCCTATAGAACACGTAGATACCAAAAATATTTTTGTATTTTTTAGTATTTTTGAATATTTGAAACTAGAAATACTATCCTATGATCCTATCCAATTGATGAGAATCATCAAGGATGTGGTGAATTTATAACCCATCCTAAATGAGATGTGCCATATGCATGCATAGCATAATCAGAAAGTGTGTCATGCTTTTTTTGTAAGTTTGTATTTGGTATATTTATTGTGGAGTTATTTTACTTTGGTTTTAGTAACCATGGTTTGCCAAAATTTGCATTATTTTTAGTAAAAAATGGACAAATATTCAAACTAATAGATATTGATTCATATCCAAGTGTGAAATTACATTAAATAGATCTAATACACAAATCAGATATAGTATATTTATTCACATGTTCCATACCATGTACCAAGATATAAATAATTAACATGTACATATATTGAATTTAAAATTTGGGTTAAGTATAATATTTTTACCTTTCTTTCCATCTATGTAAGGTTCAATGATCTAATTCTTTGAGGAATGATTGGCAATTTCTTCATATGAAGACACACATTTGACATTACCCTTTTAGGTTTTTTTTCTCTTTTTATACTTTTTATTTTTGTCTCATGTTTTGATCTTCTTGGTGTTTAGACAATATATCTTGTTATATTTTTCCATTTATCTTGGATTTTATTTCATTTGTAGGATCTTATTATTTTGTATTGGCCAAATGTATCTTTGAATGATTTACATTAGTACTACCAATACAACCCAAGATTTGATGGACATTCTAGTCATATGTGGAAATAAGATGAGTGATGCCTTGGGAATACTCTCCTAATCCTTGACCATGATAACCAAAGTTTTTTAAATACTTCACTCCAAAACCATACTATTTAGAAAATTTATTATCATTATTAAGAGTTTAATTTTTATCTTTTTCTTGATCTGATTTTTTTGTGTTGAACCTTTTCTTGTTCTATGTTTGATATTGGCAACTATTTTTGATATGAACTTTTCTTTGGTACCCACATTTATTATTTTTGTACATGTGATTTATTAGAGGTACTCATAATTTGAATGATTTTCTTGAGTGATGTATCAATTATAGGATCACCACTATCTTTGAGACGTTGTATTTTTTTTTGTAATACCTATATATATAGCTTACCCCTTGAAGGAGTGATATCTTAGACCTGGTTAGAGGTATGTTAATTATCACCCTTCTTAGGGTTAGTAAGAAGAGGCCCAATAATAGTACCATAATATTGATAAAGATAAGTTTGAATTTTAATCAATTATGATCATTCTATGATTTTATTTTTTTGAAGTAATTATATTTTGAACCCCTTATAGCATTAAATGATTAAATTAGACATGAAACATAAAAAGTAACAACTCATTATGTAGTGTATAATGAAGTAACTAAGTGATGTATCCATATTGAACATGATTTTGGAAAAGATAAAATTTTGAATTTTGAATTTTTAACACATTGAAATAAATAATTAGAATTTGGAAAATAGCAAACCATGAAATCCTAGGTCAAATAGAGTTTTAAAACCAAGGGTCAAGGTCACCACAATGCATCAAATGAAGATAAATCAATATAAAGAGATTGGATAAGAAATTTTGGAATATGAAATGGGTTTTCCAAGAAAAATACTAAATAATATGAACCCAGATAAATAGGGAAATAAAACTATAATGTATGGCTTGTAGGTTTAAATTTACTAAAAATAGTAAAAAGCTAAATTTGAAAAATCCGTACAATATTTTAGAAAACAAAAATTGGTTTTTGTATATGTCAACATAATTATAAAATATACATGGAATTCTAAATTTTATCTATTATGAATCATAAAAATACTAAATAATGTGGAATACTTTTGAGGTAAAACCCTAAAATATGGCCAATCAAGAATTAATGAGTTTGATAAAATAAAAATCTATTTTAGATATCTAAGAGAGGTTTTTGAATAAATTATTATTTTTTATGAAACACATAAGTAAATTTCAACATAAATACACAATTTGCTTGATATGCCAATATTTATTAAAAATAATAAATTGCACAAATTGAAAAATCCATACTAAACTTTGGTGAATAAAAGGATGTGTTTTATTATACCAACCTAGTTTGTAAATACCTATAAGGAAATTTTATGTATATTTGTTTGGAGGTTGAAATATTCCAATCAAGGAAGAAATAACTTTTAAGTGTATGCACACAAATACAATGTGACCAAAGGAGGGTAAAACCCTAGGGTAAAATTTTAGATCTTAAAATCCATCAGACAAATTAAAAACCTAGGATACTTGAAATCCCTAGATCATAATTTTTTTGCATTCACATGAAATGGGTTCACCAAATGTTTAACCCTAAAAATATTGATTATGGAATCTAGGGTTAAATGGGATAGAGATAGCCTAGGGTACAAGGCTAATAAACTATCTCTATAGAAGGCCAATAAAATTCTAAATTCATATATAACATATACTAAATTTTTTAAACTAATATAAGATAAAAATAGTAAGTACAAATATGCTAGATATAGAAATGAAAAATATACAAGGTGCTTCACTAATTTTTCTGCTAACATAATTTTGTATCTAGAATAGTAGGAAGTAGATTGAAGAGGATTATAAAATAGTCACCAATTTCTAAATTAAGTGGCTATGGAGCCACAAACACTAACATTAGCCTTGGATGATTTCATCAATGTTATTTTATGAACTAGACATGTGTTATATATAAAATATCTATTGGAAAAAGATGTGACCACCTAGATGCTTTTTTGGTTGTCTTCATATTCACTTTAGTACATTCAAATTTAGGTCATGGATAATTTCTCCTCGTGAAAGTACAAAACCCTAGTTATTCATCTTCATAGTGACCTTATAAAAATGGGTAAGTAGGTATATAGTGTCAAGATAACCCCAAAGACCCCTATGTCAATGAGTTTTACCTACATAAATAATAATCTAAAGAGGGCCTTAGATTGATGAAGTTATCCTTTAAATGTGGGCTTGTATGTGAATCTTGCAATATGTGGAAAGCAAGTACAATAGTGACCTAGATTATAACTTGGAAAATTAGGCTCTTAGGATTCTCATTTTGTACTTCATTCTTGTAAATGTGTATTCCTTAAGATTCATATGGAAATAAGAATAAATAAGGAAGCTTTGCTTAATTGAATGTTATTTAAATGCTATTTGGTATGAATTCTAAGTGAGGAATGAATGAGGAGTGATTATAAATATATACCAATCCTATTAAGAAATATCTTACATTAAATCAGTTATGCCAAGCATTAGGATAGGGCATTAGACACTTACATAGGGTAGGACATAGTGTCGATGCAAGGGTCAAGGAATGACACTTGCATCCTAATAGTTTGAAAATAAGTAAAAGATTAAAACTTGAAAGGGTATAATATAAGCATATTTTAAGCATTCTAGGAAATATATAAGGTTAGGGTCATCAACATAAGACTATTTAGACTAAGAGATAGTCTAGGGGCATAAGATAGAGTAGATGCAATACTTCTGAAAGTGGGAGAGGTTCAAAATTGATAGGAATATCCAAGGTCTTAGTTTTCTAAGTTACAAGATTGAGGTGTTATATAATCCATAAAATATCATCTACACTACTATGATCGATCTTACATTCCTAATCATAACTCCCCTCTATTAGGGATTCACATTCTTATAAACCTAGCTCATCACTAGTGTTGGGTGGCTAATCAAGAGTGCACCACATCTAGATATCTTATAAATCTATCTATACATCATACTAAAATTTTTAGGTTATCAACTACACCACTTCACATGTTCCTTAATATCCCTAACTATGGGTTGTTAGCAATAGATAAATAATCAATTCCCTTGTCCTTGACCAAAAATGATACCAACAAACCTATCATGACCATATAAATGTTAGGGTTATAAAATTATCAACTAACACCAACCACACCTCCTACTTGGAATTTGTATTAGATACCTCCTCATCAATAAAATACTCACCTTATCTCCAAGTATGTGATGTATCTATAGCCTCTTAAAAATTTAATGCATGCAATGTTACGGGCATGCCCCAAAACCTATATACATCATCGAGGGTGTTATTCTAAAACTTATGGAAACTAAAAGGTGTTTCATTCTAAATCACAATGGGTAAATAAATCACAAGAAAATTTCTTGGATAAGGTAAAAAATTCCACATGAGCAATCCTCCATATACAATCTCAATCAAATAGGGTAATCTCATTATTGATCAATAAAGTAGTCACTCAATGAAACCACCCCTGATCTCGGGTTGGTATCCAACTCAAGTAGGTCCACTACATCTTTAAAAAATAAGATTTGATCAATTTAAAAATTCTAAAATCAATTACAATGTTGTTATGGTGAAACCATCACTTTATGTATGGGTGATTATGAAATTGTCATAGCAGGTGCATAGCTACTAGTTTATGCAGACTAGTGGTCATGTAATTATCATGGTGGTTGTTAAAATTATGACATAGTTGTGAAATAACTATTCTACATAGACATGTGGTTGTGTAATAGTTTTGGAAATTTCATAACCACTAGTGCAATTTCATGATTGTTGGTTTGCATAAACTAAAAGTCTATCCCACACTAACATTTATGTTTTTCCCTCCCCTGAAACACAAAATCACAAAAAATGCAAAGTATTATCTAAATTTTTAAAAGATCACATTTTCTTAGTCACCTAGCTACATTAGACATTTTGACTACCATTTTATCAGATCTATCCTAGATGATTTTCCAAGAAAATCTAAAAAACCTAAGGTTTTAAAAAAAATGGAAAAAATTATCATGTCCTTTAGCCCCAACTACTACCACTAATGCCATTATCAGCCCATGTATACAATTTGTATATATCTTCTCTACCCACAAATCAATCAAAGATGGACTAGAGCTTAAAATTTGGAAAGTAGGAGAGTGAAAATGATTTCTAAATTTAGAATAAACTTGTATTTATATTAACTTCTATTTTATTGTTTTATTCTAAAATTACCTTTTTTTTATTATAGTTTATCTTATATACTTTATTTTTCATGTACTTTGATGAATTTGTAAGTTTTATAGGAATATAGTAATATGGGGTGACCTAGGTAGTATCCTTCCCCTAAACCAATGATAAGATTTTTTATTTTTATTTTTTCTATTTGTCAAAAACATTTATTGTTATGTTTGGATCCCATTTTATATTTTCAAGTTGACATATCTTTTCCCAGAATTGAGATTTTCCACCCAATGGGATAAAATGGATAGTATTTTCATCCCTTGTGAGTAAGATAAGTACTCTTATCTTACATTTCAAGTAAACAATGTGTTTTTGATTCTTTTTATTTACTACACTTGATTTCCATCTTTTGGTTCCAAGTGGTGAGGTGTCTCAACTATATTTGCTTCACTACATAGGTAATAAAGGTATGTTATCTAACTTTCCATTTCAATGGGATGTACCACTTATTGGGAAAGGAAACCTAGCCAATTCATAATAGGGATCCTTCCTAGGGGGAATAAGTAGGCAACTATTTTTTTGTATAATGAAACATTAAACAATATAATGATCATGTAATGATATCTAAAAAATAATAACAACCCCATATCCATGTTTTCCACATTTTCCCTTTTTACTAATTTCTATACCTTTTGTAACTATAATTTTTTTAAAGATGACTCTACAATTTTTAAGCATAGAAGTTTCATGGTGTATGTAAAAATTATCTTGGTAGTTTCATAATCGTACAATAGTTTTTGCAACTTCCATGTTGGTTCCCTTAACCAATACGGTGATTGTGAAAACCACCAAAGTGGTTTTGTAAACTACAATATTATCTCATTAACTAGTATCAATGTTTTAAAGCCACCACTTTACTTAAATTGTTGATTTGATCAGTGTTTTTGGGACTATCCATGAAACTCAAAAAACATACATTTTAAAATGTTTTTTCTTATTCATTCATCCTCCTCATCCCAATTATCTCCTAATTAACCAAGTTAGCTCCCAATCAATCCAAGTTAACTCTAAAAAAATCTTAGTGAAATCCTAATCAATCCTAATGAACTCCTAATTACCCCAATTACCCCAATTACCCCATTATTTATAAATAAGCTTGTTTAAAATGAAATTTGGAAGGAAAGATTGAAAAATTGGATTTTATTAGAATTTTTGGAAAAATATCAAGAAGATACAGTCCACACTCTACTTTTTCCTTAAATATCAATAATAAACCTTCTATAATTTTACTTTCACTCTTCTTGCATTTGGATTAGATAAATTTTAGGAATGGATAGTCTGTCTTGCATTATTTTATTAAATCTTAGACACATACCTTTTGCATTTTCCATTCACCTTGCTTTCATTTCGAGTGTAAAATTCATAACAAATAACCCTACACTCTATCATTTATGAGAGTCATACACAACATTATTGTATTTTACCTTCATTCTTTTCTTTCAATTTCATTTTGATTCACTCCTCTTGTTGAATAAAACATCCCTGGGTAAAATTAATAAATTTCATAGAGGTAGTAGCTTGAATATTTTAATATATATAAAAAACAACACACTTCCAATCTTCCATATAAATTTTGATAGGTTGGATTTTATTTTTTATTTTTCCCCCTACCTTTTTCTTATATTATATTTATTTTTTAATTTGTTTTAAATAAAATTACAAATGAAATAAAATTCTCTTAAATAAATTCTATAAATATTCTCAAATTTTAAATTGTATTATCCTCTAAAAACTCAATAGATTGTATAAGTCTCAATTAATATTTATCTATAATATCACCCCTAGTTCTCCATATAAACAAGCTTATAATAGAGTATTTACTTATTCTTAAGTGTATGATTTTCCATTTCTTCAAATTTATACAACCTCTTTGTGCATGTAATAATTTATTTATTTCTTCATAGATTTTGTTTATGCATGTGATAAATTCTTTTGATTTTATTGAATTTGTCCTCCTTGTGAATAATCAATCTTCCTATAATTATTTTATTTCTTCTTCCATACCCATACATTTATCCATGAATACATGGCTCTTAACTCAAAATAAATTGCCTATATTGGTTCCCATATATTCCAAACCTTCCTAAGTGTCATTTATTTACTTATTTTATATTTTAATAATTTAATTATTTGTTTTATATTTCTATAAATATAAAAATTAATTTATTATTGTCTTATACCCACAACAAAATTTCCAACAACAACCCAAACTTGCATGCCATTACTTCTTGACAACTTTCTTCTCATTTTTTCACCCATAGTTTAAAACATTGATTTTCATTTTCATTACCAATGATACATTTGAGTTATTGTGTTGAACCTTTGATCTAATTTATTATCAATAAAATTAGAGAATATAATTAAATCAAATTAGAACACCATTATATCCAACAAATTAATTTTATATTCAACCTTGTATATTCAAATCATTTCATTTTCAGTTTGCATTCTTCTAAAAATTTGAAAATATAAAAGAAAAAATAATTGACTTAATTCTCATTTGTATATCAAATATAAAAATTATAAAAAAATAATTTAGCTATGGATTTCCAAAAATTAATTAATTTCCATTTGCATATCAAATTTAGAAATAAAAAAGAAAAAATCATTTATTTTCATTAATAACATTGCACCTTTTATTATTTGCATTCATAAGTCATTTTTAAAAACTATGTGTGTGTGTGTGTGTGTGTGTGTGTGTGTGTGTGTGTGTGTGTGTGTGTGTGTGTGTGTGTGTGTGTGTGTGTGTGTGTGTGTGTGTGTGTGTGTGTGTGTGTGTGTGTGTGTGTGTGTGTGTGTGTGTGTGTGTGTGTGTGTGTATTTTTAGAATTTAGTTAGTATGCAATTTCAATCATAAAAACATTGAAAAGACAAAAAGTTAATTTGTTTACTTCCAACATTGTGTTTTATTTCAATCCATTAGTAAATGGTAGTTTTTTTTTTTGGTCATTTGAAAATTGTTTATTTAATTTCATAGGAAACACATTTACATTCACCATTGGAATATTTCATCTCATAAAATATTAGTTAGTAAAAAATCTCAAATAAACATTAAGAAAATCAAAGTTAGTTGAAACATCACTTGACACATGCATTTTGAAATCCTTGGATGACCTCTAAAAACAAGTACATACACACATGTTAGGATCTTTTCCACATGTATCCACCCTATTTCTATAAAAAACAAACAAAGTAACAGTGATTTTTGTCTCTTAATAGAAGTATTTTGTTCAACTCCACTCCCATATCTGATAATTAGTCAATTTGAAGCCTTCAATGAACAAAATAGGCTATTGAAAGAAAAACTAACCAAATAAATTTATTTTTTATCCCTCCATTAAGTCAACCTGCACATTTTATTCAATTATTCATCATCATGTCTAGCCTCATACCATTTTATTTCACTTTTATGAGTGACATTGTCTAGATGAGACCAACCCAATTGAGTTGGTTAAATTTTGCAAGTAATTCAACTTAACTTATCTCCATTTATAGAAATTGATAGTGATCAAGATTTATGCCACTTAATTATCTTAGAGTTAGGATATTTTAGAGATATCATTGTTAGATAATTATCTAACCTAAATAAACCTTTTGAAAAAAATGAAAGACTATTAGTATAGAATAGAGTTCCTATTGAGATGCATAGTTAATAATATTGTTAGGCTATCTCAACCAATTGAACAAGATCATCCCATTCAACAAGTTCAACCCATTATATAGATAACTACTTTAATTAACCCATCATTCCTTTTGGTTTACTTAGCCTGACCTTGGGAAGTTGAGTTTGTAAGTTTAGCATGTTTCTTTCCATGTGCATAGTTTCCTTGGTAATATTTTACTTCTAGTATTTTATTGTTCTTACTTTTTCTTGAAATTTCATCATAATATTACATCTACTTATTTTGGTCATTAAAAATTTTACTTATAAATGTATGTAGGATTTAGCACAAATTTAGAGACATGAGACTTTATAATGGCATCTTCATATATTTAGGAAAACCATGACATAAAACAAATTTAAAGATATATATTTCATACATGTGTGTCATTATATTTCAATAAAAACTAGGTGTATCCTTTTTATTTATTTTCATTCTATATTTTAGAAGATCATTGTTATGGGAAATTATCCACATGTAAATTTCCTTTTAGGTTTCAAGGTTCATTAGAGTTTACTATGGAAGCTTCATGAGGCAAAAAACTTTGAATCCAACCTTTGTCTATTCTCATTTGATATGTATTATAGTAAAATATGTATACATATAAAAATGACCCAAAATAATTTGTTATATTTATAAATTTTAATTGTTCATAGGTACACATGTGTTTATTAATAATTGGTTCAGATTAGTCTCATTCTAGCACATTTTACATGTTTTTTTTTTAACATCATTTCCCCTCCCTCTTTATATGTCCTCTTCCCATGTTATTATATATTTATATGGTGTTTACCATATATGTATGATGCACATATATGGGAACCATAAAACATATAGTATACATTTATGTGGCCCATAAGTGTACGTTGTATGTTTATAGGGATAATAAACATACATTGATGTGATGGGCCATTCTCACCTATTCAAGGTTTATTGAGGATAATGGTGTTGGAAGTAAAATGACTAAGAGGTGGGGGGAAGGGGGGCATGGGTGGGGTGAATTAGTCTTAAAAACTTTAAATAAATTCCATTTAAACATACATGAATCTTTCTAACAAGCATGTACATCTTATCAAGCATAAGTACCTAATCATAAGAACATGAAACACATGAACACAATGTATATGTGGGAAAAATTTAAATGGGATAAAACCCACTAATGATAAAAATGGACTATATTCATATGATACAAACATTAATATTTATTGAAGCACCAATTCTACATGGAGCACCAACCCAACCTAGCTAGGCACTAACTCAGCTAGGCTTTAGAAAGTACCCACTTGAAAGGAGGCACCAACCCCCTAGATGATTCAACACCACCTAAGTCTCCTGATATACTTGATCACCTTCAAAAAAAATTATTACTCATATAACATATGATTATCTTATTCCTTATCTCTTCACACACTTCTACACCTCTTAAACTAGCTTCTAGCCTTCTTTGCTCAAGTATCTATCTTCATAGCAAGATTAGGTCTTTTGAAATTAATCCTCATATACAAAAATTATGTATATATTCACAATTTATTTTTATGTTATGCATGAAATATTGATTCTCACAAATTTTATATATCATTTTCATGTTCTCCACTCTCTCTAAGACACCAAAATGGGCTTGATTAGCCTTACTTTTATACAAGACACTTGATCATATCCTTCTTAATCAACCACACACATCAAATATCTTGGGTTTGACATGTAAAAAATATTATCATATTATAATAACACACTTCAATAATAATTTAATCACATATGAGGTTGGCCATATCTCAATTGGCCCTTACTCCTCCTTTAGGTCTTATGGAGACCTAATAGGCCTCCTTAGCAACATGTTACCCTTTGATATTTCTTAAAGCATATTAAACACATAAAATAGTATGAAAACATCATGTTCCAATAAAATATACCTTATACAACTTAAATTTATGTCCACAACACCTTTTAGGTCCAATCACCATTTGAACCCTCTTCTCAAATCACTATTCACAATAGGCTTGTGCATACACAGAGAATATGTCTTGAACAACTGAAGCATAAACACACTTTTTACAAAAAAACCACATAAAAAATCACATATACAGAAACATCATGACCTTATGTTCATCACACACTTCATAATATGTTTTAACTTAGGGTATACAAGCTCAAACTCTTCTCTGCAAGATGTTCACTTAAAACTACCAACTATCTTGAAAACATAGTCAAGGAAAAATGAAATTTTGACACTTGATTGAATATATTCAAGGGATTTTAATGAATTGAAAATATATTATAACATACTTATAATAACCTCCATAAAAAATTATTATAGGTACTAATGGAAACTATTGGTCTTGTAGACCAATCCATTGACCTTCTCTCTCATAGATTCCACTCAGCCAGATAAGCCATTTTGGCTTCAATGTTACAACCTCTTAAAATGAATTAAAATATTATGAAAATAATTAATAAATAAATCAAGTAAAAAATAACATCATAAAACACTTTAATCCATCACTCATACATGAAAACACATTAGGAATCATCTTCTCACTTCTGCCTGATTTTCCTATTATCTGCACCATTAGGTCTGTTAGCACTTGGCCAACTTTGATCACCAAATTTTCACACATAATATCTATAACCTATCCATAAACCTTCATAAAAAATAAATACAAATCTCACAGTTTGAGATTCATCCATTTAAAATTTTTGACTAGATCAACTCTACCTATTATAACAAATCTCTAAAAAATAAGCACTTTCCTGTAGGATTTGCTCACTCACCTAGAAACCAATCACACCTAGAGATACTTGGGAGAGTTTAATACAACCTAAAATCACTTAAATTTCCATATAAAACTATTATTATCTCTTTAGAACAAGATCTTCAACATTGGGTCATTGTTAGGGTTCTTTGAGGGTTTAGACCATCTTCTAGTCTTAACGATAATTAATAAATCTTAGCTCCCAATTATAGAAAAAATTATGAATTTGGGATAAAACACTTCCTCATATACCATGAACATATTATATCCTCATTATAAATTTTCATGTGCCAATCATCACTTGAAAAACCTTTTTGAGTAGACAAATCTTCATTATGTGCACTTGAGAGCTCTTTCTTCTAAACCATGACCCGAAACTTTATACACATTATTAAAACAAATTAAATCACATTTTTCAATGATCACCTACTCACCCATGACTTTTAAATTAATCTTTATACCCAATTTGGCTACCATCTCTCTTTTTTCTTTCTATGCCTTGACCTGCAAGTCTCATTAGGCCTTGAATCTGACCTTCTAGCCACTTTATAGGCTTTACCACGAAACTCTTTTGTGTTTTAATACTTATTGTGTATGATAAATAAACATAATACACTAAATCTTATTTGGATCTTAAATATATAATATTTATGGTTCATTCATAGCATCATCAAAGCTCAACTAAGGATCTTCATAACTTAGAGCATCTTCAGAGCTACTTATAGATCTTCAAAACATACAACTTCTTCAGAGATCACTCATTTCATCATGATACTTGAACATAAATTCTCAAAAGTTTAAATTCTATCATTTATTATTTGTAACTTCAATAGAATGTCTTCAGAGCTAACAGGTAGATCTTCAGATCTTCATAGGTCACTATGTTCTATGCTGAGTCTTCATATCAGGCATAAAAACTTCACACTCCATGCATCTTTACTAGATGAAATTAGACATAAATTAAATCATAATTTTACTTTAATGACATTATATTGACATCAATAACACTACTTATTCCAATAACTCAACAATCAAGGACAATGCTCAACAATTTGCCCCTTTGTCATTGATGGCAAACACACTTAAAAGACTATGTTAACCACTATTGATGACAATCATCTCTTAGACCTGGTTCTTGCCTTTTCCAACCCTTTATGATCTTGCCTTTTCTCACCCTTTTTTTATCTTTCTCCCCTTTTGACATTAATGACAAAGGTCTTCCATAACTATCATCTCTTTTAGAATGAACTTAGATTACAAGACCAATTCAACATAAATCAAGCTTAGTTAACAACATGAATAATTCCCACTCAAACCAATCATCCACCATTATTCTATTAACATTAGACATCAAAGGTCACCTATTGTGACTTTAATCATACTTTCTTCCTTTGAACTGATATAACCTCTTAAAGACACTAGATGATACATATTTTTTAGAAACTATGGCAACCACCTATGACAACCATTTTTATAAACTTCTCTTAATCAGATCACTCTCCTAGATGATCCATTAAAAAATAAAAAGACATAGTCTATGAATAATCTTAGACATAATATCTCCTTAACTCCATGCATATCAAAATCAATCACTTTCTTGATAAATAACTCAGAGCTACCAAGCTCCCCCTTAGACCAAACATGTCTCCTTTAAATGAACTTAGAAACTCAAGATCACTTACCTTATTTGTCATCACTAAAGAAGATCAAAATCTTGATCACACACTAGGCTACCACACTCTTGAAATCAACTATAGAAATAGATACTCTCAATTCATCTTCATAGATCAAGATCAACTACTCATACAAATAGATATCAAAAGCTGCCTCTTAAATACCAATTGTCTACAATTTCACTTCAAATACATGATAACAGCCTTAGATATCTCATCATGCTTCCTACTACACTTAAAACCATAGAGATACCAACATAAGGATGGATAATATCCATCTTCATCTCCTTGATTTCAACATAGAAAACTTGGGATCTTCTTAAAAAAACCTTCTTTAACTGTAACCTCATGCTTTTGTTGATAGAAGAATGTCTTCATGAATATTAATTAAGTCACACTTTTTCATAGGGAACTAAAAAATCATGAATTCAAGAGATTCCCAGATCTCCATACTCTCACAAGACTAAATATTCTTCAACATCATTCTAGTCTTGCTTGGCACTATAGGCTTGATCTCATCATCAACCATTTGATTATCAATGTGAGCTGAAAACAAACATTTTCGACTTGATTTCACACTTGAGACATGCTCTATCTCAACAATAATTCCACTTGAGCTTGTAGACTGATCATGACTTATCCTTACTACTTTTGGTTTTCATACATTTATTTGCCTTATTTCTTGCACTCTAGGAGCTCCAAACTTCCTATTTTAACTTGATGACTTTCCAACTCTGTTAGGATAGAATCTTGACATGTGTCCTATATTATTATAGTTGTAACATACCAATTTATACATATCATTTGACTAACGTGAATTGTGACTCCTTCCATAGTTCCATAGTTTTATTAGTACTAGTTCTTGGATTCTCTTCTACATTCTCTTGATTTATGACCAAATTGACTCTATACAAAACAATAACCATTGAAATAACTAGCATACATTATCTCATTAGGCTATCTGATAGTTATTTTCATGTTGACCTTCTTGTCTTCAACAATATTTTTCTTGACTTGAGGTGCCTCCTTTTGGTATTCTTTGAAACTAATACCTATCTTGTCATTTATAGACTTTTGAATACCCAAGATATCATCTAAAACCTCAAATATTTTTAAAACTTCATAAAGGTCCTCACTTTGCTAGATGCTTGATTCAACTAAGCTTTTAGAGATTCTATTTTAGTTTCATATTTGATGCAATCTTCCTCTTTAGCCTTTATGATTACATTGACTATATCTATCTGAGCCTCAACTTGACTAATAATATCATCATACTCCTTGGAAGTGTTTCTTAGCCTTTCCTCAAAAAAACTAATCTACTCCTCATAGTACATAACTAATGACCTAAGTTTGTGATTATTTATTATTTGAAACTTCAACTCATCTAGGGAACTTAACAACTCTACCTTGAGATTCACTATTGCTTCTCATTCTTCGCTATCATAGTATACTTCTTCATCTGATTCTATATCAACCATAATCCCTTTCCCATTTGAGAAATCCTCATTGCTTGATTCTATGGTCATAAAAAAGGTTTCATTGTTGTCATGTTCAAGTTAATTACTACCATCATCACTATCAAATGTGCTTGAATCACTTACATCAGATAAGCTGTCTTCTTTAGTATAAAAAGTCTTATTATTTTTGAATGACCCTTTCTTTCCTTCATTCTTCTTGAAATCTCTTTTGTTATTGTTAGACTTATAGACTTTCCTATCATCTCCATGATGTTCATCATGTTATTCATCATGTTTAGATTTATATTTTTTAGGATACTTGGATGCAAAATGACTAATATTTCCACAGCTAAAACATTTGAAGGGTAGCTTACCCTTATACTTACTCAAGCCAAATCTCAACTTCCTAGCAAACATATCTATGAGTTCATCATCATCAATATCTGAACATACTTTATCCTTGACATTCTTGGCCTTTGACTTATTTTTAACTTTAAAATTTTCTTCCTTATTTGGAGATCTTCCTTCATTTTTTCTCATCTCATAGGTATTCAAGATGTCATGAAGCCCATCCATATCTAACTTGTCCAAATATTGTATCTCTTCTACTACAGACATCTTAGAGTTAAAATTAGAAGTCAGTGATATCAACACCTTTTGGAAAATAATATACTCTTTCACTTCTTCTCCCAATCCTCTAATGATATTTATAACTTCATCAATCCTTAATAGTTAGGATGTAATGGTTTTATCTTCATTCATCTTCAAGATTTTAAACTATCTTCTGTGGGTTTACAACTTTGCTAACTTCACCTTGGTGTATCATTCATATATAGTCTTCAATTTTTCCCATATATCTTTGGTTGATACACAATGCATTACCTTTATAATCTCTACCTCTGATAGGCCATAAAAAATGGCATTTATTGCCTTAGAGTTATTTTCACTAGCCTTCTTACCTGCTTCATTTGTTGGTGGAATATGAGGTGCAATATAACCATCCATAACTAACTACCAAATATCATGTCCTTATGACATCAGATATATATTCAATCTTACATTCTAAAATGTGTAGTTATATCTATTTAAAAATGGAGCCTTACTGATAGAGAAACCACCTTGAGCTTGTTAACTAGTCATCCTTGCTTCTTAGGATATGATTTAGGATTTTAGACCTACTTTAAAGGACTAGGCTCTGATACTAATTATTGGAAGCAAAATGAATAAGAGGGTGGGGGGAGAATTAGTCTTAAAAAATTTCAATCAATTCCATTTAAACATACATGAAGCATTCTAACAAGCATGTACATCTTAGTCATCATAAGTACCAAATCATAAGAGCATGAAACACATGAACACAATATATAAATGGGAAACACTTAAAGGGAAACACCAATATTTAGTGAAAAACTAAATCCACATGGATCAACAACCCCAACTAGCTAAGCACCAACTCAATTAGGCTTTAGAAAGCACCTACTTACAAGGAGGCACCAACTCTCTAGATTACTTAGCAATAACTCAATGACCTGATACACTTTATCACCTTCATAAAACATTATTTCTCATACAAAATATGATGATCTTATTCCTCATATATTCATACACTTCTATCCTTCTCAAACTGGCTTATAGCCTTCTTCACCCAACTAGCCCTCTTCATGGCTTGATTAGGTCTTTTGACCTTAATCCTCATATGATGAACCTCTATAGATATTCATGAATTTTTTTTATGGTCTGAATGACCTCCCTTTTCTCTCCAATGTTTTATATCATTTTCTTGTTCTCCAATCTCTCTAAGCACACCAAAATAGGCCTGATTAGCCTTATTTTTATACAAGACACTTGATCATATCCTTATTAATTAGACATAAAATTAAAATATCTTGGGTTATCCATGTAATATATATTATAATATTATAATAACATGTTTCATTCATGATTTTAATCACAAATTAGGTCATCCATAGATAAATTAGCCCTTACTCCTCTTTTAGGTCTTATAGAGACCTAATACGCCTTCTTAGCAACATGTTACCCTTTGATATATATTGAAGCATATTAAACACCTCACATGGTAGGAAAAAATCATGTGCCATTCCAATATACGTTATATAACTTCACTTTATGTCAATGACATATTCTATGTTCAACCACTATTTGAACCCTCTTCTTAAATCATTGTTCACAATAGGCCTATACCTACACAGAGAGTCTATCTTAAAAAAACAAAAGTATAAACACATTTTTTCCAAAAAAAATGGAAAAAAAATCACATATTAATAAAAATAATTACCTTAGTGTCATCACAAAATTCATCAAATGCTTCAACTTAGGGTATATAGGCTCAAACTCTTCTCAGTAAGACACTCAAAACTACCAATTGTCTTCAAAATATAGTCAAGGAAACATGAAATTATAATACTTGATTGAATAGATTAAAGGGATTTAAATGAATGAAAAATATTCTATAAAATACTCATATAAAAATATAGTAAAAGGATTATAATTATTAATGAAAACTATTAGTCTTATAGACCAATCTATTGTCTTTCTCTCTCACAGATTCCACTCAGCTAGATAAGCCATTTTGGCTTCAATGTTCCAACCTCTTACACTAAATGCTAATATTATAAAAATCATTAATTGATCTTTAAAGTCCCAAAAAAAATCATTAAACACTTCAATCCATCACTCTTACATGAAAACACATCAGGAATCATCTTCTCACTTCTGCCTAATTTTCTTATTGTCTGTACCATTATGTCTATTAATGACTAGCCAACTTGGATCACAAAATTTGCACACTTGAGATAATTAATATATCTATAAAACTTTATTATAAATAAATACAAGTATTACACTTTGAATTTTATCCAATTAACAACTTTGACTCGATCAACTTTGCCTACTACAATAAATCTTTGAAAAATAAGTACCTTCTTGTAGGGTCTACTCACTCACCTAAGAAACCAATCACACCTGGAGATTCTTGGGAGAGTTTAATAAAACATAAAATAACTTAAAATTACATATAAAACTATTTTGGTCTATTTATAACAATATCTTCAACATCAGGGCATTTTTTGGGTTCTTTGAGGATTTAAACCATATTCTAGTCTTAATGATAATTCATAAAGCTTAGCTCCCCATTACAAAAATTAATGCTTTGAAATTTGAGATATAAACCTTCATCATATACCATGAATAACTTATATCCTCATGTAGATGCTAAACATGACAATGAGCACTTGAAAAACCTTCTCATGTAGATAACTCTTCATTCTGTACACTCAAGAGCCTTTAAAACACTTTTTAAAGCCTTTTCTCAAAAACCATGACCTAAAAATTTATGCACATGACTAAAACACTTGATAAAATTTTTCAATGATCACTTTTTCACCCATGACTTGTAAACTAATCCTAATACTCCATTTGGCCACCATATAATTTTTTGCTTTCTATGCCTTGACCTATAAATCTTATTAGGCCTTGAATCTGACCTTTTATCCACTCTGTAGGCTTCAACTTGAAACTTTCATGTGTTACAATGCCTTTTATGTATGATCAAGTAACCTCATACACTCAATTTTATTTAAATATTCAATAGATCATCTTTGTGACTCGTTTAGAACATCTTTGGACCTCAACTAAGGATATTCATAGCTCACTCAGAGCAGGTTCAGAGCTACTTACAGATCTTCAAAGAATACAACTTCTTTTGAGATCACTTATTTCATCATTCTACCTTCACATACCTTCTCACAAGTTTAAATACTATCAATTATTCTTTAGAGCTTCAATAGAACGTCTTCAGAGCTATCTAGAAGGTCTTTAGAGCTTGATAACAAATCTTCATAGCTCATTATGTTCTATGTCGAGTCTTCATATTAGGGATAAAAAATTCACACATGATGCATCCTTACCATATGTAATTAGACATAAATAACATCATACTTTGACATTAATGACATTAGATTAACATCAATGATAACACTTATTCCAAAAACTCGACAATCAATGATAATGATCAATAATTGGGTCTTATTTTGTCTAGTTTTTATCATATTATGTGTTATCTTGTGCACCAATAAGGTCCTAATTTTAATATTAGATGTCTAAAATTATAATTTTACATTAGTGCATTTGTGGAAACATTAAAATGAATGAAGGAATCAATGAAAACATATATAGATAGCATTGAATCTAAGGAAATATGAATAACATAATAATATTTCTTAATCACTAAATTATATAAGAGACCAAGAATTTATAGAATTAATTAACATTGAAGATCATTGTAGTGATACTTTTATTACACTAGATGATTTGGTCAAATTGCATTTCACTTAGTGTGTTGCAACCAATAGTGTATATTGTTGAGGGGATTGATAAGTAGTTCATGATTAAAATGAGTTTAAACACAAGATTAAAAAAATATGTTTCCTTATTCTAATGTATTAGGAATTTAAGGAGACCAATCCCCCATGGATCAATTTGAATATTTATAATTACAAGTGAGACCTTTGAATCCCTAAACTTGATGAACACATTTGTAAAATCATGTTATACTTATATATTATTTTTTCAAAATATAAATTCTATGTTGGAATAATAATGACTAATGGGGGGTGAATAAATCTTCAAAACATTCATTAAATTTGACTTAATAGTCATGAACCATTCATACAAGTACATAGATCTTAGCAAGCATAAACAAACATACAAGAGCATGAAATAAGATAAGACATCATATATGTGGGAAAACCACAAGGGGAAGAAAAACCACTAATATTTTGAAATGTAATATAGTCCTATAAGATAAAAACCAATATTTAGTGAAGAACCAACTTCACATGGAGTAAAAACCTCAACTAGCTAAGCACCAACCTAGCTAGGCTTTAACAAGCATCCACTTGAAAGGAGGCACCAACCCCATAAATGAATCAATGCCAAATCATCCACATAATTTATTTGATCACATTTATAAAAATATGTTTCTAAACCAATATATGATGACCAAATTTTTATCTCTTCACTTTATTATCCCTCTCAAACTACCTTATAGGCCTCTTCGCTCATCTAGGTCTCTTCAAGACTGATTAGGTCATATGACCTTGATCTTAAAAATAAAACACACACACACACACACACACACACACACACACACACACACACACACACACACACACACACACACACACACACACACACACATATTATGGTCTAAATGACCTCCTTCTACTCTTAAGTGTGTTTTTTCTTTCACCTGCACTCACTCTGCTCCAATAGGCCTAAAATTGCCTTGTATATATACAATCCTCTTGCTCATATATCTCTTGGTCAGCCATATGCACATAAAAATTTGTATTATAATTTAAATAGGTTTTATAAAACATTTCAAACATTAATCAAACAATACATTAGGCTATACACAAATTAATATACCAAATCCTCTTTTAGGCCTACATTGGTAACACATTACCTCATGACCCCTTGAAACAAAATACAATTAATTAAAAAATAATATAATTTTATAAATAAATAAAATATACCTTATAAAACCTAAATTTAATTCCATAACACTTTTTAAGTCTAACCACCACTTGAACCCCTTCTCAAAACACTGTTCACAATAGTCTTCATACACACACAAAAAGTTTGCATTGAACAACTAAAGCATAAAAACAATTTTTAAAAATAAACATAATAATAAATAACATATTAAAAAACATAATTACATTAGTTTCATTAAAAAATTCATTACATACTTCAACTCAGAGTATATAGGCTCAAACTCTTCTCTACAAAATGCTCACTCTAAATTGCCAACTAGCCTCAAAACATAGTCATGGAAACTTGAACTTATGACACATAAAAAAACACAATAAAGGACTTAAAATGCATTAAAATTATCCTAAAACATCCTAAAAACAACATACAACAAAAATATCATAATCTCTAATGGAAACTATTGGTCTTGCAGACCAATTTGTTGACCTTCTCTCTCACAAACCTCACTTAGCTAGACAAGCCATTTTTGCTTCAACATTTTCACTACTTTAACTAAATAATAAAACTTATAAAAATAATTAATAGTACATAAAATTAAAAAAAAACATAACCATGTGTATTATATAATTATACTCAGGGCATAAAGCCTCAAACTCATCATTGTAACTTGCTTACCTAGAACTACCAGTTTACCTTAAAGCACAGTCATGCTGACATAGACCTTAAATGCCTATATGACCAATTTAAAATACTTAAAATGAATTAAAATTATCCCATGAGATAATTATATCATTATTTTATATAAATATACTATATTCAAATGACAATATTGGTCTTGCAAACCAATCTTATAACCTTACTGTACATAGACCTTACCGAGCCAGATAAGTCAACTTGTGAGCAAAATTTTCACCATAACCATCAACCTAAAAAATTATACAAAAAATTATAATTTATTACAAGTCTTTAAAAAAATATTAAAACACTTGGTTTCATCCCTATTACATTATAACACATTCCTAAACCTCTTCTCACTGTTGCCTAGGTTTTTCACTATTTTCAAGATTAGGCCTATTAGCAACTTGTTATCTTGGATGACTAGTTTATCATACCTGAGGGATATAACCTATCAAAAAACTTTCAAGTACACAAAATAAAATTATAAAACGTTATCCTCCATCCATTTAGCAACTTTGACTTGGTAAACTCTAACTATTACAACAAATCTCTGAGAAATAAGGCCTTTTATGTAGGGTCCACTCACTCACCTAAAGATTCAATCACACCTATATATCATTGGGAGAGTTGAATACAAACTAAAATCACTAAAATATCCATACCAATTCATTCTAAACACTTTAGAATAACTTCTTTCATATCAGGTTACTATTAGGGTTCTTTGAGGGTTTAAACCATCTACCATTGTTAACAATCATTCATAAAGCTTATCACCTCATTCAAAAAATTAATTCCTATAAATTTAAGGTAGGACCCTTCCCCATATATGATGAATATGTTAGGTCTTGATGTAGATGCTTTACATGCCAACAAACATTTGAAAAATTCTTCTCAGGTAGACAACTCTTCATCTTATGCACTTGAGAGATCTTAAAACATGTTTTCAAGATTAAACCTTCAAAATTTGAACTCAAAATTGGTCAAAAAACCTAATAAAATATATCATACCATTGAAAATTATCACATGCCTCATCTGGCCACCATCTCTCTCTTTGCTCTCTAGACATTGACTTGTAAACTAAATTAGTCCTTGAAACTAACCATCTAACCACTGTCTAATCTCTCAAAACCTCATATACATGCCATAAAACCTTGTACCATGATAAAAAACTATCATACATATTCTCACATTCTTGAGACCACTCATCTCACCAAGCAACCAATCCCATGCCTTCACATAAGATCTCTTCATGCCATGACTAGGTCATGACAAGATTATTTAAGCTCTTGATACTTGACACAAGGATCTATTTATTAATAACTTATCTCATCATAACAACACTCAACTATCCATTGAAACACTCTCTTCAATGAAATCATGTAAACATCATCATAACACTCTTCTTTGCTAAGAACTTGACAACTATCTTTGATCATCCTTCACTAGAGCAACATCAACCTTGATCATCTTTCACTAGAGTAACATCAAACTTGATAGAAACCTTCCAATAAAAAAGATAACACTAAGAAACAACCCTGACCATTGATCACCTTTGACAACCTCATGTTGATACCTCAACTATCCTTGCTTACCTAGATATCAGCCTTCACTCATGCATACCTCAAAGACCACTCACCATGCATCTTCACCAGATGCATCTAGACATCAATGATAACACACTTTGACATTAATGACATAAAATGAACATCAATTATAACACTATTCCATCAAAATTCTCAATAAATTTTGACATCAGTGACAACATCAATGCCAAACTTCAACAATAGTAGCAATGCTCAACAATCTTCCATTTTGTCATTAATGGCAAACATACTTAAAAAACTATGGTAACCATTCTTTATGGAAACCATCTCCTAGATCTAGCTCTTGCATTTACTCACCCTTTTTGATCTTTACCCCCATTTGAAATTAATGAGAAAGGGTTACCTACAACTACTGGAGTCACTCTTTCTCTCCCTAAGCTAATACTACCTCTTAAAAACATTAGATGGCACACAATCTTGAGAAACTATAGTAACCACCCATGGAAACATTCTTTTTTTCATGAGTGACCTAATTCATGACAAAATTTTCATGCACCTAATAATTTCCAATTTTACTCTATTAATTGTCTCTATTCACCTTTGATATCCACCTTATGTAAGATGCATCTTCACAAGATGCTCATTGATATAAATATTGATCACTAATCAATAGAGAAGACAATGATTTAACAACCTCACCTTGAAAATATCACTCAATCTGACATAAGAACACTTATAACACACTCATATTACTACTCTCATATTTATGCCATGCCATGACTAGAATCAAGACTCCAATGCACCTCAATACCTTTGACACCTTAACCTATACCTTCCATGCTCACACCACTTATGACAACTCTCATCAATGCAATAATCATTCAAAAAACTTTACAAGTAACCTTGTTAGCCAATGTCAAAGACCTTCATGACACAATCAACTTTCATGATGTTTTTCTTGAAAAAAAATACACTTATAGATCTAGCTCAATGCATGGAAAAGATCTACAAGTAACCAAGAACAACATACAACATTCAAAACATAATTTCCAAGGCTTTAAATTAGTTATAATAACATTTATCTCTACTCAGGTCTCTACAATTTTTCACAGTCTATAAATTTTAACTTTGACATGCATTTATTGCAATTGTATAGATAATCAAGAACTCTTTCCACTTGGAGGATTTTATTTATGTTGTCTAGTTCATCTTTTATTTTTACACCAACCTATTTTGATCAATATCATGGCTTATATTCAAATTTATATGCTCTCAAGTTCCTTAGAAGACTGGTTCAAATTCAAATTTAATGGTCATATTTTTGAATTACAACAACTATTTCCCAAGGGTTAAACTTGACGGTCTCTGACATGTCTCTTATCTGTAGACTAATTTTGATGGTATATAGATTGAGCTAGAAGATTCCTCATGACACTAAATTTTTAGGACAACTTCTTAGGATATCTAACATCATCTCCCTATAACCCTTTGACCAAGTTTGACTTTTTAGGTTCATTCAATAAAATCATAAACTTACTAGTCTGAGAGAAGCTACATGATGTTCAATGATGGTTTGGCTTCTCTAATCTTGTGATATGCATTTTGATTACTCAAAATGGAAATTGAGATTTTCAAAACCTTAGCAAAGCATCTATGGGACCCTCAAAACATCCTCTTGGCCATAAATGACCTATACCAATGATATATACTTCCAGACCATCATGTACCTTTGATATTATGATGTTCATAATTGCTCAACCTCTAGACGACTGATCAACACATCTCTAAAATCATCTTAATATCCTTTTCATAGATGCCTAAATCCTTTATACCATATATTTATATGATATGCTCTCTATGTTCTAGATAAAGGCTCTCCATCTTTCTATATCATGATTTATGACTTTTTTACATAAAAACCCTACAACATACCTCCATGCTACTTTTATTGAGTGATGAATGCCTCTATGAAGTCTAATAGAGACATATCACTTCATAGAGCTCTAGAACAATGTGAAATCATGATATTCCTATATCTCCACTCTTTTCTCAACCAAATTACAATCATGAGGTTGGTAGTCTTTCTTTAATATCTTCTTGGTCATGATTGGCACCTCTGGCTTGATGTCTACATCATCCTTCTTTTCTATCTGAGATGTTACCAAACACTCTTGTAATTATACCCTAGAAATTAGTTCACCTTGATATATAGGATGATCATGACTATTCATCACCTTATTTGGTCTTTATACCATGATTTATCTCTTAGGAGATTCCAACATCTTGTTATGACTTAAGGATTTATTCAATCTGATCTTATAAAATATTTCAATATGACCAACACATTGACACTCATATTAAATAACCTTACTCTTGTTATACATACCTCTTGATTGATGTGGTCTATGATCTCTTCTTTTCCAATTTATTCCTTTACCATAGTCCCATGAAAACTCATTCTTGGGTGGCATCCTTTTACATTCCTTTAATTTATGTCCAAACTAATAAAAATAAAAATAATGACCATGGGATAAATTGAAATACCTTATGGTGTTAAGATATCTTAGATATCTTCTCGTATTTATTTTTATGTTGTCATTATTCTTGACTTTATCTATCTCCTCATAACCTTTCTCAAACTTGTTCATCTTGTCTATGAGCTGTTTATGCTCAAACTTCAAGGAACCTAGCTCAGACTTCAAATAATCACACTTAGATTCCTTTGATTTTAAACTTGTATTTGTAACCTCTAATTGATTATTGATATCCTTGATGGTATTTTCATCCATTTTGGCTTCTTTGTCCCTATCACTCTTTAGGATACATATCTGCTCTTTAAGAGCCTTGACCATAGATTTCAACTCTTGACTCTCTTTCCTTAACTACTTATCCATTTTGTGCTTTTAGGATCACCTTTCAACAATTAAGCTTACTCCAAAGGACCTAGATATAATACCAATTTTTGAATAACAATAATTGAAATGTGGGGGTTGAATTAGTCTTTAAAACATTCATTCAATTTGACTTAATAGTCATGAACCATTCATACAAGTACATAGATCTTAGCAAGCTTAAACAACAATACAATAGCATGAAACAAGATAACACATAATATATGTGTGAAACCATCAAGGGGAATAAAAATAACTAATATTTTAAAATGGACTAAAGTACTATAATACAAAAATCAATATTTATTGAAACACCAACTTCACATGGAGCACCAACCCCAACTAACTAAGCACTAACCCAACTAGGCTTTAGTAAGTACCCACTTGCAAGGAGGAACCAACACCCTAGATGACTCAAAAATAGATAAACCACCAATTTATTTTATCACTTTTAAAAAACTATGTTTCTCAATTAATATATGATGACCACCTTTTCATCTCTTCACATTCTCATCCCTCTCAAACTTCTTTCTAGGCCTCTTTACTCATCTAGGTCTCTTCAAGATTAATTAGGTCATAAAAAATTGATGTTCATAATAAAAAATTATATTATATATTCATGAATATATATATACACACCTTTTATGATATAAATGACCTACTTCTTCTCCTTAATTTTATCTTTCATTTGCTTGCACTCACTCCACTCTAATAAGCCTAAAACTATCTTGTATATATATAGTCTTGTTACTCATATACCTCTTGGTCAGACATATACACTTGCACACTTTTATTATGATTTAAATATGTATTATAATGTTATTAAAAAATTAATCAAAAAATACATTAGGTCATCCACAACTTAATATACCAAATCCTCTTTTAGGCCTTAAGGAGACCTAATTCAATTAGGCCTACTTTGGCAACACATTATCTCATGACCCATTGAAATAAAATACACTTTATTGATGAATAAGGTAATTTAATAAATAAATAAAATATACCTTTTACAACTTCAATTTAATTCCAAAAAACCTTTTAGTTCTAACCACCATTTGAACCCCTTCTCAAAACACTGTTCACAATAGGCCTTCATAAACACAAAAAGTTTATCTTGAACAACTGAAGCATAAACACAATTTTTAAAAATAAACATAATAATAAATCACATATTTGGAAACCTCATGACCTTAAGGTCATATAAAACTTCATTATATACTTCAGCTTAAGGTATATAGGCTCAAACTCTTCTCTACAAAATTCTCACTCTGAACTGCCAACAAGCCTGAAAACATAATCATGGAAACTTGAACTTATGACACCTAAAAAATAATAATAAAACATTTAAAATGAATTTAATTTATCCTAAAACATCCTCATAACAACCTTGAATAAAAATATCATAATATATAATGGAAACTATTGGTTTTTTAGACTAATTTGTTGATCTTCTCTCCTATAGACCTCACTTATCTAGACAAGCCGTTTTGGTTTTAACATCTTCACTACTTTCATTGAATATAAAACCTTATAAAAAGAATTAATAGGAAATAAATTTATAAAACAACAATACCATGTGTATTATATACTTATAATTATGGCATAAATCCTCAAACTCATCACCGTAACTTGCTTACCTAGAACTATTAGTTTACCTTAAAGCACAATCATGGTGACATTAGCCTTCAACACCTGTATGACCAATTTTAAAAACTTAAAATAAATTAAAATGATCTTATAATATAATTATTCCATTATTGGATAGAAATATAATATATTCAAATGATAGTATTGGCCTTGTAGACCAATCTCATAACCTCACTGTACATAAACCTTATTGAGGTAGATAAGTCAACTTGTGAGCAACTTTTTCACTATAACCACTAATATCCAAAACTTAAACCAAATTTTAATGTGTCTTAAAATTCGTAAAAAACATCTCCATGCACTTCATTTCATCCCTATTCCATGATAACACATTCATAAACCTCTTCTCACTGTTGCTTGCATTTTTTACTATTTCCACCATTAGGCCTATTAGCGACGAGCTATATTAGATGACCAATTTAGCATAATTGAGGTCTAAAAAATATCCAAAAACATTCATGGACACAAAATAAAAGTCTCAAAATTTTTCCTCCATCCATTTAACAACTTTGAATTGGTCAAATCTCACTAATACAATAAATCTCTAAGAAATAAGTCCTTTCCTATAGAGTCTACTCACTCACCTAAAGACTCAATCACACCTAGATATGTTTAGGAGATTTAAATACAACCTCAAATCACTAAAATAAAAATAATAACTCATTTATATCACTTTAGAACAACTTTTTTCATATTGGGTAACTATTAAGATTCTTTGAGGATTTAAATCATCTTCCACTATTAACAATCATACATAAAGCTTAGCCCCTCATTTTAAAAACCAATGCCTAAAAATTTGAGATAGGACACTTCTCCATCTACCATGAATATATTAGGTCCTCATGTAAATGGTTAACATGCCAATGAACACTTAAAAAACCTTCTCAAGTAGACAACTCTTCATCTTGTGTAATCGAGAGACCTTAAAACACTTTTTCAAGCCTAAACCTTTAAAATTTGACCTCAAAATTGGTAAACATATCTAATAAAATATATCACACCATTTAAAATTCTCACATGCTCATTATTATCTTGAAATATGAATCTCATACCTCATTTGGCCACCATCTCTCTCTTTCCTCTTTAATCCTTGACTTGCAAACCACATTAGTCCTTGAAACTAACCTTATACCACTATCCAAGCTCTCAAAACCTCATATACATGCCATACCTCTTAACATTATCAACCACTTCCATTCATCTTCTCACATGCCTAAGATCACTCATCTCACCAAGCAACCAAGCCCATGCCTTCACATAAGGTCTCTTCATGCCATGAATAGGCCATGATAAGACTCCTTAAGCTCTTGATACTTGAAATAAGGATCTAATTATTAAGAACTTATCTCATCACAAAAACACTCAAGTATCCACTATAACACTCTCTTTAATCAAATCATACAAACCTCATCACAACACTCTTCTTTGCTAAGAACTTGACAACTGACCTTGATCATCCTTCACTAGAGCAACATCAACCTAGATCATCTTTCACTAGAGTAAAATCAAACTTAACACAATCCTTCCTACAAAAAAGAAACACTAAGAAATAACCTTGACCATTGATCACCTTTGACAACATCATGCTGATACCTCAACTATCCTTGCTTACCTGGACATCAACCTTCATTCCTGCATACCTCAAAGACCACTAACCATGCATCTTCACCAAATGCATCTAGACATAAATGAAAACACACTTTGACATTAATGACATTATATTGACATAAATGAAAACATTATGCCATCAATATTCTCAATAAATTTTGACATCAATAAAAACATCAATGCCAAACCTCAACAATAGGAACAATGCTCAACATTCTATGGTTATGGTTACTAGAAACTAGGAGTGTAAAATTCTAATAAGATGTTCAAGCCACTACAAGTTGGTGTCCTCACTATATTACCAGAAAAATTATGATTATTTTTTTAGATTATGATAACTATGTTTAAATTACATGAAAATCAAGATACTTCTCTAAACTGATGTAGAAAAAGAGGCTGAACTTCCAGTGGTCATAACTTTTAATTCATAGCTCTATTTGAGCCCATATTCATGCTAAAATGACTGGCTCAAAATTTTCAATGAATCCATAAACTACCCTTCTAGTTATGGGATGTTTTTCATTTTTTTGAAGGCCATATATGACCATATTAGGGTCCAAATTTACCATTTAATATTATTTTTGGGTTTTTTTTATAAATTTAGAAATTATCTATTTTTGTAAGTAGATTTGAAATTTAGTTAAAATTCATTTGATAGGTTAATTTTAGAATTTATTTTATTTTTGGATTTTATTCAAAGGTTCATGCACTTGCATGTGAAATTCACTAATAAAATAGTAAGTCAATTTTTATTTATTTTTAGAGTTCTAAATTTTGCATGTCAACTCTAATTATGAGTTAAGGCTTATTTATGCATGGCTTGTAATTATTTGAATTATTCAATATGAATCGATACTAGTTATTGTTTATAATCTTGGCCTATTGGTAATTTTATTATCTTGATAGTATTCTATTTATTTATTTGGTATCAGATCAAGTTTAAATATTAGATGTGTTAGATATAGTGAGAGGGTAAGGAGGAATCACTCAGATGAATTATATTATTCAAGAGCTATAGAAAAAAGTAGAATAATTAATCGAGATCAATGTAAATCAAAGATAAAGGAGACCAGAACATGATGTAGAAGATGACAGAGATCATGAAGAAGAAATTTTTCAAGAGGATCAATAATAACAACCATCATTAATGAAAGAGAGGATGGTTAGAGTTTTAAAAGAAGGATTGAAGGAATCAAGGTTGACAATATAGATTATTGAGGAAGTTTAAAACTAAAAGAGTTGATAAATTGAATGAAAATATTATATAACTTTTTTGAATGGAAAACTATGAGAGAATATAAGAAGGTAAGGTTTACATGCATGAAATTGAATGGTCATGCAATGATATGGTGCAATCAATAGAAGAAAGAAATACAAATAAAAGGTAAAGAAAAGATCAATTCATAAAAAAAGATGGAAAAAAATTTGAGGGATAATTTTTTCCCTATGGATTATGCATAAACCATACACACAAGATTTATTAAGTTGAGACAAAAGGATCATATTATACAAGAGTATACAAATGACTTTTAAAAGCTTTTCATATATGTGGAACATGATGAGATAGAAGAGAAGATGGATAGAAGGTATGTAGATGGTTTGAAGTTTTATATTCAAGATGAATTAAGAATGCATATAATACTTTGAATGGAATAAGACTATAAATTATCTTTCAAGGTAGAATAAAAACAAAATAAATACAATTTTAAAAGAATATCTACTAGGCCAAAAAGAGGACAATCTCCTCCAATAAGGGGACAAGGTGTATTTAATACAAATAGAGGTGGATTTAATACCACTAGAGGAAAATAATAATAGGGTCCATAAAGATAAGAAGATAATATACAAGGGTTTCAAAACCATCAAAGAGGAAGAGGATTTCAAAAAGGATGAAGCTATGGTGGTGGTAGAAGATGGTTTCCAAATCAGCATAGGTTTTATGTTTGTTATAGATGTGAAAAATAAGGCCATAGAGAATTTGAGTGTCCATACTACCAAGATCAAGAAAGGAGGTAAGAAGATCACCCAAGAATAAATTTATTTGAAGTTGAAATAGAAGAGCAAACTACTAAATTTACAATAAAAGATATTGGAGGAAATGTCTTAATGAGAACAATGATTCCTCTGAGGAAAGAACATGTGAAGAATAAATAAGGTGGTAATTCATGGCTTTAAACAAATATCTTTCAAATAAGGTGTACTTCAGGAGGTAAGATATGAAAAGTAATTATAGATGTTGGTAGTTAATAAAATATGGTTTCTAAAGATATGATCAAAAAATTAGGTTTATAGTGTGAAGAGCATCTTAATCCTTATCAAATTCCATTTTTTAAAAAAGGGAATGAAGTTACCATAGATAAAAGGTGTTTGATCAAGTTTTCAATAGGTAAAACTTACAAAGATGAAATATGGTGTAATGTTATACCAATGGATGCATGCCATGTATTATTGGGAAGGCCATGATAGTTTGACAGAAAAGTAATTCATAATGGATCAAAGAACACATATAGTTTTTGGAAAGGTGGTATGAAGGTAGTTTTATTATCTCTTAAAGAACAAGGGTAGGTTGAAAGCATGTTGATTGTAAAATAATTTATCAAAAACATAAATATGACAAGTTATCATTATGCATTAGTAGTAAAGAAAAAAGACACAAAAGTGGTGCATGTACCAGTAGAAGCTGTAGTAGTGTTGAAAATATAGACACCTAAAAATGGCCATCGATAACCTCTAATCAGGATTTTGACCAATTTCCACCCAAAATGCACAATTTGGCCTAAAAACACTAAAGCATGCTAAATGATGTGAAACTAACATATTCAAGTGCCGATTTTGGCCAAGGTATCCCTAAATGGGGCAATGCAATTTATGGGTTAGCTAAATTTGATCAGATCATTTCAAGTCAAAATGCCAATTTTAAACCTAGGTGCTCTGGATTGCTCTTTCCTATCAAATCTTATGCATAAGACATGCACTTTTGTTATTTATTATTGGTAACATCCTAAATGAGAATAGGTATCCAACATATCTAACACTACCTTCCTATTCTAATCTAGTCAAATTTTGGACCAATAACAAGGCATTTTAATCAATTTGAGTAAATTGTGCACAAAGTGCTTAAACATGCTTAAGAGATAATTAACCCAAATCAAGGAATAATTAATAATTCCATGGAAAATTATTGAATACTTGTTTTTATAAATGAATATTGAATGTCTACATCATCAAGTGACCTCATTTCTTGAGAAGGCATCCCTAAGCCATGATTGCCACAAATATCAGGATTCATGCCCTTCATACCTCTTTATTTCCCCTTCTTCCAATGTCATGATGAGGATAATTATAAACTAAATTACAAAACTTGAATTAATATTCAACCACACATCTCAATCTTGATATGGATAGTTTAGGTTGATTCTGATCAAAACCAAAAATCTATAAATAGGAGGCCTCACCATATGAATTTTAAGACTTGAGAATACAAAGTTATAATGCAAGATTGGTTATAAAAGCTTTATAAAATTAGTGTTACCATAAAAAATTCAATCCAAGCCAAGACAAGCCACTAGCCAAAGGTGGCAAAGAGAGATGGAGGTAGCCAAGCTTCTATTTCCAAGGACTTCATGAGCACAAGCTGAGCAAGCCATTACTACAAAGGCATTTGGAGCATCCAAGGAAGGTGAAGGAATGAGTGTGTTTCATTCCTTGATTTTTTAGTTGTGTTTATCATTTGATTTTAGTAACTAATCTCTCCCTAGTGTCTAGGCCTAGAGATTTTATGTTATTAGTGTGTTTATTTGATTTTGTTTTCATTTTGGAACTAACACCATACTAACCATCCTTTCTTGATTTAAATTCATAGATCATATAATGGCATTCCTGATGGGACTAGATGCATCTCACACTTGAATAAGATCATTTTTCAACTCTAAAATACTTATTTGGACCCTTAAAACTCTTATAAATTGTTTTTTAACTTTATTTTACCATTTTGGTTGCCACAATTTTACACAGTAACCGATGTCAACAAATAAGATTGACATCAGTTATATGGTTTAACTGATGTCATCTAGAAAAAATGATATCAGTTAGATTTTGGTTATCCAAGGTAACCATCATTGCTTGTATATAACCGATGTCAGTCACTGTGTTTTTATAAAAACACATACTTGAGAGCTATTTTTTCAAAGTTCATTATTTTAAACCAAAAAGAGTTTCAAAGCTAAAGGACATGCTAACATTTTTGTTATACGACAAAGCTTGATATTTTCTCAAAACATGTTTAAATCACCTTTTAATGCTTAAAAATCAATTAAGAACCTTGTTTTGGGTGTTTAACAAAGGATTTAGATGTTTTTGTTGAATGTTTTCAAAGTTTACAACTAATACCAAGGGGTTAAATGAACACCACCAAATCTTTCATTTGGGCTTAAAATTGAACACACTTGTCAATTCTTGTTTGTAATAGTTGTTTAGATTAAATTTTTGTTTGACAAAAAGAGGAATGTTACATGTATTCTCTTCCATTCGTCCCTTATAGGGAACCCTTGGAATCAAAAGCACCATTCCTATTACAAGTAGCCTAGTCCAAGGCTTAGAAAGAAAGTCATCTAAAGCACTCCCCATAAACTCATCAAAGTTTGGGTGACCTTAAAAATGACCCTAAATTCTTTTTATTTCATGCTTTCTTTATTTTTATGCAAATTTGGCTTATGATGGGGACTTCATCACCTCCTGCAAGTTATTTAGGGAAGTTTTGACCTAGGGTTTCACCTCCTAGCATTGATTTCATTTGGCTCCTTTGGAGTTGCATATTATACTTAGTGGCACTTTGGACATCACACTACATTGAGCAAACAATAGGATGTAGTGGTTTCAAAAAAGACTAGACCTTTTTGCAACAAGCCAAGTGATATGGATCCAAAATCTATGCTTTTATTTTGCATTGTTTGATGTGACAGTCATTGTGTAATTGATTCTCCTAGATCATTCAGAAACTTGTTAGATCTTAGTCAAATCCCCACTTACTGTAGAAGTATTGTTAGTACAAGGTGTACCTCAAGGTATATATCATAGTACTATCATTTGAGAGGAGGGGTGTAAAAACACTACTATATAATGCACATTTACTTTTGGATGAACACTTAAAATCCTCTCAAATGATTTATATTGATGGATTCCAACAATACCAAGCAACCTTGTTTGTTTAAGATCTAAGAGAGATTAATTAATTGGTCTTGTCCTAGATTAAAGTCTTTTTTAGAGTCAAAACTTGATGTAAACAAATAATCCAAACCAAACACATAGTCCAAATTTTCCTTTGAACAAAGAGGCATTATGTTGCCCATGTGAGATCATCAAATTCCCTTATTCAAAGATTCATCAAAATCTTGAGAGTCATATCATCCACTTTGGCACAATTATGTTATCTAATTGAGTCTAGACCTTTACCAAAGTTGTTTAAGTCCTTCACTTATAATCCAAATTTGGAATCAAACCTTTATAAGTTTATAAGGTTGATGTGTTAAGTGGGTTCACCATTTACACTAAACTTGAGGGAAATTAGGTTTAATTTCTAATTTGGGTTGAAGGTCGTTTAAGACTCATAATCATTATCAACATTAGATAGAATTAAGCCATTTTGTGTTAAACACTTACACTTTGAGTCTATACACCATAACATTTTGAATCAAGAAAAGTAGTGTTATGCTGTCAAAATTGTGGGAAAGCCTCTTTGCCTTAGAGAGTTTTTGAAAAAAACCTTTTTGTCACACCTTTTAGGTAGTATAGTGTCGTTACACTGCCAAAAACATTTTGAAAATTGTTTCATAGACCCTTTTGCATAGAGTTTCAAATTTTCTCCTACATTTTCAGACCAATCCAAGTGTACTTTTATGATCTTTTATCTAAAACCATTATATTGTTCACTTTTGTCTAGATTATTTATCAAAAGAACCAAGTTTTATACCATTTTTGTGAGAAAATAAACTATCTTTAAAAGTGCCTTTTGTTTCATACCTTAAACCTGGTTGATCAAGTTCATGTCCAAGAATCAAATGCCTAGTGTTTGTTAGAAGTGTTTCAAATCTGTTAGACTAAAACTTTCATCTATTTCAAAGTCTATCTTTTAAAACTATTTTAGCTAAGAGTCCTAGGGTATGCTTTGTTGGAGCCTAGCTTTTGATGTCATATTTGGCCAAAAGACCTAGCAACTTTTAAATTCCTAGATTAGACTAATTTGAAACACTTCGACCTTAGAGTTTGGAATTTTGATTTTTAGGACCATTTACTTGATTACCTTTGTGTGAATGGTGAAATTTTAGATACTTCATGCTATCTTGTTTCCTCACAAATCTTTGCATAAACCTTTTGATCCTTTTGACAAATCTAGACCAAGTTGGAACATCATCTATTTAAGACATCATCCTTTTTTAGATTTTGAAGAACTCTTTGACCTTTTATCATAAAATAATCGACTATGGATCCCAACTTGTATTCCTACACTTGTAGTGGACTCATGTACAATCCAGAGATTATTAATGTAGTTGCATAGGAATAAATGGTTCAAGACCCTTATGTAAATAATATTTCTTATGAGATGGATTCTTATCCCTCTTATAATACTCAATCAGGGTCACAAAGTTAAGATCTATTGGCTAACTATTTAGTTAACACACCACCTTATTCATAACAAAACCAAGAGAAAACCATACAATACCTAGCTACAATAATTGCAGTGGATGAGCTAGTACTTCAACAGTCATATTCTACTAATACAACTTCCACGTATGATCCATTTTTTTTTTAGTGACATTTGTTAGAGAATAAAAGTGAGATTTTGGTTAGAGCTATAGAGGAAGGGTCCAAGTTTCTAGCAAACTTCCCCCATGAAAATTTACCAAGTCTAGTAAGAGTGCCCCACAATATCATTTATGATCAACATGCTTCTTCTAGCAATCCTATGGCCCTAGTCTAAAAAATGTACCAAGATCCTAATATATCTAATCGAGGAAAAAACATCATAGAAGATCACTTTAACCTAATGTAGACAACCTATCAAATATACCTAAATCTAGCACATGATTTCAATCAGATGAACATGGTAGGTAAGCCTCTCATTGACCTAGTTCCTTCAACAGGGGTGTTGATAGAGTTAACTGGACAAGAGAATCTAAATTTTGACCCATTCATATAAACCATTTTAATAGATAACTTGATGCATATGCCCCTTATTGAAGAAGTGTCTTCGGCCTCTACACTAGCTAGTGAGCCAAACATAGTAGATAATGTGCAAATAACATCTAGTCCCGATCAGAGTGGTACTAATGTGCAAAAAATTAGCCAAAAACATGTGCCTATAGTTAATCCTATAAATAGGTCCTCATATTAGGGAGTAAGATTTTCTACACCCCAACCTCAATTGAATACTTATTTAGGTGTACAACCTATAGGATTAGGTAATCAAACAATGGCCAATGTCACACCTTAACAACAAAATGTGACAAACCCTACTCCTCCTCAAGTAACAAGTAGTATTCTGCAACAATAGGCACAATCTAGTGTATCAACATAACAAAGGACAAATACATTTCCACCACAATTAGGGGTAATTAATGTTCCACTGCACCAAATAATGACAAACATACCCCTTTAATTACAAACTAATATACTAATCCAAAACCAAGTAATGACTAGTCAACAATGTGCAAATGTAGGCCAATGACAAATGCCAAGTTTGTAACCTACTTTGACTTCGTCATAGGGATTTGTGTAACAAGGAGGTCCCCATGTTTCTTAAATACCTACTATACAACCATTGGTTCAAAATGTGCCACAAATCCAGACACAAGTCTTGGTCCATAAGTTCCCACTCAACATCAAGGTTTTATTAGTTGAAAAGATGTCCCTTTTCAACCACAATAGGCATAGTATAGTTATATCCCTCCACCCCAACCACAAAATCCTCCAAGTCAAACCTTTATCTCCAATTCAAACCATAATATCTCACAACCAAGTGTGTAATTTCAAGTACATCCTAATCCATGTATGCATATTCCTGGTCCATTCCCTAACTAATCCAATGTAACCCAATATAGATCTCCATCATACCCTGGTCAAAGTGTTCCACTTGTGACCTCCCAACCATATATCCAAACCCAAATTCTCCCTCAAACCAATATTCCTTCTAATTTTCTATCCCAAAAATTATGATAGATGAAGGATGCAATTGCTATGATTCAAGCTGGTAAACAAACTAAAAATTTCAAAGTGGATGATGTATGTTCTTATCCATTCAACATGCAGTATTTATAGATACCATTTCCTCTAGGAAATGAACCATTGAAATTTGATAAATATAAAGGAAAAGGTGACCCTAAGGCTTATTTGACCAAATTCTTTGTCACATGTCAACCAATGGCATATAGTGACATATACCTTTTCCTATTGTTTCTAAGGAGCTTAGTTGGACAAGACTTGGAGTGATTTTTTAAATTTCCCAAAAATTTAGTAATATATTTTGATGATCTTTCTAATAAGTTTATGCAACAATTTTCCTATAATCTTGAGCATGAGATTTCATTAGTGGACTTAACAAAAATAAACCAAAAATTTGTTGAGATTTTTGTAAGTTATTTACAATGATGGAGAACTCTTGCAAGCCATTTCACTCATAATTTACCAGATAAACAAATAATTGATATGTTTATCAAAAATTTTCACAGTGAGATAGGTTATCATTTAGAACTACAATGTGCACATACATTCAAGGAGATCATTGATAAAAGTTTGTTGATCAAGAGCTCATTGATAAAGGAGTCATCAAGCTTAATTCAACTAATCAAAATAAAGCTACCAATAAGGGAAATGACCAACATCCCATCCAAGCACAAGCATCACAATCAGTATAAGCCAATAACCAAGAAAGATCGAAGCAATTCAACTGCAATAACAATGTTATGGGAAATGGAGTAATTTAATCCTGTCATGTGCAAATATTGCAAACATCATCTGCACCACCTTTTTAGCTTACTCTTATCCAACAACCTCTCCAACCAATGCCAAAATCACAACAACCAAGACTTTCACAATAAATACAACAACTGTTACCATTGTAAACCCCTCCTACTAGGAGAACCATGCCTATATGTCATGTCTTTAGTGACCTAGGAGAACCTATTAACTTTATATTTTGCAAGCTTGCTTCCACCTATCTAATTGGTTGGTCTATACTAAAACATTATCTATAAAGAATTCCTTATCCTAATTGGTATCATTAAAATGAATTATGTGATTATCATCGGGTCAATAGGCATATTCTATGAAGATGTGTCCAAATCAAGTATTTAATTGAGAATATGGTAGAGAATGGGGAGATAACATTAGATAATGGTGCTTCCAATTCCAATAAAACTCTTGGGATCTATCAAAACTCCTTTCCCCAACATAATAATTAATAGTAGCAGAACAATCAACAATAACAACAATGACCAGTGCAACAATAAAATCAACATGAAAGGCCAAATCGGCAGAATCAACAAAATCAAAAGTGGAACCCACAAAGACAAAAATAATGGACAAAACTAAGGTCAGAATGGTAATAACCACTAAACATACCATGTAGTTTCACATGATTACAACAAGGTTGTAGGTCATATTGTAGGGTGTAGTGTTAATACCATCTCTATTAATCCTAGACTAAGAACTAATCAGCTTAGACCATTGCTAAACAACCCCATTCAACCAAATTACATGTATAATCCATCTTTGACTTAGGAATGCATATAGGCAAACCAAAAAACTAGGACTTCCCCTTTTAGACCTTATATCGACAACTCATTCTTACAATGTGACCATATGAAAGTGCATTGGTAACTAAGACTTGTCCTATCTATTCCCACACCATTCCCAATATTTGTTAGTAATAATGGTTCAGTATTTAATCTCAATTATGAAATCACAACTTAAAGGTCAAATATTACTATCTTAGGCCCACAACCATCTACTATTTTGCTTGTTATCCAACCAACCATTTAGCCTCAGAATAAACCATTCACTATTGACTAAGGCAAGAAATTTGATATTGTGGAACAATTACAAAAGACATGAGCATAAATTTCTATTTTATATTTTCTAAAAATGTCAATAATCCATAAAAACATCTTGAATGATTTTTTTACCTAATCCACTATTTCTAGTGACATATTCCATGATAAATTTCAAGCTTTGGTTGGACACCTAGCTCCAACCCAATAAGTCACGTTCAACCAAAGTGATATGTCTTCTCTTGGCTTGCTTCATAATAATCCATTATACATATAAGTTTATATAAAGTGACATAAAGTGAAATGTGTCCTTATAAACAATGGATTAGGACTCAACATAGTGTCTCTAAAGCTCATCAGTCTTCTTGGGTACATAATGGTATATCTCTAGCTAGAAACAATAACTATTAAAACCTATGATAATCAAGAAAGAGAATCACAAGACACCATTAGTTTACCAGCTATCATTGGGACTTTGACCCATGATACACTTTTCAATGTGCTTGATCTTAATTTATCATACAATATGCTTCTAGGAAGACCTTGGTTACATGAGATTCATGTAGTCCCATCAACGCTGCACCAATGTATCAAGTTTTCCCACTCAGGGATGGAAGTGAATATTTCAAGAGATTTACACCCATATGAACAATACAAACATCTTGAGGCTGAATTTTAAATCTATAATTATTAATATGATATGAATCCAAGTTCCAAGTAGGATAAAGGAAAGGCTATACTTATCGATCCTTTACTAGATAATTATATAAATCCTAATACCTTAGATTCCCTTTCCCATATACTACCTCCTAAGCTTCTAATCATTTCACCATTTTAGATAATGGACCAAGAGAGTATGTGACCCATGATACATTTCATATTGCTAATCTTCCTTAGAATCTAAAAACCTTTGGGTGACCTAAAATCATCCCACATATGCATTGGCAATAAAAGAACAAAGATGAGGGACCTATCACATTTGTACCAACATCTGGCCTAGGTCCTGACCCTCTTAAAGGGGATGAATCATGGTTATACAATGAAAACCAAGCTAATTGCTATAAAAATTCAAAGTATCCTATTCCTAATCGGATTATGGAGCATCATAATTATGAAGGAAGAGGCCTTGGACCGAATCAGTAAGGAACCATCGAGCCATTTTTTATGATTAAGTATGAAAGAACTTATGGACTTAGATTTAATACACCTGGGGGTGACCCCACATGTCTTATTCAAACTCCATAACCAATGATTAGTGATGATGATGTTGATAGAGAAGCAAAGTCTAATCATAGACTCACCTTTGATAACCTAGCTAAAACTAACTTGTTTGATGCCAATGCTATTTGTACCCTTACCTTGGCCATTCATCACCACCCTTTACCATTATATTATCCCCAAATGATAGATTAGAACCAACAAAAATCTAGTCTACTGATTGATGAGTTCCAAAATGATGAGGCATTATATGATTTTTTAGGCCTTAAAGACAATGTTTCATTGGAATATCACAAATCAGGATTCTCAATCACATTAAATCCTGTAGCCTATTTTGGAGAGTGAGTGAACACCCTTAGCCAAAAATAAATAAGTAAAACATTGAGGTCCCAAAGTGAAAATCTCTTTGAGGCACTTTTTAAATAGGGAAAAAGTAAAGATAAAGGATAATCTAGTGGTGAAAACCTATTTCAAGTGCCATTAGATGGGGGTGTTCATTCTTCTTTGAATTTGGATCAAGAGACCACCAATGATGAATTTACCTATGAATTCGAGTTTAGATTTGAGCAACAACAAGTATTTGATCAAATTCTCTAAGAATCTCCAATTATTTTTGTCACATGGCTAGATCTCCCATTAGGGGACTCAGATTCATCATGCTTAGGATAAATTTAAGAGTAAGACCTAATAGAGGACCCTAACATAATTCAATAGTTCAAGTCATTGCCTACTATCCTAGAAGATGGTTCAACCCTTCTAGTTGAATATACAATAGAGGTAAATATCAGGACTCCATTAGACCTGAAATAGATAAAATTAGGAGCGTCCCTCACTGAGGAGGAACATAACATCTTTATGGCTTTGTTGAGAGAATTTGTAGATATCTTTGCATGGGCCTATTTTGACATACCATGTTTAGACCTTGCCTTGGTTCTACACCACCTTGTTGTTAATCCTAACACCAAACCAATAAAATAAAATCTACGTAAGATGTATCCTTACATTATTGTATCAATAAAGAAAGAGTTGGAAAAACTCATAAAAGCATGATCTATCTGATCCATTGACTACTCAAAATAGATCTCTAATGTGGTACCTTTTAGTAAAAAGCCTAAAGGGATCAAAATTTGTACTAATTTTTGAGACATCAACAAAGTTTATCCTAAAGATGATTTTCCCTTGCCTAATATTGACATGATCATCAACTCCATAGCCAGTTATGAAATGCTTTCACTCATGGATGGCTTTTTAGGATACACTCAGATCAAAATAGCACCAGAAGACCAACATAAAACAAAATTCACTACTCCATGGGGAACATTTTGTTGTCAAGTAATGCCATTTAGCTTTAAGAATGCTATAGATACATATCAAAGGACCATGAATATCATATTCCATGATATGATGCATGATATTATTAAAGACTATGTTGATGACATATTAGGAAAATCCAAAACTAGGGCTAACCATCTAGTAGTGTTATATAAGATATTTGAAAGATTATAGGAGTATAAAGTTAGACTCAATCTAAAGAAATGTGTGTTAAGTGTAACTTTAGGAAAATTACTTGGCTTCATCATCTCTCGTAGAGGTATTGAAGTTGATATGGCTAAAGTCCATGCTATAACTGAGATGCCACCACTAACCAATTTAAAGCAACTCTGTAGTTTAGAGGGTAAAATCCAGTCAATCCAACACTTCATCTTTCAGTTAGCAAAAAAGTGCCATCCATTTACATACCTTTTAAAGAAGGGAGTTACATTTCATTGAGATGATCACTGTCAAATAGCTTTTCAACAACTCAAAGACTATCTTGTTAATCCACCTATTTTATTATCTCATATGCTAGGAAGGTCATTCTTGTTATACCTATCAAATACCGATCATGATTTAGGGGCATTCTTGGATCAACATGATGACAATGGAAAGGAGCATGTTATATACTACCTAAGCTATACATTGGTTACATATGAACATAACTATGCACCTATTGAAAAAGCTTGTTTAGACATGGTCTTCACAACTCAAAAATTGTGCCATTACATATTGAATAATAAGACCATGGTCATTTCAAAAATAGATTCACTCAAGTATCTACTATCTAAAACAAAATTTCAAGGTAGAATGGCTAAATGGATCATGCTTCTTAGTGAGTTTGACATAGAGTATGTCAATCAGAAGGCAATCAAGGGACAAGTTCTTGTAGATTAACTTGCTGAGTGCCTCTCATAGACACACAACCACTCATATTTCAATTTCTTGATGAATCCATAATGACCATCATTGACGCACCCCTTGAGGAGCAGCCTTGGAAGCTATATTTTGATGGTTCATTTACTACACATGGATCAGGGGCAAGCCTATTATTTATTACAACATAGGGGGATATAATCCCTACATCATTCAAAATTAGCTTTCCTTGTACAAATAATATGCCCGAGTATGAAGCACTTATTGTAGGACTTTGACAAGTAGTGCATTAGAAAATATCTCATCTTTAAGTTTATGGTGATTCTCAGTTAATCATCAATTAGGTCACATATCATTTTTAGACCAAAGATGACAAGCTAGTTCTATATAAAGCCATGGTTGACACTCTTGAGAAACAAATTGCCAATATTCAATTTGAGCACATACCAAGGGCTAGTAATAAAACTATACATGTCATGGCTACTATTAACTCTTTGATTTGACAAATAGATAAAGCTAGAGAGTATCATTTCTTCATCAAGAATTTGTCAGCACCAGCTCAGAACCATCAACCATTACCATGATTTATGATATTATTTGTCCTAATTATATCTAGTACTTATACCTTTATAACTAATTTCATGACCAAGTTATGCCACATAACCTATCTCAAAAATAAACCAAAGCCTTCATTCATCATTCCACTCATTATACTCTACTTGGATCCACCTTTACCATTGTAGTTTTGATGGAACTCTACTTCATTGTTAAACTTTAGTAAAGTCTACACTAGTGTTGAGAGAAGTTCATGGAGTGTGTGGAGCTCATTCTAGTGCGTAAGTCTTGTCCAAAAATATCTTGTGTACTAGTTATTATTATTACAAATAGATGCAGATGCCATTACATATGTAAATAAGTGTGACAAATGTCAATGGCATGCTAATCTGATTCATGCCCCAATAAATACTCTAAAATTGATGTTGACACCATGGCCATTTTATACATGGGGACTTAACCTCATTGGAAAGATCAACCCTACTTCATCTGATGGTCATAAACATATCCTTACCACTATCAAGTATTTTACTAAGTGGGTTGAAGCTATACCCCTCACTTATGTGACTGGAAAGCAAATTTACAAATTCATTTTCAATCCTCTCATTTTACACTATGGTATCCCCTCTAACATTATATCTGATAATAGAGGATCATTGATGAACAAGGATGTAGACTAGTTATGCATTGAATACAACATCACACAACATTTTTTTTATGGTATATTACCCTCAAAGTAATGGCCAAGCTAAGGTATCTAACAAAATCATTGTCAATATTCTTAAAAAGTTTTTCAATGATTTTGGTCATGATTGACACCTTCAGATATTCTCTACCCTTTGGGCATACCATAACAATAATCATACCTCCATAGGAGCCACTCCATACTCACTTATTTATGGTACTAAAGCCATCCTTCCCATTGAGGTCAAATTGACTTCACTATGCATCTCTTTCAAGCATGTCCTAGATGATCATGACTATCGAGTAGCCTACTTGTAAGAGCTAGACCTACTTGATGAGAAAAACATAGCCATGCTTAAAAATCTTCAAGTATATCAAAATTGACTCAAAGTCCATTATAATCAACATGTTAAGTATCAAATATTTGAAATTGGTGATCTTATTCTTAAATAAAACCAAAAAATACCATGGTTGAGAAGAAGCATAAATGGAAATTCAAACCAAACTAGCTTGGGCCTTTCATCATCATTGTAGATTATGGATCAGGAGCATATAGGATTACCACACTAGATGGAGATGAACTTCCTAAGTTGATGAATATTATTCATCTCAAATGGTACTATGCTTTAATGTTAAGATGTATTGTCTATAAGGACCATTTTATTTATGCCTTTTTATCACTATTCTTCTTTGTATAACTACCATCCTTATTCATCCTCTTTGCCATATCCACTTTCCACTTCCATTCTATTGACCTAGTGTGTTTTAAAGCCTAGCCCATTTGACCTTAGTTTTTGCCATTCATTACATAGTTTTAGAATTGAGATATCTAATTAGTTTCATTAGTTGGTTCAAGTAATTCAAATAGATATCATATTTTGGGATAATGTGACAAAAGTTTTGGCAATTACATCCTTCATTTGTTATTCCTTTCTTACCACTTCTTCCTACTAATTATAACCACCTTTGGGCAAATTAATACCATTGATCTATGCTATTGTGTCCTAGTTAAAACCACCTATGGGCAAACTAGGGGCAATATTAAGCCTCAATGTACCAACTTACTACTTCCTTTGCCAGACTGTGCCTTTTTACCAATTGTTCTTATTTTTTTTGAATTAAATGCTACGCTAGTCAAATTCCTCTACTGTAAAGGTGGAACTACAGTGACTTGATGTGTTACTTTGGGACTATGTAGGTAGTGCTCGATTCTTAGTGAGGTTAGCTTAGTCACCCTTTCCATATGCTCTCACCATTTTATAAACAACCTAAGCCATGCTCTCAAAATTTTATGAGCTTGAACCATTTACTGTCTCATCATTCTTGATTGAGTTGAGATACCCTAAAACAATTCCAAAAACATTTAAAAAATTATTAGAAAAGAACAAAAACATTAACCACTTCTTTGTCTTAAGGATTCTAGGAACCCTTATTAAATTTCAATCAAATCACTTGTCATTTAGTTTCCCCATCCTTCTTGTCCTTTTTATCTCATGTACTTTCCATTTTACAAGACCATTTCTCTTCTTATATCACATCTCTTTTGTTTATTTTGCTTCGTTATCATATTCTTCCCATTCCTTGGGAGAACTACATTTAGCCTAAAGTTTTTTATTGGATATTACATCCATGAAACTATGTAAGTAGCATCAAATTGTGTAGGGCATATGGAGATAGCTTTACCACCACCTTCCTTTTTTTCTATTCCCCCATTTTGTTTGTTTGTTAAGTTATCACCTATTTTCTAGGGGCAATGTTCATAGGGTTTCTATTGCATTGTTTGTTTGTTTTTTTTATTTTTTTTATTTGTTTGCTTGTTTGTTTGGTTTCATCACTATTTCCTTGATTCAGTTTATGTGTGTTCATTGGGTGATTCCTTTCCCACACATACACTTAAATCCATGCATATTCATATGTTTACATTGTCATCATGGTTTCTATCATTGGTGCATTATTTTCTATTGACTATTATATTACGAGAATCAGTTCTCATGTATATTTTGGTGAAGTCCTCATGATGTTATACCATATTCCTACCAAGACATGATACAAAAAAACTTAGGTTTAAGAAGTCTATTAAGTAATGCCAACATCAACATCTCTTCGACATTGACATCTTGATTCAATCCCAATCATATCCCAAATAGAGTAATTAACCATGAAAGAATTTCAAATTTTATTAGTTCAGATGAGCATCTCCTTATTAGTAGGTTGTTCTAATTCATCATTAACCTCTGTATTAAGTTATCATCAGTCTTGACCAAGTTTATCATATTTTCCATAATCAAGGTCTAATGATTATAACCGCCTATGGGCAAATCATTACACACTGTCCCACCTACATTTCTCAATGATTATAACCACCTTTTGGTAAATCATTGTTTTGCCACCACTTTACTTTTTTTACCTATACAGGGGCATGTTATCTTGTTTGTCTATCCTAACTAGGGTAGCTCTATCTTCTCAATGATTATAACCACCTTTGGGAAAATCATTGTGTTATCATACCACATTGCCATTACCAAGGTACAATGCTTATAACCACCTTTGGGTAAACCATTACACACCATCCCACTTGCATTCTCAATGATTTTGACTACTTTTTTGATATCATTGTGTTTTCACCCCATCATATTTCCTTTCTTTGGTGCCCTCATTTTGCTTATTTCTTTTTGATGGACCTTTTGCTGACCTACTCATGCCAATTGTTCCCTTGAGGGGGTATCATACAATTAGTTTATCATCATTAAAATTATAGGCATACAAGACCTTTTCATTATTTGAGAAGATGTTACTATGCTTATAGCTTTCAATGCCTTCCCAAATAGGGGCAAACTATAGACACCTAAAACTGGCCATCGATATCCTCCAATTAGGGTTTTGACTAATTTCCACCCAAAATGCATAATTTGGCCTAAAAACACTAAAAAACACTAAATGATGTGAAAATGGAATATTCAAGTGTTGATTTTGGCCAAGGTATCCCTAAATGAGGCAACTCAATTTATGGGCTAGCTAACTTTGATCATACCATTTCAAGTCAAAATGCTAATTTTGCACCTAGGTGCTCTGGATTGATCTTTCTTATCAAATATTTTGTACAAGACATGTGCCTTTGTTATTTGTTGTTGGTAACATAATAAATGGGAATATGGATCCAACACATCTAACACTACCTTATAATTCCAATCTAGTCAAATTTTGGACCAATAAAAAGGCATTATGATTAATTTGAGTAATTTATGCACAAAGTACTTGAACATGTTTAAGAGCTAATTAACCCAAATCAAGGCATAATTAATAATTCCATGGAAAATTGTTGAATAATTGTTTTTATAAATGAATATTGAATATCTGCATCATCAGGTGACCTCATTTCTTGGGAAGACATCCCTAGGACATGAATGCCATAAATATCAAGATTCATTCCCTCCATGCCTCATCAATACATTCCATGATGCCCTCTATGCCTCTTAATTTCTCCTTATTCCAATTCCATGATGAGGATAATTATAAAATTAACTCCAAAAATTAAATTAATCTTTAACCACACATCTTAATCTTGAGATGGATGATTCAGGTTGATTTTGATCAAATCTAAAATTCTATAAATAGGAGGCCTCACCATATGAATTTTAAGACTTGAGAGTGCACTGTTATAATGCAGGATTGGTTCTAAAAGCTTCATGAAATTAGGTTTACCATGAAAAATTGATTCCAAGTCAATATAAGCCATAAGCCAAAGGTGCCAAGGAGAGATGGAGGTAGCCAAGCTTCCATTACTAAGGACTTCATGAACACAAGCCGAGCAAGCCACTACTACAAAGGCATTTGAAGCATCAAAGGAAGGTGAAGGAATGAGTGTGTTTTCATTCCTTTCTTTTATAGATGTGTTTTTCATTTGCTTTTGGTAACTAAGATCTCCTTAGTATCTAGGCCTAGAGATGTTATGCTATTAGTATGTTTATTTCATTCTGTTTTCATTTTGGAACTAACACCATACTAACTATCCTTTCTTGAGTCAAATTCTTATAACATAGAAAAAATATGCAAATGTTGTATTTTATGAGTTAATATATGGTTTACCACCAAATAGATATATTCAAAAATCATATTTATTTGATTCTAGGATCAACTATACTCAATTAAATAGCTTATAGGATGAGACCAACAAAACATGCAAAATTAAATAAGTAGGTTACTAAATTAGTGAGGAAGGGTGTAGTAAGGGAGAGCATGAGTCCTTTTGCAAAACCAATGTTATTAACTCTAAATAAATATTGAAGGTGGAGGATGTGTGTGGATAGTATAGAAATCAATAAAATTACAATAAAGTACAAGTTTCTTATACCTTATTTAGATTATATGATGGATGTTATTATAAGAGCAAAATATTTTACCAAAATTGATATAAGGAGTGGTTACTATCAGATTAAAATTTGTGAAGGAGATGAATGGAAAAAAAAAATCAATACTATATATGGTTTATATAAGTGCATAATGATGCCAGTAGAGTTATCTAATGCACCTAGCACATTTATGAGGGTGATGAACATAGTTTTATGAGAACACAATGGTATGTTTGTGGTGTTTTATTTTAATTATATTTTAATACTCAATAACATTAAATAAGAGAACTTAAAACATTTTAAAATGGTATTAGAATTATTAATAAAATATAAGATATATGTTAAGTTGAAGAAGTACAAGTTTATGCATAATAGTTTGGAATTTTTGGGATTTGTAGTTTCAGTAAATAGTTTAAGAATGGATGAAGAAAAAGTAAAGGAAATTAGTAAGTGGCCTATCCAAAATAACATCACAAAGGTAGTAAGTTTCCTTGGAATAGAAAATTTTTACATGAAGATTATTGTGAATTCGAGTAGTCTTGTTGCACCAATAACAAATTGTATGAGAGGAAAATAATTTACATGAACAAGGGTAGTAATAGATAATTTTATTTGAGTGTTTGTGGTTGATCATGATGCTTCATTTATGGGAATTGGTGTTGTGTTTAATCAAGAAGGGAAGATAATAGAATATTTCAATAAGAAACTAAATAAGGTAAGAATAAAGTATTATACATATGATGTTGAATTTTATGTCATTGTATAAGAATTAAGAAATTAGAGGAATTGTCTGGTACCTAAAGAGTTTATCTTATTTAATGATCATGCGGCTTTGAAGTATGTGAATACTTAAAATAAGTTAAATAGTAGGGATTTAAAGTGGGTGTCTTTCTTTCAGGGTTATACTTTTGTGTTAAAGCACTAATCATGAAATCATAATCAAGTAGTTGATTATTTGAGCAGGTAAGTGGGGTTGATATTACTATGGTGAGTGAAGTAGTTGTATTTGAATTTATTAAATAAGTATATAATAATGATCCATGTTTTGGAAAGATAGTTGAGAAATGCAAGAATCCATTGACACATGATACAAGTAATGTTCATAAAGATTATATTATGCAAGATGGTTATCTCTTCAAAGGGAAATAATTATGTATTTTAATTGGGTTTCTAAGAGAAAATATTATAAGAGAACTACAAATTGGTGGATTGGTTGTACATTTTATTAAGAAAAAGATAATAAATTTGGTGGAGGAAAAGTATATTTAACCATAGATGAAGAGAGATGTAACAATATATATTGCAAGGTGCACGATATCTTAGGTAGCAAAAGGACATGCAAAAAATATAGGGATATACATGTCATTACCAGTTCCAAGAGGACCATGGATAAATTTGAGTATGGATTTTGTGTTGGGATTACCAAAAACACAAAGAGGTAATGATTCAATTTTTATTGTTGTAGACATGTTTTCTAGGATGGTTCATTTTATTGCATGCAATAAAACTAATGTTGCCACTAGAGTTGTAGAACTATTTTTTGAGGATATTTTGAGATTGGATGGTGTTTAAAAATAAATTACATCATATAGGGAAATTAAATTTCTAAGTTATTTTTTGGAGGGATTTATGGATGAATATGGGGATTAAGATATAATTCACTAGTACATACCATCCCCAAATAGATGAGCATATAGAAGTTATAAACAAGAGCTTGGGAAATTTATTAAAATGGATAATTGGAGAGAATCCCAAGAAATGGGACTTGGATTTAGCACAAGCTAAGTTTTCATATAATAGTTTAGTGAATAGAACAACAAAACATAAATAATAGTTACAATAAGAAGTAAGAAGAAAATTAAAGGAAAGTAATGAAAGTATAAAGTAGTAGAAGATGTTAGAAGAAGGTCAAAAATATTTTAATAAGGATATTTAATGATGATTTACTTGAGGAAAGTATTTTGAAAGTCACATATAACAAGTTAAAGTACAAAAAAATTGGACCATGAAGAACTATGAAGATAATAAATGGCAATGCTTATGAGGTGAGTTTACCACAAAATTTTGAATATCTCTCTAGTATTTAATGTTTTAGATTTATGTTATTTCCATGGAGAATATGGTGAAGGTGAAGAATATGAAAAATTAGATTAGAACCAATAGGTTCTAAAGAAGAAAAAAGAAAAAAAAATAGTACATGTTTTGGATAAGAAGACAATAAACACATGACAAGGAAGTTATGATAGGTATCTGGTATAGTGGGAAAGATTAGAGTAAGAAGACAACACTTCAATTATAGAATAGGAGCTGAAGAAGATTGATAAGAACAAATGGTAGTAGTATAATCAGAGTAAATCATAGGAGTTAAATTGTTTTCAACTAAAGGAGAATGATGTAAAAAAAGAGGACAAACTTCCATAGGCTATAAATTTTGAACTTTAGCTCTATTTGAGCCCATCTCTATGTCAAAATTGATATCTCAAAAAGTTTAGTACAACTATAAATGGCCATTCTAGTTATGAGACATCTTAGATATTTTTATGAGGCCATACATGACCATATGAGGGTCTGAAATTACCATTTAATATTATTTTTGAGTTATTTATAAATTTAAAAATTATCTACTTTTGTAACTGGATTGAACTTTAGTTTAAATTCATACAATAGGTTAATTTTAGAGTTTAGTTTATTTTTAGAACTATGTGCGCTTGCATGTAAAACTTACTAAAAATAACAAGTTGAGTTTTATTTATTTTTAAATTTCTAAATTTTGCATTTCAACTCCAATTCTGAGTTGAGGATTATTTATGCATGGTTTTTAGTTATTTTAATTATTCAATACGAATCAATACTAGTTATTGTTCATAATCTTTGCCTATTGGTAATTTTATTGTCTTGATAGGCTTATCTTTTCTTAACAGTTCTAATACCATTATTAAATGTTGTAAGTGATCTTATTTAGTCTTACTTGTATATTGTTTTTTGGAAACATCAATTCCATGGTTATTAGAAACTATGAGTATAGAATTCTAGCAATATGTTTAGGCCACTACATGTTTTTGGTGTCCTCACTATCTTGCCATAAAAATCCTGATATTTTTGTAGATTATGATAACTGTGTTTCAATTACATGAAAATCAAGATACTTCTCTAAACCCTCTCTTTATGAATCATTATTATAAAATGACATAAAAATTAAATCAAATTTTACTACACACACACACACATATCAACATACTATACATCCATAAATAATGAAATTAATTAAGTGTGTGTGTGTGTGTGTGTGTGTGTGTGTGTGTGTGTGTGTGTGTGTGTGTGTGTGTGTGTGTGTGTGTGTGCGTGCATGCGTGCGTGCGTGTGTGTGTGCGTGTGTGTGTGTGTGTGCATGTGTGCGTGCATGCGCGTGCGCATGTGCATGTGTGTGTGTGCGCATTCATGTGTGCACTTAATTAATTACATTATTTATGGATAGATATATAGTGTGTAGATGTGAAATCACTTTTGTGTTCCTTTAAATGTATTCCACATACACCTATATCAAAATTTAGGTATGAAATTTCAACTTATATTTGTGTGTCAATTTAAAATTTGTTGGTATTTACTTATTTTATGTAGATTTCAAAAGCAATGTTTTTTATTTAAAAAAATATGTTTTTAATATTTTAATTATTATAAATATTAATAATTTATATTTTATATATTTAAATTAATATGTATTAGAAAAATATAGTTTGTTATTTTTTAGTCTATAATCATCTACATCCTATTAGAATATTCATCAGTCATACAACATTAAAACCATAAATATACATTTATGGGGCCTAAAAAATGTACACTATAAATATATGTAACTCATTAATATACACTATATTTCTAAGGCCCATAAATATACAACATATGTTCCTAGGGCCCATGAATGTACAATATACATTTCTATGGTAGGTGTTTTTCACCCGTTTAGGTTCCCCTGAGGGACTTGGGTCCCATTTTGTTAGGTTTTTCCTTCATTGTTGGTAAAATTGTGCACCGATAAGGTTCTAATTTCAATATGAGAGGTCTATAAATACATTTGTACATTAGTGCATTTATGACAACTTTGAAATGAATGAACTAATCAATGATATGGCATTGAATATAAGAATATATGAAGAACATCTAATATTTATTGTTCACTAAAGTTTATAAGAGATAAATAATTTATAGATAATTCATTACCATTGAAATTAATTGTAGTGATACTTGCATTACACAAGACTATTTTGTTGAATTTTATTTTACATAGTGTGTTGCAATTAATATCGTATAATGTTGAGGACCTTGATAAGTAGTTGGTGCTTAAAATCCTTGAGTAACTGACCATAAAAAATATTTTTTTATCCTTTTTATCCTTAACCATCCTTTTATGATTTAAAGGAAACTGATTTCCCAAGTATCCGTTTGAATATTTAGAATTACGAGTGAGATTTTTGAAGCCTCAAACTTGATGAATGCATTTTTCAGATCAGATTCTCCTTGTAACTTATTTTTTACAAACATCAAGTCCACATTTATGGTTGCTATAAATTTTGAGTGTAAAAATGTGCTCAATATGTTTTGAATTTTCTAGGTCCTCACTATCTTTTCATAAAACCTTCATTACATTGTCAAAATATGACAATTGTGTTTAAATTATGCAAAAATCAAGATAATTCTTTAAACACTCTCTATATCAGTTAGTATTCCAAAATTAAAATAATAACTAGATATAATTTTATTATTATATATCTAAATTTCCTTCATTGAATACATTTTTTATGGATAGATGTATTATATTTTGATGTAAAATCACTTTGCAATAAGACACCCCTCATCACTCCTTTAAATGTAGTCCACATACACCTATATCATAAGTTAGGTTTGGAATTTAAAGTTCAATTTTCCTATCAATTTAAATTTTTTTGATGGTTATTATAGACACATAAATTAACATTTAAGTTGAAATAGTGCACTTATGACCACCCTTTTTACACACTTAGCTTATACCTCATTCCTTAGCCTTTTTACCATTTTCCTTCATTTTCCATGTGGATGACCCATTATTATAAGAAAACTATTAATCTTAGAATGTACATATTCCTAATTAAAAAAAGCAGAATGAATCAAATTTAGTATCTATGTGTATCCAAAGTAGTAGTTTCATGGAGTGGTTAATGAGTGATAAGGCATAACAAAAGGAAATTTTAGAATCTTTTTCTAAAAATAAGGAACCCTTTTTTTTAAAATAAAAAAAGCCATGATTCCATGGGATCATTTTATAAGTATAAAACCTGTTAGTGGAATTAATGATGAGTCCAAGAAAATAAAAGTAGAGAAAAAGAATTGGCCACACCATTGAGTAAACTATGTATTGTTATATTATTATAGAAATTTTGATCCTTGTATTTTTGCAGTTGCTAGATTTGGAATAATGGATTAAGTTATGTTTTTTTTTATAGATATAAGGTTTATAGGGCTCATTACCAATAAAAAAATAATATATACAAAAAAAATACTAACCAAAATATTTTTATTTCCTTACCATAACATAGACTGAGTTACAAAAAACTTAAAATGTATTAGTAGAGTGCAAAAAAAAGAAAAGCAGTATCAGATCAAAAAAAGGGTGTGCATCTAGTTAATTTATATGATTTTGATAAAATTGAAAGTAGATATAGGATTGTAACAATCCCCAACCAATAAAGGATGCTTCCCATAAGTTGAATTAGTAGCTATCACATTGGAACCAAGAACCATAGAGGTAGAAGGAGTATCTAACTACTTGGACTTGCATTTCCCTACAACCAAATGTCAATATGAAGCCTTGGTAATTATTTCTAGAGTTTGTATAACTAGATATGGAGGAGAAGGGGAAATGTCATGAAACACCAGCCTAGCCAATAATTTGACTTATTTAATCCTTTGGTGAGAAAGGTGAAAAACAAGCAAGTGTTTCAGAGAAGGTAGAGGTGACAAGACATTGTTTAAAGGTAGAGGGGGAAACAATGAACCAGATAATCTATTTGATTTCATATCAAAAACTAGGGACTGAATGTAATCATGGAGAATAGATAATCTCCTCTCTAAGGACCTGAACATGGACATTGGAATGAACCCAAACTTGTATTTACCAGAGAAGGGTAAAGGATCTCCCTGATCACCATCAAGAGCTGTTACAACTTCATCCAAACTGGCCTTGAAGATTGGACTAACAAAGAATTCAACCAAGGATTTTACCTTCTCATTATCAAAGACAAGGAACATTATGTTGGTAGAAAATACAAAGGAAGGCATTGAACTAACTCTAATCATGTTAGTGGCAAGAGAGGAATACTTTCCCAATGATAAAAAGGATAACATTGAAAACTTGCTCAAAATGAATCTATAATATGTTTTATAGATGACGAGGTGAGATTAGACCAATGAAATACATTTTTTGTTTTAAGAAGGAACACAAAACTAAAGGTTAAGCCAAATATTCTTGCATAATGGTCTCATTGAACTTTGAGTATAACTAGATGATAAGAATAAAGAGTTCAAAACTATGTTATGGGAAAAAAGCCATGCATGGAAGGAAATAAATAGACACAAAACAATCATAGACAAAATATGGTGGTGGTAAAGGTAAAGAAAGATAAAAATGAAATTTATTTCCCATATCAATGCCCAATGTCATCATTGAATCATAAACATGATTATCAATGAAAATATTTATCAATTAGGTGATTGAAATATTCACTAAAGTATTAACAATCTTATTAATTTATTAAGTCATGTTATTATAACATATGCGATGATATTTATAACATATTTGATGACAATTTTTTTATTGATGTGGTCAATTCCAAAGTGATGAATTTATTTAACACTCATTTATTAGTGATTAATTCTATAACAAAGGTTTTATGTGATATGGATTGAATTTAAATAGAATTACTATGCCATTCAAAGTCAGAGAGGGTAATCTCTTGAAACTATCATAGATGTCATATCCTAATGGAGCTAGGCCTAATGGGAGATCATGACATCAATTAGAGATATAAAGATGAGTCCCCAAGAGTTATCAAAAATTTTAGAGCTCAAGAGAACCCCACCTAATGGGGACTCACCGCATCATTCATCATCATAGAATAGTCTCCTAGACATGTTAAAAATGTGAGCACCCAAGAGAGCTTGGCCCAATGAAATATAATTGGGCCATTCAAAGTCAGAAAGGCAATACCTCTAGATTTTTTAGAGATATAAGAACCGAATAGAGCCAAAACTAATGGGAAACTATGGCACCATATAATGAAAAGATGAATTAGTTTTAACTTGTGACCCAAAATCTCAGAATGAAGTATCAATGGTTAACCAAAACTAATTATAGTGTGCCACTAGTCCTTGGGTGACACATAATCCTACATAGCATAAATCCATGTAATATATATTTATGCTTAAATAAAGACCATTAATAAAAAATAGAGGGGTGACATGTGTCAGAAAGAGTGGGCTAGTTGAGGAAACTCTAAGGGATGTGGCCACATGCTTACCATGTGATTTTCATTAACAAAATGTGAAGTTGGACCTGATTGGACTATTTTAAAAAACATCATATCACCATTTCTATATCTAACTAATGGCACAAGATCATGTTGTGAACTTAATTCTAGATTTGGAAATAAAAGAAGAAATATTCAATACCAACTGAAAATTTTAAATTTAGAGTAAGTGATCTGTCAAATGAAATCAATGAAAAAAGATGTGTGCACAAACCTTTAAAGCCTAAATAAGGTCCATTAATACTTACCAATGATAAAATGGAAATCTAGGTGGTCATTGCCTTATTTTTTTTGCATCTAGATCTATGTAATGGATGAACAAGTGAGATGGACATGGTTTAACTAATAAAAAAATTAAACTATGTGCATCTTATAAGCATAATATGATCTTTAAAAAAATTACATTTACAAATTTAAACATTACAATGAGAGAAAGATAAATAGACATAAACAAGTAAAATCTATAACTAAAAATATAAATAATAAAACAAATGTAAACTTTGCAATAATGAAGAGTGGGATGATCAAATTTTGAGTAGGTTATTAATATTGATAAAGTATGGAAACTAAATCAATAAAATAGTTCAAAGACTTAAAAATATCAATGAGCTTGTACAAAAAATATCTATTATGGCTGATATTCCATGATGCCTACTCAAAAATTTAAAATAAACATGGAATTGATTTTACTCAAGTAGTAACAGAGTTTTTTAACTTTTCTAAAAACCACTAATTAGTATTTTTTTACTTTTAGCATATCATGTGACTAACATTACAAATTTATTTTCATGAGAAAATGTTCTAGGGATCTATTTTATTTCCTAGAGTAAGAAACTTATTAACCTATGTGGTAAAATCAGTGCTCTATGTTTGACAGATAAGCTTTAATAAATGGTTTTCATTTTCATCATTTTTACTTCATCATCTTGGGAATATTTCAAATCTTGGCCCAATGATAACTCACCACATCAATTAGAGTAAGAAAGACCAATCTCCTAGACCAATAAAAAATATCAAATCTAGCAAGAGCATGACCCAATGGGAGATTGTTGTGTCATTCAGAGTCAAAGAGGCTAGTCCCCCAAACATGTCATAGATGTCATAAATCAAGAGATCCCATCCCAATGGGAACTTTTTGCATCCTTTAGAGTTAGAGAGGGTATTTTTTTAAAACCTATTCGAGAAGTTAGAGGCCTAGATAGCCTAGGCCAATGGTAGATATTGCATCATTTATATTCATAAAGGAAACTCACCCCCACCTATCAGAGATGTTAGAGCTTGAGATAGCCTACCATAATAGGCACTCATCACATCATTCAGTGTCAAAGAAAGGAGTGGCTAGGCCCTGTCAAAGATATCAGATACTAGGAGAGCCGATCTGAATGAGAGATAAACATGTCATTTGGAGTAAAAAAATGATTCTCTTAGAATTATCAGAGATGTGAGAGCCTAAGAGAGCCTATCTCAATCGTAAGCTATTGTTTCATATAATGCAAAGATGAACTAGTTACCCCTTATGACTCAAAAAGATAAAAATAAATAATGATTAATTAACCAAAACCAATTAGGGTACAACATGTGTCCTTGGGTGACACATCATCCTACCTAGAATAAAGGCATATAGTGTAAATATGTACTTAGACAATGACCATTAATACAAATCCAATAGATTGATGACACATGTCAGAAAGTGGGGACTAGCCTAGGAAAATCCAAGATATGTGGTTGCATGCCTTTCACACATTGAGAGTAATAGGATACCACTTTCCTTGCTATTTTAACTAGGTAAAAGCATTACAATGACATATTTAGATTAATTAAAGAGTTTTCTATGTCTGATAGGTAAGATTTAATGAATGGTTTTCTTTTATGTCATTATTACTTTGTCATCTTGTGAATATCATAGAGCCTATCACAATGAGAATTTACTACATCAATTAGAGTTATATAGGCTAGTATAATGGACCTATTAGAAATGTAAGAGCCTAAAAGAGCATGATATAATGAAAGATTTCCATATCATTTGGGGTTAGATAAGCTAGTCCTCAGACTTGTGATAGATGATAGACCCTGGTAAAACCTAGTCTAATGGGAGATTATCATATGATTTAGATATAGACAAAGTAGTCCCCCAAACTTATCATAGATGCCATAACCTAGAGAGCCCAAGCCAATGGAATATCACTGCATCATTCAAAGTTAAAAAGGCAACTCCCTTAGACCTATCAAAAATGTTAGAGCCTAGGAAAGCTTGGTGCAATGGGCACTCACAATGTCATTTGAAGTTAGAGAGGGGAGTGTAGAGGACCTTTCAGATATGTCAAAATTTTAAAGAGATGGGATCAATGAGAGATCAATGCATCATTCAAAGTGAGAAATGTGAGTCTCTTGGACCTATCAGAGATGTCAAATACAAGGATATCCTAGCTTGATGGGAAGCTATCATGTCACATAATACAAAGATAAACTAGTTACCACTTATGACTTGGAAAGCTCAAAATAAAATAAGAGTTTTTAAGTAGGATCGATTAGGGTGCAACATGTGTCCCTATGTGACACATCATATTACTTAGGATAAAGGCATTGACTGTGAAGTTCTGCTTAAAAAATGACTGCTAATAAAAATCTAATAGACTAATGACATATGTTAGAAAATGGGGATTAACTAAGGGAACTTCAAAGTACGTGATCAAGTGCCTATCATGTTGTCATAAGTGAGAAAGGTGGTTCTTATATACCTATTATAGATGTCAAATCATGGGAAGCTTGACTCAAATTTAAGTTGTCTCATCAATTAATGCAAATATGAACTAGTTTTCACTTGTGACTTAAAAAGATTAGAATAGAGTAAAACTATTAATCAAGACCAATCAAGGTATGGCATGTGTCCTTGGGTAACACATAATCTTACTAAGGATAAAGGCATGGATTTTGAAGTCATGCATATATCACAATCATTAATAAAAATCCAATAGACTAATGACACGTGTTAGAAAGCAAAGACTAAATGAGGGAACTCTAAGGTATGTGACTATGTGTTTGACACGTGCTCACCATTAATAGATTAGGAAGCTATACTAGATTAGATAGATTTGGAAAGCATCCCTTCACTAGTGATATATCCATTTGGTAATAAAGGATCATGCAATTTAAATCCACTTATATATTTGGGATTAAAAGGAGAAAATCTTGTGACCAACTCAAATTTCAAATTCATGGCAAGAAAGCTATCAAATGATATTAATATAGGGACATGTGTGCACTATATTTTAAAACCTAAAGGAGGCCCATTAATAGTTACCATTGTTGGCTTTGAATAAATTTTATACTTATTATTTTCAAAATCACAAATAACTTTTATATCCCATACCTTTGACACCTAAAATCTTCCCAATTATTTTTATGATCTATTTCAATGGCCAGTACATCCTTTAACACAAAAGCTCAATCTCAAGTACCAGGATACCATTGTATGCACCTAAATCTACTCCCTAACCATTTTACTAATCCTACTATTTATCCTAATTAATACCATAACCATAGTCTTAAATAAATAATTAAATCCCATCCCGCGTCATTATTCTTCATCACACTAACCTTACGCTTTCCCACATATCAATTAATTCACTTAATTCTATATTATCCATTATCTAAACCCACTTGTCCATTATTTGGGAATTTAAAATTCTCATGACCCACCTACCTACCTGCCCCTAGGATTTCGTACAAGCCTACCCCCATATATTCTCTAGAATCCCCTAAGCACATGACTAATAATCCACTAATCATGTTTAGACCTCCAAAGAGATTCTAGAGGCTTCTACATCTAGAACCTTCCCTCCTCTAGAATCATCCAAGGAATTTTTAATTCCTTGGACAATTATCAACTATGGATCTTATGGCATCCAACTTTGAATTTTGGCCATTTATTCTCCCTCTCTCCTTATATTTAAACAAGCCACTCCTCCATGGCCAAACCAAGAAATGAATCCATAAGATCTTCATGTCAATATGATCAATTAGTCTATCATCTAAGTTAATGAATCAATCTATCATAATGATACAAATATAAGTCTACTATTGTAAGTAAATCTCAATCCAAATATTTTTGTCTTTTATTATTTAGTCTTGGTTTAAAGTAATTAGCTTTAGGATTTTAAGTGTTGCTATGAATGTTCATTTATGTTTGCATTTGTGTCCTAATGGATCTAAATCTCAATTCATGGATTGACATTTTGGGTGTTTTGAAGTAATTTCATAATTAAATCCATTTAGCTCAAAATTTCATATACATTTTAGCAACTACAGTGGGAGAACCCCTTCAATCTAACCATTTTTTAGGTTATAAGTGTTTTGATAGCTTGGAGGACTGATTAGACAAGGAGAAAGCTATGTATTTCATAAAATTTTAATGTCCAGGCAAATGATGGTTTTGATCTACAAGTTGTGATATTTAATTAGTGGTTTTTTCAATAAATCTATGATTTTGCATTAATTGTATCATTAAAAATGCTAATCTTTAACTATTCTAGTAGGTTTTCAACTTTATACAATATCATAGTTTTATAAAGGGCTATTTTGTTATAAAGTTGTAGTTTTGAAAAAATCATAGTTTTATAGTTACAATATTGAAAAACCATAGATTTTTAGTTTCATTATTTTAAAAAAAGATATTTTTAGTTACAATTTTGCATATAAGTCATGATATTGCCTTGTGAATTAGTGATTTTGATTCATATGATTAAAACTATTAAAACCAAATCACTAACTAGGATTTTTGACAAGTTCTATGTTTGTCTATTCTCTATTTGTAGGTGGGAGGAGAAATACTATCCAAATCCATACAAAATCCCCTTTTCAAACACTTAATGTAAAACCATAAATCCTTAGTCACATTATTAACTTGAAAGTCATAATTTTGCGAAGTTGACTAGTAATTTTATTCCACTTGTATAGTCATCTTGTATCTATTGGTAAATATTTTATGTTATCTTGTATCACTTTTTTTCTAAGACATGGTATTTCCAACCCTTGTAATATCATTTATTATGAATTGTGTTTTTTCTTGAAAAGTTATGGTATTGTAGAAAAGCTTGCATTTTTTTAACCCCCATCCAGTACCCCTAATAATTTTTCTAACCATCACAAAATTATATATTGTGAATTGACATTTTGTTCTTACAGTCATGGTTTTTCTAAGCCACTTGCTATTTTGTTTTAGCCAAATTGTAACTGCCACAGTTAGTCACTTTCTACAAATGTGTGACTCAACAATTGTGATATTGCTAAAAATTTATGATTTTATAGTCATTGGAAGTAAATTTACAATACAATGATTGTGTATCTATGGATTTGCCTTCTATAATTGCATTTTTACACTCATTTTTTATATTCAATTTGTCCTTTTTAAGTGCATTTTTAGAGTCATTTTAATGATTGTTGGGTCATTCCAAACATCTTATAAGGCCCAAATTATGATTGGCATTGGGGGTACTACCCCTCAATCCCACCCTATACCGAGATAGGGAGTATGCTTGGGGCATTTCCCTTGGACCCTATAAAGTGCACTTCCCATTAACCATGAAAAGGTCACTTTCCCTTAACCCTAATAGGGGCTGCTACCCCTAGACCCCCACATCATAGCCCCCTCACCCAAAGAAGTTATAGATCTAAATCATGATTTTTTTGAGTGGTTTTTATTAAGGCCTATTTGACTAACATATTTTTTCTCTTAGGGGTGAGCCTATTCACTATTTTTGACTTATTAATATCTTCTCTTTTAGGTCATATATTTTATCTAATGTCTTGTCTTGTAGGTTACCCCTTTAAGATTTCTAATTGAAACTACTAACAACTTGTCTTGCAAGTCACATTTCAAATATATTTTAACATGCTCATAAATAATATTGTAAATATATTATATATATTTTATATATATCACATCTATGTTAATCGATTAATAAATATTTTTGGTTGCTTCAGTGTCACCTAAAGGATACAATGGTGTATTCTCTCCTCCTTGCATCCTTGTGGTGATTTATAGAGGATCAAAAACTACTAACAAACCCTCCCATTATTATTTTTATGATAAACATGATTTTTAATTAACACCTATGAAATTTCCATAGTTTTAGAGGGATAGTGATTATGGATTTCACCACCATGTACTAATCCACACTCTATGTTATGGTGGAGTATAAATTTTAGGGATAGATGTCATCAGGATAAATATTTAACCCCATACAAGTCATTCATGAAGGGGGAGAATTAATTATATAAACCAAGTATTAGACATCACTCTACATATAATTTGGCCCCACCATACTTATTTTATATTGAGAATGCCCCTAGAGAGCTCGTTCAACCTAGCATAAGACCATCAACTATAACAAGTGACTTGCTGCCAGAGTTAGTATCAGCTCCCAAGTCATTATCATATACAAATGAGGTTGAGAGGGTTCATGATATTATATAATGGGTCATCATCCTATAGCCGCACCTACAAATTCATTGTATGGTGTAGTCATTAGGTTACACACCCAAAATCAGTTTACTAAATTTAGGTTTGTGGTTTGCTTGATTTGGTGAGTGTTATGATACATTAGTACTATTTGTGAGCCAAGTAAATATTTTTACCAAACCTATTCACACATATCTATGTCTTATTTTTATATCACCATATTGTATATCCTTGTCATTTTATATAACCCCATCAATATCCTCTTGTATATATTTTCTTTGTATATTTGTGTACTTTATTTCAAACCTATTTCACCTTGTGTCTTGTCTTACCTATCATCCACCCTATTATCCTAGTCACATAATATTATATCCTCATTTAAAAATAATTATTAATAACCCCATCACCTATGTATCCTAATCACATCTTGTCTTAAGGCCACTTTATCCATGATCAATAATTTGTCTTGATCTTGTCTCACCTAGTCACCTTGTCAACCTAGTCCTAATCATAATCCAACCTAAATCCCATTTGTCTATACTATACTTCCCATCAAGTATATAATCATCCAAATTTTCACAACATTATTTTCATATTAGGGTCCTCATCATTAGCTTGCTTGTGTCTAATGAAGTTTGAGTCATAATCACAATCTTATCAACTTATCAATCAAATCATGTCATCTTACCTGAGTCAATCATCTTAGTCTTAAGCTATCCTTAAATAAATAAATATTAATTATAATTAGTCTCTTAGGCTAGTATATCCCCTCATAAAATCATAAGATCTTGTCGTAGCTCATTTAATATAATCTAGTCTAAATCACTACAAGTCTAGCTCACATCCTAATTTGGTCTACTTGATCTTATCCCATCAAACCTCACATCACATAAAAAATCTTGTCAAAATTGAGATTAGTCTCAAGAAATCCTTTGTCCAATTTTTTTCATATATTCCATCATCATCATTTAGTCTTTTTATTCAATCCCTTGCACCAATTAATTGGGTCCATCAAACTATATCATCCATATTTTTTCCCATCTTTATCCATGGCATCCAAAATAGATTTGGTCAATATCTTGATTTATTAAAACCTCATAACCAATAGGGATATGATCCCTTCTCACTTTTTTGATATGATCACTCCATGTCCTACAAAATTTGACCCCATCCACCCAACATTACCTCCATTATACAACCATTAATCAACTTATAGTATTCACACTACCCAGTCCCATTCAAACTCTCCATCCACCAATCATAGCATGGAATCTACCCATTTATATACTAAGAAAATGAATCCAACCCTATCCACCTCATCTATTACTCATCTACCTAGATAATCATTTTAACAAATTTTTGATCCAAAACCCAATGCTTCCATATCCAAAGCATGAAGTGAAGAGAGCCACTATACTCATCTTCCTATATCCCAAGAAGCCCTCTTTCACTAAATTTTTATCACTGACATGGTGGTATATCCATCCATATGAAATATTAATCCCACCTAAGCCCTCTTGGTATAAATCTAATCAATACTTTGTACATTACCAAACTTGGGTCATACCATTAATCGATGTCATAATTTCCAAAACTATGTCCAAGACCTAATCGATCATGGTGACATATAAATTAAAAATGGATCAAATGAGTCTACATCCTTGGGTGAAAAAGAAGAGGAGTTCCAAGATCACAATCAAGCCCTTCCCTTTCCAATCCAAGGTCAAAACACTACATCCATCTTCCATGGTCCCCCAATTTTCTACAAATCCTCCATTAAAGATAAGTGTATTGCACATGATCCTAATACTCATGAGTCCTTTGATGGGCCTATCTTTGTCAAATCCATTTTACCTCCATAGTCTTCCTCTCACCCATCATATAAAATACCCCATGTTGAGAGGTCAATTATAGATAATGAATATTATACTAGTAGCATTACATCCTATACATTAGAGTCATAATTGAAGCTAATACAAGTATTATCTACATTAGGATCATGATAAACAATAATATCTAAATCATATTCCTCATCAAAAACATCTCTAATATATTTTGTAGTAGATGATGACTATTCCTCCCATTTTAAATATACCTCCAATTCATACTATAATCAATCACCAGACATATATTTTGATACAAATCAAGATGATGAAGACATAATAGAGTTTTTAAAAGATTTATCTATCAAATATTATGATATTAGATCATATACTATCATAAACACATGTCTTATAGATAGTCTTAGTGATCTTTTTATTGATATTGAGGAGACCTTCTCTGATGTCAAAATTAGGTCTCTAATGAACCCTTGTAAGGACCATACTACCCCAAAACCACTCATTGACCTCATCATACCATATCCATCACCTTCATCCCTCAATGACTCCTTTCCTCCTATTAATGAACATTTAGTCACCTCCTTCCATAGGGACGAATAGGAACATACATCATTGGACTCTTCCCCAAGTAATATAATATGTACCATAAATATAAAAGTATAAGACCATATTACAAAAGTCATGCATCATGATCAAATCAACTTTGATCTAGCAAGTCAAAATCAAGAAATGTCAAATCATCAGCTTAATCCAAAAGTGTCTTCCCCTAGTTAAGCCCAATGCCAGGAATTAAGGGACTATCAAAGTCAAAATAATAATCATCTATCAATTTGAAAATCTAATTCCTCTAGTGAAGCCCAAAATTAGGCACTAGGGGTGTAGTTAAAGTCAACTCCAATCATTAAATCAAAATAATGTCAAAATCAATCTCAATATGAATGATAATCCTTCAAATAATTAGATCAAAGAAGAACCATAAAGTCCAAGCATCTTGGATCTCCTAAAATCTTTTTTTGTATATAACCAATTAAATACAAAATGTCCAACATCTATAATGATGTATGTGACTACTAGTCCTAATCCCCAATCACCCATCACATAATCTTATAATGATCCTACCATCCATTCCAGTCCAATACACCCCCATCAACATCATGATCTAATCCAATCCATAAATCACATCACTCACTCTAGCAACATTATCTCTTATAGGGGTGATGAAGACACCTATTATAGATATCTGGAGGGGTCTAAATCAAGAATAAATTAAGGTCACAAAGTCATTAACACATCTAGTAGAAATAACATGGTCCTAACATCACACATATCCATAACAAGTGTTGGCTAAATATCCAACAAGTGTCATCATTATTTCATCTCATACCCATGTTAAATAAATCAAGATGCCAAAAAATAAAAAATAAATATCATTTATCCAATGGTGCAAACTAGTCTTATGGCACCTTAGGCAAGTACCATGATGAAAAATAATTTTGGAATCATGGTAAAATAATCTCTTATCTACATTTTACCTCAACACTTGGGGTCAAGATCCATCCCATCCCTCTCATCCTTGTCTCTCCAATCCCTATATCTATTATTCTTACCCATAATCTACCATCATATCCTCCATCCTATTATGTCCATCCTTTCTTCTAGTCTTGGACTTCATCAAGGAGTGGAATATGTCTTGAGAAATGTTTTGAAATAATCTTGGAATATCTTCCAATGGGCACTTGAGCAACTAAATATCTAATTCTTTCACAATGTGGTCATTAGCAATCCCTAGACCATTCTTCCTTTGTCCTCATCCCCTTTTTCACATCACCCTCATCCTTTTGTCATTATATCCATTATTCCATTCATCCTTATCTTGGTTTCTAGGTTTGGGACTCCATTTTATAGTAACCCCATTTATCTAATGTACATACATAATCCAAAAAGACCTAAAAATTAAAATATGTCAAAAAACCCCAAAAATTTATAAAATCCACAAAATACCAAAAACATTTGAGTTGTCTTTTATCATCTTATCATAGGTCATATGTATCCCAATCATCCTATCTAAATTTTAATCCACTTTTCATCTTAACTTGTCCCAACATCTTAGTCATCTTGTCCTATGTCTTAAAAAATCTTTATCCTAATCCAAGTCCCTAGTCTACTCTAAGTCTATACCCTACTAATCCTCATTCAATTCACTTGTCTATTTCAAGTCCATACCTTGTACAAATTCCTAACCTCAATCCATATTCACATCATCTTATTCCAACTCATCACTTGATCAATCATCCTATCAACTCTTATCAAGACCATTAGACAAAACATTATGACACTACATGTAGATACTTGTGTGTGTTACTTGACTTGTTGACATGTCTTTATCATGTATATATATCTACTTGTTTTATGTTTTATTTATTCTTATTTCATGTATATTTTTTTCTTTTGGATAATTAATGAGGATGTTATGATGACACCAAAAAAGCTATAATAATGTTTTTAGGTGCCCTCGATGATGTAGAGTTTATTATTTGCCCATACACTTTGGTCTAACTTTACCTTGGTCATGTTTATATCATTGGGCATACTACCAAGTGATATATTTTATTGAATTTATTAGACTATGATGAGACCTATACAATAATTATGGCTTGATCATATACACACTCATAATTTCTCTTATCTTCTATTAACTATCATAATGTCTAACATTCCATATCCAATCTATTATCCTAATCCTTTATCTTCAATCCAATCATCAAAGTATACTCATATAAATTCCTTTTATCATCATGTTTATATCTTTTAGTCAATAAACTATCATCTCTTTATTCATCCATATCTAACATCTCATTTCCCATATAGTACTCTATCTTCATGTCTAACATCTAGGTCACATCATCTATATAAAAACTAACATATATAATAAACATTGTCATCCTCCTCCACTCATCTATATTATCATATATCATATAATAATAACTAAATTAGATTAAGGTATTTTTATAATATGTAGGTATTTATTAGTCACATAACATACCTAAGGTCAACTCATCCACTCTCCCCTCTTTTCCCATCATTTATCATCACATCTATCTTGTCTCTCATCATCTTCACATATTGAATCAACCAAAATATTTGATCCATAATATCAATCATTAATCAATCAATATATTTATCAATAATATCACCATAATCATCTTCCTAATATTTTCTTCAATCATTTACACCTATTGATTGGGCCTAAAAAATCACAACATCCATCTTTTCTTCTATTAATCATCAAACATCATAGATTGGTCTAGTTATCATCTATCAATCACTTGCATGTGTCCTTGTTAGTGGCATCATTTCTATTAATCACATTATGGCTCATATATTTGATGCATCACACTAACCAATTATTCTCTTTCATCTTTTGGTCACTTGATCATATCACTTATTCTCTCCCATATCCTTCATCGTTACTCTCAACTTTAGCCTTGAGATACCCTTATAATTAATATTATCAAATCAAGTATTACCTTGGCTTAATAATCTCCCTTAAATGTGTCCTTATATGGGATATATCAAAATATTATGGCATTTTATCCTATCATTATCATGTTACTATTGATTCCTCTTTAGGATGTGTTGACAATCATGACAGTATTGTTTCCAGTCCTTCTGCATGTGTCTTTTTCAAGGGCATAATCCATTTATAGCTCATTAACAATTTATTTTATTTTATTTATCATATATCTCATATCTATAATCCATCCATCACATCCCACCCCTGATTTTCTCTTTTGAGTGGCTATCTATATCATTATTCCCTACATGTCCCCTTAAGGGGGCATCATGTCCACTAACATTATTTACTAACATCAATTCATGAAATGATTTTTATTTGAAATACCATTACTCCTTCAATTTAATCCACTTAAAATTCCCTTTCAAAGAGGGGAAAAATGTATGCACCTAAATTTTCTCACCCTAACTATTTTACTAGTCCTTCTATTTATATTAAATAATACTATAACCATAGTCATAAATAAATAATTAAATCCCATCCCCCTTTATTATTCTTCATCACACTAATATTACCCATTCCTATAAATTAATTAATTCACTTAATTCCTTATTATCCATTAACTAATCCCATTTGTCCTTTATTTGGGAATTTAAAATTCCCATGAACCACCTACCTACCTATTCCTAGGATTTCTTACAAGCCTACCCCCATAAATTATCTAGAATCACCTAATCATATGACTAATAACACACTAATCATGTTTATACCTCCAAATATATTATGTTTGATTATACCTCTAGAAACTTCCCTATTCTAGAATCACCTAAGGAATTTTTAATTCCTTGGATAATTCTCCACCATGGATCTTATGTCATCCAACTTTGAATATTGGTCATTGATTCTCCCTCTCTCCTATTTAAATAAGCCACTCCTCGATACCCAAACCAAGAAATGAATCCATAAGATATTCATGTCAATATGATAAATTATTCCATCATCCAAGTCAATGAATTAAGCTATAATAATGATACAAATCTAAGTCTACTATTGTAAGTAAATCTCAATCCAAATCTTTTTGTCTTTTATTGTTTAATCTTGTTTTAGAGTAATTAGTGTTGACCAAATTTGACCTTGTAGGTCAAATTAGGACCCCTACAGGTAAAAAAATTGACTTTATAGGTTTATAATGGGTCTAATATTATGTAATAAGGTGTATTATAGATAATTTGATGTCATTTAATGTCACATTAGCCTTGGTCATTAGTCATATTAGTCAATATATCATTTTGGGGTCATAAATAGAGCATTAAATGAGTTGTATATAATCCTTGGTAAATGTGAAGGTTATAAAAATTTATGTCGCATCCCATGTGTCTTAATAAGTATTTAGTAACTATTACTAACTAAAAAGTGGTAGTTCTTTAGAAGAAAGGGTAATTTTCTTGAAAAGGGAGAAGTTTGGCACTTATACGACCCATGAGGGAAGGTGACACATGGGATAAGGTCATGGAAAATATATTTATATTCATCAAACTCATATCATTTATTGACATTATTTTAAGTTATAAAAAATTCCCAAAACCATTATGCTCCTTTCTTGCCCTTCTAGACATGGAGAAGTGATCAATAGGTTCATATTTGGTACGGTCAATGGAAGAGGTTTCATGTCAAATGAATTTGGGAGGTGTTATTACACTTAGATATATACATTTAAATAAAAATAGTTCCAACATTGGTTAACCATGCTTTATGAACCATCCTTTACAAGCTGACTATGTTTTTCTTCTTAGTGTTTCTTGTACCCTATAGGTTTTACTCCAATTTGGACAAGTCCATACAAAGTAATTGGTGATGTTGACTCCAGAGGATTTTGGATATCTTATTAGATAAAAAACATTATTTTTTATAGGTTTCATGGTGTTTTGGTGAACAAATCATCCAAAGTTGGTAGATTAGTCTCATTTGGAATGACATGCAATTTTCCAACATTTTAAAGATCTTCATGCTTTGATGGTGACTTCACTAAGTTTTTATAGGTTAATCCTCATGTTTATAATGATATATTACCCAAATTAACCTTTTAGTCTCATCATCCAAGCAATGTTCCATGGGTATAGTCAATGCACTATGCATATTCAAGTAGCTCCTTGAATATACAAGTATCTCAGAAGGATGCCATGATAAAAGGGGAGCTCTGATAGGTGTTTCAAACCTTTTGAAGTGGGAAGAGTTTAATTTTTAAATTTTTAAATATTTGGGATGAATATAAAGTATATATCTCTTATACACTACCTATACCACTATTCACTGCCTATTCACATAGTCTTCTACCATTAAAATGCACCTACAAGTGCCCTCATGAATGAATTCACATTGAAAGTGAGGTATTGATATTTGTTTCATATCCTTGATAGTGTCAAGATGAATTTGGATGTGATAATATAGGCATAAAACTCATTTTATGGTTAAAACAATGTGAACTACCTAAAACTCACATCACTGCATGTACATGAGAGCATCCACCTACAAGTGGCTTAACAGAGAGTTAGAGGTGTCATGAGGAGTGTTGGATGATGAGGTGAAAATATTATTGAAGTTATAACATGTTATGTAGAGAATTTTAGATCTATTTTAGTATTTTATTATTAAATTAAAGTTGAAAACCATGCTCAAAGATTCAAATGATAGTGTTTAGGCCCCTTGTCGCTAAAACATGAAAATAAATGTCTAGGGACATTTTGTGAATATCATATTACAAGGTTAAAAAGAATCTTAGTGAATATAAATCACCATTAATTATATTATACTTGATGGATAAGAGATATGACAAAGATTAAGTCAATAGGATTGGTGGAGGGTGATGGTTTGAGGGCTCAAAGTTGCATACAAAGACACTAAAAACCTACATTAGCATCTCCAGTATTTAAGTTTTAAGTGACTTTTGATATCTTAAAGAGAAAAGAAACATAATATCATGGTTGGAATGAAATTATAATTTTAATGGTGTAATAATTAACATGGAGATAATGATTATGATGTTGGTGTATAGTGTTCCAAGCCTTATGAATACCTACATGTGTCCCTTCTTAGGGAACTGAGCACCTACAGCTAGGTAGGCAAACAATGTCTTAAACTTGGTGTCTTGGTGATGTTTTATCCCATTCAAGGTGAATAAGAGTATGATAATATTTTATATGGATTTAAATCTTTAAGGATGGTCTTAAAACATCATGAACAAATTCTAATTAGGGAAAAGTGCACCTACAGGTTTCTCTCTCCTAAGAAGTTGACCTACAATTGACTGATTGCATTCACATAATCCATAGCAGGAGATTTAGCATAAGGATTACAATGATGATATATAGAGGATGAATTAAAATTACATAAAATTTATCATAAGACATTCTTTAAAATTTACAAGGTGAGGTTAATTTTTAAACCCCTTGCTCTATTGTACATAGTCAGTTGTAGGTGATTATATGCTGATAATGACTTAGTTGAGAACTATTACACGTCTTTGGCATAGAAATATATGGAATGGGTGACTAAAATAACCATTTTGTGGAATTTAAGGTTTGAATAAGACACTATATCAATTAAATCATCCCTAAAATTTTTATTTTAACCTATAATTAGGGGAAGCATACAGATAGGGTCCACTTACTAGTCAAGCATAACCAAGTAGGGATAGGCTTCAAGGTGAAAAAATGGGTCATAAGAGTTGGAATTTTTTTTATTTATATAATAATGGTGGTAAAAATATAAAAATTCCATCATGATATTATCATAAGAGAGAGAAGGCTCTAATATTGTAATACACAGTTCACTTGGTAGAACCCTGCACATAATGCCTTTGCCTAACAATCTATTTTACTTTTTGTGATTTTAGAAGGTCATATGAGATGACCAGGTGATAAATTTTTGTGAAAATAGTAATAAAAACTTGAATAAGACCCTCCAATTTTCATTTTGTTTGAGAGAATAGGAAAAGTTCCCTTTGTTTTATCTTGGATAGAGGGCATTCCCCTTAAATGCAAACTAGCAGGCTTTAGAGAGCAAGATGAAAATGGTGGGCTAAATGTTGATTGAAAATTAAATAGAGATATATGAAGCTGAAACACACCTAATAAGTTATTAAAATCCTTGAATATAGAAAGGAATCCCAATAGGGTGGCTTAGACCCTCAAACTTGTAGGTAGGCCTATTAGGTAATGTTTTAAGCCAAAGCCAAATATAGGGTCAGATTTGTTTCTAAAATCAAGTGAGCACTAAAATGGATTGAAACATGTTCCTAGGGAGACATTAGGTGTGTTTAAATCATTTATATTGTAGGGAAATCAATGATAATCCATTTTTGGGCTTTAAGACAAATCAGTTCTATTAGGCATGGTTAGGCCTAGATTTCAAATGATAGGTCACTTTGATTTATAACCTTAGGAAAGATTTATAACGAATTGGAGAATGATTATGGGGTCATAGTAAACATTTATAAGATTTTATAATGCAAATAAACCCTTGAGGAAGCCACTTTTGGCTCAGAGATAGTGCAAACCTACAGGAAAGGGAGAAAATAAGTTTGATAAGAGAGGTTTGGAAGTTCATATCCCGTTTGATGTTTTGCATGGAGAATAAATAAACTTGGATGAGATGGATATGGTCCTAAAAAACCTTTTTATGTCATTGGATTGTAAGTTCAATGTCAAATCTACATGAACAAACCTTAAGAGTGTAAAATAGGCCTAAACCCTTGCTAAACCCTTACAAGGACCTGATTAGAGAAATGAGGATAGGAATATACTCTAGTGGCCTAGTTTGAACATGAAAGTGATTGGATTTTTATAAGACTCTCTTAAGCTACTCACCATAATTTTGGACTATATGAGATTATACAAATATAGTATAAAATAAGATTTTCTTGATAATTTTATGCATTGTGTAGGTTTTAGGAGGTGTTAAGAGATGAAATAAACTTTGGAATAAATATTATGAATTAATATAACCCTCCATGTACATTTAATGCCTTTGAAAAACTCTTTAGTGTATTTTATATCTACTTCATCTTAGCCAATCAAAACTAGCATAGTGATCATGATGGTGAGAAGTGTGGAAACTTCAAGTGGATGGATTTTTTAAGTGTGAATAAGAATTATAAGGATATAGAGAGTATTTAAAAGTGTCATACACTCCCTCCTATGTATTTTCATGGAAAAATGAATCCAATTTTGAGCCCAAGTGTGAGGGGTGACTAAAAAAGGAGTTTTTAAGACTACAGGCAGTGATGGCTCACTTTCAGGAGATTCCATATGAGTAAGATTACAATCAATGCATAGAGAGGAATTTTTTAAATCCTTCACTATCATTCTAATAATCATACCTATCTTTATTTAGTTTTGGGATGTTCAAATATGGATAAATCATGAAGGTAGTTTTCTAAGCTAGCAAAGGGAATTTTATGCTACTTTTCATGACTTTCATGACTTGGGGTGACACTTGTGCTTCCTAACCTTGCATGGTTCATTTAAAACATTCTTATCATCAATATGTAACTCATTTTGTTAGATTGGCAAGTGTTATTATGACTTTTGGACTTCTCTCTTCTTCTCTCTCTCTTAAGTTCTATAAGAACAACCATTTTGGGTTTTGTACTTATGCTCCACCTAATTATGGTGAATCCCTAGTCATTTGAATACCATTTGATCAAAAATACTAATAATTTTTACCATTTTTTAATTAAAAGATTGATTTTTATTAGTGATGACTTGTTGTTTCCTTAGCATTATTGTTTTGTTAGCTCCCTTATTTATAGTTGGAAAGCTTCTTCTTATAAGGCATGTGAAGTGTTTTATGATGTATCAAGGTTGAGTGAGTTAGTATATTAAAATAGTGCCATTTTAGGCCTCTTTTTTAGTCCTCCTAGTGTAAACTTTCATCACAACCTCATAATGTAACATTGATGTGAGAAAATGCAGATTGGAGAAGTGTATGTTTGGTTTGTCCCTTGTTCTCATGTGTAACATGTAGCTGGTTGGAGGTCATCAACTTATTTGGTGTATCACCTCCCTTAAGATAATTTTATTTTAGTTTTCTCTTTCCTTTTTCCATCACAAATTTTAGGTGTAGTAGTGATCCAAAGTGGTACATCAAGGGAGCTAACCCTATCTAGAGATTCACCTCATTCTCAGGCTCACCCATTGACTAGAGGTGTTTCAATTATGACACTTAAATGAGGAAAGCTGAGACATCTCCTCAAAGGGTGAAAATCCAAGTGACAACAATTAGCTTTAGGATTTTAAGTTCTACCATGAATGTTCATTTGTGTTTTCATTTTTATCTTAATGGATCTAGATCTCAATTTCGTGGATTGACATTTTGGGTATTTTGATGTAATTGCAAAATCAAATCCATGTAGCTCAAAATTTCATTTACAACCTCTTTCCCTACTAGTTTAACTAGATAAAAACATTACAATGACATATTCAAATTAATTGAGAAGGTCACTAGGGACTTTGGCAATGTTGATGACCAGTTGGATGAATATGAGGATTCCTTTCAGTCTTATAAAATATGCAAACTCCATAGATTCATGGCCAAACTAGGGGCATTTCCCTACACTGACCTACTAGGTGGCATCCGTCACAAGGGCATCTGAATATAGGATGGTTTTAATGATTTGGTATTTTTACCCACTTTTTGGCATCAAATTATGGACATATCAAGGAATTCCTTCAAGGTATACTACTCCCTCTTAGACTTTTTATTCTCATATAATGTAATGGTAATATTGACCTGGATGATTGAGCACTAGATCTATATCATCCTTAAGGACTAGGTTGAGATCCTAGACTCTAAATGGGTGAACAAATAAATATAAATGCTTACATGATACACACCTTTTGAAAGAAGATATGAATAATCATGATCCTTTTGAATTAACTATTTATAGACTCAAACTATCAACATGTCAATGAACTATGGGTTAACCTACTACACATGATTCTGAATAGCTCTAATATCTAGGACCTTGGAGGATTGATTAACTTCAAGTTGGTTGATGACATCATAGATGCCCAAAATGGGGGAAATTTATACATGATGAGATATCTACTCAATACCATCTATGGAACACTCTCGTTCAACTTGTCAGTCTTTCCTACCTAGGTTACTGGTGGACAAATTATCCATGTGGTTTTCTTCAAGCTCTATGGTTACCAATTCCACTAACATGTCTAAAACATTTATGAGTATTTCTACTTAGTGGTAGAATAGGCATTCAATGAATCTCTATTTCCCTAGATTTCAACTAAAATGTGAGAATCTATCACATCTTAGGGATTACTAGATATATAAAAAAGACATAGTGATCTAAGTCATGAGATTCATGAAATAATCCCTATGCTTGCCATACTATGTTCCTAACCATATAATAGAGCATAATCTCACCTAATAAGTAATAAATTGCATGTTTAGCCACTGCATACAATGCCAGTAGAAGATGTTCTCTCCACTCCCCATAATGACATTAGGGAATATTTATAGTATCTTTCCCTCCATATAAAATATGATGGATAGCTAAGACTCCTTCACTTTGACAAAATGCAATATTTACCAATGGAGAACTAAAGGGGTAATTCAGGCTCACTTGTCATAGTATGGATCTTGGATGAACATCAAATATGTCCATTAGGCCAAGTATGATGATGAAATTTATTTGGATTCTACTAATGACTAGGAGGTCCAATTTTGGATAATGACTAAGAGGAATAATAAATGGAATAAGGCTAAGGTAGGCCTCTTATCAATCAAGATAGCTCTTGCTCTACCTAAGTAAGACCCAATTGTAGCTTTTTTGGCCATATAATATAGAATATTAATGGGCATCCCACCACCTTCTCTTCCTCAATCTACACTTTCACCTCCTCCAATCATTCTTCAAGCTCTAATTCTAATATAATCCTTAGTTTATCAAGTTATACTTCCACCAATAGTCCCAGTTCCTCAAGCTCAACCTTTGGATCCTTTATATGCTACTCCAAGAATCTTATGTAAAATATTAAAAGGTACCACACCACCTTCTCCTCCTTAATTTATCCCTTCACCTCCTTTAGATTCTCCTCAAAACCCCTTCCACTAACGACCCTAGTTATTAAAGCTTCACTTCCATAATCAGCCCTAGTTCCTCAAGCTCCACCTCCTTCACATGATCCTAGTGCTCTACCTTCACCTCATTTGGTAGTGCCTTCCACCAAGACCTAATAATATTGAGCTTAGACTACACAATGTCAAATAGTCTAAGCACAACCTACTCAACCAAAAACACCCTAGATTTTTAGATTTGATACTAGGGTCAATTAGATAGTGATCCCAAAATGAGGCACTCAATAGGCACCCATCTAGGGTCACCTGCTCACTCCTCCATTTCCTATTGTTTTCATTTCACCCCTTGCTCATGTTTTGATTCCATGTTTTGATACCTACTAATTTCAATCTACCCCCATCATTTCCCAATATTTCCTCTTCATCTTTCACCCAAATACCCTTGGGTTCAATTCTTCTAATCATTTTCACTTCCACTTTCCATCTCACTCTACCCATCTCATATCCTAAAGTCATCTCGGTGCTTTATTTTGGCATGCCCTCCATAATAGGTGTGGATATTACCTCAAGGAGCCTATAAAATCTAGTATATACCCTCCCATACCCCACTCTAGTTATCCTAGTGATTCTTTCCATGATTTCAAGTCATCTACCATCAACTTATGCAGCCCTAACTATCACATCCAGACCATTCATTGCATCACCCATAATCAATCTAGAGAAGAAAAGAGGCTAAAGAAGAAGGATAAGGTGACCCATATTTATAATCCTCCAACTTCAATAGTAGGATCCCAATGAATGGTTTCTTAGCCCACTCTCTCCCTTACCCAAGGTCCCACAGGCTTCACCTTCAATCAACCTATCTTGTCTCTATTATTCCATGATTCATTCCTAAGACCAATCTCATCTCAAGTGAACCTAACCTATGAATAATGGAGAGATCAATTTTTTCCATGGAATTCCACTTTCATTCTTCCTCCCTTCACCCCCATGTCCCCTCTACCTCTAATCCTTTGCTATTTCACTACTTCCACTTCCTCTATCTCTCCCCTACCTCATCCTCTAGATTTCACCACCATTTCATCCACACCTCTTATACCCCTAGTAGCTCAAGGGATGATACCAAGATCACATACTCCATAGATGGGTGTAAAAGGTGAATGAGATGTGCAATGGAGTTTTAACAAAGCCTCTAAGATCATGAAGAGGATGCTCACTCAAAGGCTTATCCAAAAGGTGAACCTAGTGATATGGCAAACCCATCAAAATCTATTTTCCTTCACCAAAGTGAGGACTATTTTTGGGGAAGATAATATAGCCAAGGACCCATTGTCTATGCTCTGAGATAACCATGACCTGTCTAAAAAAATCCTTGAGGATAATACAGATCCAAGTCTAAAATTTTGAAGCTCAAGTGAAGAGCATATTCCCAATCAGATTAATTAAACAGATCAAGGATGCCCTCCTATTACTTTTCTCAATCTTGGGGAATGTAATTAATACTTATGTTGAGATTGATTCAATTATATAGAGGACATAAGTCTACATGTGAAGAATCATAAAAATTAATGGGAAGTGCTAGAAGTTATAGGTCATGGTCAAAAACGGGATGTTCCTTGAGCTCAAACTGATGTCTAACTCAGATTTGACATTATACCAAACTTATGTCAAAAACATGAGATTAGAAATAGAGTGGCTAGACTTAGCTTGTACTGCTATAAAACCCTTGGAAGAGAGCAATAAAAAGATACCAATGTACTTCTAGGAGGTCAATATCTTAGTGTTATTCCACCCTGATGGTCTCTACTCAACCAAGGGGAATTCAAGATCTATCTTAGTCAATTCAAGCAGGTTATTAGGGTTAAAGTGTCTAAGGTGAATTAGGAAGAATCCTAAGAAATTCTAGATCCATCAACCTAATGTACTATGAGAATCAATCAAGTTTTAAGAGACTAGGCCTTGATGGATGCAATTTTTTAGGTCTCTTAGAGACTACTAACTCAAATAGAGGTGATCTTCATGAGCCTCTCATGCACTCAGCCAAGCTAGACAAGGAGTTTGATCTCATAAAAGTCACACTATAATCTAGATAATTCCCACATATTTTTTGTGGGTTTGTTTGAATTTATTTTGGTTCATTTTTTTAAAATATGGTTTCAATTGCAATGAGTGGCTATCATGGCCGAGGATGGGATCCTCATGCTTTTTAGATGTAAACTCCAATCCTTATCTATTTATAGAAGAGTCTTATTATATTTTAGGAACAAAAAAAATGGTCAAAAGTGCTATTAGATTATTTTTAGTTACTCTCTTCACTCTAGACTAGAATGGTGATCTAGATTGATTATTGTAGCATATTTTCATTCTTTTACCAAATACAATTTTTGTTTCTATAAAAGCATCCTTTTGTGTTCCATTTTATTTCATTTGCATATTTAAACTATCAATAATGATATTATTGATTGAATTAACACTTTGTCACTTTATGTATGCCATGATTATGATGTGATTATATATTGTATTATCTATGTAAGTTATTTCCTTATCTTTTGATAAGTAGTGATCATTTGTGTACATTCCTACAAGTTTTCATATGGTGTCTATGTGTTTTCAATAATAAAGATCTGGTATTAATCTCAGGTAGGAATTCACATTGAAACCATACTTTGGTTTCCATCAATCTCTCTTCATTATATGTTTTTGTAGGTAGAAATCTAGTGAAATTCGGTCTACAAAGATATAGTCACTTGGTTCAATGACCATTGCATTGATCTCATTTTAGAGCTAGAGGCATTATTTTTTGCATTACCTTTCTCTATATTTTATGACAAACTAAGATCTCTCTATTTGATAAGTATGTTTTACTACATTGCTTTCCTTTTTTCTACTTTGTTGTTTTATGGATTTCATGTAGTTAGGATGAATGAAGAGGCACCATGTCACCAATTATCAACCTAGCTAATCCCCCTAGACTTGTCAAATAATTTCAAGCCTAGGAAATCCTGGTATAATGAAGAGGTACAAGGTCACCAATTATCAATGTGAAAAGTCATGCAAATCTATCAAAGAGATCCAAGGTGGGGAAAACTTGGGAAAATAAATAGGTGCTAGTTCACTAATTATTAGCATGGGCATCACCCCATACTTATCAGAGATGATGGGGTCTGGGAGAGCCCAACCAAATGAAGAGGAATTATGTCGACACTCTTTAGTGTAGAGTCACCGAGACCTCTCACATATGTTAAGGTCAAGTAGACTTACCATCTTATCTATTAATTTTTTGTAGTTGAAATTTTCATTCCTATGAATTAGTCACATTCATTTGACTTAGAGATTTAGATATAGGTATATATTCATGTATACTTATTAGGTAGGATCTTATTGAGTTTAGATTTAATGGAAATATTATATCAATCAAAGCCTCATCACCTTTGTCAATAAATTATATAAAATTAAGTGTTATAAGATTAAAAAAAAGTAAACATATTATCCATTTCAATCATTTTTTGAAATAAGATTTACACAAAAATATAGATTCAATGAAATACATTAGTTTAATTTCCTATTCAATCACTTGATATTATTATAAATTCACTATATTTTAAATCTAACTGAAATTCCAATAAATACCATTTAAAATTATGCCAAGTAGCCCTTATCCCCTAGATATATTTTATTCATATGGTTATCTTAATGACACAGATGTTCTAAGTGTATACAAGTATTTCATAAGCCAAAATAGATAAACATATTTTTCTCTATTGACACTAAAATCAATATAGTTATTTATAAATATATATTTCCCAAGTATTAACACTTTAAGTTGAAGTGCATTCATGTTCCTATTTATTAATTAATCTCAATCATAAGCTTTGACCTTATCTACAGCATTGAAATAGATAATTAACTTACATCTCTTAATTGTGAAACCATTCCAACATAAAGAATAATGATAATACTTTCTTAAACATAATAATACTTTCAATATCCTCTTTGCTTATGTGATGGTTACATAAATTTATTCTTCCAATATCTATAAAGAGTTATATTATTATTGGAAGCAACTATTAATCAAATAGGCAATTCAAGGTACTCAAGCATTTATGCATGATTACAATGAAATTGAAATAATTTATTTTTCATACCCTCATAAATTATAAATTTAATGTTCAACTAGATAATTACCATCAATATTGAATGCAATTAGCCTCATAAACATGTATTTATATATTTATGAAACAATAAATATTCATGAAACAACAAAACCCTTTAAAAACAAATGCAAATACCCAAGTTACTTCATAAATATACTAATACAGTAATAATTATTCTAGGCATGAGTTGAATACAAAGATCTGACTAATTTTAAATATCATAGTATAAGCCCATTTGACCATGGGTTCACCATACTTTAAACATGACAAAAATTATGTGATACAGCCACATGGAAAAATTAATAACTTTCCTTGAGGTCATTACTTTTGAAAAATACAAACTAGTAAATGAAATTAAGCATAGAGGAAGAAATTACAACCATCAAACTAGAGTTAGGGTTTCACTTTACTTGAAATGATTACACAAATTATAATAAATTAAATGTTAGATCCAAACACATAACATTACAATAATGAAAAAAAATGATTTTTTTATGAATGACAAGTTCTTGGTCTATTTGTCAAAACCAAGAACCTTTAAATAATGCCATAAATTCAATCAGACTATGATAGACCATTTGGAAAAAAATTATAAAATATTTCAAACCTATCAAATGATGCTACAAGGAATTCACTAAGTTTATAATAATAATGATAATAATAAAGAAATGAGAATCAAGGATCTAAATAAGTTTTTTAGATACTTTTTATAATAACCCCACTGGGTTTTACTGAAATATAGTAATTTAAAAAAGTTACACATATTCATCTTACAGATTTCACCATGAGAAATATAATTAGTGATATTTACCTAAATGCATTCATTTAGTTTACCATAAGTTTTAAATATAATCCACTTAACTAATGATCAACATGAATAAATATAAAAATCATTAATAATGCTAAATAAACAATAAATATTACATCTAAATCATTAATGAAATAGTACAAATTTAATCTAAACTAATACAACATTACATCCACTGCTATAGAAGTGCAATGTGTAGACATCCAATTCCTCACTATTGTGATGCAATTTTCAATCTAAGCAATATCTATGACAATGCACAATCTAGGCCAAAATCACCACAAAGTATTAAATCATTTGAACTTGTCACAAACAGGTGTCAATTTAGGCAAATGTATCCTTGAATAGGGCAAGGCATTTTATGTGATTATTATATTTTCTTAAATCTCTTCAAGTCAAATTATGACCATGTAAAATGACACCTTGAACCATTAATTTATTCTAATTCAGTACCAAACATCATGTATATGTGTTATTTCACATCCATAATACTCTAACTGGGGTACTAACTCATACACAATGGATACCTTCTTATAATTATGCTCCAATCAAATTATAACTCAATAAAATGACATGTTCAACTAGGTTAATTAAGTGTGCAACCAATTTCCAAAGAATTATAGAAAATTAATCAAAGTCATTTAGTCAAATTAAACCAAAAATAAGAACCTAAGTGAAAATTCTATGAAAGTTATTGAAAATCTATTTATTAGAAAATTCATTCCTCAAATTTGAATCATCTCATGACATCATCAATGGGGTGGCATCCATAAGACATTAATAAAATAAATATTAGGATTAAGCTTTCTCATGACTCATCAATGCCCCATTATTCCAAATATTAATGGGACTATTTATGAATTGTCCCTCTAAAATTGAATCAGTTCATGGCCACACATCTTGATCTCAATATGGATGGTCTTGGTTGTTATTAAACATTTTTAGAAATCTATAAATAAGAGGGCCAAGACCACCACTTTTAATATTTAATTATACAAATTTACTATGTATAAATTGTTATAGAAAAGCTTGACCAATTTTGCCAAATTGATCAAACTTGTGACCCTAAGCCATTAATGCACTATGAAATGATGGAGGAGCATGCTACTCATCATTGACGTAGACTTGGAGCACTAAATCCAAGGAAAAACACACTTTTTGGCCATTCTTGGAAGGAGGGAAGTTATTTGAAAGGTTTGGTGGTATTCATTTCTTAAATAACTCTTCGAATTCACTAGAAATACCCCATGAGGGAGTAAGCTTAATGTTTTAGATCTATATGCTTATTTATACATGTTTTTATTAACTAACTCATGGACTAACACATATCATAATATTACTCTACATTTTGGCATGGTCGGTGGGACTCACACCTCACACAAGTCTTCATAACTTCTAATTTTGAATTTAAACCCTCTTTGGAGGCTATTTTTCACTTATTTTTCTTGAATTTTATGTTTCTATGGCTTTTGAGACAAATGATGAGATCAATTGATAAAATGGTGGGATCACTCTGAAAGTCAGAAGGATCAACCTAAACATCAGTAAGATCACCCTATAAAATGGTATAATATATCCATGAATGGAGGGATCACTTTATTTTCTTTTTGTCTACATGTGTGTTTACAAGATCACTAAGATCGCATTACGAATTGGTAGAATCACTCTGTAGAATGGTAGAAATATACTACAAAATTGATGAGATCAATTTATGGATTGGTGGGATCATACTGAGAAATGATGAGATCATCCTAGACCAAAAAATGATAGGTGACTATTGTTTATTTTTATCATTTTTTATCATGTCAATGCAAATACCATGAACTTTGATGGGAATCCCTTGCTAAACAGTAATATCACCCTATTTATCAATGAGTTCACAAACCAATATTTCATTTGTCTCTATCTTTTAGCAAGATCAATATGTAGAATTGTAGGAATGCACTGTGTAATGGTAGTATCACTCTTTAGAATGAAAATATTGACCTACACAAGAAAACAAAGACTTAAAAATAACAAGATAGAAGCTTTTTTAATAATTTCACACCTTGGTTTCAGACTTCTAACACCTTATTTACAGGATTTAAGTCACATAGTCTCCATTTTCATAATAAATCAAAGGAAAAAATCATTACACACTTCATTTTGGTGATTAAAATGAACTCTCACATTAGTTAAATACTCTTGAGAGTTTCATTTTCATGCTTGTTTATTAAAGTTGTTTTTTCTTTTTAGCAAAACAAGTGATACATGTATTCTCTCCCCCTGTCCCTTTAGAAAATTTAGGTGACCAAAAGTGCCCATTATTTTCATTTGGTTCCTTATCTAAAGGCATGAAAATAAATTAATTAAGGCCCTCCCCAAATTCATATAATTTAGGTGACCCCAAAATGACCATAAAGTCTTTTCACGTATCTTTATTTTTATGTACTCTAACTTGTGAGCGAGAGTTCATTTTCTCCTCATAGGTTTTATAAGGAAGTGTTGACCCAAGAATTCATCTCCCATAATTTTTTCAACCCCACTTCATGGTGGGGTATATAAATTGAGGGTGACCTATTGGGATGCTTATTTTGAGTGGTTAAAACAAGTTTTGTTAGTGGTTATTAGCCTTAGGTTGTAGGGGTAATGCAAACATAACACTACATTGAGAAATTGATAGATGTAGTGGTTGTGAAAAGGACAATACCTTTTCAAAATAATCCAATTAATGTAGATCTAATTAACATGAGCATACATAGTGTTAGCCACACTTGGGACCATCTAGATGCATGAAAATTTAGTTTTATATAAACCCCACTTATCATAGACATATTATTGATGAAAGGTGAGTATCCTAAAGTTTTATGTTATCGTACAAACTCTTGAGAGAAGAGGGGGCCTAAAAAATCTAATTTCATGTTTTTTTACTTTTGGATTAATAATTAAAATCCTCTCAAAAACATGTTTATAGACAAAATTTGATAGTATCATAAAACCTTGTCAACATTAGGATTTAGGACATTATACTTAGGTGTGTTTGTCATTTCATCCTTTACTTGCTTGGTCATTTTGAGTCTAAAAATGTTTTTGTGTAATCCAAAACATGTTGAAAAACCAAACACTCTTATATGCACCATTTTATTTGAATAAAAAGGCATTGCCTTGACTAGATTAGAATCACTTCTTGCCTTGTTCAAAACTTCATTCAAAACATTATGTTTGTATTCACCAAAAAATGTTGTTATGTTTTCCATTTGCATCTACCATTTATCCACTTTGAAAAAATCTCAAAGTCCTTCCTTTTTATCTAAATTCAAAATCTCACCTTTCTAAGTTATGATCCAAGGTGATACCAGTTTACCTTTTGCACTTGGTTTGAGTAACTTGGGTATGATTTCCTATTTAAATTAAAGGTTATTACCTAGACTCATCATTTTATTCTCATTGTAGACTTATATTATCTTATGTTCACTCATGCTCTAAGTTCTTGGACCATTCTACATCTTAGTCCCATGTGGTTTCATTGTACTGGCCATTTAATTTAGGATTTATACCTAGGACTTCTTATGTTAATTCACATTTTGATCTTCTTGGTTCAAATTTTTATCTTCTTGATCAGAAAGACCTTCTTCTAATTTTCTAGTCATAACTCATTTCAATTGTATCTAGCTTTTATGGTATTGACATAAATTTGACCTAAGTTTATTGTGTTGGCATGCAATTTAGGTTCCAAATTCATCTTACCCTCTTCTAATTTGATAATTTTAACCCACCAAGGTTGAGTAAATTTGTAACCACTTTCTTCTAATTATGTGTTAATACACTAATTCTTTTTATAGTCTTGTCTTACCTTGTTATTTGTTTGAAGAAGTATAAACACCCTTTTTAAATGTTTGTAAAACATATTTCACAACTTATCAAATTTAGAAAACAATCTTCTAAACATGACACAAAGGTATACTCATAGTGGGGTTTTTTAGTGCCTTGGTTACAAGGAAGAGCACTTTTATGATGGATAAGAGAACTCTATCATGTTTGAGGATATCCCAAAAACCATAGGGTTTGAAGAAGATTATTATGAACATCAACCCTTAGAATACAAAGATGAATCCCCCTTAAGGTTGATATAATTAGGTGTTAGGTTATCACCATATTTCTCAATGAAACAATTACACACACTTATTAGGTTAGAATAGAAATAACAAGATCAATATCTTTCTCGCACTATAAAATCCAATATTTTTTTCTCATAAAAATGGAAAATAAATTCTTATAGAGTCTACTCTCAATGGTCAAGATATTGCTACCAAGATCAAGAAAATTAGTCAATGATATGCAAAGTAACTTATCACAAACTTAACAAACTCTTTGAATACAAATTCATTTAAAAATAATGCCTTTAAAGAGAAAGAGAATATAATATACCAAATATAACATGCCTTGGTTGAGACTATATCTATATTAGATATGGGTATTTCAATTGAACAAAATAAACCTAGTGGTGCTTTGTAACATGTTTCATCAGATACACAACATAAATTCTTCAATCACCAGGAGGCTTTTATCCCTTCCCAAAACTAAGGGATGAAAAACTAAAAATATATTAGGGGTATTATTCAAAACACTTTGGCAAGTTCCTCCCAACTATCATATCCTTTGGTGAATTGAGTGTAGACTCCTCAAAACCAAGAATATACTTATAGTTCATAGTGACAGATTCCAAGAAATGGTCATCAACCACCTAAGACTCAATGACCAACCTACTTGACTCAAGGAGTAAAAAACAACAAAGTGACTGATCATAGGGTTTATATCCCTAAAAAAATAATGCAATAGGGGCACATACCACCCCAAAAAAATTATATTCCACCCACAAATACACCAAACTTGTAGGAGTGGAATTTGATGAAAGAAATAGTGTCAAGATTGGAGATGGAAAACTAAGTGAATAAGTTTGATGAGACATGTCCATATATTTTTAACTTAAGTATTATCCAAGTCCCCTTTCCACCTCATTTCTAGGCACCTAAATTTTATAAATCCAAAGGGAAGTGTCACCCTTAAAAATATATCCAAGCCTTTTTCCTTCTATGCCAAGAGGTATCTTATAGCAGTATTTTTTTGCTTCACTTATTTCAATGTAGTTTGGATAGACAAGCTTTGGATTGGCTCTTAAAATTATCTAAGGTATCGATGGAAGATTTGAATAAATTATCTAAGAAAATTTTCAACCATTTATCTTATAACATTAAGTATGAATTAATAGTGGATGACTTATGCAAAGACAAACAATGGGAAGGAGAAAGCTTCACAACATACCTATAATAATGGAGAGCATTAGCTAGATCATTTCATCACAATTTTCTAGATAAACAATTTGCTGATATTATTTCATAAAACCTACACCTTGAGGTGGATTATCATCTATGACTTACCTGTGCGAATACATTTGAGGATATCATAGACAAAGGTTTAAAGATCGATAAGGTACTTATTACTAAGGGCCTTGTCAATATTTATTCACAAGGTCAAATTTTTAATAAAATGCAATCACCTATTTAAGATGTTGTTGCATAAAAATATAAAGGGTTTAATAAAAAAATAACGTGGTGGGAAATAGAGTGATAAAATTTAGACACATGAAAATGGTGCAGGGTCCACCAGATCTAAAATCACAACTATCCGAATCCAATCTATCAACCACTTTAAAAAGAGCCCCTTTACAAAGGGCATTCAATAAATATAAGGAATTTAACAAACTCAAAAAATTGGTTGAGACTGTGTTCTGAATTTGGTGGTAGCCAATATGATTGTATGGCCTATACCAAGGCTATTTCATGAAGATCAACCCCAACATGATTGGTATCAAGAAGATGAGTTTTGTAACTTCCATCGTGTTATCATCCATGTCATTTACCAATGTGTTCAATTGAGGCATCTTATAGAGGACTTGATTGAAAGTGGTGAAATTAAAGTAAATCATATGGTGTACAACACTAATCAGGACATGGGCATTTATAAAGACCTATTTCCTAAACATAATTAGCATCCATTAAGAAATAATCAGAATAAAGAGGAGAACCAATGTAAACAAATAGAAGGACAAAATCATAATCAACATGATCATAATTAGGATCATAATACCCATGTCAATAACTTGGGCTATAACAACATTCCATATTATTATAATAGTACTATGAGGCATATTTCTATAAGTCATGTTACCACTATTACAATCAAATATCATGAATCATACAATTCTTCTCAAAGTATTGGACCCCCATTATAAGATCAACATCCTCTTCATTAAGTAATGTTGCATCAAGTTCAATCAATTCCATTGCACCTCAGTTTCTATGGGGTTACTATTTTTAGACCACCCCTTCTTCTAAATATAATGACCCCTTGTTAACTCAAAATTTCACAACTACAACTAGATGTTTGTGAGTTACCATATGAGGCCCTTTTCCTTATTCTAATTATAATAGCTCCTTACCGAATCTAGATTGCATAACCATAACTAGGTGCTTGTGAGTCACCCTCTAGGGTCCTTTGCCCTCTTCCAACACTAGACCAAACTTGAACACTATGCCTTTGGATCCAAAACTGAACATTGTACCAATCAAGGCCAAAATCTCTCACACTACTATTGAAAAGTCTTATAGTATCTCAAACCAATTAAGTAAAACCTCTATGCAAATCTCTATCATATATCTTTTGCATACGCCAGAAATCCACCAAACTATTTTGAATGACTTCCTTCAACAATCCACTATTTCTTAAGACATTAACCCTAAATAATTTTAGACACTTGTAGGGAATTTATCTCCTTTTTGACAAGTTATATCTGATCACAGAGATATGTCTACTCTTGGTCTGAGCCATAACAACCCCTTGCACATTGAGGTCATTATAAAAAGTCACAAAATCAAGTAGGCTATTATAGATAATGGTTTAGGGATGAATATAGTTTCATTCAAGTTGATACAATGATTGGGTTATACTTGAAAGACATCTAGCTTGATACAATCATGATCAAGGCATACGAAAACATCAAAAGTGAATCTTATGAATATCTATTTTCCAATCATTATTTAATCTATATCCCATCATACTTTGTGACATATTATGGATATTAAATTTACATATAATATACTTCCTAGTCATCTTTAAATTCATGAATTATAGGCTGTACCATCCAATTTGCACTAGTTCCTCAAGTTCCCCCATGATGGGATTAAAGTTACCATTCCTATTGATCTATAGTCCTATCAATATTGCAAACACTTAGAGGCTAAAATTTGAAATTATAACTATTTCCTTAGTCTTGAATTCATAGCAAACAATAAAAAAGATATAATTTCACAACCACCCAAGTCCAATTATATCAACCTAAGTGACCTTCCTTCCACTTTCGCTGATCCATTCCCTGTAACATTTGTACAACATGTCACTATTGAGGATGTTGGCATTTCTATGTACCATTTTAAAGATACCTTTTACATTGTTAATTTTCCCAAGTCTCCTAAATATTTCATCAAATCCAAGCGTTCCCAAAACCCTTATAGACCCAACTTGATTTTGCAAAATAGTAAAGATACACAAAAATCACCAAGGGTATTTGTAATGGCAACTTCACCAAATTAGGATCAAGAAGACTTTATTAAAGGAGACTAGTTAAATTATGCGAGATTTGTTGATATTTTTCAAAATCTTGAGTATCCTATCTATAAGTAGATTATGGACAACTTTGATTATATAAGTAAAGGCCTTAAACCATGAGAGCAAGGAATCCTAGAACCATTATCAACTAGTAAACCTAATATGAGTCAAGGTATTAGATTTATACTTCTTGGGGATGACTTCATGTATTTTGATAGTGATTTTTATGAATCAACTAATAATGAGACTCCTAACAGTGATTAACATCCCATTATAACATTTATGATGAGCTTATTAACACTTATCTAGTTGATTCCAACTCCATTATGAATATCACATCCCATTATCCCCTTATCCTATGCCATCCTAACCTCATTTATTGGGACCAACAAGATTCTATTATCCCCATTAATGAATTTTAAAATGAGGAATCTATGGTCAAGTACATGGCCCTCAGAGATGGATTACCAATTGGAAATCATAACTAGGGCTTTGACTTCTCTTTATACTCTTTCACCTACTTTAGAGAGCAAATAAAATTTTTCTATCACAAAAAGGATAAAACATCAAGATCTTCAAGTGAAAACCTCTTTGAGGCACTTGTTGATTAAGGAAATACTAAATAAAAATACAAGCCCTTGAGTGAAAACCTATTTTAGTTGTTCTTGGATAGGGAAGTTTACTCATCTATGAAGGACGTGTAGTGTCTACTAAGTCCTAACTCGATAACCAATACTAGTATCACATCTAAACAACATAAAGTATTTGAGCATCTTATTATTGACTTTCTATAGATATTTTATAGTTGGATAATACCTAAATTGATATATTTAGATTTGTCTAATTATTTGGGTCTTTATGAAGAACAACCAAAAATTGAAGTGGAAGAAGAGGACCAAGATCAAACACTACCTACTATTCTAGGATATGGTTCTATGTTTCTCATATAAAATAATACTTAATTAAACCTAGGGACTTATGATTATCCCAAAATTATCTATCTTAGATCCTCCCTCACCAAATCAGAGTGTGACTACATTGTCACCATTTTAAGGTATTTTATTGATATCTTTACATGGTTTTATTCTGATATGCCAAGCTTAGACCTTGACTTAGTTGTGCATTAACTTGTTATCCATCTAGATGCTAAGCCAATCAAATAAAAACTAAGAAAGATGCACGCATGCATCACACTTTTGGTAAAGGTGATGCTAGAGAAATTATTGGGAGATGGCTTCATTAGACCACTAGACTATTCTAAATGGATAAAAAACATAGTCTTAGTAAGCAAAAAGCCACATGGTATACACATTTATACTAATTATAGAGGTATCAATAAGGCATGTCCCAAAGATAATTTTACTCTAACCAATATTGACATGATTATTGATTTTTATACTAGGTATGAGATGTTGTTTCTCATATAAAGATTCTTAGGGTATAATCAGATCAAGATAGCTCTAGAGGACCAACACAAAATTATGTTCACCACACCATGGGGAAAATTCTATTACCAATTCATGTTGTTTGGCTTGAAGAATGATAGAGCCACATATCAGCGTGCTATGAATATAATATTCTATGATATGATGCATGATATTATTGAGGAATATGTTGACAATATCCTAAAAAAATCAAAAACACATGCTAAACATCCTAATGTTCTATGAAGAATCTTTGAGAGGCTTCATGAGTATAAGGTTCATCTGAATCTTAAGAAGTATGCCTTTGGAGGCACTTCAAGAAATTTGATAGGATTCATTATGTCAAAAAGAGGGATTGAAGTGGATCATTCTAAGGTCAAGTCCATTGTATAAATTCCTCTACTTCTAATATTAAGCAACTTTGCATCTTGTAATAAAAAAATCAATCTATTTGTAGGTTCATTTCAAAGCTAGAAGATAAGTGCCACCCATTCACACACCTCTTGAAGAAAGGGGTCATTTTTAAATGGGATGATGAGTGTCAATTAGTATTTATAAAGATCACAACATACTTGTCAAACCCACCAATTTTGAGACCACCAACACCTAGACAACCATTAATTCTTTATATTTCATCCACTGCACATGTACTAGGGGCACTCTTGGCCCAACATGATGAACATAGAAAGGAACATGTAGTCTACAATTTGAGATACACACCTATGGCATGTGAACATAATATATGCCTATGGATAAGGATTGTTTATCAATGGTGTTCACTTCCCAAAATTTGTGCCAGTATATGCTAAATAATAAAACCATTTTTATTGCTAAATTAGACCCTCTCAAATATTTATTTTCCAAATCAACTCTCACAGGTCACATGGCTAAATGGGTCATACTCTTAATAAAATTTGATGTTGAGTGCCAAAACTAAAATGATTTAAAGGGGTATTTTACTACATATAAACTTTCCAAAGATCCTATAATAGATACTCAACCACTCAAATTTGATTTTTCATATGATTCTATCATGACAATAGAAGAAAGGATGCATGAGACTGAATAGTGGAAGTTATGCATTCATGGATCCTTCACATCATGTGGATTTGGGGTTGGAATATTATTGATTACACCATAAGGGGATCTAATTCCCAAAGCATTTCATATTAATTTTCATTATACCAACAATATGGTTGAGTATGAAACACTTATTATAGGACTTCATCTTGTAGGTATAGTGAGTATCCAACAGTTAATGGTCTATGGGACTCTCAATTGATTATTAATCAAACCATAGATCAATATCAAACTTGAGATGATAATATTTTACCATAAAATATCATTATAGATAATCTAAAGACTCATTTTAAATCCCTACAATTTAAATAAGGACCATGGGCCAATAATATATTAGTAGATGGAATGGTGACAATTGGGTTCATGATACAGATTACTAGTAGTGTTAAATAGTATCAGTTTCTCATTAAAAATATTCTATATCCTTCTCATGTATTTCCATATTTAGAGAGGGTATTCATATTTTTTGGTCCCAATCCCCCACCTAAACTACCTTGGTTCCAAGATATTTATAACTATTTTCATGACCAAGTCTTTCTACCTAACCTTTTACATAATCACCAAAAAATATTAATTCATCACATAGCCTATTATAACCTCCTTAGAAGCACACTTTATCATAAAGGATATGATGGGATGCTTCTTCATTATTTATCTTTAAGGAGAATCTAAGATATCAATTAAATATGCTCATAAAGGAATGTGTGGGGTCCACACTACATGTAATCATAAATGCATCAAGTTTATAAATCAATCCTAGTCAAAGAAGATAAAACATAACTACACTTTCGATTGGGGATACATTTTAAAGTAGGACCATGACTAATATGGGGATTCATTAGACCTGATTAGGGGATCAATTGTCATAACATATCATGCTAAGAAGGGTTCTAAAGCCTACAATCTAACACAGTTGCACAACAACCCTAACAAATTCCTAAGGTTTAAAACATTCACTCTATTCTAATAATAATAAAGTAAAATCTAATCTAGTGCACACTAAAATCTTTTGGCACAAAGTGGGAGTTATAAATAAATAAAATAAAAACTAAACTAAACATGTATTAGAAGATATATACTCATGTCAATGTATATAAAATCCTAATATATAGAGAGAAGAATACAAATGCATTATTTATCTACTCTTACAAAGGAGAAATAAAGTTATAAATACTTACCTTTGAAGAAGAACCCATTGAACCTCAATCTCTCCCTTGACCAAGGTACTTCATAAGATATTATTGTGGTATGTAAGGATAACCAAGATAAATCAGATCTAGGTTACATAACCTATCTAAGCATCCAAAAGACTTATCCAAAAGACAAGATTTGTATCTCCAAAGAAAGTATGGAACCCTAATATCTATTCCTCAAGTATAATGGTCAATAAGTAGATGTTAATTCACACTTATTCACTAATAATTCTTCTCTTATAAAATGGTGCTAAATGAACTTGTTTATATAGGCAAATTTTATTCTAAATTCCTTCTGGGAATTTTGATTGTATGGGGTTGACCTAGTTAACCTAATGTGTTTTTTTAGGACAATTTACTAGGTCTGTGCTAAGTAGGTTGAAAGGCTAACAAACCAAGAAAGTGAAAAATACCCCTGAACTGTACTGGGTCGACCTAGTTGACCCAATATAACCAACAATCCAAAAGGATGTTAAGGTAAGAAAAGGAGGATGGAAAGAGGAAAAAACTAGAATAGGTAGAAATGAGAAGAACAAGCTAAGGGTAAATGGTTTTAGGAGACAAGTGTGTAGATGGTAAGTGGAAAAAAGAAAAATAATCTTATGAAGCACAAATGATCTACCCACCCCTTTCTTGGTACACCCCTTAAGGTATGGACTCAGAGAGATTGAGACTCGATAGGTTCTTGCAAGATAAAAAGTGTCAGTAATCAATAAAATTTTGAAAATATTATGTGTATACATATTCCCCACTCCAAGCTCATCATGTGTCACATAAGTACAACATGAGATGGTGCTTCAAGAAAAGAACATGATAACACATAATGTTGATGCTAAGTAAAGTGTAGTAAGCAAAAAATAAGATAAATTAAAGGAATGAATTGAAAAACACATACCTTTTACCTACCTTAGTGTCATAGATAAAGAAGTAGACTGTAAGAAGTGTGAAGGGGTCCAATGTAGAGAACACTAGATAAACATGTAGAAGTTAGTGAAAAAAATAACCAAAAACTGAAAATTTTAGAAGATAGGTATATTTTAGTGGAAAAGAATCTCTATGTCATCACGAATCTAATGCATTTTATGGTTTGCAAAATGGATGAGTAGAAATAAAGATATAATAAAAATAAAGAATCTATAGGACAATAATTGGAAGATTTAAATTTAGAAAAGTGTTTTTAAATAGGGAAAAAGAGAGGTCATTTGTTATTTTGAATTATGAAAGAGGATAAAAAGAGCTCTAGAGATAAAAACAAGCTAGGATGGTGAGGAGATGACATGTTAGGCAAGGATGAGTTCCAGAGGTGACAATAGGTGCACTATAGGTATGCAACTAAGAATCTTAAACCAATTTTTGAAATTTATATTGAATTAAGTGAAATTTTAGTAATTTTGAATTTTAAGCATTTCTAGATGTCAAAAAGAGGTAAAATTAGATTCTAGGGGTAGAAAATAGTAAGACGACAAATGAGTTTTAAGGATTTAGGCAAAAAGCAAAAAAATTACACTTTTCTAAGAAAATGCAAGGAGTCGATAGGTAAAAAGCACTAGGTCAACCTAGTCAACCTAGTTGGTTGGAAAATAGGTAGAATTAATAATGCTAACCCAGTAGGTATGGATTGACCCTATACATTCTGTAGGATGAAGGCCTAGTTTGGAGTTGCCAAGTGGTCTAAAAGGTCCAAAATGAAAACTCAACACTAAGAAAGGGAAGATAAGGGGGTTGACTTAAATTTTTTTGAGTCAACCAAGCAAAAAGATAGGAAAATTTTGGTCAAACTAGTTTGATTAAAGAGCTATAATGATATGAAAAATTGTGCAAAAGGTCAAAAGAGGGCTAGAATGACCTAAAATGACCAAGTAAGGTCAAAAAAGGACCGATAAGGCTAAAAGTAAGCTAAAATGATTAAAATAAAGTAATGTAGGATTTTTTAATGTAAAAATATAAAAATAATGTATTTTGATTATACATGACATGAAAGAACTGATACATCCTTTGTTATTTCTTAAGTGCAGGGACAAGGAGATTTGGGTGACTTATGGATGTGGCATGGTTACCAAAATTGTTAGATAGGTTATCAAATGGAGATAGGGATAGACTAGGATTCATAGGTCTAGGTGGGATAGTATATATGTGTTGGATCCCCCTTAGTGTTAACTTGTTAGTCATGTCCTTAGTTATTGTGAATCATTGACTAACACCTTCAGATGGGAGGTGGATGGGGATATAGTAAAGGTGGATATCATGATAGAGGATATCCATGCCATCCTAAGGCTACCTATAGTAGGAGTGCAAGTTACCATAGGGATACCAGATAGTCTACATGAGAAGAGAGCCTTAGACATGTGGGATATAGGTTCAAAAATGATACTACCAAGTAGGAGAGTGATTATGTTTGATGTTTATACATCATAGATTCTAGATATTTTAAAGGCTATGATAGGCCTTATGAGATAATGGGTGCTATGTCACAAGTCAGATGGCAAGGTACCACTACTCGTAGTAGCCTTGAGTAGGATGATCTTAGAGGAGTGAGTTTTATATGACTTAAGCCCAATAATTTAGGTCCAACTAGTATATGATATGTATAAGATGTTAGTCAGGGGGTAAAGGACCATGGGGATAATCTTATTGTTGAAAGCTTGGATCTATGAGAGGTTTCCTATGTACTAACCAAATAGGTTTCCCTATGTGGATGATGATAGGTTGCATCAAGTGAGGATATGGAGGGAGGACCAAGTAGCATATGTTGTACCCCACATGTTAGTGTTGTAGTGAGTGAGACATGCAGACATAGTGTGGTAGCCATACAGGCACATATAGGTACATGGGCGAGCTAAGACATAGTTGCACCAATGATAAAGTGGATAGAGATAATTAGACACTAATTATGGTGGAGAGAGCCATATATAGTGGCATAGGTGCTAGGGTAGATGGGCCTACCTCATCTAGAAAAACTGATATTGATGATTAAGTAGTGGGCTCAGCATGTGAAGGAGCCATGGGGGATGAAAGGACTAGGGCCACTAATGGTGAGGCCAATGTTGAGTCTATTTCAAGAATGACTATATAATGGTTAGGCATGATGAGGAGATGAGTAGGAAGATAGGGATGCAGAGGCAAAGATACCAAATGTACCACTACTATCTCTATAGTGAGATAAATAATGGATACTAAGGACACAACATCGATAGAGGTAGGAGGCAAAGGAGAGAGTGGAGACTATTACCATCTTAGATGACCCCATAGGTGAGCTAGAAGAGATGATAAAGAGACCACTTAGACACTGGTTAAGATTAACATGAGCTATGATAATTGGGTTTGATTTAAGGAGGTGGCCTATAAAGGTGGTGCTAAGAGGCTACATAGATGAGGAGACTATAATAGGTGGTCTTTCAGATGGTGAGGCTATAGTAGCAAAGACATAGATAGGTAAAATATGATTAAATTTTTTGTTTAAGTTTTCATTTAGAAATAGAGATAGATAGATAGATATTATGAGATATGACAGTGATATTATATCTAAATTATGGGATTTTTCAGGTGTAGGTAATGATGAGGAAGAGAGATAGGGGTACCTAGTTAGGGGAACACTCCATGATATCTTGGATGAAGATATACATCTATATGATGCCATAACATTGGAATATTTGAGTGTACCATCTACCCCAGCTCATGCAAGCTGGTTTAGATTACCTAGAGAGGTAGCAAGGCAGATATAGGCATAGAGGGAGAGGATTCATCCACTATAAATGATGGGTGTAGGGGAGCTATAGGCATGGTAGGCCTTAGCAGATGAGAGAGTTGTGCATTTGACTACAATAACATATATGATAGAGATCCAAACTCAGCTAGTGGAGTCACAAATGTGGGAAATGCACCTATAGGGATAGGTAGATGGATTGAAATTTTAGATAGCCTCTTTATAACAAACCATTTGGAGGAGTCAGACTGAGGCCTCAGTAGGAAACATGGCTAGGTCAATAGATAGACAAAATGGGACCTAAAAATATAGCTAGAGTATTGTATATGTTGTATCAAACTCATGATATATATATATATATATATATATATATATATATATATATATATATATATATATATATATATATATATATATATATATATATATATATATATATATATATATATATATATATATATATATTTGTGTGTGTGTGTGTGTGTGATGGATCATTTTGGCATATTATTGTTGGTTGTGTATGTTGTTATTATGGTTGATTTTGTTTTTACATTATGGTTGTGGATGTGGATGCTTTGGATATATTTATTTCTAGTAAATGTATTTAGATTTGTTGTATATGCTATAGGAAATATATGAGATGTGGTTTCTTTTCTAGCATTATGAAAAACACATGCATGGTAAAAAAATAAATAGGCAAAAGGACCTAGAAAAATATAATCAATCAAAAAAATGTACTACACACTATTTCAATCTGGAAAAAGTGTAATAAAAAGAAATGACTAAGTATAAAGAACCAAGAAATGATAAACAAGATGGTAAAAAGGAATTTTTTTTTAAATCAATATGAAAGATGTTTGTACCAAATTAAAATAAGTAAAATCATACTAATATCACATTAACAAGTATGAAAATAATGTAATAAAATGGAAGGTATGTAAAAGGGCACAAATGGTATTAAAAAAAAAATTAGTTTAGTTAATCAATCATACTGAATCATGTTGGGAAGCATGAAATAAAAATAAAATGCAAAAAGATTGGTCTTAAATTGGTCATACTAATTCAAGCTGGGAAGTATGAAAAATTCAATAAATGGTTGAAATCTTACATGCACTCAAAAAATAAGAAGATAAAAAGTGAAAGAAAATTGAAGCAAGTATAAAACATATTAAATCAAGTTGGAAAGCATGTTAATGATGTGTAACTTCATAATCAATCAAATCTTATCTCAAGTTTGACACTTATAATTTGGATGGTGACTTGGGTATTGGAAAATTTTGTGAGGAGGGTTGGGTCCCATCCATAGTCTTACACTACAAATTGATAAAGAGAATACCATTGGGGTGGAATAAATAGGAAAATTAGGTAAAATAAATGATTTGGGTAATATAAATGAAAAGATGGTAATTCATGAGGATGGTCAGTCTTATCTATGGTCTTACAATACAACTCATAAATAAAATCCCAAGGGGAGTGATCAGTAGACAAAATAATATTTCTTAAGAGGAAATATAAGGGATATAAGGAGTGAGAAAAGAAGTGTAAAATTCAAGTCTTAGGCATCTTATGAGAAGACCTTAGGAAGAAATAGGAATACTAAGGACATGAGAAGACATTAAGTGACTAGTGGTCATCTATGTACAAAGGAAACTTGTTTTCTATAGACACATAGCTTTGTATGAAAATAAGTGTGTTACTAAGATTAACTCATGAAGGTAGATTAGTACAAGGAAAATTGAAATGGACCTACCTTCCCATGATGTGTTCCCTATTCTTTAGGACCCTTTATAGATCCATCGATCTACTACGAAGATTGGGTACTTGCGTGAGAAAGTAGGTGGCACTAAAATATTTTTTTAATTCTCCTTTTCTAATCTAGTCACCTACTACACCCCAAAATACCTCAGCTTTACCATGATGCCAATTGTGGAGTTTTATATTTAAATAAAAGAAGGATATGTGCTTTGAATCACATCTTTTAGTGTGATTATACTTTTAAGAATATTTTTGCCTTTTAATATCATTGCCTTTCATTTAAATGATTTGGAACTTAACTTTATTTTTAAGGATTTTTAAGATTCCTCCTCCATATGGATTTAGAATGATCAATCATGAGAAAGATAGTGATACACATGAATGATTTGTAATTCAAGGCTAAATGAATCTAAGTAACCAAAAACAAAGACTGATTAGGACACTTAAGCTTGATAATTAACTAGCATGTGATCTCAAATCTCAACTATGTATATTCTTAGTTTGTTATAAAAGGAAGAGGGAAAAAGGAGATCTATAGTAGACTGGTAAAAGGAGATAATAATGAGATAGATTGTTTGCTAACTAATCACATGGTAAAGGGAGATAATAACCAAGGGGAATAGGGTTTATATAACCAAAGCACTATGACAAATTATTTGTAAAAAATAAGTATAAGAAAGAAAAATAATCATAAAGATACAAGAAAGAGAGTTTTGAAAAAAAAAACTTCAAGGAAAATGGAAAAAATGATAAATAAAAGACCTAATAAGATAAGCAAGATATAATACAAGTGATAAATCATGATATAAGAGAAGCAAAAAATTGACACAGTGTTAAATGATATAATAAATAAAAATAAGACTGGAGAACACATCCAATCCATTAAAAATGTAAAATCACCATGCATATGATCATAAATACTAGTATATATATCCACACACATTATCCAATACATTGGATAAGTCTCTATGAAGCTGTAGTCAAACTACTGCTAAGGTTTCATCAATTTTCAATGAATACTAGGCAAATAATTTTTTTCTAATATCCTCAACTAAAAAATTAGGAATGCTCAAAGGATCATGTTAAGGATTAAAATTATGCAAAGGCTATTCAATATAATTCATGAGAATAGGATCCATGGGAGATGCATGAATCATAGGTGGATAAGGATTCGTAGGTGAAGGACTCATGGGTAGAAAAGGATCCATAGGTGATGAAAGGTCCATAGGTGAAGGGATCATAGGTGGAGGCACAAAATATGGTGAAGGGACCATAGGGGGGATGGAACCACCAAATGTGGATCTATGGGAGAAGAAGGAGAAGCCTTCTTATGAGAAAAACCTATGGTAGGAATAAAAGAAGGTCCAGGAATGGTTATAAGATGATCTTTGAAATTTTGTAGGATGCAATAATGATCAATACAATGAGTACCACAAAGATGCCATAGAAAATATACCTCACCATACTTAGGCATATATTTAGGAAGCACCTTTTGGGGGGGGTATGAATTTGTCTGATGATGGGGAAGAAGGATACAAGGTATCAAGATATTATCACAACTTGCAACAATGGGTAGAAGAATGGTTATTTGTCCCATGAAAATAAAAAATATGTTGGTGAGAGGTTATAGGAAAGGCATTCATGAAAGGAGGTATAATAGGAGTATAATAAGCTAGAGAACACTCATCAGCCCATTTGGTAAGAAGAGGAGCCATCTTAGGCAAGGTAAACAGGGAGGGTGTTGATGAAGAAGGAACGAAACTAGGCTCAAAGGTAGGAATAATAGTATCAAAAATAGGGTTAGGCTCAATAATAGTATAAGGAAGCAAGATAACCTATAGTAGGAGTGGGAAAAGGCTCAAATATAGTTGGCTCTACTAAGGGAGGAGTAGGATCTATAGAAGTTTTAAGGATAGTTATACTAACCTTAGGGGTAAACTAGCTATAAGGGTCAGGGTACCTAAAAAAATGGTAAGGCATGGTCATAGCATAATCTATGAGCATAGTCCTACATGACTCCTCAAAAACTTGAGGTGTCAATGACATTTGTACCCTATGATAAAGGGTAAAAATGCAAAAAATAAGAACTATAAGTGAAGGAAAATGATGAGATACACAAAAAGAATTAAGTAAATAAGAATGATAATAGATAGTCTTAGCATTATGGGCCTATACAAGACCACCTAACAATGGATCATCTAAGGAATAACCATCATCATAATCTAGGGTGTGAATATCAATGACATAGGTAGGGATAACCTTGTCATCTGATGAAGAATGGTGAATATAATGCCTAGTCTTGGTCAAGAATATGGGAAAGTCATCACAAGGAGTCTTGCGAGAATGAGGTTATAAAGAAGTAGGAATATACGAGATGAGATGAGGTGAGATACTAGAAGTTTTGATCTTTAAATTAATCTCATCAGGTTCATCATCATCAAAATCTAAAAGGCTAGGAGGAATGTTATCAATGAGCTCAGGATGTCCACTATAACCTTGGATTGAATTGGCAGGAAAGTTAAGATATTGAGACTCATGAAATGGAACACTCGGCAAAGGTTTAAGAGTAATAATATTGAAGACACCATGATCTTGGAAATGTTTAAAATTCTAAGGGTTGGTGCTACCGTGAATCCTATAAATGGATTCATTATGAGGGAATTTAACACATTGGTAGGTGGAAGAAGCAATAGCTCTCATATGGTGAGTCCAAAACCTACCAAGCAAGATGTTATATAAATTGGGGAAGTTAAAGATCATCAAATTCACATGAATGGTGATAGGTGGGATGGTAATGGGAAGCTACACATAGCCTAAAAGATGCATTTACCTTTTATCATATCCTTGGCATGTGCTACGTGTAGAATTTATATTATATTTGGAATACCCAAGGGTCTTAATGAAATCAAGAGAAGTGACACACATGTTAAAACCCTTGTCAATCAATGCATTCTTAACTTAGATATAACCTATTTGGATGCTAATGAATAAGGGAGGATCATCTGTATGAAGCAAAATCTCATCAAGAATCATAGATGTAATATGAAATTTTAGAGAAAGATAGAAGTGTCTAAGGTTTCTTCAATGTTAATAGACATCTCTTCACATTACTATAAAATACTATCTTCAGAACTAGATAAAGCTACCTCCTATCCTACCAAGGGAGGATGAGGGACATTCATCTTGAATAAGAGTTGCATGAGATAGTTTCTATGATGGGGAGGAGTCCTCATGATTTTAAGGAATGGAATTTGAGATGGGAGATTAGTGAGTTCCACAATGGGATCCCACTCATCATAACTCATAAGAAGGTTATTAGATAAAGGTATGTAATTGTTAATGAGGTCCTTATAAGGAAGGGCCAAAGAGTATTCAAATTTTTGTTGATAGGAAGAAGAAAAAGGTTTAGAACAAGGTGGTAAAGCATGTTGAGAAGAAGTGGTTGGTTCAAGTTGATTTTGAGATTTAGAAGAAGAAGTTTTAGAAGAAGCTTGATTATTATTAGCATTAGAAGATGATGGAAAAGTGGTAGAAATAGAATGGTATGTGTTATCCAAGGGAGAATAAAAAATTAGATCATCAAAATTGATAATATATTCTTGACCCAACTCATTTAAATGAGTTGGAGAAGAATCTTGGATAACACAATATGTCTTATGGGAAAGAGGAGTGTAGGTAGTTTGAGAATCAATTAAAACTACCACCCTTTGCATATTAGTCATGCTAACTAAATTATCATGGGAATTTAGTTTAATAAGACCTTTTACATTATTTGTGGAAGGGGTGGGCTTGTCTTGATTATCTTGGATCAGTTGATGATTAGGTAAAGGATATTTATAGATAGCCAAATGAGCATTTGTTTTATTTAAGGATTGAGTTTTATCATTTGATTTATAGTCCTTAAAAGTAATCTCATAGGCATGTTGATGCTTAAGGATAATAAAATCATGATCAAAATTAGGTCCAAGAAGAAAATCCATAACTAAATTATGAAGTTGTCTACAAGTCTCATGAGAATGACTCTAACTAGCATGAAACCAATAAAATTTGTTAGGATCATACTAGGATTTCATAGGACAAGTAAATTTAATTTTTCATTGAAGAGGCCTATGTAGATGCTTAAGAAATTTAATTGAGGATAGAGGTTTGTGAACGTTAATGTTATTAGGTGAAGAGAAATGAGGATTAGTAAATTATTGAGAAGGAGCTGGTTCTGAAGAAGGTTTAGGAATGACAACTTGAACATTGTGAATGGTGTCATAATAATTGGTAACACCATTATTGGTGATATTGTGATTTTTTTCTTTAATAATAAATGAGGACTGGCAGAAGGTTAGGGTGGCTAAAATTGATGCATTAGGAAATCTTGTCTTTTATCTTGGTTAATAGCCTCCTCCAATGTATGTGGAGAAAGAGTGTGGAGTTGATATTATAATTTAGGAAAGAGATCATTTGTAAATAGATGAAAGATATTGTCATCTTCCATGTTATGTTCACATTTGTTTTACAAATCCTTCCATATATTAACAAAATCTTAGTCAATTTTATTCTCATGTTGTTTGCAATTAATGAAATCAGCCAAAGTGTTTTTAGGAAGATCATTAGTTTGTAATTATTGCACTGAAGCATTTATTAAGTCTTCTAAACTAAAAATGGAATGAGCTTTAAGTTGATTGTACCAATCCAAGGCATCACCCATGAGGGTTTTAACCAGGAGTTTGGTACTAGAAAAGGTATTTAATTTGACCTAATCTTTGTAAATATTTCAAAATGTTTTGAAGTGAAGGGTAGGATCGGTTGACCCATTATAATAAATTATAGGTGTTATACCTCTTATATCAATGTTGGCAATGTGAATGGTAAGAGGTTCATTTTATAGATGCTTAATGGTTTTATTGAATAAAGGAGTTTGAAGAATGAGATTGTCTTGATAATATCAAAGAGGAGGGGTAAATTTTTGGTTATGTGTGCCCCACGCCATTAATTGTGGATGAGATTGAAGGTTAAGAAGGTCTCTTTGCATTCTCATCATTTGATTCATATTATGCACTTGAAAGGCATTCATTTGATTAAGATTTTTCAATAAAATTTAGTGTGTTTGATTAACATTAGAAGCATTAGAATTGGTATTTATGTTTGTATTAGTGGCTTGGGTACCACTATTAGTGTTGATATGAGATTGAGAATAATTATGAGAATGTGAGACACTAGTGGTAAAATTTTCTTGTGAAGCAAAATATGTATAAGTGAATGGTTTAGAGGATAAAGTAATATAATCTTTATTACCTTGGGTAAAAATTTATGAACTAGTGAAATGATTAAGTATAGTGGATCTTATGAGAGGCCCACTAGATGTAAAACTTACCATTTTGATTGAGATATTAGCAATGGAGGTAGAATAGGTTAGAGAAGAAGAAGTCATGGCATAAGGAGTTAAAATTGAAGAGGTTGAGAACCAAAGAAAGTGGTACCTCTAAATCCCATTGAGAATGTAGGAGTAGGTTAATGAGGCTCTTCAGTTTGACCACTAATCATGAGGTTATAAATGATAGAAGGGACCTTTCCTCTATGTTGAAGAAATTCAAAATAAAGAAAAACATTTTGGGAGTATAATATAACTCAAGTTGATCCTCTTAGAAAAGAGGAGGATTATGCTTCAAATAGGTATTTGGAGGGGTCCCATAGTTCATTGTATGAGTGGTAATATGAATGTTACTAGCATATGAAAGAGGAGCCCTACTCTACCTATGGGAGACACTATTAGGATTGGTTAAGCTCATCATGTATGTTGACTATGACTTAGTGTCATCACCAAATAGAAAGTCCATGATAAATAAAAAAGAGAAATAAAATGTCAAAAAGAGGTGATTAAAATAGTACAAGGTCGATTGGGTTGACCCAGTACAAAAATAGGGACTATAAAACTATATAGGGTTGACTGGGTCAATCTAGTACAGTGTATAGAAGGAAAATAAAGCATTGGGTCAATTGGTTTGATCGAGTACAAAAAATATGAAACTCAAGAATCCTAAAAACATATTGCAAAATGAAACAAGCTAACTTTCCAAGTAATGAAATGTAGTAAGTATTGAAAGGAACAAATAGTTAATTATATTAGTGATGGCCAATCTAATTAGAGCACACAAAACAAAATCTTGTACCAACATTGGTTAATGCAAGTTTTTACATACACAATTCAACAAAGAGTAAGTAAACAACATGAGAATTAAAGTTAACTAACTGGTCAACCTAAATGTTAATTAGATTATTAAGAATGATTTTAAATGTGATTATAAGTTGGCTATAAACAAGGTACTAGATAGCAATCTAAAGATGGTTTCAGGTAGTTTGGGATAAAAGGCACTGTAGTGGAAATGATACAAGCTTGGTATTAGGGCCTACCCCCTCATTTCACACACTGTAGTGATAAGGGTGTTAGGTGCTTAGCCAGAATATACCATTAAACACACTTTATACTTGATCAGAGCATCAAGTTGGCTTCCCCCATGATGAAATCCAAGTAGGTTGGCCTTGGGTAGACAACTGTTTAAAGTGATTATTTATGTTATGTGATTTGGATATATGTGCATAAAATAGAAATAGTGAAACTAAGTGATAAATTAAAAATACCTTAATTAAACTATGTGAACTATTCTAAGCATGCAACAATAAGAACAAAAATGTGTGAGCTAATTACTAATAGATATGAGGTTAATTCAAAATTTGAAACAAGGTATAGTGTTGATACTATATGTATAAAATATAGGATAGGGTCGACAGGGTCAAACCTATACTACATAAACAAGGTCTAAAAATGAATTAGGTTGATAATGTCAATTTAGTGATTTTAGATAGCACACAAAACATAGAATTGGGTTAGCAATGTTGATCTAGTTGATTGTACAAGGGTAGTTTTAAAGATTACAAATTGTGAAAGGAAAGCTAGTAAAACATAAAAATATATAAGTAGAAAAGAACCTTCATGGATCAGAGATGTAATGAAGAAAGATTATTAATGAATAAACTTGAAGTATGCTTGAGAAACTTGCAAACTAGGTCGATAGTATCAATGAAACTATACGGGAACCTACTAAAAAGTGATGAAACTGTAATGGGTCAACTAAGTCGACTTAGTAGGTTAAACTAGATGTCTAAAATACTAAAAACCTATACTGGGTCGACTGGGTCGATCTAGTTGCTTATTCTTAGAAACATGCACATAGAGATAAATAGTTGGGTCGATAGAATCGATCTAGAGTGTCAAAATATATGATAAAAATGATTATCAAAAGAATGAAATAAATAAATTAAAAGTGAATAAATATTGCAAGGGCTAGTTCATGTCAAGTTCATCAAAATTTATGCAATTGGAAATGCATCATGTCTATAAATCAATCCTGGCTCTAAGAAGATAAAGCATACCTACATTTTTGATTGGGGATACATTTGTTAAACAAGAGCATGACCAATATAGGGATCTACTAGATCTGATTAAGGGATCACCTGCTCACAACATATCATGATACAAAGGGTTCTAAAGCCTACAATCTAACACAATCACATAATAACCCTAATGGAGTCTTAAGGTTTAAAACATTCACTCTATTCTAATAATAAGAAATCAAAATCTAATCTAGTGCACATCAAAGCTTGTGGCACAAAGTGGGGATTAGAAAAAAATAAAACAATAACTAAACTAAACATGTATTAGAAGACATATACTCACATCAATGTATATAAAATCCTCATACATGGAGAAAATAATACAAATGCATTATCTATCTACTCTTATAAAGGAGAAAAAAAGTTAGAAATACTTACCTTTGAAGATGAACCCACCGAGCCTCAATCTCTCCCTTGTCTAAGGTGGTTCACAAGAGATTGTTTTGATATGTAAGGATAACCAAGATAAATCAACTCTAGGCTACAAAACCTATCTAAGCATCCAAAAGACATATCCATAAGACAAGATATGTATCTCCAAATAAAGTATTGAACCCTAAGCTTTATTCCTCAATTATAATGGTCAATAAGTTGATATGAATTTTCACTTCACTAATAATTATTATCTTATGAAATGGTGAGAAATGAAATTGTATATATAGGTAGATCTTATTCTAAATCCTTTTGGGAATGTCAGCTGTACAAGGTTGACCCATTAGACCTAGTGTGTTTTTGGGGACACTTTACTAGGTCTATGTTAGGTTGACCAAAATACAAACAAACCAAGAAAGTGAAAATTACCCTTGAACTGTACTGGGTTGACCCATTCGACCCAATACAATCAATTGTCCAAAATGATGTTAAGGTAAGACAAGGAGGATGGAAAGAGGAAAAGACTAGAATAGGTAAAAATGAGAAGAACAAGCTTAGGGTAAATGGTTTCTGGAGACAAGTGTGTAGATGGAAAGTGGAAAAAAAAACAACAATCTTACAAAGTACCAATGGTCTACCCACCCTTTCCCAATGCACCCCTTAAGGCATGCACTTAGAGAGATTAAGACTCGATAGGTTCCTAAAAGATACAAATTATTAGTAATCAATAAAATTTTGAAAATAGTATGTGTATACACACACAATTGATGTATTATTAGAATAAAAAACTCCTCAAGATATGATACTATTATCCCAAGATGGAAATAGATGCTTGTAATCACATTAGGAAGTGTGTTTCCTACCAACATCATGATAATTTAATATACACACATTCTTTACCACTCCATTTGATCACTAAACCATAGCCATTATCCATGTAGAGCCTTAATCTCATTAATAAAATCAACCCAACTTCTTATGATGGCCACAAGTACATTCTCACTATTATTGATTATTTTACTAAATGGATTGAGGCCATTCCTCTCACTTACATTACTAGGAAGTAGATTACAAAATTTATTCATTACCATATCATCTATTGATATGGTATCCCATCATGTATTACATTTGATAATGGTGGATCATTTGTAAACTTAGATTTTAAAGAAATTTGTACCATGTTTAAAATTAAGCATAAGAAATCCACACCATATAACCTACAAGGCAATGATCAAGCTAAGGAATCTAATAAAACCATTATTCCAATCCTAAAGAAGAATGTTGGCTGTAATTGGCACTTGAAAATTTTTCCTACCCTTTTGGCCTATCAAACTAGTCATCGAATCCCCACATGAGCCACTCTATACTTGCTTGTTTATGGCATGTAAGTTATTATCCCTATTGAGATCAAAATACCTTCAATGTGGGTATCTTTGGAGAACATTGAAGATGATGAGAATTATAGATTTTCTAGGTTTCAAAAACTCAATATCATTTATGGAAAGCATTTGGATACCTTAGACAACTTAAAATCATATCTGAACAGATTATGTAGAAGCTATAAGAAGCACATTCTCCCTCAGGAGTTTGAAATTGGTGATTTGGTCTTGAAAGAGAACCAAAAGAATACTAATGCTAAATGTAAAACGAAGGGTAAGTTTAAATACAATTAGCTGGGTCCATATGCAATCATAGTAAATTATGTATCGGGGGCATACCATTTGGCTACTATAAATGGCAATGAGTTCCCATAACCCATGAATATTTTACATCTCAATCAGTTTTATGCTTGATAGCCTTTTCACCATTGTCTACAAGAGCCCTTACTTGGGGGCAACTTGTGATAAAGTTATTTATCTCGCTATTATATTTTGGACTATCCTAATGTGGACCAAATTTATTCTAATTTTTTTATCCTAGATCATTCTTCATTAAACAATATTCTTTTACTTTCCTAGACTGTTGTAACCCTAGACCATTGTAACTCTAGACCATTATATCCCTAGACCATTGGTACTTTGGATCATTTATATTCTATTGGACTTAGTTTTATTGTATTTTAGACCATTTTAACCTAGATATATGTATACCATAACCAATTACAATCTTGATTATGATTCATAGATATTTTAGACACACTCAATGCCCGTTCTACAAAGCAATTCAACTTGAATAGTATTTTGTAGCCTCTTTTTGTAGACAAGTCCATGAAGATATGTCAGCACATGGTTTTTTCCTATTGAAAGGTTATTTAGATTCATTCAATGATGTATATTTTTATATTATTTGGTAGGTGTTATCTCCTTGACAAGATCAAAGGTATCATTGTAGCCAGTTTAGCTATTTTACTTACCTATGGACATGCAACTCCTTAGATAAGTGATTTTTTGTGCCATTGTTTATATTAATGATCCCCATTGAAAATAATTTAGATGTCATTTAAAATATTAAATATGAACATGCATCTCCTCTGTTAGGTAGTTCTTTGTGCCTTTTGTTAATTTTTTTTTCTATTGCTTATTCCCAAAAACACAAAAACACTAGAAACTGATAAAGCAAATGAACAAAAACATTACCTTGAACCTTTTTTTATTTTGGTCCCATGCTCTTGTCATTTTATGATTTGAAATATTTAGTATGTCATAATTCTTAGTTGAGTTGGGATACTTATAAAGTTTCAAAAAAAAATTTGCTAAGAATCTCATGCTCTCACCATTTTACAAGCAATTATCTCTTATGCACTCATCATTTTGCGAGCCCATTTCCTTATTTATCTATAACATCAATCATGTTTTCTTATCATCACTTTTATTATATCCCATATCTTGGGAGAACTACATTTAGCCTGAAATTTAAGTTGGATCTCATATCCATGGGACTATGTTGGCAGTGCCCACTTGCCTTTTGCATCTAGAGTTAGCTCAGCCACCCCTTCCCTTTATTTTCTTCTCCCTCGTTTTGTTTCATGTTGTGTTGTTCTCCTATCACATGGGGGAAAATTTGTCTTCATTTTTCTTATCTTTTTTTACTAGTATCATTATTTATTAGAATAGGGGTCACCCTATCATAGAGCGTAATGACTCTATTTCACGTACATGAGCAATTTGTTCTTTGATTGTTTACACTAACATTGTTATTAAACTTTGTTTGTGTGTGTTGATTTATTTTTTATTTTTTATTTACTATGATGTTTTATCTCTTCATTTATTTTTGTTGGTGTTAAATTGTTTATTTATTAGTTTATACTTAGATTATGTTATGTATTTATTTTGTTTGTTGGTGTTTTATTATGTTTTCATTATTGTTTTATTGGGTTGTTATTTTATTTATTGTTGTTTTGTCATTTGTTCATTTTTATTAGTATTTTGTCCATTGGTTTCTTGATGTTTCATTGTGCCTTTATTTTTGTCTTTTGATTCATTATTTTATCTTGTTTATTATATTGATTTGTTCTTTCATGTTTAAACACATTTTGTAAACATTTCAAGTCTAGCTTTTACTTAGGCTTGTATTGTTTACATTTGTATTTAGATTATTTTTCATATTTGTTTATTTTCCAAGCACATCTTGTTAATACACGTAGATATTTATTACTCATATCTTAATTTCATATTGTTTAATAATTTTTTCTTTCTTTGCTTGTTCTACATTTTTGTTCCTACGTAATTCTTGATTGTTCATATCTTGATTTTAAGTTTGGTTACGTTTGTGTATTTATATTTTTCTCTTTGTTTTTACTTTTTTTTATTTAAATATAAATAAATATAACTTTGGTTTTGGTATTTTTTATCATTATCCTTAGTTATAAATATTCACATTTGAACCTGCCAAAGTGCAAACAAAAATACAATGTTATTATAAGTTACTCATAATTATGATGCATAATTTAAATTTGCTATAGTAAACACTAGGTGCTCCAAATACAAAAGTTCGTGTACCACCAAAGAGCATTTTTGAACACATCATACCTAATACCTAACACAATATATATCCTAGAATACCTTTGGAAATACATAAGAATTTATTTAAGATGTGCATCTCTTGACATACAATGTGAGTCTAATTGACTATTTCTATGATTAGTTTAGGACATGCATCTCCTAAATTATATTCCAACATCTAATCACACATGAAGTATAATAAATACATCAATATCCATATTGTAACTAAAGGCATGCATCTCCTAAAACTAGCATATCAAAACATATCATAAACAAGAGCAATATAAATAAAAACATTATGTGACAATGAAAGAATATTAAAAGTCCATGCACAAGTTGCAATAAGCCAAAAAATGAATGTCATATATATATATATATATTATATATATATATATATATATATATATATATATATATATATATATATATATATATATATATATATATGACATTCATTTTTTGGCTTACTGCAACTTGTGCATGGACTTTTAATATTCTTTCATTGTCACATTCATTTTTTATAAATCACAAGAGTATCTATACACCTCATAAATACCAAAAATGGCACCTATTGATGATCCAATATATAGTGTTCATTTATACTCTCTCACGCACTCTCCAAGGTGATGGTGGTTCATGATATTGGCTATTCTACTTAGCTCTCTCACGTGAAAATATCATATCTTAGAAATTACTATAACTAGGGGTATAAATGAAGTATTTTTACCCACAGGGGTTAAAATATAGTTAATTTTTCAAAATTTTCACCCTTAGGCCTATAATTACTCCATTTTATCTCTCTTGGGTTACTATTTTATCCCCTCTTATATAATTTTCCTCTTGCTTTCTTCTAATTACTCCATTTTCATCCTCTTTTGTTGAAATCAACATGATTATTATTTCTTTTGATCAATGGCCCACCCATCAAATATTTTGTCTTCCCCTCAAGGGGGAGTCATGGGCCACCCAAATAATGTTTGGAGAATTTTTTAAACCTACTTCTCTGTAATTCATGCAAACTTTAAAATATGAAAAATGGGAACAAAATTTATTTCTTTTGATTATAGTGACATTTTCATTCTTTGAAAAGATGTTTCTTCAATCGAATGTCTCTCCACACCTTCTCAAATAGGGTCAAAATATAGACATTCAATTCCTATCACTATTGTGTTGTAATTGTCAATTTAATCAATATTCTGTGACAATGCACATTCTAGGTCAAAATCACTAAAACATGTTAAAACATTTGAACTTATCATAAATAAGTGTCAATTTAGGCAAATGTATCCTTGAATGGGGAAATGTATTTTATGTGATTATTATCTTTTCTTAAATCACTTCAAGTCAAATTGCAACCATATAAAATAACACCCTGAACCACTAAATTCTTCTAATTCGATAGCGCACATCACATGCATGTGTTATTTCACATCCATAATAACCTAAATAGGGTACTACCTATATGCAATTGACACCTTATTCTAATTATACTTCAGTTAAATTATGAATAAGTAAAATAACATTTTTTACTAGGTTAATTAAGCGTGCAACCAATTTCTAAAGAATTGTAAAAAATTAATGAAATTCACTTAGGCAAATTAAACCAAATCAAGAGCCTAAGTGAAAATTCCATGAAAGTTATTGAAAATATATTTATAGGAAATTCATTCCTCAAATCTGTATCATCCCATAGCATCATCAATGGGGTGGTATCCATAGGCCATAAATGGAATAAATATCAAGATTAAGCTTTCCCATGCCTCATCAATGCCCCATTCTTATTAATATTAATGGGAATATTTATGGCTTGTCCCTAATATATTGAATCAATTTATGGCCACACATCTTGATTTCAAGATGGATGGTCATGGTTGATCTTGAACATTTTTCAAAAGTTATAAATAAGAGGGACAAGACCACCATTTTAAGCTTCAGTTATACAAACATACTATACAGAAATTACTATTGAAAAGCTTCATTAATTTGCATAAATTGATCAAACTTGTGAGCCTAAGTCACTGGTACACTAGAAAATGATGGAGGAGTATGTTAAGCATCATTGACATAGACTTGGAGCACCAAATCTAGGAAAAAACACACTTTTTAGCTGCTCTTGGAAGGAGGGAAGTTATTTGGAAGGTTTGGTAGTATTCCTTTCTTAAATAACTCTTAAAATTCACTAGAAACACCCCATGATAGAGTAATCTTGATGTTTTATCTCTATATGCTTATTTATATATGTTTTTCTTGACTAACACATGGACTAATGCATCTCATAATCTTAATCTACATAGTAAATAAATATTATAGTTTTTAATAATAAATATTATCTCAGATAATAATACATGATATAAAACTCCATATAACATGAGTCTCCACAACTCAAGAGTCTCCACAGATTAAGTATCAATTTGTAATCTCAAGTGTAGTACTTAATTTAGGAGGGAGAGCATAATTTGAGTGATTTTCCACACCAACCACTGCCCATTGATCCCCCACACTATCTCCTAATAATAAAATGGCCTTCCCTTCATAGATGGGAAAATAATGACTGTGGAAATCTAGAGTGACAAACTAGAACCTGTGTGTTATATATATCTAATACATAATATGTCTCATAAAGAAATCCATTGTAACATGATATTGCACAAATATGAAAACTATATCAACATATGAAATGACAATATTTAATTATAGCATTACTCTGATCAAAATTTTCAATAATTAATGATCTCTAAGATTAGTCATTTTCATACACACCACTTAATTAGATTACTCCTTAACTTGCATTGATGATGCTAATTAAGCCAGCGGAATCCTTACACTACTTATTTATAGTCATAAATGCAAGATTTGGATAAAATATATATAATATAAATACTAATAGATTCATAAAAAAAATCATTTTAGATGATACAAATATGTTAAGTATAGAAATATCACATACACACATTTAGTCCATCAAATATAGTGCCATGAATCTATAGCATCTAATTTATTAATAAATAATAAACAAAATAAAATATAGTCCTTAATATAACATACCATCTAGGTAATGATCATATCTAAACTATCAATTACCCAAATCACAAACTAACTTATAATGTTATTTCATCCTTAAAACAAACATTATAACGTAGGCTGATTTAATTGTTCATATTCGACATATATAAAAAAATCCAATCCAAAAATATCTTAATATGATCTATATTTAAAACCCTTAAATACCTTATTTTAATTCTTTTATTGAAACATTTAAAATATACAAGCACCCATTTTCACTTTGTTATGATAATAATGTTTTCAAGCATATCACAGTTGTGTGTGTGTGTGTGTGTGTGTGTGTGTGTGTGTGTGTGTGTGTGTGTGTGTGATAATCTTATTCAGATCTTAACATAGTCAAAAACCATGTAATTTATACCATGTATATATATTTATATTTAGAATCCTCAAGTACAATTTCAATATAGTACAGTTGTTTTATTGTATACACTATACTCTATGAAGACATCCACTGCCAATTGTCTTATATTATTCTGTATACTCTAAGTATACATCCATCTAAAAAATAGTCCCAAAGCCTTTTTATAAACTAGATAAATCCCAGTATACTTGTTTAACTAAAAACACACAGAATTTCATGTGAATCAAAATTCATACACATCCAACCATTTACACTCCAATTTTATTTATTTAAATCATTTTGCCATTGTATTCATATAAACAGTTAATTTCTTATATATAAATATGATCAAGACATACACTTGATCATTTTATGTCAAATGTTGAGAATTCTATGACTATGTATCTCAATCCTAAAGTTTACACAGTCCACAAAATGGTATAGTTGATAACTAATAACCAATCCATAATCATTATACTGTCTAAGTTGATTTGCATATAGACTAAAAATATCACCTAAATTATGAATTAATCCTTCTTCCTCAAATTTTCAAAATACTTACACAAGTAAATATATATTCATATGTTATAAACATAACATATCCTTAATGCATACTCAGTCTATAATAGTAAGTTCAATTGATAAACATAATATAGCCAAGACATTGTATAGTCTACTCAACTAGAGTTCTACTATTGGCATCTTTACCAGGTTTAAGACTTCCTTGGTTTAGGAATTGACCAATAATAAACCCCAAATTCCATATATATTAAATAATATATAGCTACATACTTTTATAATGGCACTGAGTATATATTCCATACTCAAATTCATAAAAACCATGTTAACTCTTTGCTAACAAAATTTAATTGAAACCTTGAGCTTTAAATTACATAATTATATCTATATATACAAATACACACACACACACACACACACACACACACACACACACACACACACACACACATATTATCAAGCATTAAATCCAAATATATAGATATATAAGTTCATGTATATATGTATAGATATATATAGTCAATATGTTTTAAAAACACATAACATATTTCACCCAGAAATCCCAATTAAGTATAAACACAGTCAAACCTCATGTGATCCAAATAGGATTTACTTAAATTTATCATTAATCTTATGTCATTATACTGGTTTGACAAACTAAAATTGAATCATAAGACCCTATCTAATATGCCTTTAATGTGTAATAATCAATCAATGAATTCATCAGGATTTATGAATTGAAAAAGGATTAAAGACATAGATTTTATAGAGGTATATATAAACATGGAAAACACCTACAACCCTACCCATTTCCCTTTGGGTTATTTAGGTTGGATGTAAGATTATTTGGATGGTCAAGCCATCCATAGGGACCTATATACAACTCCCTTCATTATTTTCTTATAAATTTTGAAAAAAAATGAATCCCATTAACCAAATTCAAATATATTCCATAGATCCATCAAACACATCACAAAAAAAATTCAAATTGCATAACCAACCTGTAACAGTTGATTATTATGCCACTAAAGTCATATTTACTTTTTTTTTCCTTAGCTTAAACTCTCCTTATCTTTCTTCCTGCTACTCCCTATAATCCATCCCTCATAGCCTTCTTCCTTATTTTATTCTTCCCCATCCTCTTACTTGCCAAAACCCATTAAAAATATGCATGCCATAATAGCTCAACAGAACCCCCACTAAGCTACAGTCTACCAACTTTTTCATGTAGTCCACAACCAACTCTCATCATGATTTTTGCTAAGAATAATGGTTAATTAGATTCAATGAGAGTTTATAAACCCTAATCATATCTAAACTTCCCATTACTGATTAAAATAATCATTATATATCCTTAATAAAATATGCTTACCTTTTGACTAAAATCAAATCTAGCATCAACTTCACTTAGACTATCTAAACCAACTAAATGACTAGTTACAATCACCAGTATTATTTCATGCAATATCGACCATCAACAAGTTAATAATCATAATGATTATATGGAAATGTTAAACAAATATGAATTTAAAAGATTATTGTAATTGTTACCAAGTCATTCACAAATAAACACGATGACTTTGACCTCAATTATAAGTTAACACTCTAGGTTTAAATAATAACCATATACTTTTAGCAACCAGTTTGACAAACACAATGGCATTTGTATAATTATTTCACAATGATATTATCTATAACACCTTTCACTACATTATTTTATTTCTAAGTAATATACTTAAATCAAAACACAAATCTTGTTTTACCATGCTAAAATCATTCACTAATACTTAAAGAAAAAGCTTATAATTCATTGTCTTTTACAGGTTTATATTACTATTAAAATTGATAGTAGTAACCTTATAATATGTAAATAGTCACTTATAAAATGACTCAACTAAGTAATAACATATTTCAATTATTTCTAACAAAGAATCTAAACAAGCATTTATAAATGAATATTTAGCTATGTATAATACCATGGTAAATCATGTTAAAATTGATAGGTACAGATTTATCAAATCCACTAACTAATAACATCAACATCAACTAGGTTAGTCAAATCATGTAATCACATTAAATGATCTCAAAACACAAAAAGATCACAACATACATTCATAATAGAAAACAAATCATACCACAACTATCTAACTCAAAAAATTAATCGCAAAACATGACATAATACTATGGTGTGTGCATGGGTTTTTAGTTTGACTCATTTTCATCCCCTAACATCTAAATTTACATCATCTGCTCTGATGATTCTCTCCCTCTGTCATACTCTAAGGGATGGAGTTGTCCTACATCCACCTCACAATAATGAAGGTAGTTAGTTTGAAACACAATTATATCCATAAAATAATGTTGTATAATTAATAAACATGATCATAATGTATAGAGTATAAAATTACAACTATCTTATAGCAAACCAATCATGTAAATTAAGCAACATATAATTATCCCATAACCAGCAAATGACATAAATCTTAATCAAACAATTGGTAATCATCTAACAATCATAATAATCCATAGATCAAATAATTTTTTCATATTATAGAGAAAATAGGGATGTGACACTTTTGATGAATATAAATACAATGTTACAATAATCCTCATGAAATTAAATCATATCACAGAAACTATAGCCAAGCCAAAAAATAGGATTATTATAAAGAATTTAGCTTCACCTAAATCATAAATGTAACTAAAACATCTCATCACACTTATTTAGATTCAATGTATGCCTTATCTTACTCCTGACCTTTTCCTTTTGACAATAAAACTTTAGCATGCACATGTCTTTAGCTATACAGAGAGTATGTGGGAACAAGAATGAAACATCCAAAAAGATATAAAAACTATTTTGATTTATTAACATTAAAAATTCTTTCATGATAAAAACCATAATTGAGACATAGCAATCAATATTAAATATACAATTCACACTAAGAGTATTAGAAATATGATACCCAAAAATGACTTCATCTTATAGAAACCACTTGTAAGTCTATCCTTGTCATTCAAAGCTATATCTATAAGTATTAATAAAGGTCAATCCAGTTTAGTCAAAGATAAAAGGATATAATTCAAAGGTGTCACTTATAATTGAGTTTTCTTCTTAAAATAACATTTAAAACTATACCAACAATTTATCTGTATAAAGCCATACACAATAAGCAAATCACAGAAGATGAATCGTTACATAAAATTAATAGATAATGCTTAAAACTAAGTTTGTTTATGGAAACATGATAGTTAAAATAATATATACTAGTCATTACCATATTAACACATCATTCCCAAGATCAATAATAAAGTTCAACAAGCACAGCACATTAAACCAAGGATCAATTTCTTACACTATAATAGATTAAAACAAGAATATACAAGATGAAAAAAATGTGTCTCTACATAAGCCATATAATACTAGTTTATCAATCAAATTTCGATCCATATCTAAAGTTAACTATAATGGGCCTATACCCTAGAGTTGATGTGGTGACATCTAGAGTAAAGCAAAGCAAACATTGATAACATTCAAATCATTCTAGTTTGCACAAGATCAATATCAATTATATGATGCCCCATAAGGTCATTAACATCATAATACTATCATTGCTTCAATCAAATACAAGATCACATGTCCAAATAAAAACCAAGACACAACAATACTATCCAAAAACTTTGTTGTGAAATCAACTAAGAAAAAGAAAGAGTAAGATGGGCCCAACCATTAGTGGATTTTACTATCCAATCTATCAGTCATGATATTGAAACACTTATTCAAAAAAGAGAATAAATATATAAAGGTGAAAAAGATTAACATGTAATAATATCTTATTTTCACTAAACAAAATATCTATAAATTTGTTGTTCCTATCATTTTTAGAATTGTAAACATTTTCACTTAGATTATGCCATCAAACAAGTATATGATACTTTGCAATCTAGATGCATGATTTTGCATATAGTCAGTTGATTGACATTATGCAAAGAAATGAAAATCGAGGAGAGCATCAGTCTCTATTAAAATCACCATCTAGAAAAAACCAAACATATAATTAAAAAAAAAAAAAGAGAATAAAAGAAACACTACACACACATAACAGTGAACGTATTGCTTGATTCTTAAAAAAATCTATATTGTAATCAATGTGAGCACTAAAACTTTTAATTTTTTTTTATTACACTATTTTTTTTGACAAAATCAATATAAAAAAATTCAAAACACAAGAAGAAATAAATATTTGTTAATAGATCTAGCGACATTTTCTATAGTAAGTGTAAAGTTGTCATGTAGTTGAAATCATCATAATAAAAATGTGACAACTAATATATCTTGCTTGTATTGATCGAAAGAGATTTTAAGGAATTTTAGGAGATTGTTAGGAGTGTTTCATTAAAAATGTAATCTATTTATCTATTTTCTATCTGTATAATGCATTGCAATGAATGATGATATAAATACATTTAATTCTACTAAAAAATTATGAAATATGCATGATCATCTATTGAAGGGGTTTTAGCCATGATCATTAGCTTACAATGGTTGAAGAATGGATGGAAAGGTGAAGCATAAACATTTTTACTTTCAATAGGCCTTTAACCTTCAAATAAAAAAATAGAAGTTGTCATATTCTTAAACTATTAAAATTTTATTATTTGTTTCGAACCATTTTTTTCCTCACTAGAAGCAACGAGTTAGAGATAGACACTAGACTCAACATTGATTTTTGAAAAACTTTTAAAATAAAATTTTGTATATTTGTCATTTAATATATCCAAAAATGTGGACTACCCTACACAAAGCAAAGGGGTGACTTTGATACTATTTCTAACAATGTTCTTGATCAACACTATTAGTGTGTTCATTATTGCTAATATTTCTTAAACACGAGAATATACATGTTTATAATTGTCATTTATGACAAGATACAAAGAAATTATTTAATATTAGTATTTCAAAAAAAAAAAGTGGATATGTGTCTGTTATCTCAAAGTGAATAATATTTCAAAAGATGAAAAAATAAGAGTTATAATCTTCTAGAATTAACATTTACAATTTCCGTGTGTTCCTCAATTTTGTAATCTTTGAGATGAAGCTCATATTGATTTTAATATTTTTGATACTTGAGTATCACAACAACCAATGAACCCACTATATATACATTATTTATTTGCATAGGATTATGTATAGTGATATCTGATGTGAGTTTGTGCTCTTTGCACACTATTATAATGTTTTACATAGTTGATTTCATGTTTAAGATAATACAGCAATTAGAATCTCCTCTTTAATATTGACTTCTATTTTTTTTAATCATGAAGTCATTAATGTGGAAACTATTGCAAACTAAAAATTAGGGCAAGAACTTGTCAAATAATTTATTATTGATATTTATAGTTATTGTCAATTGACTAAATTTGTTGACAAGATTTGCATGCACTATTTTCTACCTTTGAAGGCACATTTGGATTCTTTATGAAACTAGGAATATAGACAACCAATACATCACCTTCAAAAACATTGCCACATTTTTTTGTTGAGAGATTAATGATTGATATTGGTATTTTTTCCCTACATTTGTACTGCAAAAATAGTTTTGAAATCAAAGCCATAAATACAAATATTTTATTTTCTTGTGTAATGAATTTTTTCTTTGTTTTGGTTAAAAAACTAAAACTAAATCATAACGTATATGCAAATAAAATAATAGACTACTTGTTATGAATGACAGAGCTCTACAAGAAGTTGGGCAAAGGAAAAAATTACCATTTTTTTGGTCATTACTACTTCATTTCTATTTCTAGCTCTATACTTTGTTTTTCAAATTATGTGTTGTTCAATATTTATCTAGTATGTTGGTCAGCATTTTCCCCCACTCTCATAGCTAGTTTTATATTTACTGCACACCAAAATTATTAGCATCCTAGATTTTTTAATTGTTAAAGAGAAAAAATGAAACAAAAAAGAAATTGTCACTAAGCAAAGATAACTAATTTATAACAGTTGAGAAAATAAAATATTACCATTTCATTGGTCTCATTTCTCCTATTTTTAGATCTTGCTCAATGTATTTGGTTAGATCCATATCCACCTTCATGGATATTTTTTTTTAACCTTCATAATAATTTTTTCAATTTAAAGATGGAAAAAAATGAAAAGAAAACAATGCATAATATGAGTGATGTGTTTTATCCATTGCTCTATGTATTTGTCTATTCACATGTATATTTTCATGTTTATATCCTGATAAAATATCTTATATATTCTATATGTGTTATTGCTAACCAAAAAATAGAAAAAATAATATATATGTGAGCATGAAAAAATAATTTGTCATGTCAGAAATAAAGTATTACCATTCTAATATGTTTTATCATGCATTTTTTGTGTATTAAACAATACAATAATACACATGCTTGGATCCATATCCAATTTTTTAAAAAAATTTATGGATTATATCAATAGCTAAAGATTGAATGAAAATGCAAAGATAATTGACCTATGCATAATGCAAGTGGCACACAACACTTTTTTTGTTTGGATATTTATTCATTTTCTTTTCTTTTTACTGCTTTAATTTGCTATTGATTATTGACAGTGACAAATTCCATTTTATAGTTATACTTGGTGTATACAAATGACATTGCATAGAATAAACAACTCTTTTGTGTATTTTCAAAGTCATTTTTGTTTTTTTGTCAAATAAAAAGTTGTGGGAAACATGCATGATGGTCTATCTAATATGCATCACAAATACTAAATTGAGTATTCTAAATATTCATATTTGTCCAAAAGTGGTCTATTAAAGTGCCTACATTTGTTGTTGGCATAATTGATATCAAATAATAACCATACCTATGTATTATTTTTAAAAGTCATCATCTGTATATTATTTCCTAAAACATGTCAATATTAAAATCACCAACAAATACGATATTGGTTTTAGGTGGAAATCAAATAGTTGTTGTATCTATAAATACCAATACATCACATATTGGTGCATTTGGTACCAAGTAAATATTTACCATATGTATCAATATACCTGAATATCATATATCATGTGTCATATTCTCCATGTTTGGTGCAACAAACACTTTGTTTTTTCTCAATATAGTGTTTATTTATAATTCATGACATTATTCTATGAACATCCATTAATAGGTGATAGTCAAAATTTTGTAAAAGAACCAAATCATTATATACATACATAGTTCTCATTTCTTAGAAACATAAAATGTTTTCATCCATGAGATCATAGTCATATGTGATGCATTCTAAATGCAATTGTGAAATCTGTATTTAATGAGAAAATAATGAGGCTATCACATTTTTTAGAAACATTTGAAAAAAGTGGTATCCATTGTGCATAAGTTTCTAGTCTTTACATCTCAACATTTACTTTATTACACATCACAAAATTTCCAGGTTTTAATTTGTTCACTAGATATAATGATTTAATGTTTTTAGTCATAAAAGTGGGGTATATATAATTCCATACCACTTGACACTGGTAGAATCAAACATTAATGCTTACATTATAAGTCCTTATGATTTATGTATTATTTGAGCACATTTTATCTATACTAGAAGCTACTCACATATAATGGCCATAGTTTCTATAAATCAATTTACCTCAAGATTCTTGTTATTGGAGTCCAATTTTTGTCAATCTAGTTATTATAAAAGCTCTACATTTTTGCATTATAATGTTCCAATTTTAGTGTCATTAAATTCTATCCAAACCATGTCTACTTGTCTAGGTGTATAATGCTTGATAATTCAATCAGCACCATTCACTAGTCCATCTTGTATATCATAGTTTCCACTAATAAATTCCACCAATATGCTAGGTTTTAAAATAATTATATGAGGTAATTATTTGTAATGATTTCATCAAATAAATTCATTTTTTATCAACATCATTTAGTGTATAAGTTTGTTCATTGACAAGTGTAAGAATTTTCATGTTAATTTTTTTAGCATCATCATTATTTTGAAACAATAAAGGAAATTTTGGTTCATAGGGAGAAGGTCTAAAGCATATATCATTCAAGTATTCAATGTTTGATATTGTCTACTAAGAAGTTCTGATATGGTTCAGGATGGCAAAAAATTGAATAACACTTTGATGAAAGACTTGTCGTAGCTTAAAAAATTTATATTATCAAGCCAAAAAGGGTATGAAGTTGTTTATCCATTCAATTTGATCTTGAAAAACCCATTTATCTTGAATAAGCAATGATTGGTCAAAATCACCGATAAATATAACATCAATCATTGCAAATTATTTAGTGGGTGTATGCATTATTCGTCGAATTCTTATGTTAATATTTCAAAGCATTCAAATTCCTAATAAATATATTTCATCAATAAACAAAAAATGCATTATTGAGAGTTTTTTATCAATGTATCCAAAGTGTTTGAATCTAATGACAACATTCAGGTAGATGTATATGGAAATTGAAAAATAGAATGTGTAGTCAGGCCATTTGTATTGTATGTTGTTTTGCTAGTGTATACAATAATCAGGCCTTTGATTTTCAAAGGATCACTTTCAATCTCTTTATTATAGTTGTGAATCAAAGTTTCATATATCACCTTCATGGTAAATATTTTTCCTATACCTTCTCTCCTATTAAGAATAAATAAATTAACTTGTCTGGATCTAACACTTTTTTTATTGCAATGTCCTTCACAATTGCTTCTTGTTCTCTATTCAACTACTTATGCAAGTCCAGGTCTTCTAATTTTTTGTTTTCCTAAAATATTTTTGAAGGTTGAGTGTTGACTAGTTGATGATCTCTTACATAATGAAAATTAGAGGCTATGTCATATGCATGAAAATTATTCTTGATCTGATCAATCTTTTCATCCTCAATAATAGAAAATAGTGAATTAGAAGAAATATCTATATTCTCTATAGTAATATCAATATTTCCACATGTTGTTATCATCTTTTCAATAAAAATTCTTTCAATCCTTGTTACTTGTTTTTTATGAGCAAGGTATGCATCATTCCATGTGTTAAAGTTTTTATTCGATGTGTCTTCATTATCACAATATGGTATAAATAACATCATCTTTTATCTAAAATAGTTTTTAGTATCCACATGGATATTGTATTTGAAATGTCATATGATGCATGATTTTTTATGTTTCTTGTTATTTGGGTATTTACCCAAGTAATATGCAACAAATTCATCCAAACATACATGTTCTAATTGTGTTGGTCGTGCAACATATTTATCTATAAGAGATTCACATATTACATCTTCTAAAGTGTTCATTTCTTATGCTAAAAGCTTTGGAATTTTTGAAATATAATTTATTTTTGACTCTACGTTAGTATAGGTTCTTGGAGTTTCACTAGAACATGTTAATTATAGGGATAACTTGCATAGTAGAGAGTACAATAAGTAATAGATAGATGGAAGTCATACAGACTACATACATCTTTAATTAGATCAAAAGTAGGGTGAATCATATATATAAATGAACATGACCATAATTCATATTGTATCAAATTATAGAATAAATCAAAATAGTGTACTTGACTGCACATATACCATACATAAAGAAAAAAATGGGAAAACCATAATAAGACAATTTATATTAATCTTTATCAACACATTGAACTAGATTTTATTACACAGAAGTAACATTTATAGTCTTTTTATAATCCTGATGTTTCTTTACCTTCCAACCTTCTGATAAATAAAATTAAAGACTCTTCACATTCTCTAATTATTTGATTACTTCAAGGCCGAATACATACAAAACTACACAAAAGACAAAATCAAACACTTTGCACATGTGTTTATCTTATATACTTCATGATTTTAGCAAGCTCCATTATATGTCCAACACTTTCCATTGTTAGTAGAGGTTATGGAGTTTCAATAGAACATGTTAATTACAAGGATAACTTGTGCATTGGAGAGCAAAGTATGTGGTAGAGAGATAAAAATTATATAGACCACATACACCATCTTTAATTAGATCAAAAGTAGGGTAAAGCATCTATATAAAGGAACATGACCTTAATTCATATTGTATCAAATTAAAAAATAAAGAAAAATAGAGTACTCAATTGTGCATACACCATACATAAAATTAAATATGGGGAAACCATAACATGATAATTTATATTAATCTCTATCAACACATCAAACTAGATTCTATTACATCGAAGTACTATTTATAGTCTTTTACAATATTGATGTCTCTTCACCTTCTAACCTTCTGAGAAACAAAATGAAAGACTCTTTGCATTCTCCAATTATCTGATTAGACTTTCAAGGATTAACAAGTAAAAAGCTACATAAAATACAAAATCAAACACTTTGCACATGTGTTTATCTTATCTACTTCACAATTTTAGTGAGATCCATTCTATGTCCAACACTTTCCCAAAATTAATTGTGTCTTGTCCTAAGCCAAAATTAATTGTGTCTTGTCCTAAGACAAAGGTATAAGATAAGGTAAACTAAAAATATAATTTCTACATAGAAGTCATAGTAATCTCTCCAAGTGTCATTTACAAGTTTTCACTCTTTACGCACTACTTAGCCACCCTTTCAGGTTTTCAACTAAGTAGCATAATATCCTACCACCTTTTGAATTTTTCAATAGACTAGTATAACTAGGTATATGCCTTTTATGGGTTTTGAACCAATATAGCCCTGATCCTAATATATATACTATCTAACAAAAATGTGAATCTACTAGAAGTTGTAAAATTATAGATTGTAAATATTACTACTATGACTGGGTTGATGGTTTTCTATAGGTGTGTGAGTTTATTATTACTAAGTAGATATTAACTAAATATCCCCTAATGTATCCAATAATAAGGGTATATGATAATATTGTCTTTGTGCCTTGATCTCCTTCTCCTGTATGATTTTTAAAAGTTGTGTGGAGGAATGAACTGAGGATCATCTACTATATGTGCAATTATTGGATCGACTTGAGTTGGATCTTGCTTGAGCATTTACTAATCAATAAGTAATTCACATATTATTGCAAGTAAAATGCATAGTGGTACCTAAATCATCATCATGTTATGCAAGTATTCATTTTCTATGATTATAAGCAATGCCTTGGCATTAGATTGATTTTATTGCATGTCTAAAATGAGTTTGCCCAGTTTGTCTGCTATCCTCTAGGCTTGAATGGCTGAGAAAGTGTTATGCATTATTTTATGATGCCATACTTATAACTTATATACAACAACATCTAAAGAATCCAAAATTTGTTTAAGTTCATTGCTCATATTTTCCATAGTTTCTATTTGATCCTTTAGCATGGCTTTAGCTATGTCAACAATAATAAATTTAGGTTATTTAGTGATCCTAGATTGATTCAAATGTTGTTTCCATTTGAGTATATCCTAGGATATCTTCTTATTTTATGTTGCAGTAGTGTCTAATACCTACTTTTATTCCTCAATAAGTTGGCACATGGTCTCTATTTCTAACATAAGGACTTGTACTTATGTCAATAGTGCTAAAAATTTATCTGTAGCTCCCTAATTCTTTATAAGATTTATCAATAGCACCATGAATTTTTTATTTTATGACATAACCTGATTACTTAGTACTTTCATAACTAAGGTAGGACATGCATTATTGATTATCTATCTCATATTCATCAGCCTCTCTCTTCTACTTTAGCCTTTTTGTCTCATAACCTCAAAACTTCTTGCTTCAAATCTAAAGCCCTCTGAACAATGGATTCCTAAAGAATGATTGCTTCATTAATCTATTTGGCGAGTGATAGATGGGTTACATATAATGATGTTTCCATCACAGTAGTGGCAAGTGTCATGGATGTAGTGTCAGATGTTGCAAGATATGGTGTAAACTAAGTAAGTAAAAGAAATAAGGTAATTCATTAGGTAGATGTTGCAAGGACATCCCATAGCCACTGACTAGGAAGATAAACTTCTTCAATGCCCTTGGTGTGACTGGTGGATGTTACCTTGGCTTGGACTTTTACATCGTTAAGCTCCTTATCCTTGGTTTGTACCTATGACTTAGCCATATTCTCAGCTTCAAATTTCACTTTATCTTCCTCCTCTACCTTTATTTTAGCTTTGGATTGGTCTTTGGCTTTGGCTTCTACATCATCATTGGATTTAGTTTCTTCTTTAGCCTTAGCCTTGGCTTCAGCTTTAGTTTGATCTTAAGCTTTGGCTTCAACTTTTACTTTAAATTTGATTACTTTCTCCAATTATTTATTCTACATGGCGTAGGCCTATTGTTGTTTCCTTTTCTCTTCTTCATATTTTTTTCTTTACCTCTACTTCTTTAACTTGCTTTCTCATAGCTTTAACTTTCTCAGCTTGCTTATGTGCATCCTTTGCTTCCTTAGATTTATTTTATTTCTCCATGGTTACATCTTGATACTTCATTTATGGACTCTATGCAGCTTGTTATTATGATAATAGTGGTATGGTTACTTGTTCCTATGATGGCTTGATGATTTGTTCTTGTTGTCTCAACTTAGGCTCAAGTACACCCTACTTAATTTGTCAGTCCTCCTCTTTTATAGGCATGGTTGTATCCATGGGTTCCTCTTATTCCTTGATGCTCTCATCTAATTTAGTTTGTTTAAATTATTTTAATGCACTCATATATTATTTTTGTACCAACTTATTTCTTATGGATTTGGCTAGAGGCTTGAGTGTCTTCTTTTATTTCCTTGCTCCTGAGGTTGAGGTTGTTGAGTTGGTTGCATAGTATTTTTTTTTGCATGTGCACTAAATGAAAGTATCCTTTCCCACACTATTTGTAATGGCTTTTCCATTTGATGTATGCATGGTCACTTAAACAAGATTTGTGTGGGGTTGTCTTCTATAAAAAATTCTATGGAATGTGCAATAGATGATCTCATAGCTGGTTATTTTGAAAAGATTTTAGATTCTAATTTTTATCAAGTTACTTCCTATCCTATAATGTTAACAATAATAGAAGTAGGGGGTTGAGTAATATCAACCTAAATATTTGTCCTTACCTAATTTTACACTTGGCGAGTGCACACTACTTTATAAAATAAAAAATCTTTTTCCTCCTATGCATCATAGACCTTGATACTGATGTCTTCTAGCATTGATTGAATCACTTTTTTTTCTTCTACCCCTATCTTGATTAGGTTGCACTCAATGGTTATTTTTAGAACCAGGGGGTGTTTGACTCATGACTTTACTTTTTAGGTTTATTTATTTGGTATAGGCGGCAATGCTCTACATGTAAGTGCTTTCTTTTTTCTTTTCTCTTATTGTGATGAAGCTTATATTTATGTCAACTATGTGGGTTGTTCTGTAGGTAATTTCTCTACCTATTGTTGATGGCCCTATAGAGGAATGGTTTATAATGGAGGTATGAACTTAGAAGGTAAGGCTTTCTATAAATATACCTTAGCATTTACTTTAACCATTAAAATGAATAATAGCATCAGAGTGATAGTTGGGTTAGCTAAATCGTGTACCTTTTTTTATGTCATTATGTATTTTGGTAATGGATGCATATTGACCTAGATACTACATGACATCCTACAAAATCCTATGATGTGATCAAATTAGTATGAGGGCTTCCATCCACCATACATTGACCTACCCCAATTATTCATAATACTGACTAGTTTTGGTCCATATAATGCTTACAAAGGCATTACCTATCCAAACATTAGTAGTGACATTTATTGTCCCTAGGGGAGACTTCCACTGAGTGAAACACAATAACAGGACCAAGAATTGATATTGAAAGGTTTTTGTAGTTATTGCAAGTACCTTTTTGATATTGGTGGTGAGTTTGGTAGCTAAGAATTCAAGCTTATTAAAATATTCATGTAGCTTCATCATTAGATAAGCAATGTCAATGATGAATCTTATTATTTTCTTGGCATGATTTGTGGTTTGGCCAAACCTCTTAGTAATACACTAGACCATGGTGTGCATTAAAGCACCCAAAATTGAATCAATAAGAGTTCCTCTTCCTACCCTAGTGGTAAATTTCTCTATGATATCTAAGTAAAGTGGTGGCTTTGTAGACTTGTATTTCATTATATATTTTCCTTGATTAGGTAGGCCAATTACTCTTGACATTGAGTGTGCATCGATCTAGATAGTAATATCTTGATCTAGATGAATAGCACCTTAATTGTGTTGACTTAACAATGTCATCATGACTTTGTCTAGCTGGACAAATGTAGGTAGTGTGAACTAGGAATTTGACTCAAGAGAGGTGTTAGTATCTTGTTAGTGATAAAATGAAATCAAATTGAAAAGCTAACAGACTAGCTAGCATACATTTCTAGGCCTAGTTACTAAGGAGAGCTTAGTTAGGTAAATCCATTTGAGGACATAACTAAAAATGGAAAGAAATAATAAATATGAACACAAAACACTAATTTCTTACCAAATCCTTGATTGCTCCAAAAAGCTCCTTTGGCTTGCTCAGCTTGTGCTTCAAGAGATCTTCTTCAATGGAGTGTGGATACCTTCATCTCCTCTTGGCACCTTTGGCTTTAGCTTGGCTCAACAATTTGGCATTATAACATTAAGATGAAATGATTTTTGAATGCATTTGGGAATTATAATTTTGACATAAAAGAGCTTAAAATTCAATAGGCAAGGCCTCCTATTTATAGATTTTTGAAATGGTTTGAAGATCAACCATGACCGTCCATCTCAAGATTGAGATGTGTGGCCATGAATAAATCCAAATATGAAATTAATTCTACAAATATCCCTATTAATATTTGAGATAATGGGGTATTGAATAGGCATGGAGGGTCTTAATGAGGCATGGGAGACCCATAATCTTGATATTTTATACATTTATGGCTTATGGATGCCAACCCATATTATAATGATGTAGTTAATAGAAATCAATTTAAAATAAATATTTATTCAAAAATTTCCATGAAAAATTAAATTTAGGCCCTAGTTTGGTTTAATTAGCCTAAAACATGATTAGTCAACTTTAGTTTAAATTTTGGCTCTTGGGGCACAAATTAATTAAATTGGTCAAAATGTCTTGTTATTGGTTCAAAATTTGACTAAATTGGAATTCAAATTCAATGTCAGATGCATTAGATCCATTATCCCATTTAGGATGTTACTAACACCAAATAACAAAGGCACATGTTTTGTGCCAAAGATTTGATAGAAAAGAGCAATCCAAATCACCCAAGTGCAAAATTGGCATTTTGACTTGAAATGATCTGATCAAAGTTAGTTGGCCCGTAAATTACACTATTCCATTTAGAGATACTCTAGCCAAAATTGACACTTAAATATATCAATTTTAACTCATATAATGCATTTTAGTATTTTTAGGCCAAATTGTGCACTTTAGGTAGAAATTGGTCAAAAGCCTGGTTGGAGGTCATTAGTGGCTATATTTAGGTGTCTAAAATTTGCCCTTGTCTAGGAATGTGTTGCAAGCTATAAGCATAATAACATATTAAATAATAAAAAGGTCTTATATGCCTACAACTGCAATGATGATAAATTAATTGTATGATACCCCCTTAAGGGAATGATTGGCACAAGTAGGTCCGCAAACGGTCCCTCAATAAGAAGCGAAATGAGGGGACCAAAGAAAGGAAAGATGATGGGGTGAAAACACAATGATTTTGAAAAAGTAGTCAAAATCATTGAGAATTCAAGTGGGATGGTGTACAATGGTTTGCCCAAAGGTTGTTATAAGCATTGTACTCTAATAGTGGCAATGTGATATGATAACACAATGATTTTCCCAAAGGTGATTATAATCATTGAGAAGATGGAGTTACCCCAGTTAGGATAGATAAAAAAGATAACAATGTGCCCTTATATGGGTAGAAAAAATAAAGTGGTGAGAACACAATGATTTTCCCAAAGATGGTTATAATCATTGAGAAATGCATGTGGGATGGTGTACAATTATTTACCCATAGGAAATTATAATTATTGGACCCCGATTATATAAAACATGACAAAATTGGTTGAGAATGATGATAACTTAACACAAAGGGTAATGATGAATTTAAATAACCTACTAGTATGGAGATGCTCATTTGAACTAATAAAATTTGAAATTCTTTCATGGTTAGTTATTCTATTTGGGATATGATTGGTACTAAATCAAGATGTCAGTGTCTAAGAGATGTTGATGCCACCATTACTGAATAAAATTCTTGAAGCTAAGGTTTGTTGTAGCATGTATCGATAGGCATCATGGTATAACATCATGAGGATTGGGCCGAAATATGCATGAAGACGGATTCTTGTAATCCAATACTCGATAGAAAACAATGCACCAATGATAAAAACCATGATGACAATGTAAACATATGAATATGGATGGATTTGAGTATAAGTGTGGGTAAAGAATCACCCAATGAACACACATAAACTAAATCAAGGCAATAGTGCTGAAAGTAAACAAACAGGTAGATAAACAAATAAAATAAGTAGAGACAAACAAACAAACAAACAAACAATGCAATAGAAACAATATAAACATTACCCTTAGAAAATAGGTGACAACTTAAAAAATGAACAAAATGGGAGAATAGAAGAAAAAGAAGGGGATCGTTGAGTTGTCTCCATATATACTAGGCAAGTGGACATTGCCTACATAGTTTTATAGATGTAATATCCAATAAAAACTATAGGCTAAATGTAGTTCTCCCAAGGAATGGGAAGAATGTGATAACTGATGAAAACAAACACAATAGATGTGATATAAGAATATGAGTTGTCTTGAAAAATGGCAAGTGCGTGAGAACCAAAGGCCAAAAAGGATGGGGAAACTAAGAAACAAGTGATTTATTTGTAACTTAGTAAGGTTTCCTAGAATCCTAAAAGGCAAAGAAGTGGTCAGTATTTTTGTTCTTTTCTAATAATTTTACAAATGTTTTTGGAATTTTTGAAGTATCTCAACTCAATCAAGAATGATGAGACACTAAATGGTTTAAGTTCACAAAATGGTGAGAGCATTTAAACTTAGGTTGCTCACAAAATGGCAAGAACATGGAAACTTGGGGTGCTCATAAAATGGTGAGAGCGTTCAAACTTAGATTGCTCACAAAATGATTAGAGCATGGTGGAAAGGGTGACTGAGTTGACCTCAAAAAGAATGAAGCACTACCTACATATTCCTAGAGTAGGACCTCAAGTCACTATAGTTTTACCCTATAGTGGAGGAATTTGACTAGTGTAGTAGTCAAATCAAACAAAACATGCATAGTTGGTAAAAAGGCATAATATGGTATAGGAAGTGGCAAGTTAGTATGTCAAGGCTCTATAGATAAATGTTTCCCATAGTTTTCCCATAAGTGGTTATAACCAGGACATAATAGAATAGATCAATGGTACTAATTTGGCCAAAGGTGGTTATAATTAGTACCAAGACGGGTGATAAGAAATGAATAATAAATGGAGGATGTAACTACCAAAACTTATATCATATCACTCCAAAATATTATCTCTATCTAAATTACTTGAAAAAATTGATGAAATTGATCATATTCCTCAATGCTAAAAATGCATAATGAATGGCAAAAACCAAGGTCAAATGGGCTAGGCTTTAGAACATGTTTGGTCAATAGATCGTAAATGTAAAGTGGATATGGCTAAGAGGATAGTTAAGATTGATAATTGTACAAAGAATAATAGTAATAAAATGGCACCACTAAAATGGTCCTTATATATAATACAACTTAGTATTCAAGCATAATACTACTTGAGGTGAATAATATTCATCAGTTCAGGAAGTTCATCTTCATTTGGCATGGCAAGACTATATGCTCTTGATCCATAATCTACAGTAATGATTAAAGGTCCTATCTAGTTTGGTTTGAATTTACCTTTATGATTCTTATCAGCTATGGTATTCTTTTAGTTTTTTAAGAACAAGATCACCAAGTTCAAATATTCTATACTTGACACGCTGATTATAGTGGCCTTTGAGTTGATTCTGATATGCCTAAAGATTGTTGAGCATAGTTGTACATTTTTCATCAAGCAAGTGTAGATCTTGTAGGTGAGCTACTTGATAGTCATGATCATCTAGGATATGCTTGAAAGATATGTACAGTGAAGGTAATTTGACATCAATGGGAAGGATGGCTTCAATACCATAAATAAGTGAATATGGAGTGGCTCCTGTGGGGGTATGATGATTGGTATGGTATGCCCAAAGGGTAGGGAATATCCATAGGTGCTAATCATGACCAACATCATTGAAAATCTTTCAAAGAATATTGATAATGGTTTTGTTTGATGTTTTAGCCTAGTCATTACCTTGAGGTTAATATGCCATAGAAAAATGTTGTGTGGTGTTGTATTCAGTACATAGTTTGTCAACATACTTGTTCTTGAATGATCTTATATTATAAGAAATAATGTTAGAGGGGATACCATAGTGACAAATGAGATGGTTGAATATGAACTTGGAAATTTGCTTTCTAGTCACATAAGTGAGGGGTATATCTTAAACCCACTTAGTGAAATATTTGATGGTGGTAAGGATATGTTTATGGAAATCAAATGAAGTGGGGTTAATTTTTATAATGAGATCAATTCCCCATATATCAAATGTCCATGGTTTCAACATTGGTTTTAGATTTTATACTGGGACATGAATTAGATTAGCATGTTGTTGACATTGGTCACACTTCTTTACATATGTAGTTGCATTTACATCCATCATGGATCAATAATAACTAATATGCAAGATATTTTTAGATATAACTACCCCAATAGAATGAGCTCCATATACTCCTTCATGGACTTCTCTTAACACTAGTGTAGACTCTACCAAAGTTAAACAATGAAGCAAAGCTCCATCAAAACTGTAGTGGTAAAGGGTGGATCCAAGTAGAGTATAATGAGTGGAATGATGGATAGAGGCTTTGGTTTGTTTTCAAGATAGGTTAGGTGGTATAACTTGGTCATTAAGGTAGTTATAAAGGTCTAAGTAAAAAACAGAATTAGGAACAATAGTATCATAAATCATTGTAATGGTTGAAGGTTCATGAGCTAGTATGAACAAATTCTCAACAATGAACTGATATTCTCTAGCTTTGTCTATTTATTGAATCAGAGAGCTGACATTATCCATGGCATCTAAATTTCTATTTCTAGCCCTTGGTATATGCTCAAATTGGATATTTTTAATTTGTTATTTTAGGGTATAGACCATAGCCTTGAATGGAGCTAGCTTATCATCTTTAGTTTGGAAATGGTCTATGACCTGATTGATAATTAACTAAGAATCACCATAAACTTAGAGATGAGATATGTTTTAGTGTAGTACCTCTCAAAGTCCTATGACACGTGATTCATACTTGACCATGTTGTTTGTACAAGAAAAATTGATTTTGAATGATTTAGGGTTTAGATCCCCCTATGGTGTAATAAATAAGAGGACTACCCATGATCCATGTGTAGTAAATGAACCATCAAAATACATCTTCCAATGCTACTCCTCAAGAGGTGTGTCAATGATGATCATTATGAATTCATCAATAAAATGAAATGTGAGTGGCTTTGTGTTTGCAAGGGGTGCTTCAATAAGTTGATCTATAAGGACCTATCCTTTGATTGCCTTCTAATTGACATACTCTATGTCAAACTCACTAAGAATCATGATCTATTTGGCCATTCCACCTGAAAAAATATTTTATTTTGTAGATACTTGAGTGGATATACTTTTTAAATGACCATGGTTTTATTGTTCAACATGTAATGGCATAGTTTCTGAGCTACAAAGACCATGTCTAGACAAGCTTTTTCAATAGGTGCATAGTTGTGTTCATATGTGACCATGGTATAGCTTAAGTAGTATACTACATGCTCTTTTCCATTGTTATCATGTTGAGCCAAAAGTGCTCCTAAGGCATTGTTGATAGCTAATAGATGCAACAAGAATGACCTTCCTAGTATAAGAGGTAACAAAATAGGTGAGTTAACTAGATAGTCCTTGAGTTGTTGAAAAGTTGTTTGGTAGTGGTCATCCCAATGAAATAAAACTCCCTTATTCAAAATATATGTAAATGGATGACACTTATCTACTAATTGAGAGATGAATCATCATATTGACTAGATCTTGCCTTATAAACTATGGAATTGCTTCAAATTAGTTGGTGGCAACATCTTGATTATAGCATTGACTTTGGATAGATCAACTTCAATGCCCCTATGAGAAATAATGAAGCCAAGTAAATTTCTTGAGGTTACTCTAAACACATTTTTTTTATTGATTCTAACTTTATACTCTTGCAATCTTTCAAATATCCTACATAGCACTGCTAGATAGTTAACCCTAGTTTTGGATTTTCCTAATATGTCATCGACATAGTCTTTAACAATAGCATGCATCATATCATGAAATATGATAGTCATGGCCCTTTAATATGTATCTTCAACATTATTAAGACCAAATGACATTACCTAATAACAAAATGTTCCTCATGGAGTAGTGAACATTGTTTTATGTTGGTCTTCTGGTGCTATTTTGATCTAGTTTTATCTTGAAAAAACATCTATGAGTGAAAGTATTTCATAACCTATCATGGATTAAATGATAATGTCAATATTAGGCAATGGAAATTCATCATTAGGAATATCTTTGTTTATGTCTTGAAAATTAGTATAATTTTTTATTCTTTCAGGGTTTTTGCTAACAAGTACAACATTAGATATTCATTTTGATTAGTCAATGGATCAAATACATCCTACTTTTAAGAGTTTTTCCAAATATTTTTTTACTAAGAAAGAAATGAAAAGATGCAACTTATATATATTTTGTTTCACTAGTTTGGCATCAATATTGACCATAAGGTGGTGCAGAATTAAGGCAAGGTCCAAACCTGGCATGTCAAAATAAGCCCATGAGAAGATATCTACAAATTCTCTCAACAGAGCTGTAAAGACTTCATATTAATCTTTAATGAGGGACATGCCTAATCTTATATATTTTAGGTCTGATGAAGTGCCAATGTTTACCTCTATTGTATCTTCAACTAGAAAGGTTGAACGATCTTTTAGGATTTTAGGCAAAGACTTGAACTATTGGACTATATCAGGGTCCTCTATTGGGACTTGCTCTTCAATGTCTCCTAGGCATGATGAATCTAGGTCCCCTAATGGGAGATCTAGCCATGTGATAAAAATAATTATAAATTATTGAATAATTCAATGAAATACTTGTTGTTGCATAAAACAAACTTAGATCCATAATCAAAGTCATTGTTGGTGGTCTCTTGGTCTAAATTTGAAGAAGAATGAACACCCCCATCTAATGTCACCTAAAATAGGTTTTCACCACTAGACTGGCCTTTATCTTTACTTTTTCCTTGGTCAAAAAGTGCCTCAAAGATGTTTTTACTTTGGGACCTCAATGTTTATTTATTTACTTCAAGATCTAATGTAATTATTAATCTTGATTTATGATCTCCTAATGGAACGTTGTCTCTAAGGCCTAGAAAATCATGGAATGCCTCATCATTCTAAAACTTATCAATTAGTAAACTAGATTCTTGTTGGTCCCAATCTATCAGTTGGGGATAGTATAATGGTAATGGGTTGTGACAAAATATTGTGGTAAGAGTACATATGGCATTGTTATCAAACAAGTTAGTCTCATCTAGGTCATCAAAAGTGAGGCTATGATCAGACTCTACTTCATTATTGACATCATCATCACTAGCCATTGGTGATGGAACTCAAATAAGATATGTGGGGTCACCCCCAAGTGGTTTAAATCTAAGTCTATAGGGTCTTTTGTACTTAGTCATGGAAATTGGTTCAATGGTTCCTTGTTGATTCAGTTCGAGGCCTCTTCCTTCATAATATTGATGCTCCATGATCCTATTGGGAATAGGATACTTTGCACTTTTATAAAAATCATCTTAGTTGTCATTGTACAACCATAATTCATCCCCTTCAAGAGGCTCTAGTTCTAGGCCAGATGTTGGTACAAACATGATAGGTCCCTTATCTTTATTTTTTTATTTCCAATGCATGTGTGTGGTATTTGTTGACAGCATAAAATTACGCTAGGTCTTAGCCAATCAACAATGGGAAGTTTCAAGCTGTGGGACAATGTAGCTTGAAACAACCACCATTTTTTAAAGAAGTTGGTCTCTTCTATTTTATAAGTGTTGGGGAAAAGGGATAGGAGACTAAACAGAAACACAAAATGTAGGAATTGAAACCTAACTATGGAGATGCGCCTGAGAGTAATCCTAATCCTAACCTGAGCACAAAGAAACTATTATATGATTCAATTACATTTAAGAGCAGATAGGTGCATGATCAATGTAAATGATTGGAATAATAGAAATAGAGGCTCACAATAGGGGAGTCTTTTATTGAGATACAAGAATTGTCAACAAAGGCATAGTGTTTAATCTTCTTAATAGAACCCTTCAATCACATAAGAGGTGCAGAATTCATGCACAGTTATGTAGAACTTTAGATTCTAGAAAATGAGACAAAATCAAATAACATTTCCAATCACAACACTAGTAATCTACAGCATAGACTACTATGTAAATGACACAAATAACACCAACCAAGGCATGGAGCTTAAATTTCCTTAATTCATTTAGCCACATAAAGGGCATAGAAACATGCATGATTATATCAACTTTACAACTTCATGAAATCAAGACAAGAGCAAATGATATTACTGGTCAAAATTACAAGAAGTCTAAACTATCAGAAATCTTCCCCCCTTCTATTGATTTTACCATCCTTCTTATATAGCCTTAGATGTCTCCTTTGATTACTCCCCTTTCTTGCATGATCTTCTCCATCCCTTGCTCATAGGGGACAAATAGACAATGCCTTCAATGTTATGGGGGGCTCCAAAAATCTACCAAATGAACTATTCCATCTACTTGAATTAATTCCAGCTTTGCCTCCATTTCGCTTTGTGGCAATAGATACAGGAAACACTCTGTTACGTTTGAAATGGGAGAGGACACTTAGTCAATTTTTTGAAAATCCTCTAGGCATCAGAAAATGACACTTGGTGCTCTCCACTAGGTTTATCGAAGACACGTGGCCCTCTCCCTTTCTTTAGCTATGCTGTAGTTTTATTCAGGACTCATAATAGACTCTTATGGATGGTGACACCTGGCAGCTTCTGTAGACTTTGAAGTAACTCCTGAGGCCCACCACAATATTTATTCAGTGATGACACTCAAAGATGATCTCTCAAGTGATGATGTGTGGAGGCTTTCGTGGCTTCTAGGAAGATATGTGGCATCTTCCGCTTCTCCTTCTAGGTTTATGTGGCATCCTCCGCTTTCTCTAGGGATGGAGTAGAGAGGGACCTCAGACAATGACATGTGGCAATCTCTATTATACTTTAATACTTAGTAAAATGAAATGATGCCCTTTGAATGAAAGCATTGGACCAAAGTCCCATGGATGATGACATGTGGTGGCTTCTACTACTTTTTAAAAAAGGAAGTTCAGGGCCTCTGTAACTATCACCCAACACTTTTCGCTCTCTCTACTGCTTAGCTTGTTGAAAGTCTTTGAATGAAAAGTGGATGCTGCTATGGGACTCAGATGCTAACATGTGGTGCATTCTGCTTAACTATTATTAGGTACGTGGCATGTTCCATAGTTCTCTCAAAATTTACAAAAGGTTTTTGGGGAACTCCAGCTGTCCAGCTTCATTTCTCAAAGATTGACAATTGGTGACCTTTGCTCGAATCAAAACTTAGGCCAATAATGAGATGAAAGGAAACAAAAGGGGAAAGGACCCACACTCAGAGGGCAACACTTGGTAGCTTCCACTGCACTTTGATACTTATGAAAAATGAACTAGCCCTCTGCTTCAAAATTAGGTTGCCTTGTCCGAGGTGCATAGGAACCAAAATTATGGTGCTTGACTGAGAGTTTGAATGCATCATAGAGTAAAATTTACTCTACAGTTATTGGCGACCATCAAGACCTTTGAGCCTACTCAAAAATAAAACTCCACCTCCTGCTATATCAAAATTGTGAAAATTACAGCTTCAAAAAGGGTCATCGACCAATGTTTAAAACACTTATTCAAAATCAAAGTAGGAAAACAACAAAAAAATAATGTGAAGAAGGGAAACTTTTTAACTATAATACATGAGAGACTCAAGTCAATTGAAATGTTTTAAATAGATTTTGTTTACAAGAATTTCTTCAGGTTCTCCTTTCATCGACTCTAGCTCAAAAGAATTCTTTCTTGCATGCACAAATTCTATATGGACCAGTCTATAGTGCTTCAAATTTGGTATGTTGACCTGGCTTAGCGGCCCTTGCATCCCATTTCAAGACAATCGATCCCACTTCAAAATTAGGATTTGAAGTCCTTTTATCAAAATATTTTTTAACCATTCCCTAGTGCTTGATTAATGAATCATGGGCTATGTCCCTCTTTTCTTGAACTTCCAGAAGTTCTATGAGTCTGACCTGCATGGGGCCATTTTCTTCAATATCAATTTGTTTGATCAGCTAGAGAGCAGGGATTTCCAAGCTTAGGGGAATCATGGTAGACTTTCCATACACCAATTCATATGGAGATGTTTTGATCACCTGCTTGGGCATGATTCTATTAGCCCATAGTGCCAGATTAAGCACTTTATGCAACTCTTTGTGATGATCAGCCCCTATACTTTTGATGAGTCTTATCAGGTTCTTGTTAGTTGATTCTACTAGACCATTACCTTGAGGATAATAGTTAGATGAAGTTTTTAGATATATTCCATGTCTCAAGGCAAAGTCAAATACTTTAGACCCTAAGAATGCTTTAGCATTATCTGAAATGATGGTACGAGGTGCCCCAAAGTGAGTAGTGATATCCCCTAGAAAATCTAGGATCACATTCTCTGTTGCTTCTTTAAGTGGGACTACTTCGGTCCATCTGGTGAAATAGTTTGTGGCAGTCAATATCCATTTATGACCCATGCTAGACACTAGATTTATCATACTAATGAAGTCAAGACCCCATTGAGAAAAAATCTCATCCATAACTTTAGGACTCAGTGGCATGGCTGAATTCCTTCGCATCCCCACATAATACTAGTAGGATTGACATTTTCTAACCAACTGATAACAATCTGCAAATAAAGTAGGCCAGAAATATCCTACCTCACTTATCTTTATGGTTGTGGTCTTTGTATAAAAATGTCCTCTTGATGTTCCATAATGCATTTCATGTAGTATCCTTTTGGCTTCAGCCTGTTCTAGACATCTTAACAATTTCCCATTAGAATTTCTTCTGAAAAGGGCTTGTTTAATTAAGACAAAATGAACTCCCTGTATCCTATAATACCTTCTCTTATTTTGAGGGAGTTCTCTTAGATAAACCCCATTTTTCATAAATTGAATCCTGTTTGTGACCTTGGATTCCTATCAATCTCTTGTAACTTTAGCACCATCCCTGGTTCTCCTTCTGAATATGTTCCTTTAGGTAACATCTTTTCCAGCTCTTGAGTTATATATTGGCACAGTCCCCTGCCTCTGACCAACTTGGTGGGTCTGACCTATACATCATATTCAAGGATCTTAGTGATCCAATTGGCTCTTTTCTCAGTAATCTCCCCTTCCATGATGTATTCCCTGACACTTGGGTGAGCTACAAGTATCAAAATTTTGTTCCCTAATATCAGATGCCTGAATTTCTTGAGGGCTTTCACCATGGCATAGGCTTGTCTTTCCACAAAATTGTACCTGGTCTCATAATCTCTAAGAGTTCTTAAAAAAAGGCTATTGGGTGCTCCCCCTCCAGCCTATCATTCTTTTGAGTTAGGACAGTAGTAATACTTGATTCCCCTCCATAGACATACATTAGGAAGGGCTTGAAAAAATCTAGATTCTTGAGCACTAAGGCTGCTGAGATGGCCTTCTTGACCCCCTCAAAAGCTTTCCTTCCTTCTATAGACCACTTGAAGGCTAGGTCCTTTTTAAGCAAGAATGTCATTGGTCTGACCAAGCCTGCAAAATCATATATGAATTTACTGACAAAATTGATTTTCCCTAAAAAGGATTGGACTACCTTTTTATTTGCTGGAAGGGGTAAGTCCATTATAGCTATGATCCTCTTGGGATCTATAAAAACTCCTTCCTTAGATACTTTGTGCCCCAAAAGTTTACCCTGAGGTACAATAAAAATACATTTCTTGGGATTCAATGATATCCCAAAATCCTGACATTTCTTGAAGACTAATTCCAAATGATCAAAATGATCATTAACATTTTTTGAGAAAATAGTGAGATCATCCAGATAAACCAGGATGACCTTGTTTATTAGCTCACCAAAGGCTATATCCATAGCTCATTGAAAGGTGGCTCCTACATTTGATAAGCTAAACGACATCTTCACATAGGCAAATGTCCCCTATTTGGTAGTGAAAGTAGTCTTATACTGGTCTTCCTCAGTGAGCTACATCTGATTATACCCAAAGAAACCATCAATTAAAGAAAACCTCTCTGATCTAGCCACAATTTGCAAAATTTATTCCATGGAGGGCAAGGGATAGTGGTCTTTTAGAGATGCTCTATTTAGATCCCTAAAATCTACACATAGTCTCACGTCTCTATTCTTTTTCCTAACTGGGACCAGATTTGATACCCAAGTTGAGTGTTTGATTGGGAATATTATCTTTGAATCTAAAAGCTTCTGCAACTCATCTACTATTAGAGGCTCAATCCTTGGATTTACTGGCCTCTATTTCTGCCTAATGGGTTTGGATCCTTTATTCAACTCTATTATATGCTAGATAATGTCTTTGTTGTATCCATGAAGGTCGTCATAGCTCCAAGCTATGACTCTGTCGTATCTCTAACACAATTCAATCAGTTTTTCCTTTTATTTTTGAGTTTCAAAATTCCCAACCTTTAGTTTCTTCCCAACACTCACCTCTACCTCAAAATAGTCTACCTCATCTACCTGGAACCTTTTCTTTCCCAGGCTTACATCTTCTGGGTCAAACAAATTTTCTAAGGTGATCAATCCTTTGGGGAGCTTATTAGTCCTTAATTAAATAACTTGATCACCATATGCCTCTTTAATTTTAGTTTGTAACTAATCTACAAACTCATTTGATTGCTATAAGAAAGAGACTACCTGAGCATCATTTTCAAACACTTGCCAATTTCCATCATTGTCTAGGATGGTTGGCCTCACTCTAACTTTCACTGACTCATTGTTAACCAATAGGCTAGTCGCTAGGTTAAACTATAAGCCAATTTGAGCCATCCTATCAGCCTCAGTGTTTTGACTTCAAGGAATGATTTCAATATTGAAGGCATCAAAATCCTCTATCAAATCCCAAATCCTATGCCTGTAGGACCTCATTCTCACATTCTTGGCCATTGCCTTTTATCATATTTGCTTCACCACTAATTCTAAATCTCCTCTTACTCTTAGGTTTTTTATCCCCTTTTTCTTGGCTAATAAGAGCCCATGTACTTGAGATTCATATTCTACATCATTATTAGTGCAAGAAAATTGAAATTGGATAGCCCTTAAAATTTTATCACCATTTGGAGTAGTAAGACAGATTCCTGCTCCAACACTATGTTTACTTCTGGCCCCATCAAAATTCAAAGACTAGACCTCTGAATCTTGAGTAATAGGTGCCTCTTCACTTATAACATTTGGGATCACCTGATCTTCATAAAAAATGACATACGTGCCCAAGCTAGTAGAGTCATAGTTCCCATATGGGTCGCTATGCATCATAGCCAACAACTGACTGTTTTCTTCTTCTTGATCATGCTCGGTCCAGTCACCCAGTTCTTCAAAAAAAATTCTTTTTTATTTATTTATCATGGCATGATCTACTTCTAATATTTTTATTGGCTCATTGGTGATGTGGTCTTTAGACAGTGGTTCAGATAAAATCTTCATTTTTGAACCACATCTAGTTCACAGGATGAGGTGAGACCAGTCAAGAGACATGTATCCTCCTATTTTTGCTGTAAAGTCTCTGGATAAACATAAATCAAAGATAGGAGGGATATCTATGAAAATTATAGCCTGGTTGAAAATTATGTTGGGACACATGTATAACTACAAGGGGAGTTATTTTATTCTCCCTATGGTTTGCACTATTTTGCCATCTAGCTGCATAACTCCTTTTGCAAGGGGTTCATAATTTATTTTCAAGGCATTAGCTATTTGTTTAGGCATCATAGTTGTGCTAACTCCTAAATATATCAATGCATTATGCAGAAGTTTCTTTCCAACTATCAGAGTCAAATAGAAAGGCTCTGGCTTGGATTTACTTGTGCTACATTGTTCATGAAGGCTGTTGTCGTTGGAGGAACCGAGTCTTTTAGATTTTCCTTTCCAGTAGGTCCTCCTTTGATAACAGTACCTTCAGGCACTATTTTCCCTTGTAGAACTTCTTTTAGTAAAGTCTTTTGCTTAGGGATAGCCAAGATATCACATATAGATACTTGTGCTGGAGTCCTCTTTAATTGGTCCACTACATTGACTAGCACCAAAGACTGAGTTTTTTGGAAATGCAGATACCTTGTCTTTTCTTGAATCTGGACAGGGATCCCTTGATCTTGTACCAATTGAGGAACTTCTTATCTAACAGTGGCATTCTTTTGCCCTTGAGATGAAGGATTATTCTTGACTTGACCACTTGCAATCTTGGGTTGCTCCACCATTCTCCTCTTCGACCTAGTATAGTAGTCAGATTGTACTACTAGCCTTTGGGAGGTGGATGCTTTATTTAAAAATACTATTTCTTCATCTTCAACCCATGAGAACAAAGCATGTTCTAGGGCTGTCTCTTGCTCCTGTTACAAGGACATTCCTTGCATCTGAGCCACTAGAACTAAATTTTGCATGCCAAGAGACTGGTATGCTTGACTACTACTGGTACTAGTAAACTAGCCATCCATTCTCCTCTGCTCAGCTACCCTTTATTGCAGGTTGCCCCTAGAATAATCTCTGGGTGTGTGAGCATCATTGCAAGGAAAACACTAAGCATTATTATCATCCACATAATTATTCTGACCCAAAACCATTTCCCTATTTGAGTTGGGGGGAATGCTCTGTGAGGGTGTGCGAACAACAACTAATTGATTTGCCATTTGATTTTCGGTTTGCCTTGGAGGGCCTTGATACTGGTTCAGTTGGGATGAAAACCTATTCCCTTGATAGCCTTGTTAAGGAGGCTTAGGGAATGTGTTTTGCTACCTCTTCATATTAATTAGCTCATTGGAGAATGTCTTTAGCATACTTTTGATATCATCCATCTCGGATGACTGAGCAGGGACCGACTGCTTCACAGATGATGAAGGGTAAGTATACATAGACACAGGGGGGTTGACAAATTTTGGAACCTCTTGAGGTAAAGGCAAGGATATTTTTGGGAACATAGGCATGGAAGGCCTTAGAGGTAGCTTTCTAGCATCAATTAAATGATTTTTAGCTCTGACCGCAAGGTCATAAGCTACCGACAAAGTGTGTCCTCCCAGTGACTGAATCATGATAGATATATCTAAATTTAAAGCCTTGAGATAGAATACTATGGCCATACTAGGTGGTGGTTTAGCCGCAATAGGGATTCTATCCCAAGTTTTCTAGAATTTGGTATTAAAGTCAGTCATGTCCTCTTGTGGTCCCCTTTGAATAGTGATCAATTACTGTATCAGGGAAGACTTATCACCCTTCTCTACAAATCTTTCAAAAAATAGATCTCCAAACTAGTGCCATGTAGAAATGGTGTTTGGGGTCAAATATTGATACCATTCTACCACCTTTATTTTGAATGAGGCTGTTAATAATCTTAAGGCCACATTTTTCTCTGTGACACCATGTTTGGTGCAGACACCTGATACATCTTGAAGATGCTCCATGGGTGTCTTTGAGTCTTACCCACTGAATTTGGGTAGAGATTTTAGACCATTTCCTGGAATAGGATCCCAAATAGCTGGTGGTGTTGTGAGGATTAAGGGGCTACCAGTGTTTCAGCTCGCATAATTTATTGGAGGGACATTGGCTCCCATGTTTTGTACTAGTAGAAACTAGTTAGCTCTTCTTCTTGGACTAAATACCAAAGGTGGCAAAAGAATACCTAGACTTGTAGTAGATTGTGATCTGGTGACTGGTCCATAGCTTTGACTCTTTGTAGCTCTCTAGTTTATGCGGTCTTGATAGAAACTTCAAGATTGGTCCCACCAAGCGTGCCAAAAACTGTTGATGGTATAAAATTGTGCTAGGTCTTAGCCAATCAACAATGGGAAGTTTCAAGCTATGGGACAATGTGGCTTGAAACAACCTCCAGGTTTTAAAGAAGCTGGTCTCTTCTATTTTATAGGTGTTGGGGAAAAGGGATAGGAGACTAAACAGAAATGCAAAATGTAGGAATTGAAACCTAACTACGGCATTACGCCTGAGAGTAATCCTAATCCTAACCTGAGCACAAAGAAACTATTATATTATTTAATTACATTTAAGAGCAGACAGGTGCATGATCAATGTAAATAATTGGAATAACAGAAATAAAGGCTCACAACAGGGGAGTCTTTTGCTGAGATATAGGAATTGTCAACAAAGGCATAGTGTTTAATCTTCTTAATAGAACCCTTCAATCACATAAGAGGCACAGAAGTCACACACAATTATGTATAACTTTAGATTCCAAAAAATGAGACAAAATTAAATAACATTTCCAATCACAACACTAGCAAATCTACAGAATAGACTACTGTGTAAATGACATAGATTACACCAACCAAGGCATGGAGCTTAAATTTCCTTAATTCATTCAGCCACATAAAGGGCACATAAACATGCATGATTATATCAACTTTACAACTTCAAGAAATCAAGACAAGAGTAAATGATATTACTGGTCAAAATTACAAGAAGTCTAAACTATCAAAAATCTTCCCCCCTTCTATTGATTTTACCATCCTTCTTATATAGCCTTAGATGTCTCCTTTGATTACTCCCCTTTCCCATGCAATATTATCCATCCCTTCCTCATAGGGGATAAATAGATGGCACCTTTAATGCTGTGGGGGGCTCCAAAAATCTACCAGATGAACTGTTCCATCTACTTGAATTAATTCTAGCCAATTTTCGCTCCATTTCACTTTGCGGCAATAGATACACGAAACACTCCGTTTTGTTTGAAATGGGAGAGGACACTTAGTCAATTTTATGAAAATCATCTAGGCATTAGAAAATGACACTTGGCACTCTCCACTAGGTTTATCAAAGACACGTGGCCCTCTCCCTTTCCTTGGCTGTGTTGTAGTTTTATTCAGGACTCATAACAAACTCTTACGGATGGCGACACTTGGTAGCTTCCATAGACTTTGAAGTAACTCCTAAGGCCCACCACAATCTTTATTTAGTGATGACACTCAAAGATGATCTCTTGAGTGATGATGCATGGAGGCTTCCACAACTTCTAGGAAGATACGTGGCATCTTCTACTTCTCCTTCTAGGTTTATGTGGCATTCTCTACTTTCTCTGGGGATGGAGTAGAGAGGGACCTCAGATGGTGACACATGGCAGTCTCTGCTGCACTTTGATACTTAGCAAAATGAAATGATTCCCTTTGAATGAAAGGGTTGGACCAAAGTCCCACGGATGATGACACGTGGTGGCTTCTACTACTTTTTCAAAAAGAAAGTTCAGGGCCTCCGCAACTACCACCCTGCACTTTTTTCTCTCTACTACTTAGCTTGTTGAAAGTCTTTGAATGAAAAGTGGATGCCGCTATGGGACTCAGATGTTGACATGTGATGCATTCCACTTAACTGTTACTAGGTACGTGGCATGTTCTGTGGTTCTCCCAAAAGTTACAAAGGGTGTTCGAGGAACTTCAGCTATCCAGCTTTGTTTCGCATAGATTGACACTTGGCAACCTCTGCTTGAATCAAAACTTAGGCCAAGAATGAAATGAAAGGAAATAAAAGGGGAAAGGACCCACACTCAAAGGGTGACACTTGGTAGCTTCTGCTGCACTTTGATACTTAGGCAAAATGAACCAGCCCTCTGCTTCAAAATTTTGCTGCCTTGCCCGAGGTGCATAGGAACCAAAATTGTGGTGCTCGATCGAGAGTTTGAATGCATTGTAGAGTAAAATTTACTCTACAATATTTTTAGGTCACCCAAAGGTCTTTGGATTTTGAGGAAGATTGATAATATGGAAGGTATCATGGGTCACATACTCCCCTAAGCCATTATCTAAAATGGTGAAATGATTGGAAGCTTTAGGAGGTGGCATGTGGGAAAGGGAATCCAAGGTATTAGGATCTATGCAATTATCTTGTGGAGGATCAATAAGTATGGCCTTTTATTTATCCTACATAGAACTTGGATTCATGGTGTATTGGTAATTGTAGCTTTAAAACTTGGTCTTAAGATGTTTTTAGTACTCATATGGGTGTAAATCTCTTGGAATATTCAATTCCATCCTTGAGTGGGAGAACTTGATACATTGGTGCAGCATTGATGAGACTGCATGAATCTCATGTAACCAAGGCCTACCTAAAATCATGTTCTATGACAACTCAAGATCAAGCACATGGAAATGTGTATCATAGGTCAAAGGCCCAATGATAATTGGTAATCTAATGTTGCCTTGTGATTCTCTTTCCTAATTATCATAGGCTTTGATAGTTATCATTTCTATCTAGAGATCTGCCATTGTGTACCCAAGAATCTTGAGGAGATTTAAAGACACTATGTTGAGACATGATCTATTATCTATAAGGACACATTTCACTTTGTGATGTCCCTTACTTAGGGACTCCTTTTTCTCCTACAAAAGCTCTAAACAATTGTAATATCCCCTTCAAACAGGGAATATAGAAACACAAAATCTCTGAACAAAGATATGAATTTGTAGAATAAATTCAAATAACAAGAAACCACAGTAAATCCCTTAACTAGCAAATCACTAATCTTATTATTGTCTATATGGTTACAATAGATGCCCTCAGTCATGCATAAAAGGAATATTTAGATACGGCCTTAAAACCTTGATTAACTTTTTCAAATCTAGAAATTGAGCTTGAATCTGTGTGTCTCGGCTTGCTGTGTCAAACACACAGTCACTGATGTCGGTCGATATACTACCGACGTCGGTCTCTGTCAGTCCTTCACTACCGACGTCGACTTTAGTTAGCCGATGTCGGTCACTGGGGATCTCTCTCTGCCGTGGTTGGTATCTACTTGGATCTGTACGGATTTGTACGGACTTCATATGGCTGCCAATAAAGCATACCCTGTCTATTTTCACCCCTGATCTGAAGATATATGATTCTAATATAAAATATCTCTATCTGTATAATTTATTGAATAAAAACTAATAAAATAAATACCTAAATTACTGTGATAACTTCTGTGTGAAGTTATCTCTCAAAATCCCTAAAATACTATGATAACTTCTATGTGAAGTTATCTCTCAAATCTATAAACCTCTGTGATAACTTTTGTATGAATCTATCTCTCAATTTGGAAATAGATCAACTGATATCTCATAGCCTCTGAATCACACACAATGAAGAGTTGACATTCTCCATTGTAATGGAATCCTGGAACACTTGGCTCAGTCTTCACAGAAGAATTTCTTCAAAATCAATATCAATAATCAATGGCTAATCCATAATGGCCTCCATGAGAAACCCTTATACCCTCAAAAAGATATGCTTGCCCTAATTAGGGTTTCTTAAATTAGAATTAGGGTTTCTAATTAAGATTAGGCTAAATAATTAATATTTGATTAAATCAATCAAATATTAATATCTCCCTCAATACATGTCAGATCCTCAAACCATTTGAAGCTGGTGAACCAGGGAGTGATTCCACACATGACCATACCAAAATAAAGGTGCTCTGCTGCATGTCAAATATCCCTAAATAATAGGAGCTCAAGCCCAATGTGTCTAAAATAACCTGAATGAAAGCCAACTATAGGAATTTTGCAAATTGAAGCCAAGCCAATCTCCATCATGACCCTCTATCCATCCTATTAGCTTATGAAGGTCGCATAATAGGCTAATCATCAACCCTGTCAATGTCCACAAAAAAGGGGACATGACAATCTGCCCCTCCAGAAATTGCTTGTCCCCAAGCAATCTCAAAACAATGAACCACTCAATCCACCTGGATCCCAAATGTAGTTATGCTCTGCACTACTGTTAATCAATGCAAGTACCAGCAATATCATCAGAAGTAGAACAAAGAGGAACACATAATCAAATTGGCAAATGCAACTCAACCAAACTCTAAAAGCACAACTTCCATAGTCAAGAACACATGAGAAACAAACTCTCAAAGTATGATAACCCAAGTAGAATGGACAACTCCAACTGCCAATTCCATCTACAAAAGATGGTGCCAATCCATCCCATAACTGATCCCTTTGTAAAGGTTGCACAGCGAACGGTACCACACTGTCATATGTGTGAGAAGAATCAATCTGGAGACTCGACTCCACTGGTATATCAAACTCATCAGAATCAAGTACTCCCAAATCTTGAACATGTGTGTCAGCCTCAACAACATGCTCCTCAGCAGCAACTATAGGACTGTACTCACCACCCACCACCTCAATATACAAATGAACTGGGTCTGGGGTTGGTGAAGACCACAAATGCTCTAACTCTATGGTCATTTCAGCTAAATGAAATTGTGACTCCTCATAAGCCAACTACGTACTCTCAAGAATCTCAGAAGTCACCTCAAGCTACTGAGTAAGCTCACTCAACCTATCTTCCTTGACCAATAATGCATCATACGCTATGCTGCCCCACTCCATAAGATCATCTCTGTCGGCTACCAACTGCATATAATCCTATCTCAGAATCTAGATAGCCTCCCAAAAAGAGTGGATCTCTATCAAGGACAAATAACTACCTCCCTGCTCAATGCTAGTAGGAGAACCCCATCCATAAACTGTTAACAACTGACGAGTAGTATCAAAATGCTTGAAAGTGGTAGCAATGTCTCGCTCACTAACTCTCAGCTGACTAGACACATGGTGGCACTGGCTAGATTGTCTCCTACAATCCTCCTCTGATGCACGGTCCAAAAGAGTAGACTCAAAATCACTGATCTCTGGAGTACTACCATCCATACTCTGTGGATCAACTCCCAAGCTCATATCAACATACGGAGTATCAACAACTGAAGCATCACTGTCAAACTCCTCCATACCAAAAGAAACTGCGGGTGAAACTAAGTCCTCAAAACTGTCCATTGCATTCCCCTGGGTGTCATCTATAATGATTGGATCCTAGGACTCTTCTACAATCTCTACCATAGCTGAGAGACCATCAACCCTCAGTGCACTAACATCTGAGCACACCTCTACACTCTGAGTGCAAGCATCAGACTCATCCTCATATTCACTATCTCCTATCTCATAATAATCATCATAATCATGGGACATGCTGCTCTCTTGTCTAAGTGATCAAAAGACACCTTCTTTCGAGCCTCAAGTGATAATAACTCCCACTCATCATGTGCTATCATATACTATGTGGATTTGTCTTTGAATGTAGGGTATGAAAGAATTTCATTCATCCTCCTCTGGGTTTCATCCAACTATTTCAAACTTTGCTTCAGCTTCTCCATATCCTTGTCCCACTATTTCTGAGTGTATGAAGTCATCATGAATACTTGGCTCTGATGTGCCCAATAGGATGGTAGGAATTTGGTTCTGATTTGCCCAATAGGATGGCAGGAATTTGGCTCTGATTTGCCCAATAAGATGGCAGGAATTCGGCTCTGATACCACTGTGATGTCCTTTACTTAGGGGCTCCTTTTTCTCCTATAAAAGCTATGAACAATTGTAATATCCCCTTCAAATAGGGAATATAGAAACACAAAATCTCTGAACAAAGATACGAATTTGCAGAATAAATTCAAATAACAAGAAACCATAGTAAATCCCTTAACTGGCAAATCACTAATCTTATTATTGTCCAGATGGTTACAATAGATGTCCTCAGTCATGCATAAAAGGAATATTTAGATATGGCCTTAAAACCCTGATTAACTTTTTCAAATCTGGAAATTGATCTTGAATCTGTGTGTCTCAGCTTGTTGTGTCAAACACACAGTCACCGACATCAATCGATATACTACCGACATCGGTCTCTGTCGGTCCTTCACTACTGACGTCGGTCTTCAGTCGGCCGATGTCGATCATTGGGGATCTCTCTCTATCATGATCAGTATCTGCCTGGATCTGTACAGACTTCATATGGCCACCAATAAAGCACAACCTGTCTATTTTCACCCCTGATCTGAAGATATATGATTCTAATATAGAATATCTCTATCTGTATAATTTATTAAATAAAAACTAATAAAATAAATACCTAAATTATTGTGATAACTTTTGTGTGAAGTTATCTCTCAAAATCCCTGAAATACTGTGATAACTTTTGTGTGAAGTTATCTCTCAAATCTATAAACCTCTGTGATAACTTCTGTATGAAGCTATCTCTCAATTTGGTAATAGATCAGCTGATATCTCACAGCCTCTGAATCACACACAATGAAGAGTTGACGTTCTCCACTACAATGGAATCCTGGAACACTTGGCTCAATCTTCACAGAAGAATTTCTTCAAAATCAATATCAATAATCAATGGCTAATCCATAATGGCCTCCATGAGAAACCCTTATACCCTCAAAAAGATATGCTTTCCCTAATTAGGGTTTCTTAAATTAGAATTAGGGTTTCTAATTAAAATTAGGCTAAATAATTAATATTTGATTAAATCAATCAAATATTAATATCTCCCTCAATACATGTCAGATCCTTGAACCGTTTGAAGCTGGTGAACCAGGGAGTGATTCTGCACATGACCATGCCAAAATAAAGGCACTCTGCTACATGTCAAATATCCCTAAATAATAAGAGCTTAGGCCCAATGTGTCTGAAATAACCTAAATGAAAGCCAACTATAGGAATTCTACAAATCGAAGCCAAGCCAATCTCCATCATGACCCTCTATCCATCTTATTAGCCTATAAAGGTCGCATAATAGGCTAATCATCAAGCCTGTCAATGTCCACGAAAAAGGGGACATGACACACTTTATGTCATTTTATATAAAATTCTATGTACAATGGATTATTATGGAGCGGGCCAAGGGAAGACATATCACTTTGGTTGAATGTGACTTATTGGGTTGGAGCTAGGTGTCCAACCAAAGCTTGAAATTTATCAAGGGATATGTCACTAGCAATAGTGGATTGGGTTAAAAACTCATTCAAAATGTTCTTGTGGATTATTGACTTTCATAACAAATCTAAAATAGAAATTTGTGTTTGTATCTTCTATAATTGTTCCATAATATCAAACTTATTGTCTTGGTCAAGGGTGAATGGTTTATTATAAGGCTGAATGGTTGGTTGGATAACAGGTAGAGTGGTAGATGGTTGTGGACCTGAGATAGTAATTGTTAACCTCTAAGTTGTGATTACACAATCATTATTAGATGTTAGACCATAATTACTAACAAATTTTAGGAATGGTGTGGGACTAGATATGATAAGTCTTAGTTGTTGGTGTACTTATATGTGGTCATGTGACAAGGGTAAGTTATTGGTATATGGTCCAAAAGTGGGAGTCCTAATTTCTTGGTTTGCATGTGTGTGGTCCCAAGTCAAAGAAGGATTATCCATGTAATTTGGTTGAGTGGTATTATTTGGCAATGGTCTAGATTGATTAGTGCTTGGTCTAGGATTAATGGAGATGGTATTAATGTTGTCCCCTATAATATGACCCACAACCATGTTGAAGTCATGCATAACTACATGGTAGGTTTGTTGGTTATTACCATTTTGACCTTGGCTTTTTCCATTGTTCTAACATTGTGGGTTCTATTGTTGATTATGTTGGTTTTACTTTTAATTTTGAGACTATTTATTTTATTGTTGCACCAATCAGTGGTGTTGTTGTTATTGATTGTTATGATTCTATTATTTGTTATGTTGGAGAAAGGGGTTTTGATAAATCCTAAGAGTTTTATTAGAGGTGGAAACACCATTATCCAATGCTATCTCCCCATTATCTAGCATATTCTCAATCAAATTCTTGATTTACACATATCTTCATAGATTATGCTCATTGACCCGATGATATTCATAGAAGTCATTTTCATGGTACCAATCAAGATAAGGAATGCCTTGTGGATAATGCTTTGGTATAGGCCAACTAATTAGATTAGTAGTAGTGAGCTTGTAAAATATAGACTCAATAAGATCTCCTAGGTCATTAAAGACATGACACGTATACACAATTATCCTTGGAGGAGGGGTTTGTAATAGTAAAGGTTTCTACATTTATTGTGTGGGTCTTGGTTGTTGTGATTGTGGCATTGGTTGGAGAGGTTGTTCTGTAGGAGTAAGATGAAAAGGTGGTGTAGATGATCTTTTCACTATTTGGACATGATGTGACTCAATTACTCTATAAGCCACAACATTCCTATTGTAGTTGAATTGCTTTGGTCTATCTTGGTTATTGGCTTATGCTCGTTTTGATGCTTGCACTTGGATTAGATGTTGGTTTTGGCCACTTCCCTAATTGGTACCTTGATTTTAATTAGTTTATGTAATCTTGATGATCCTTTTATTAATAAGGGCTTACTTAATCAATAAGCCTTTGTCGATGATCTCCTTGAAAGTATGTGCACATTGTAGTTTTATATGATAAGCTATCTCACTATGAAATTTTTTAGTAAATATAGCGGTTAATTGGTTATATAGTAAACTATGGGTAAATAAACTTTCAAGGGTTCTCCATCACTGTAGATAACTTGCAAAACTCTCACTAGCTTTTTGTTTTACTTGTGTTAAGTCAACCAATAAAATCTCATGTTCAAGATTATAGGAAAAGTGCTACACAAAATTATCAAAAATATCATCAAAATATGTTACTAAATTCTTGGGAAACTTTAAATACCACTCCAAAGATTGTCTAGCCAAGCTCCTTGGAAATAACAATAAAAGGTATATATCGCTACATGCCACTAGTTGACATGTGACCAAAAAATCAATTAAATGGGCCTTAGGGTCACCTTTCCCTTTGTATTTATTGAATTTCAGTGGTTTGTATCCTAGAGGAAATGGTATCTAACATTACTCCATGTTGAGTGGATAAGAACACATGTCATCCAACTTAAACTTTTTAGTCTGTTTCTTAGCCTGAATGGCAGCAATTGCATCCTTCATTTGTTGCAATTCTTAGGCTAGGAAACTAGAAGGAACATTGGTTTAAGGTAAAATTGGTTTGGGTAGATGGTTGGGAGGTCACAAGTGGGACACTTTGACTAGGTTATGATAGAGATATCTATTGGGGTATATTGGTTTGGTTGAGAAATGGACCAGGAATATGCATACATGGATTAGGATGTACTTGAAATTGCACATTTGGTTGTGTGATATTCTAGTTTGGGTTGGCTATGAAAGTTTAAATTGGAGGATTTTGTGGTTGGGATGGAGTGATATAACTATAATGTGCCTACTATGGTTGAAAAGGGACATGCTAATAAATAATCAAACCTTTCTATTGAGTGGGAACTTATGGACCAAGACCTTGTCTCTAAACTTGTGGCACATTTTGAACTAATTGTTGTCTAGTAGGTACTTGAGAAACATGGGATCCTCCTTGTTGCACGAATCCTTTTTGGGGAGCAAAAGCATGTTAAATATTTGAAATCTATTTCTGACCAATATTTACATGTTGTTGGCTAGTCATCATTTGGTTTTAGATTGGTATACTAGTCTACAATTGAGGAGGTTTATTTACCACTACCTAACAAGGTAGAAAATTAGTTTACCCTTTTTGAGGTGGAAATATATTTGACATTTATTTTGTTGGTAGATTAGATTGTGCTTGATATTCTAGAATATTACTCATCCCTTATTGAGGAAGATTAGGATTCATCACATTCTATTGTTGAGGTGTGACATTGGGTGTTATTTGACTACCTAATCTTATTGGTTGCACGATTGATGAAGCAGTTAGTTGAGGTTGGGATGTAGAAACTCTTACTCCTTGGTATGATGTTCCACTCATGATATTAACTATAGGCACATATTATTCACTAGTTATTTATGTATTAATACCACTTTGATTTGGATTGGATGTTACTTACACATTGTCCACTATATTTTGCTCATTATTCTACATAGAAGTAAAAGACACTTATTCAATAATGGCTATATGCAACGAGTTATCTATCAAAGTGTTTTACATGAATGGGTATAAACTCTAATTATCTTAACCAGTTAACTCTATCAAAACTCATGTTGAAGGAACTAAGTCAATAAGAGGTTTGCTCACCATGGTCATCTAATTAAAATTGCATGCTAGATTTAGGTAGGTTTGATATGTCATCTACATTTAGTTAAAGTGATCTTCCATGAGGTTTTTTTCTTTATTAGGAATATTAGGGTCTTGATATGTTTTTTGGACTAGATCCAAAGGATTGCTAGAAGAAGCATGTTGATCATAAATTATGTTGTGGGGCATTCTTATTAGACTTGGTAAATTCTCATGAAGAAATTCTGTTGGAAATTTAGCCTCTACCTCTATGGCTCTAACCAAAATCTCATATTTATTCTCTAATAAATGAAGTTCAAATAATAATGGATCATATGTGGAAGGCATATTAGTAAAGCATGACTATTGAATAATTGGTTTGTCAACTGTGGGTATTATAGCTAGGTATTATATAGTTTGTTCTTGGTCTTGTTCTGAATAAGGTGGTGTATTAACCAAATAGTTTGCCAATGGATCTTGGATTTGTATACATAATTGAGTATTATAAGAGGGATAAGGATCCATCTCATAAGTAATATTTTTTGCAAAGGGGTCTTGCACCATTTCTTCCTATACAACCACATTACTAATCTCTAAATTGTACATGAGTCCATTAGAAATGTAGGAATACATGTTGGGATCCATATTCAATGCTTTGTGACAAAGGGAGGTCTTCAAACTCTTAAAAAATGTTGTCTAAAAAAAGATGATATTCTAACTTGGTTTAGATTCATCAAAAGGATCAAAAGGTTTATGCAAAGATTTGTGATAACACAATCTAGCATTAAGTGTCTAACATTACACATTTTACACAAAAATATTAAGTAAATGAACCAAAAATTGAAATGTAAAATGCTAAGCTCGAAGTCTTTCAAATCAGTCTAATCTAGAAAATTAAAAGTTGCTAAGTCTTTTGGCCAAAATGCAACATCAAAAGCTAGGCTCAAACAAGGCATGCACTAGGACTCTTGGCCAAAAAGTGTCAAAAACTAAACTTTTAAATAGATGAAAATTTTAATCTAATGGATTTGAAACACTTCTAACAAACACTAGGCATTTGATTTTTGGACATGGACTCAATCAAATAGGTATAAAGTATGAAACAAAAGACACTTTAGATATAGTTTATTTTCTCACAAATAATTGTATAAAACTTGGTTATTTTGACAAATGAGCTAGACAAAAGTGAATAACATAAGTGTGCTAGGAAAAGGTTAAAAAAATTATACTTAGATTGGTTTGAAAATGCAGGAACAAATTTGAACTCTATGCAAAAGGGCCTATGAAACAATATCTGAAATGTTTTGGGTAGTGTAATAATGCTAGACTACTTAAAAGATGTGATAAAATGCTTATTTCAAAAATTATCTAAGGCAAAGATAATTTCTCACAAATTTGATAGCATAACACTACCTTTCTTGACTCAAAATGTTGTGGTGCACAGACTCAAACTGCAAGTGTTTAGCATAAAATGACTTAAGTCTATAAAGTTATGATAATGATCATGAGTCTTAAACAACCTTCAACCCAAATTAGAAATTAAACCTAAGATGCCTCAAGTTTAGTGCAAATGGTGAAACCACTTAACACATCCACCCTATAAACTTATAAAGATGCAATTTTTAATTTACATTATAAATAAAGGACTTAAACAACTTTGACAAAGGTCTAGACTCAATTGGTTAGCATAACTAAGCCAAAGTGGATGATATGACTCCAAGTTTTGATGAACTTTGAACAAGGCAAATTAATGATTTCATGTGGGTATAATAACACCTCTTTGTTCAAAGGAAAATGAGGACCATGTGTTTTGGTTTGTATCATTTGTTTACACCAAATTTTGACTCCAAACAAGACTTTAATCTAAGACAAAACTAATTAATTAATTGCTCTTAGATCTTAAACTAACAAGGTTGTTTGGTATTATTGAAATCCATCAATATACGCATTTGAAAGGATTTTAAGTGTTCATCAAAAAGTAAATATGCATTATATAATAGGGTTTTTACACCCCCCTTCTCTCAAATGATAGTATTATAACATAGACCTTGAGGTGCACCTTGCACCAATGATACTTCCATGGAAAATGGAGATTTGTCTAAAATCTACAAGTTTTTGAACATTCTAGGGTAATCTATTGCACAATAACTTTCACATCATATAATGTAAAATAAAAGCATAGATTTTAGGTTTGTATCACTTGGCTTGTTTTAAAAAGGTCTAGTCCTTTTTGTAACCACTACATCATGTTGTTTGCTCAGTGTAGTGTGATGTCCAAAGTGTCATTACGTCCTGTGTTCAAATCTAATATGGATCCAAATGAAGTCAATGCCGAAAGGTGAAATCCTAGGTCAAAGCTTCCCTAAATAACTTATGGGAGGTAATAACGTCCCCATTACAAGCCAAGTTTACATGAAATAAATAAAACATAAAATAGAAAGACTTTAGGGTCATTTTCAAGGCCACCTAATACTTTTACGAGTTTTTAGGGTGTTTTAGATGATGTTCTTTCTATGCCTTAGACTAGGCAATTTGAAAATAAGAAAAGTGATTTTGATTCCAAGGGTTACCTAAAGGGGAAAAATGGAGGAGAATACATGCAAAATCTTTGTATTTTGAGAAAATAAAGTGCTAATTGAAACAATTAGTGAACACAAAAGTTTTGAAAGACGAGTTCATTTTTAAGCCCCAAATCGAAAGGTGTGGTGGTGTTATTTTTACCCCTTAGTCTTAAGTTATAAATTTGAAAGCCTAAATTATCAAAACATTCACTTAAGCACCTAAATGTTTTATTAAGCACAAAAAAAATTATTCCTAATTGATTTTAAAAGCATGTCAAATATGTCTTAATAGCATGCTTTAACGAATTCTAATTCTGCTTATTACCTGTCTACCCTTAAGGCATCACCCCCAAAAAAAATTTGTTAGGTTAGAAAATGTTATCACAAATCTAAAAAAATATTAAATATATAAACAACTAAAAACAATAAATTATAATGCTAAAAATAAAATATAACACATAAAACCCTGCATATAAAATATAAAAATATGCAGTTAGTATTTTTAACATAACTTTTAAAAAAATTTTTTTTGCTAATAAAATTTTAAATGTTGTCAATAACTATAGGTTTCACATCTATGAAAAATTTTAGTTCTAAAAATTTAATACAAAAAAATTTATCAACTTTGTTCTAAGCATTTTTACTAGAAAAATAAAAAATAGAAAGTGACAGTCACTAAAATAACTATAATCTCTAAAATATAAAGATTTTTTTTATGAACGTTTTAAAAAATATTAATGATATATTTATATATAATAATAAAAAAATTATACAAAAATATTAATTAAATAAAAATTTATTAATTCTTTATTGGCCATTTTTACTCAAATCAAAAACAACAAAAAAAATTAAAACTATGAAATACAAAAAAGTTTGTGGGTTGCACTCTCATGAAGATGGTCCCACTAGGAATGAAATTATGTGAAATATTAGTTTTAATAAATAAAGTTGTTATTATCCTGTTAGTGACAAAATTAAATCAAAATGAAAAACCAACACACTAGCTAACATACATCTCTAGGCCTAGTTACTAGGGAGAGCTTAGTGAGGGAAAGCCATTTGAGAATACAACTAAAAATGGAAAGAAATAATAAATATGTAAAAAAAAACCAATTTCTTATAAAATACTTGATTGATCCAAAATGATCCTTCTTTGGCTTGCTCAGCTTGTGCTTCAAGAGATCTTCTTCAATGGAGTGTGGCTACCTTCATCTCCTCTTGGTACCTTTGGCTTTGGCTTGGCTTGGCTCAAAAATTTGGAATTATAAAACTAAGATGAAATTATTTTTGAATGCATTTGGGTATTACAAGTTTGGAATAAAAGAGCTTAGAATTCAATAGGAAAGGCCTCATATTTATGGATTTTTGGAATGGTTTGAGGGTTAACCGTGACTGTCCATTTCAAGATTGAGATGTGTGGCCATGAATAAATCCAAATATGAAATTATTTATACAAATATACCCTTTAATATTTGGTATATAGGGGTATTTAATAGGCATTGAGGGTATTAATGAGGCATGGGAGACCCATAATCTTGACATTTTATGCATTTGTGGCTTATGGATGCCACCCTATATGATGGTGTCACTAGATGATGCTATTAATAGAAATCAATTTCCAATAAAGATTTATTCAAAAATTTCTATGAAAAATTAACTTAAGTCCCTAATTTTTTTTAATTAGCCTAAAACATTAGTCAACTTTAATGCAAATTTTGGCTCTTGGTGCACAAATTAATCAAATTGATCAAAATATCTTGTTATTGGTCCAAAATTTGAATGGATTAGAATTGGAAGTCAATGTCAGATGCATTGGATATGTTATCCTATTTAGGATGTTACAACACCAAATAATAAACACATGTGTCTTATACAAGAGATTTGATAGAAAAGAGCAATCTAGAGCACTTAGGTGTAAAATTGGCATTTTGACTCGAAATGCTCTAATCAAAGTTAGCTAACACATAAATTACATTGTCCCATTTAGTGATAATCTAGCCAAAATTGGCACTTGAATATATCAATTTAAACTCATTTAATGAATTTTAGTGTTTTAGGCCAAATTGTGCACTTTAAGTGGAAATTAGTCAAAATCTTGGTTGGAGGTCATTATTGGCCAGATTTAGGTATCTATAGGTAGCTTGAGAAACCTTTTAATTTTAAAACCATGGAGTGGATTTTGTAATGTTAAAGTTCCTAGTTGTGTTTCTCCTTGGGATTCTAGAGAAAACAAAGTAACTTTTACCCCATCAATGATATCAAAGCTTCTAGATCATTTTACTTAATTTATTGGAGCCATAACCCTATTCCCATTTCCTCCTTTTGATCATCAAATAGAGGGATCAATATTTGACCTCTAACCATGGTTGGATGAATGAATAAAGTTGATGATTAATCTAAGGAATTACACTCTAATGCAAAATCTATTTACAAATAGACATTTAAAAGGCTAATCACAAAAATCTCATGCTATCTAGAGAAGGTAATGTCTACTTATTGTCCATATCCCTTTCTTTTATAGTTGTTTGGCACCCAAATTTGTGTTACCTCCTCATTTGAATGTATTAACTACATGCACACAAATGTTCTCTTTATAATTAATATTAGATGATGTAAATTAACTTGAAGGGGATGTGTGGTGCCTAAGTTGTTTATTTTAGCTCTGGCAGTTTTTTTCTGGTGAGTAGATGTCCCTTTAGTTAATCAATTCATTATTTTCAACCACTTATCATTTTATTTCCAAATTTTATTCAAAACTACTAAAATATTTTGAGATACCATGTTATTAATAATCTAACCTGACTATTGTCCTTCCATCTACTGTACCTATCTTTTTGTCACCTTCCCAAACTTAATCACCAAGCTTGGTGTACTGGTGGCTAGTTATCCTAGGTGAGCCATCTCGGCCAGGTAGTTATATCATGCGATGATACTAGTTGTGCTAGTTATGATGTGTTATGAAACAAGGATAATACAAATAAATGTTATAACTTATGAAACAAAATAGAAAATAATAATCATTAAATAAAATCCTAACTACATGTTTTTTCTTATCACCCACTCAATTTTTAATAGTATGATAGTGATTACTGATGGTATGGCGTAAGCCTACAACCATTACTTCACCCTAGTAGAATGGATCCCTACAATATTTTAACACTATGGTACCCTATGGTGATTCTTCATTAGTGATATAGTGTTGTTTCCATCATATGTGCACCTTTCTTGGGATTGTTTTAAATCTTCTCTCATAAAGAAATATAGTTTGATCTAGGTAGAATTGGTTAGATAGTAGATTAGGATCATGCCATGATTTTTGAATTTGTTTATTGATTTTTTGGGTCCACTATGCTCTTACCCTATCTTATTCCATCTTATTTAAATCCAAAAATCATTCCCTTAATGAGTCCTAATCCCCTAACCTCAGGGTCATTTAAATTCATAAACAGGGTACAATATACTCCATAGGCATTACTGTCTGGATGACATATACTAATTATAAGGGAATGAATCTAGTGTATCAATTATAATGTGTTTATTAGTACCATATAATTTAAATAATACAAACCTCCCAATCATCTCTTTGTAACTTTAAAATTTTTTCTAGCATCTTACTCAAAATTTTATTTGATATTTTTTCCTATCCATTAGCCTATAGATGGTAAGTTATAATTTTGTGGTATGATATCATGAATTATTTTGTGAGAGTCTTAATAATATTATTCATAAAATGTCTACCTTTATAACTTACCATATTAAATTGACATCTAAACTATGTAATGATGTTTTCATATAAGAACTTGGTAGCATCCTTCACACAATAACTAGGAGTAATAACAACTTCTACCCATTATTGTGAAATAGTTAGTTGTTATGATAATGTATCTAAAATGACTATGCTTACTTAAGGGACCTATAGGTTTGAAAAAATTGATTCCCAATTTTTTAAAAGGTTATTTTTCAAGCATAGGAACCAAAGGCATTTCATCTCATTGATTAGGCTTACCCATTTGTTGACAAATGATGTAGTGTTCAGCAACTATGTGTGCATCTTAAAAAAGTGTAGACCACTAGAAACTACTTTGAAGTATTTTCCTGGTAGTATAATGTCTTGTAAAGTTTCATTCTATAATTCCTTGGTGAGATTCTTGGATAAATTGGGGCCACTCTTGTTCTAGAGCTACCTACATAGTACATCATATTTACCCAAGTTATACAAGAAACCATTAATAAGGCTATATGGTATAGGGCTAGTAACCATCTATTTCTTGTCCCTCTCTATATAATGTGCAACAAAATTTCATTGTTATAATAAGTTTGTGATGTCCTCCATGCTATAAATAATTCTAGTAGTTATAAATAAATGTGCATTAGGAGATTCATCTTTGAGTTCCTCTAGTTCTTTCCCATTATGTAGTTTGTTGAGATGATCTGGGCACACATTCTCCCATATTAGTTTCAAATTTACTTGGAATTAACATTTTTGGAAGAGCATCAAATACTTAGAGATCCATACCCTTATTATTGGTTTATTGACCAGGTATCACAATGCTTGGTGGTCTGTGAAGAGTTCAAAGGTGTATCTAAAAAGTAATGCCTAAATTATTGTAATGCAAACACCATGGAGAGTGTTTCTCTCTTTGTGGTTGTGTAATTATTTTCTTCAATTGAGATTTTTCTAATTTTAAAATGTATTGGATGGTCTATCCCACCTTCACCTAGTTGCACTAAGATGGATCCTAATATAGTGCTTGAAGCATTGACATGTAAATGGAATGGATTTTTCCAGTCAAAAAATACCAATGTAGGTGTTATTACCAACCTCTACTTTAGATCAATAAATGTTGTTTAACATTGAGGTTTTCATTAAAATTTTGTATCTTTGCACAATAGCTTTTCCATAGATGTTGATATAGTTTCATATCATTTTATGAATTTCCTATAATATCTAGTATGACCTAGAAAGGTATGCACTTCATTTGAGTTTGTAGGAGGTGACATTCCTACTATAACAAAAAATTTAGCTAGATCAACCAGAATTCCATCATTACACATTATGTGACCCAACAAGACACCCAAAGGTTCAAAAAATAGACATTTATTTAAATTTAAGGTGATGCAAAAATCTTTACATTTATCTAGCATCAATCTGAGCTTTAAAAATTGATTTTTAAATGGATAAAAGACTGACAATTCATCTAGATACACCTCTAAGAAATCATGAATGAATTCTTATAATGCATTTACCACAACTCTAGAAAAGATAGCTTGTGCATTCTTTAAACCAAATCTCATAACCTTATATGAAAATAACCCCCATTTAGTAGCAAAGATATTTTTATCTTGATCTTATTTGAGAATTAGAATTTATTGGTGCTCACTAAAACCATCTGTAAAGGAATATACCTCATGTTAAGTGATAGATTCAAGTACTTCATTAGTAAAAGGGATAGGAAATAGATCATTGATGTAGGTGTCATGGATTGCATATTAATCCCCACATACCTATATTTATCCCATCTTCTTAGGTTATACCACCATAGGCCTCACACATTCTACCTTCTCAACTAGATAAATAAATCCAGTGTTTCATGTAAATTTTAGCTTATATTTTGACAGAGGAAGAAGAAGGAAACTAGATATGATTATGGTTAGAAAAGTTGTTTGGTTGTGCACATGTTGAATAAAATTATTGTATAGATATCCTCTTTAGCTTGGGAGGATGATCTACAAATAAGACAACACTAAAGCAAATGGCTAGTTAGCTAAATAGCTAGGTAGATTTCTTAGTGCTAACTAGATCCCAGAAGCAAGAACTTCCTTGAGGGCTCTCAATCTACATGTTTTAAATAATTAAGTCTATAAAATAGAAGATAAATTACTTGCATTAATAATCAAAAGGTACTAAAATTGAATACAAGAAATGTTTGATAAATAAATAGATTAAAATCACTAATATAGCAATAATCAAGTCAATACTAATGTTAAATAGGTTAGATGTGTTTCAAAACATAGGTTGGGGGTCTACGAACAAATAGACAAAGAAAGTTGGATTTGGTTGAGGGTAGGTGGATGAAAATACTTTATTTTTATTTTCTACCATAGTGATCATTGATGGTTGGTATGACCATCAGTTATCAAGGTAATAATCAGTAATTGGACATATTGTTGGCAGTCAAGATGATCGTTGGTAGTTACTATGTATTGGGTTTGGGTGATAAAAGGGTTAGATTAATGGGATCACAAAAGGCAATTCTAGGAGATTGGTTTATGTTAGGCTAATTTTGAAATGGAAATAAAGTAATTAAAAGATTTAAAATAAATACTTATCTTACTAGAGGTTGATTGAATGAATGGTTGAGGTGGTTATCTTGTTGATGAAGTCAAGCATGATTTTGATAGAGTAATGGTACTTGGTTATTAGTTGATGGGTGGTGTCAAGTTATCTTTTTGATGTGATGGCTAGATTTCTAGATTTATGGAAGAAGTAACTTAGAAATAAACTCTAGATCAAAATTTATTGAAGTCCTGGATCCATTTCACCTCCTACTCCTCTCTTCTTATAGGAAAGAAGGAAAGGTGTAATAAGATGTTTAAAATGAGGTGTAACTTTCTTTCTAATTTTAACTTATGAAATCATTAGCTTGCACACAAATTAGATGAGGTAATGATAAAAAGCAAGGTAGAGTAAAGGGTCAATTAAGCTAGTTTAGGTAGGGGAACACAACCGTTGATGGTTAGGGTGACCATTGATGGTTAAGTGGCCATCGATGTTCAAGGGTCAAGGTAAAGCTGGTTTTAAAATATGGGTTTATCTATTAGGTCAAACTAACTAGTGTTACATAGGTTTGGGGTCGAATGGTCAAGGCTAGGTCCAAGGGGGTCTTGAGGTGGTCTAGGGGAATTGTGACATTTAGAACCATCATGTGCAGATTTTAAATGTCTAAATTTTTCCCCTTTTTGTTATATGGTTTGTATCAATGAGTTGTAAAATAAAAATAGATTGTTGGTTAATGGTTTGGTTACCCTGAGTATGGGAGGAAGTGTTCCCCCTCAACCCAAGAGTTGATAAGGTGAAATAGAATTGGGTGTGGGTTTGATAAGTGATAAATTTAGTGGAAAATGTGAGTGATAGGTTGGGAACTAAAGTGAAAACATGCACACAAAGTGTGATAACCAAGATCATGCATTGACTAGGTTACCATAGTTGGTAAAAATTGAGGTCAGTGATATAAAGACAAGTGATAAGTAGATCATGTGACCATATTTAGGCATGATGGTCGAGAACACTGATAAATGAAAGTATATTAAGTAAGGTATGTGTTTTCAAGGGTATCTAAGGTAGGAAGTACTCCCAGGGAAAACACAAATTGGTTAGGTTAAGTCATAGGTATTTGAGGTAAGAAGTGCTTCTGAGAAGACACCAATAGGTTGGGTGTGTGTAAGGTAGCACAAGTTCAAAAATAAGTCAAAATGGAAATTATTATCATTGTGGTCAAAAATACCAAGTAAAATTCATCTCAAAATGCATACTGGTGTGGGCCAAAATAGATAAATGGCAAGGTGAGGAGGTGGTTGTCAAGGTGGGTGGAAAAGGCAAACTCCATGGGTGGGGTATTTGTTTGGGTTTCAAAAAATTTGAAAATTGTTAGTATGGTGGGTGAAAATGAATCCTAAGATCTTGACCATTAATGGTTAGGGGCCTTAAACTTGACCATCAATGGTTACCCTAATCATTAATGGTCAAGTTCAAAACCCTAAAAAGGAAGAGATGAAAAAGTGACTCAACGAGTCATTTTAAAATCATTTACTATCATTTGAATTTTGATCTTTGGCTTTTTGTCATTTTGGGTAAAGTTGTTGATGAGGTTTGCTTAGTGGGTGAGGTTGATTACTAAGTGGGCTTATTGACTGAGTTGGATATTGACCAATCTAGGATACAAGGTGGTCACAGACACAGACAAAGATGGGTAGTGGGTCCCTAGATTTATATTTGATGATGGTTGAGGGATGAGGTAGGGGTTACTTGTTAACTGATAGAATAGTTTAGTTTTGTGAATTCAATTAGTTTTGAATTGGATTATTTTGGCATTGATCTGGTGGGATGGTCTTTGGGTTTTTGACTTAGGGTTTAGGTTTTGCTTAGTCTTTGGTTAAATTTTGTGGGTAAAAATGGAAATTGGGAGGGTAAGTAGATTAGGAATAGGATGGGTAGAAATTTATAGGTAAATTGTGTTACTTGGGTGCTTTTTAAGGTAGCTAGGGTTGGGGTGTGTTCCACTATGTTCATCATGACCATCAATGGCCGCCTATGGTGAAAAGAGTTTTTTGAATTATTTAAAGTTTTGAAGGTAGACTAGATGTGTTAAATGTTTAGGTTAACCTTATAGGTAACGTATTAGGTTTGGTGGGTAGTAGTGCAAGTTCTAAGTTGATAGATGAGGTAAAGAGTTTGCATGTTTGAGTTAAATGTTTAGAGGGTGATTGTCAAATAATTGATGGTAAGGGTGAATTGAAATAGGTCAAATACATAGTTTAAGATACAAAATTCATAGTAAAAATAGTTTAGGAAACTAATTTTTTTGTTATAGAACATTTATAGGCATGGGGGCAGATTCAGATGCATGACTAGGTGTCGCATATATTCCCTAAGATTTATCGATTAATAACCCTAGTAGATTGGGCTCATATGGAGGAGGTCAGGTTTAGAGAAATGTTACACTACCAATACATGCCATAAGATGTATTAGTGAGCATGGACCTTATCTAGATATGGGCTTCAACCATGAATACCTTCCTTTTATCTACTAGTGAGATGATGATCTTACTAGAGGACGTGTACATGATCACCTAGCTACCCATATGAGGTAATCTAATATATCAAATTGAGTGGGAGGAGAGAGATGAGTTCCTAGAACTAATATATGAAGATGTCCATGATATTGTCAAATGGCATGCTAAAGGGCTTAGCTACACCCCACTATACCATAGGGTGAGGGATGATAGGAGACTACTCATGATGATGATGATCACAGTATCATGCTTTTGTGTACCTGATTTGAGTAGCAAGAGGTTTCCATATGTACTACTAATGGTTTTGGTAGAGATGCTTCTAGGCCAATAGTATTCAGATGGGTGTCTATGTTGATAGTATAAATATATAGGGAGTTGTGAGGTTTCATAACTTATAAGAAATATGGCATTAGCATCAAGTTTGTGCTACACTACTAGGCATATGAGCACATCTAAGTTTTATGTCTGATGGGGATACCATATGAGGGTTATGCCTCGATGGACTCCATAATTAGATTCATGAGGTGGAGAGATGATTTTGCTCTATTAGTACTAGGTGGATAGGTGCATGACATTGATTGGTTTAGAAGTACACTGAAGGCATTAGTTATTGGTGACATGATTTAGAGGCCATACATCAAGTTTATAGATTGAGATGGATACAGGAGACACACTATCCTTATAGAGTTATAGGTAAATCCTTGATAAGTAGGATAGAGAGGTAGAGCTTGTACTATTTGACAAGGTAGGGTGATAGTTTGGCTTAGTGTAAGGGTTTTAAGCCCATTTCTGAGGTATAGGTGTGAGGATTAAAAGATCCTACTACCTAAGTCACAACCAATGTAGACTTTTCTTGATCATGAGGAGTTGATGACTAGAGCTGAGATAGATGATATAGGTTTTGTAGATGGTTACCCTGCATGGTACCAAGCACTGCATACAATAGTATATTTTGGTGGTGATGATGATGGTAGATAGCTTATGGATGCTAACCCAACTTTTAGAGGTTAGTAGGTATAGGTATAGGGGGTTTCCCTAGGTTCACAAGCAAGAGTGTTGATATCCACAATAAAGACTCAAGCGGTAGCTTTATAGGGTCAGCTGGTAGTGACACAAGGTTAGGTGGATATAGTTATGAGTGAGAAGGACCAAGTAAGAGCTTCACTAGCCCTAGTTACCTAGGAGAGAGACTATTTTAGATAGATATGAGGAGGAGCCTTTACAACTTTAGGACCACTAAGAACTATCCCCATAGCACAGTATTTAACCATAATGGAGGAGCTATGCTACTATGAGGTCATAGTCCTCATTGTCTTGATGAGCCCTAATGGGGTGAGTACAATATTAGTTTTATAGGTGGTACTAGCATGGTGACACTAGGTTAGTGGGATAATTTTCTAGGTGGACAAGTAGTTACCTCGAGAGGATTGGTATTAGGAGGCAATGGTGCCCCAAGAGATAGTAGTGCCCTAGGGGCATAGTTATGACATAGTTTATGATATATTATATGTTTTTGTATATCATTTTGATACCAACCTATGAGTTGATGTAGTGAGATGGAAATTTTGAGAGAGAGACATGTATATTTTTGTATACATTATGATTTATTCACTCATGAATTATAGATATGATCCTTGTTTATTGCTTATCATTCTTGGTTTGTGATTGGATGTCTATGATGTTATGCTTATATTGATCATTGATGATGTTATATTGATTATGCTTGTGATGTGGATATTTGTAGGCTCATGATGACATTAATATGGATTAATCTTAGCTAAGTATGTAATGAGATGTCTTTTGTTTATGTTCATGATGATATTTATGATAATGATGTTCATGTGTGAGATGATCACTAATATGATGATGATATTTATGTTAAAAGTAAATGAGTATATGTTTCCTCATTTAGATTTAGACATGTGGTAAAAAATGGTTTTTTGCTTTATTATTCATAGATGTTATGATGTGGACATGATATTTGATAGATATAATATCCATTAAAATATTCACCTCCATTGTTTGATGGTAATGAGAAACTTAACTTGATGTAAAATGATGGAAAAGACCTTGGAATTATTTGTTTATAAAATATTTGCCATTATTGATGATGATTTTGTAAGGAACACTAAAATAGTAGATGATGTGATGGTTGATGAAGTTGAAAATATTTTCAACCTTGGTTGAGACTAGAAGAATAACCTCTACCCATTTGGTAAAATACTCAGCTGTGGTGATGATAGAATGGTGTCACTATGAAGAATGGGGGTTAATTTCACTAATAAGGTCCAGACCCCATTGTGAGAAGGGATATAAATTAGTGGAAAAATAAAGACTATCACTAGGTGTATGATGTAAATTAGCATGTTGTTGACATTTAACACATTTTTTTCACATAGTCACAAAAGTCTTGGTTAAGGTTAGGCTAGTAATAGCCAAGGCAAAAGATTCATTTAGCCACATTGAGGCCATTAAAGTGTCCCCCGCATATCCCATCATGCATTTCCTTAATAGCATGAGAGGATTCATGAGTACATAGTCAATAAAAGAGGATACCATCAAAGCTATGTTTGTAAAGTATTCCCCCCATAATGGTATAATGTGAGGTATTCTAGATAAATTCTCTTAGAGCATTCCTAGAAAGACCAAGAGGAATGATGACTAGGTGAAGATAGTTGAAGGTATGTTACTACTAAAGATCCAGTTGGGTCTCTTCCATATTGAATATGGTGTGAGAATATGGTTTGACATAATAAGTTTGGGCAAGTCTATGTATAATGATAGATAACTTAGAGTCAGAGGGTATAGATGGGATCTAAGAGGCAAGGGAAACCATGGTATCAACAAACTTGTTGGTAGATCATGGGGTTGATTGGATATGGCATTGTTCAGATGATGTTAAGAGTTCATTAATTAGTTGTTTGTAATATTATAATACATCATTTTTTCACTAGTAAGAGTCATTGATTTTATTGACCAAAAGTTGGGAGTCACCAAAGATATCAATTGTTCTAATTCTTAAGGCTAAGGCAGTTTGAAGGCCTATGACTAGATCTTCATACTCAACCATATTATTTATACATTCAAAATCTAGCTTGAATGGTAAAGGGAAGGGCTCTACATGTAGGGAGATAAGGATGATGTTAGCTTCCCCACCATGTTGACATTTTGATATGTCAAAGAACATAGTCATGTGATAGGTGAAGTCTACTTGAGAGACAGTCATGATGGACTCATATAGAAAATCAAAAGGAGGTTGATTATCTGCTAATGGTGCTTCAACGAATTGGTCAACAATGAGTTTACATTTAATTGGCTTATATTGGAGGAACTCAAGTTCAAACTATGATAAAGGCATGGGCCACTTGGCCATATGTTGGTTTTGGTAGGGCTTAGAATGCATATACTTAAGTGGGTCGGTATTGGTTATGACATAGGTTTTGTGGTTGAGAAGGTAGTGGTGGAGTTTATTGGCCATGAAGACTAAGGATAAGTAAATTTTCTTGGTATGGGTATACCAAGTCTTATATTCTATAAGTATGTGACTAATATAGTAGATGGCTAGCTCTTTGTGTTGTTCATCTTGATGAGAAAACATTTCCCTTAGGGAGTGGTCAGTGGTGGAAATATAAATGTATAAAGGTTGATCATCCTTGGGAGGGTGAGTATTAGTGGAGACAAAAGGTACCTCTTGAGTGCATCAAAGGCCTTTTGATAGTCATTGGTCCACTTAAAATATGTGTCTTTCTTTAGGAGGTGATGTAAGGGTTGGCATCAATCTAAGAGCTAAGAGATAAAGCAATGAATGGATTGGAGCTTCCCTTAAAAATTATGGAGTTATTTTAGGTTGATTAGGGGAGGCATCTTGAGTATTGATTTGATTTTGGATAGATCAACTTCAATTCCTTGAATTAAAATGATAAATCCAAGGATCTTTCCTGATAAGACCCCAAAAATGTACTTCTTGGGGTTAAGGTGGACATGATAATGGATGAGGCACTGAAAGATGATCTTGAGGATGGATAAATGATCCTTACAATATTTGGGTTTCCCTAGAAGGTCATCCACATAGTCCTCTACAATTTTATCGATAAGGTCATGGAATATATAAGTCATGGCATGTTGGTAGGTTACACCAGTGTTAGTTAGTCTGAAAGGCATGACTCTATAGAAAAAGGTCCCCTATGGGGTGATAAAGGCTATTTTGTGTTGATCTGTAGGGGTAATTAGGATTTGATTGTAGTTTGAAAATTTATCTATGAAAGATAACATCTCATGGTTGGCTATAAGATCAACTAGTTGGTCGATGCTTGGTAGAGGGAAGTCATATTTTGGGAAATCAAGGTTGAGGTCACAAAATTCCACATAGAGGTGTAGTCCCCATATGGATTTGGTGAAAATAATGATGTTTAATACCCATTAGGGGTAGCCAATGGGTTAAATGAAATTTAAGGATAAGGGATAGTGAAGTTATTCTTTGATGACAAGGGTGATGTGAGAGTATATTCATTGAAGTTTTTGCTTGATGGGTTTGGCATCACAATTGATGATGATTTTATGGGTGGCAATGATAAGGTCAATTCTTGGAATTTCACATAAGACCAATTAAATGATATGCTATGGTCTTAAAATAAAGAGGGGAAGTCTAGAAGATCTTAAGAATTTAATGATTGGCCAATTTTGATAATACAAGAGTTATTCAAAGTAACCAAATTGATATCCATGGTGGATTCATTCAACATGGTTGAAGTCTTAGAAGGAAAATATTCTTATATGGAAGAATCTAGTGACCCAAGGTAGGTGAGAATGAAATCATCATCCTGACACTGAATAGTATTAATGGTAGGAGAGTCATCTCTTATCATCTCAGGATGGGTCAAAGGGATGGTTACAACCACCCATTATTTTTGATAGGTTAGGGATCTAAGGCTGATCATGTTGATGAAAAAAATATTAGGGGGGATGATGTCATCCTCCTTAAACTTAGGTGGAGAAAGGGTTGGCATGGAAGGGATGTCTTCCTCAATAGTGTTGATGGTAGGTGGTTTGGTTTTCTTCTTGTTGGGAAAAATGAAACTAAGGTCATGTTTCTAATGAGGCTTTTTGATCTCAATTGAAATAAAATCATGTGGACCATGCTCATATCATATAATACTAAATCCTTTCCAAGTACACCTATGGAGGTATGTCTTGGTAAAGTCTGGGTTGTCCAAATAGGAGAAGTTAGAAGTGAATGGTCAAGGTTAAAAGGAGGTGGCAAAAGCATCAAGTGGTTTATCAAGTCCCCCATAGATGAAATGGGTTTTATAGTTTGAAGTTATGAGGGGAATAATGACTTTTATAATAGGGTCATAACTAGGTTGGTGGTCAAGTTTCCCATACTCTTGGGGAGTAAGGAAAGCATCAAGGGTCAAGAGGTGATATTCCCTAAGTGAAAGATGTTGGAATATTAATTCCAAGTGGTTTATGGTGGGGATTTGATCTGGGTAGATCAATGAACTATTAGATGTCTCATTACTAAAAGAAGATATGGATTCATCCTTCATGGTTGAGGCATTATCTTTGGTTGATGAGGGTGTGCTAGATAGAGGTAGGAGGACATCGTTGGGTCAATAAGTCATGTTTTATGATGAAAAGGGACTTGGGTCAGCTTGTATAGTGAAAAATTAACCTTCATTCTCAAATTTGATGCAAAGATGAAGGGATGAGGGTACACAACCCATAGAGTCAATCCAAGATCATCCTAGTAGAACCTTATACTATAACTCACCTTTCACTACATAGAAGAGTTTGGGGAATGTGTGAGGTCTTAAATGGATATGAAGGACACCAATTCCCAAAGTAATGGCCATGGTGTCATTAAAAGATTAGAGGATATTTGAGGTTTCAAACATGACATTTTTTGGTAGTTTGAGTTGATCATAGGCATGGGAGGAGATGATATTAATGTTGGATCCCCTATAAATAATGATCTACTTGATACATGTTTGGTTGACATAGCTAGTGATGAAAAGAGGGGGATCTAGGTCATCAAGATGGATATAAGGTATTTCTAAATCCTTGAAGGTGACAAGGTTAGAAATTTGGAGAGCACCAATAAAGGCTGCTAAACATTGAGGGTATTTAGCAGGGTATACTTTAAGAAACCCCTCTTTTAGAAAAGGTGTAAAAATTTGGCGAAAGGTGTAAAACACTTGACAAAAAAATTTATTTTTTGTGGCAAAAAAAATAGTTTACAAAGAAAAAATAATAATCTCCATTGGTGAATCATTCATAGTCTCTCAAACAATGTGTAAAATTTGGGCGAATTATGTTATTTTAAAACCACAAAAAAATTATACATTGGCGAACAAAAAATAATAATCATAGTAAAATTTGAAACCGTGAAATATGGCAAAGTTTGAAACCCTGAAACCCTAGAATCTGACTAACTCTGAAATATGATAGGATCCTCCAAAACCTAGAATTTGCATTATAGCTCCTAGCGGTCCGAAACCCCTCTCAAACATCCTGAAAGTATATAAATAAAATATAACTTAAAGTATAAGAAACTAGATGTCCATTATAAATGTACACTTACACTTAAATGTTTATTTCATATATATATTGTTGGGTTCGGAAAAAAAAAGGTTAAACGAGCCGACTCCTCCACAGTAAAATGAAACTGGGATGGTGAATTCTCCCATACTGCATGAAATGGAAACTTGAAACCCGGTGAACATTCCACAATAAGTGTTACCTGGTCAGCTACATGAAAGGTGAATACCGCCAGGGAAAAACTCAAACGTAACATTTGCCTTGGTGATTACAATGCTAGGCAACCAGGTAAACCCAACAAAGCTTGGCAAGCAGGAAACCATGGAAGGGCTCAGAAATCGCCAAAAATTACACTGGCAAAACCTCAAATTCACCAAAATACGAAAATTTGCCTCTAAATTATTCCCTGGTATTTAGGTTGGACCTCTATTGATTTCAATGACTCTATCATTACTTGGTGATGATGAGACGTGGTAGAATTTAACTTGTATAGGCTCATATTTGTTAGGGTTTAGTGAAGTTGTTTAAGTACTACTCTCCTAATTAATTTAGAGGGGTTAGAGTGAGAGGTACCTAAGATAGATACCTTGGGTTTGGATGAAGGCTAAGGTGCTTGAATTTGACTTAGTTGGGAGGTGGGAGATGGGTATGTTTATAGGATGGACACTTTGGCCTTCCCCTTATCCTTTTTTGGAACATGTGATTGTGTGACCACTTGGATAGTATGGATGGAGGGAAGAGTTGGGTAGGAGATTGGTTTGGTTCCTTGTCACTTTGAGGTGAGAGTGGGGGAGAAGGTAGGCATTGGGTAGTGGTTTTTGTTAGATGGATTGATAGCATACTCATTAGAGGTTCATCTGTTAATAGATCATCCTTATCATAGAGCTACTAGATTATGATTTGGAGAGCTTTGTAGTTCTTTATGTCATGCTCAATTATTGTATGATAGGAGAATACTTATCAGTCATTATACCAGATAGGTTTTGGACCTAGAGGGTTAATGGTATAATAAGAGGTAAGGTTAATCAAGAGGCTTGTAATAACCTTTAGAAAATAGTTAAGTGAGACTTAGCTAAAGGTGGAGAGGGTTTAGAGGTTTTGGCCTTATTTGGTGAGATGGAAGTCTTTTTGAAAATGGGCTTGGTGATAGAAGGTTCAGGTAAGGTGGTGTTCTTAGTTGATGGCTTTGGTTTTGGTAAGGTGTAAGTTTTCAAGGTGGAGGTTTCATGATAGGTAGTTTGGTTATTGATGGCTCCATGAAGATGGGTGTGTTAGAAAGCAAGTGTGTTGGTATAACCAATAATGATGGGGAACCTTTGGTTGAGACAATTGGCTTCCCAATCAAAGTGGAGGGATGAGGCCTTAAGACAGAGGGTAAGGTTGAGGGAGGTATAAGTTTAGACCTCTAGCCTTTTTTTGGTCTTACCGCCTTGATTGATTTTATTTGGTGTTTGATTGATGGGACTGGTGAGGTGAGCTTCAATTTCATGGATAGGTGATTAATGCTCTATGTAGGGAAGATGCCAAGGGTTTTTATTGGTTTGGTTAAAGTGATAGAGGATGATTTAGTTGTTTGAGATTTGGTTTCTTTGGATGGTTGATTAATGGTTAGGTTGGTAGAGATTTTTAATGGCTCAATTGATATGAGAGTGGGTTAGACAATGGAAATGGTGGGTTGGTCCACTAAAGGTGTGGTTGGAGGTTCTTATTTGGTGATTTAAGGGAGCCCCAATTGATTCCAAAGGTGGTTCAATCTACATCAAGTTTGGAAACAAATTCCAACCTCTAAAATAGTCTAGAGAATGGTTTATGGACTGGTCTTGTTCCTTGGGTAGTGGAATCAAAAGATAATCCCATAGATTTAGAAAGGGGAATGGTGACCTTGTACTTTTACTCAATAAAATGATTTAAGGTGTAGATGGGTGGTTAATATTTGGGAGGTACAAATATGGTGTTTTCTTCCTTTAGAATGATCTATAAAGGGGAAGTGAATTGTTTGGTAGTTGAGGGAGAAGGTAAAGTGGTGATGATTACTTGTTCTGGTATGTCAATTGAAGAAGGGGTTGATGAATCCACTACCTCAAGAAGTGGACGATGGGAAAATATTAATTCCTTAGTTTGGGTATCTAAATGAAGAGAAGGTAACTCCATTACCTCAATAAGTGGAGAAGGTGAAGAATAGGTAGATTGGGTGGTAGGTTCTTTAGTAATGAGCATGCCAAGAACCATATTGATGGTATGGGCATTATGAGAACACTTAGCTTTGTTTCTCTCATTTTTGGTAGGTGCATGATTGGGAAAATTTTGTCTAAAGATGTCAAGGGCTTGGTTTAGAGGTGTATTGGGGTTGTCTAATATAAGTTCCCCCTTGTCAATGAGGGTTTGGATAATATTCTTGAAGGTATTACACCTACTAATTTCATGCCTAACTACTCGATGGAAAGCACATAGGTTATTCTCATTGTACCAGGTAGGTAAAAGATGAGAATAATCAAATTATTGAGGGGGTTTGATGGGAGGAAGCTGTATCATACTAAATTTTAGTAACTTCTCCAGGACTAAATTATAAGATTGCCCAAGTAGAGTAAATTGCATTTGATTATTTCAATTTTAGTTCCTCATTTTTTTTTGAGGAGGTAGAGGAGTTTAGTTGATGGAAAAATGGTAAAAGAGTGGTTTTAAAGATAACTACATTAATAGTTCCCTTGCTTTTGGCACTAGTTTTGGTTTGGTTGCTTGGTTTAGAGGAAGAAGCTTCATTGTTTTTGTAGGTAGAGTTTTTATTTTTCAACTTTAACTTCCCTTCATAGATGGATCCATTTTATAGCTTATGTGCCATGGTAAAATATTCATCAAAAGTTTTGAAGCTATGAACATGCAAACTAGAAGAAATATGATTGGCACATGCTCGAGAAAAAATTTCTATAAGTTTGGGTTGGGGTAAAGAAAAGGAATGTTTATTGATTAGGCTTCTCCAATGAGCTACAAAATTAGTAATAAATTCATCATCAAATTTCTAGATAGAGTAAATGTTAGTGATGGAAAATTTCTTAGAGATGTTTATTGAGAAGTGATCTAAGAAAGTTTGGGTCAATTGGGTGAATGAGAAGAGAGATTGATTGGTTATGGTACCATACTAATATAATGCTAGACTAGATAGGGACATGGGGAAGGTACGAAGAAGCAAAACATCATCATAGGTAATCAAATAACATGAATGCCTAAATGACTTGAGGTATTTTTGGGGGTCCTCCTTACTTTGAAATTTAAAAAACTTGGGAAGCTTACACTAAGGAGGATATGGTCTAATAAGGACAAATGGGTGAACGGGTTCATTACAAATCTGGTCATATGATAAGATGTTATTAGATCCAGAGATGGATGAACTTAAAGTAGTCATTCTATTTATGAGAATTTTCATCATATCTATTTGGAGTTGTGCACCCAAAAGGTTATAAGGTGCATATTATTGTTATGGTAGGGTGGCATATTGATAATTGGTAGGAGGTTGAGGAACTACCACATATTGATATGTGGACACAAGTGATTGATTAGGTGGATGCTATGTAAGGGTAGGTTGATGTAGGTGGTTGGATAGTGGGCATAGGTACATACCCTTGTGGGTTAGGGGTATAACCTAGGTTAGGTGCGATGGGAACCTATTGAGAGGTTAAGTTAGGTTGGGTAGGATTTGTAGTTGGGTTTCTAACTAAAGGAAATGTGTTGAACTTTATATTGATCAGTGGTAAGGTAGAAGGTATAGACACCACAAGATTTTAAAGTGGACTAGTAACTAATGGATTAGGGGTAGATAAAAGAATGTTGGAAATGATAGTAGTGGTTGCTCCCATTGTGAGGAGGGTATAGGTGGTTAATGGTTGGGTTGATCCTAGGCTAGGTGAGTTGTTGGTGGGGGTGGAAGGCATAATGGTATTGGTTTGTTGGGCAAGTTTATTTTCCACAGTAGTATCAAAGGGATTATTTTTATATGAAGATGCTTGAGTAGTTAATGGTTGAGTGGTGACTATGGAAATATAAGGGTTCCCTATAAGGTGGAAAGGAATACCATAAGGTGGGTCTATAAGTGAATTGAAGTAGGGGTATGATGAGACATGGTGCTGAGATAATGTTGAAAGGCCATAGGATTGTTATCTAAAAAGGTGGAAAATTTTATATCTCCTTGGGGAACTACCTAAGGGAAAGAAGGAATTTTTGAAGAGTGAGGATAATCTTCTAGTTTAGAGACATACTCCATGGGTGAGGAAGTATAATAGGTTGATTGTTTTGGTGATGGGTTCTATTTTGATAGGTTATTTTATTTCTAACAAGTTAGAACCATGCAAGATAAGGGAGAGAATACAAAAAACAATCTCACCACTCAAATAGAGAGAAGACAAGAAATGAGTAAAGAAATAAAACACAAACTAAAAGGTATGTTAAGTCCTAATTTTTTAGTCTCTCTCTTGAGTTATGCCTTAATCTTTAAAAAACATGTGACTAAAATTGTCTTGTAGAGTGGGTACTAGAAAAGAAGTCTATGATTTATTTTAGGTTGTGTTTAGGCTCTCAGAAGGATATGCATTGGAAATAAATACATGGCTTGGTATTGGGGCCTACCCCCTCACTTCACACACCACAACAATAAGGGTGTCAGGTGCTTAGCCAATATATACCAATTTTCAAAGTTTATACTCAATTAAAGAGTTGAGTTGGTTCTCCCCTTGGTAATGACCTCTAAGTAGGATCACTGAGAAAGGGTAAGGTGATCACTAGGTGATGAAATCCTAGTTGGGCCTTATGTCTAGTTGTTTTGATGTTTGATTGATATATGTGGTTTGGTTTGTGTGTGTAATACAAGTGATGCTATGATCGAGTTACTTTGATTTAATTTAACTAAGTGAGCTAAAATTTTAAGCAACCAATGTATGCAGTTGATTTTAAGCCTAAAAGAAACTTTAATTTCATTTATGAGCATAGAATAAAGAGAAGATCATATAGATGAAAATAAAAGAAACCCAAGTAGATACTCAAGGGTCCCACTAGGCATGCCAAAACGATTCATAGAATTTCAGCTTATATTCCAAAAGAGGAAGAAGAAGGAACCTAGATATGGGTATGGTTAAAAAACTTGTTTGGTTGTGCATATGTTGAATTAGATGATTGTTAAAAGATCCTCTTTAGATTGGGAGGAATGACCTACAAATAAGATAGCACTAAAACAAATGGTTGGTTAGATAGATAACTAGGTAGATTTCCAAGCGCTAGGTAGATCTCAAAAGTAAGAGCTTCCTCAGGGGTTATCAATCGACATGTTTTAAACAATTAAGTTTAGAAAATATAAGATAAAGTACTTGCATCAATAATCAAAAGGTACTAAAATTGAATGCCAGAAATTATTGATAAAGAAATAAACTAAAATGACTAATTTAGCAATAAGTGGGTTGATACTAATGCTAAATAGGTCATGTATGGTTCAAAAAATAGGTTAGAGGTCTATGAATAGGTAGATGAAAACAAAAATGGATTTGGTTGAGGTTATGTGGGTGAAAATAACTTTTTGTTATTTTCTACCATAGTAACCATCAGTGATTGATGTGACCATCGATGGTTGAGGTGACTATTGGTGGTTGAGGAAAACATTAGTAGTCGGACAAACCATCAGTGATTAAGATGATCGTCGATGGTTAATGTGTGTTGGGTATGGATAGTAAATTTTTTTTGGATGGGGTTAGAAAATGGGATTCTAAGAGATTGGCTTGGGAAAGGTTGATTGAGAAATGGAAAAAAAGTAATTGACAGATTAAAAACAAATACTTAGTTTACCAGAGTTGATCAAATGAATGGTTGATGTGGTTAGCTCATTAATGGAGTTTAGCATGATTCTCATAGAGAAATAGTACTTGGATGTCAGTTGAGGGGCAGTGACAAGTCAAATTTTTGATGTGATGGTTAGATCGCTAGATTATTGAAAGAAGATACCTACAAAAAACTCTTGATGCAAAATCTCTTGAAGTTGATTAATTTCACCTCCTACTCCTCTCTTCTTATAGGAAGGAATGAGAGGTGTAACAAGATGTTTAATAGGAGGTGTAACTTGATGTCTAACATTAACTCATACATGCATTAGTTCATGCATAAATTAGATGAGCTAATTATTAAAAAGTAAGGTGGAGTAAAGGGTCAATTAAGTTAGTTTAGGAGATGGAACCTATCCATTGATGGTTAGGGTGACTGTCGATGGTTAAGGTGACCATCAGTGGTCAAGGGTCAAGGCAAAATTAGTTTAAAAAGGTGGGTTTAGCTAGTAGGTTAAATTGACTAGCATTAGGTAGCTTTGGGGTTGAACAGTCAAGGCTAGGTCCAAGGGGGTCCTAAGGTGATCTAGAGGAATTATGAAATTTAGAACCATCATGTGTAAATTTATGGTGTCAACATTTTCCCCCTTTTTATTATGTAGTTTGTATCAGTGAGCTACAAAATAAAACCAAATTATTGGTCAAAGGTTCATTTGCCTTAAGCATGGGAGGAAGTGTTCTCCCTCAAACTAGGAGTTGATGAGGTGAAATATAATTAGGTGTGAGTTTGATAAGTAGTAAAGGTGATGACAAAGGTGAGTGAGAGGTTGGCACTAAAGCACAAACATACACATAAAGTGTGACAAAAGTGTGATAGCAAATATCATGCATTGATTAAGTTGCCATAGTTGGTAAAAATTGAGGTCAGTACTAGAAGGACAAGTGACAAGTAGATCATGTGACTACGTTTAGGCATGGTGGTTGGGAACACTCATAAATTCAAGTATCCTAAGTAAGTTATGTGTTTTCATAAGTATCTGATGTAGGAAGTGATCCCAAGGAAAACATAAATTGGTTAGGTGAAGTCATGGGTATCTGAGGTAGAAAGTGTTCTTACAAAGACACCAATTGGTTGGGTGTGTACAAGGTACTAAAATTTCTAAAATAGGTCAACATGGCAATTATTATCATTATAGTCAAAAGGTCTTAGCAAAAATCATCATAAAATACACATTGTTGTAGGCCAAAATAGACCAATGGCATGGTGACAAGGTGGTTATCAAGGTGGGTAGAGAAGGCAAAATCCATGGGTGGGGTCTTGGTATGGGTCTCAAAAAGTTTTAAAAGTTGTTGGTGTGGTGGCTAAAAACAAATCCTAAGAGATTTACCATTGACAGTCAGGGGTATTGAACTCTCCCATCAATGGTCACCCTGATCATCAGTGATCAGTTTCAAAACCCTAAAAGGGTAGAGATGAAAAAGTGATTCAATGAGTCATTTTCAAATCATTTATTCTAATTTGACTTTTGAGCTCTATTTTTTTTTCATTTTAAGTGAATTTTTTGATGAGGCTTCTTTAGTAGGAAAGGTTGATTGTTGAGTGGGTTTGTTGATTGAGTTAGAGATTGATCAATCTAAGATGCAAGGTGGGCATAGACATAGATGAGGATTGGTAGTGGGTTCTCAGATTCCTCCTTAATAATGTTTGATGAATGAGCTAAGAGTTGCTTGTTAGTTGGTAGAATAGTTTGGTTTTGCAAATGCAATTAGTTTTGAATTGGATTATTTTGGCATTAATTTGATGGGAGGGTATTTGGGTTTTTGACCTATGGTTTAACTTTTGATTAGTCTTTGGTTGAATTTTGTGGGTAAAAATATAAATTAAGAGGGTAGGTAGGTTTGGGGTAGGATGGGTAGCAATTTTTAGGTAAATTGTGTTACTTAGCTAATTGTTAAGGTAGCTAGGGTTGGGGCATGTTCCATCGATGGTCATGCATAGTGACCATCGGTGGTCACATCGACTATCGATGGTTGATGACCATCAATAGTTGGCTTCCTAACCATTGGTGGTCATCATGACCATCAGTGGTCACCTATGGTGAAAAGATTTTTTTGAATTGTTTAAAGTTTTGAAGGTAAACTAGATGTGTTAAATGTTTAGGTTGACCTTATAGGTTAAGTGTTAGGTTTGGTGGGTAGTAGTGTAAGTTCTAAGTTGATATATGAGGTAAATATGTTAGATGTCTAAGGTAAATGTTTGGAGGGTGATGGTCAAATAGTTGATGGTAATAGTGAAGGGAAATAGGTCAAATAAATAGCTTAAGATACAAAGTTCATAGTCAAAATAGTATATGTGACTAATTTATTTGCTATCAAACATTTATAGGCACAGGAGTAGATTTAGATGCATGACCAAGTTCCATGTATATTCCTTGAGATTCATCGATGGATGACCCCAGTGGATTGGGCTCACATGGAAGAGGTTAGGCTTAAAGTGATGTTGTAATACTAACACATGCCATGGGATGTAGTTATGATCATGGACTTCCTTGAGAGATGGGATCCTTCCATGAATACCTTCCTTATATCTATTAGTGAGATGAAGATCTTACCAAAGGATGTGCGCAAGATCACCCTACTACCCATTTGGGGTGATTTGATATATCACATTTAGTAAGAGGAGGGAGATGAGTTCCTAGAGCTATTATATGAAGATGAACATGATCTTGTGAGATGTCATGATGGAGGGTTTAGCTACACCCAACTATGTCAAAGGGAAAGGGATGATAGGAGAATACTCATGATGATGATCATAGTATCATGCTTTATTGTACCTAACTTTAGTAGTGGGAGGTTTGTATATCTACTAATAGGGGTTTTAATGGAGATGTTGTTAGGTTACATGATATTTAGATGGGTGCCTATGTTCCTATTCTAGATATATAGGGAGCCATAGGGTTATAGAGATCATAAGAGATATGACATCAGTGTCAAGTTCATGCTACACTATTGGTAATATAAGCACATCCAAATTCTATAGTTGATGGGGTTATTATGGTAGGGTTATGCATAGATGAGCCCTATAGTTGGATTCATGAGGTGGAGAGATGATTTTACTCTATTAGGATTGAGTGGAGGGGTGTATGGAATAAATTGGTTTAGAGGTGCACTAGAGGCATTGGTTATTGGAAATGTGATTTGGAGGCCATACATCAAGTTTTTAGAGTGGGATGGATACAAGAGAAACACATTATCCTTACAAAGTTATAGGTAGATCCTCAATAGGAATGATATGGAGGTAGAGCTCATCCCATTTGACAGGGTGCAGTGATAGTTTTACATAATATAGGGTATTTCAAGCCCATTCTTGAGATATAAGTGGGAGGATATAGAGATCCTAATACCTAAGCCATAACTAGTGTGTAATTTTATTGATCATAAGGAGCTATTGACTAGGGATAAGATAGATGATGTAGGTTTTGTAGACGGTTACCCTACATGGTACCAAGATCTATATACAACAATAAATTTTGGTACAATGATGGTGGTAGATAACCTATGGATATTGACCCAACTAGTAGATGTTAGTAGGTACATGTATAGGGGGTTACCCTAAGTGCATAGGTAGGAGTGATACTAGCTACAACATAGGCTTGGGTGGTAGCTTTATAGGGTTACCTAGTAGTGGCATAGGGTGAGTTGGATGTAGTTATGAGTGAGAGGGACTAGGATAGAGCTTCACTAGCCCTAGTTACCTAGGAGAGAGACTCGAGACACACTAGAGGAGGATCTATAACACCTTTAGGACCATTGGAAACCATCCTCATGGCATGCTATGTAGCCATATGCTACTATGAGGCCATAGTCCTAAGATGTTATCCTGATGAGCCCCAATGGGGTGAGTATAGATCTAGTTTGGTAGGTGGTGATAACATGGTGATACTAAGTCATTGGGCTACTTATGTAGGTGGATAGGTAAGTACCTTGGAAGGACCAACACCAGGAAGTAGCGGTGCCCCAAGGGCATAGTTTTTGACATAGTTTATGATATATTATATGTTGTTGTATATCATTTTGATATTAGCCTATGAGATGATGTGGCGAGATGTACATTTTGAGAGAGAGACATGTATATTATTGTATATGTTATGATGTTATTGACTCATGATTTATAGATATGATCCTCATTTATTACTTGTCATTGATAGATCGTGATTAGATGTTTATGATGTAGTGTTCATATTGATCATTGATGATGTTATATTGATTATTCTTGTGATGTGGATATTGGTAGGCTCATGATGACATGGATATAGATTCATTTTAGCTAGGTATGTGAAGAGATGTCTTTAATTATGCTCATGATGATGTTTATGATAATAATGTTCATGTATGAGATGATCACTGATATGATGATGATGTTCATGTTAAAATCAAATGAGTATATGTTTCCTCATTTATATTTAGACATATGGTAAAAAATGGTTTTTTGTTTTATCATTCATGGATGTTATGGTGTGGATATTATATTTGATGGCTATACTAATGATGTTTTTTGATGCTTATGATACACGTTGATATGATGTTATGTGGTTATGATTATGGTCATTTTGCTTAAGTTAAAACACATAAAGTAAGTTAGATAACAATACTAGATGTGAGAAAATGAATATAATTAAGAGACAAACATCTTAATGAGTATATTAACTGGTTATGGTAGGATAAGAAGAGGGCATAATGCTTTTATTTGGTAGGGACTAAAACAAGACTAAAGCTAGATTGGCTTAAGGAACATAAGACCTTTGAATGATTTGCATTAACATTCATTAGTTATTTAAAAGGTATCTTGATCACATTATGTCAAGTGAGATCAAAATCCCTTGTTTATAGTCTAAAAGGGGAGATAGATGAAAATAGAACTTTTTGTGAGAATAGCATGTCTCTTCTAGAGGTTACCAAAGAGTCAATATAAATAAGTCTATGTAATATAAGGTGTAGACTGATCGATGTAGGAAGTCTAATCATGAGAGCTGATTACAGATTTCAAAATTATTTTTGCTTGTGAGTGTTTATTTTAGCTTTCAAAATTCTTTTGTTTTTACTCGAGAATGGGTCTTTTTCTTACTTTGTTTCGTGGGAGGGTTAGGGAAGCTGATTGAGGTGGGAAGCTTCTAATAAATTACTTACTTTGAAAAATTCTCTACTCACCCATCCTTATATGGAGTGTTTAAAGTTTGTGTGTTTTTCATACTACCTTTGATAGCTATCCTTCAAAGAAGCAGTCTACCTTATTTTGAGAAATTTTGATGTTTTTTCAATATCTTTCCTTCAAGAGAAAAGTATATGAATGCTAGGAATGACCCATGATCATTTTTGGTTATGATTTTTTTTTCTTGTTTGATCTTATTTGACATAGACTTGCTTATATAGGCTTCAAGGTTCACTTTGATGAAGGTAAAAATAAAAGTACAAGAAGATTGATTAGGTGTAAAGAGGTTTAGGTGAAAATAACCATGGGAATCCATCCTTGTGAAAAGAGGTAGAAAGTATCATGATAATCATGCCATGCATGGAGCCATGGTACCCATTGTTCAAGATTAGGCCATGATTATGATGAATAATAACATGATTAAATTTTAATCACTTGTCCCATAAAATAGGGAGATGAATGCCATTTTAAAAGTAAGGGATGAGCTTAAGTTAGACAAAAAGGTGAGTTTGATCCTTTTTAACAAAATAAAGGATGTAGATGTAAAGCATTAAGGGGCTCAGGTTCTGGGTTTCCCTCAAAAGAGGACAACTGGTAAGCTCCTGATCCATACTTTTGGGTTATGATATAAGGTCCAAGCCAATTGAAATCAAATTTTCCATGCTTGATTTTATCCATATTGGTGACATGTTGATTTTCCTTTAGGATGAGGTCTCTGATATTGAATTCTCACACTTTAAGGTGTTTGTTATAGGCATGTTTGATGCACTCTTGGTAGATGTGAAGATGGGTAAGGGTGGATAAAAGATGCTCATCAAATAGCTCAAGTTAGGCTAAATGATGTTGATAATAATCATCTTCAAAAATTATATCCTATAGGGATATGTAAAGAGAATGAATTTGGACCTTGAGAGGTAAGATAGCCTCCACTCCAAACACAAGAGAGAATGGGGTAGCACCTATAAGGGTTTAGATGCTAGTATGATATGCGCATAAGGCGAAGGGGATGTGCAAATTCTAATCCCAGCCAAATGTATTAACCATTTTAGTGAGCATGTTATTAAGAGTTTTGTTAGAGGCTTTTGCCTATCCATTCACTTGAGGGAGATAGGGTGACAAAAAACTTAACTTGATACCAAATTCATCATAAAGACCTTGGACTTGCTTGTTTTTACAATATTTATCATTATTGGTGATAATTTTGTGAGTAACACCAAAATGATAGATGATGTGATGGTTGATAAAGTAGACAATCTTTTCCACCTTGGTTGAGACTAGAGGAATAGCCTCTACCCATTTGGTAAACTATTCAGTCATAGTGATGATAAAATGGTGTCAATGTGAAGAATGGGTGTTAATTTCATAAATAATGTTGATACCCCGTTTGGAGAAGGGCCAAAAACTAGTGGATACATGAAGACTATGGCTAGGTGCATGATGTAAATTAACATGTTGTTGATATTTAACACACTTTTTCACATAATCACAATAGTATTGGTTAAGGTTAGGCCAATAATAGCCAAGGCAAAGGATGCATTTAGTTATGGTGAGGCCACTAAAGTGTCCCCCATAGATCCCATCATACATTTCCCTGATAGTATGAGAGGCTTTGTGACTGCATAAGTAACAAAAGAGGATACCATCAAAGCTGCATTTATAAAAAGTTCCCCCCATAATAGCATAACATGAGATACTCTAGATAAACACTCTTAGAACATTACTAGAAAGACTAGAAGGAATGATGCAAGGTTTAGATAGTCAAAGGTATTTTGGTACCAGAGACTAGGTTATGTATCCTTTACATTAAAGATAGTGGGATAATCTAGTTTAACATAAGAGGGATGGGTAAGTCTATGGATAATGATAGATATCTTAGATTTAGAGGGTGCAAATGGGATCTAAAAGGTGAGGGAAGCCATGGTGTCGGTAAGCTTGTTGGTAGATCATGGGGTGGATTGGATATGGTAATATTTAAATGATGTTAAGAATTAATCAACTAGTTGTTAATACTATTGTAAAATATCATTCTTATATTGGTATATTCCATTGATTTGATCAACCACAAGTTGGGAGTCACCAAAGATGTTGATCATTTTGACTCACAAGGCTAAGGCAGTTTGGAGTCCTATTAGTAGGGATTTGTACTCAACCATATCACTTGTTCATTCAAAATCAAGTTTGAAGGATAAAGGTAGATTCTCACTATGGAGGGGAATAAGGATGATACTAGCTCCCCCACCACACTGACACTTTGATCCATCAAATAATAAGGTTACATGATATGTAAAGTGTGATGGATATTTGATGTTATGATGTGGAATTTTGGAGAGTGTAAACAAAGGATAATATAGGTTGAGGGTCTTTAGGTTGGACCTATATTGATTTCAATGCCTCTATCATTGATTGGTGAAGATGAGGCAAGTTATAAATTAAATCATATAGGTTCATCTTTGCTAGGGTTTGGTAAAGTTATTTGAGCACCACTCTCCTAATTGATTTAGAGGGGTTGGATTGAGAGGTACCTAAGATAGATACCTTGGGTTTAGATGAAGGTGAAGGTGCTTTAATTTGACTTGGTTGGGAGGTAGGAAATGGGTGTGTCCATAATATGGACACTTTGGCCTTCCCCTTATCCTTTTGTTGAGCATGTGATCATGTGACCACATGGATATTAGGAATGGAGGAAAGAATCAGGGCAAGAGATTGGTTTGGTTCCTCATCATTCTAAGGTGAGAGTAGAGGAGTAAGTAGGCATTGGGTAGTGTTTGGTTTTTATTGGATTGATAGTAGGCTTATGGGAGGTTCATATGTTAATAGATCATCCTCATCATAGAGCTTTTATATTATGGTTTGGAGAGCTTTATAATTCTTTGTTTCATGCTCAGAAGTCCTATGATAGGAACATACTTGGTGGTCATTATACTAGATGGGTTTTGGACTTAGAGGGTTAAATGGTCTGATAGGAGGTAAGGTCAAGCAAGAGGCTTGCAATAACCTTTATAAAATAGATGAATAAGACTTAGATAAAGGTGGAGGGAATTTAGGAGTTTTGGCCTTGATTGGTAAGATGGAAGTCTTTTTGGAAATAGGCTTGGTGATAGAAGGTTTGGGTAAGGTAGTGTTATTATTTGATGTCTTTGGTTTTGGTAATGTGGAAGTTGGCAAGTTGCAGGTAGGAGGTTTTAGGTTAGGTAGTTTGATTATTGATGACTCGATTAAGATGGGTGTGTCAAAAAGAAAGTGTGTTGGTGTAACCAATAGTAATGGGGGGATTTGGTTGAGACAATTAGATTCAAAATGAAATTGGAGGGATGAGGCCGCAAGACAGAGGGCAAGGTTGAGGTAGTATAAGTTTGACCCTCTAGCCTTTTTTGGTCTTACCTCCTTGGTTGATTTGATTTGGTGTTTGGTTGATGGGTCTAGTGAGGTGAACTCTAGTTTCATAGATGGGTGATTAAGGACCTACGTAGGGAAGATGCCAATGGTTTTGGTTGGTTTGGCTAAAGTGATAGAGGATGATTTGGTTGTTTGGGCTTTGGTTGCTCTATATGGTTGATAAATGGTTGGGTTGGTAGAGGTTTTCATTATTTTGATTGATATGATGGTGAGTTGGATAATAGAAATTATGGGTTGGTCTCTCAAAGGTGTGATTAGAGGTTCTTGTTTGGTGATGTAAGGGATCCCTAGGTTTTTATAAAATGTGTCTTGATCAATGTCAAGTTTGGAGACAAACTCCAATATCTAAACGATTCTAGAGAATGGTTTATAGACTAGTCTTGTTCCCTAGATAGTGGACTCAAAAGATAAACCCGTAGGTTGAGAATGGGGAGTGATAACCTCATCCTTTTCCTCAATCAGAGGATGTAAGGTTTATATAGATGGTTCCTCTATGGGAGGTGTAGACAAGGTGTTTTCTTCCTTGGGAATTCTCTCTAAAGGGGAATTAAATTTTTTGATAGTTGAGGGAAGAGGGAAAGTAGTGATGGTTGCTTGCTTGGGTATGTCAGTTGAAGGAGAGGTTGATGACTCCAATACCTCAATAAGTAGAGGAGGTGAAAAGGTTTCTTCTATGTTTTAGGTTTTCAAAGGAAGAGAAGGTAACTCCACTACCTCAATAAGTGGAGATGACAAAGAATAGGTAAATTGGGTGGTAGGTTTTTTAGCAATGATTGTGTCAAGAACCATATTGATGGTATGGGCATCATGAGAACACTCATCTTTGTTTCTCTCATTTTTGGTAGGTGAATGATTGGGAAAAGGTTATCTAAAAATGTCAAGGGCTTGGTTCAAAGGTGCATTGGGGTTCTCAAACATAAGCTCCCCCTTGTCAATGCGGGTTTGGATAATGTTTTTGAAGGTATTACACCTACTAATGTCATGCCCAAATACTTGATGGAAAGCACATAAATCATTATCATTATACCAAGTAGGTGTAGGATGAGAAGAATCAAACTATTTATGGGTTTTATGGGAGAAATTTATATAATATTAGCTTTTAATAACTTCTCCAAGACTGAAGCATAAGATTCTAAAAGTGGAGTAAATTGCTTTTGATCGTTTTAGTTTTGGTTTCTCATGTTTTGTTTTGAGTTGGAGAAGTTTGGTCGATTTTAAAATGGTGGAAGAATGGTCTTAAGGAAAACCACATTCATAGTTCCCTTGATTTTGGCACTAGTGTGGTTTGGTTGCTTAGTTTAGAGGAAGATGCCACATTGGTTTTGTAGGTAGAGTTTTTATTTTTCAACTTTAACTTCCCTTCATCAATGGATCTATTATATAACTTACACACCATGGTAAAAGATTAATCAAAGGTTTTGAATCTCAGAACATGCAATGTAGAATATATGTGCTTGACACATGCATGAGCAAAAAGTTATATCAGTTTGGGTTGGGGTAAAGAGAAGGAAAGTTGATTGTTTAGGCTTCTCCAAAAAGATATAAAATCAGCAATGGATTCAACATCAAATTACTAGATAGAGTAAAGGTCAATGATGTAAAATTTCTTGGAGATGTTTATTGAGAAGTAATCTAAGAAATTTTGGCCTGACTAGGTGAAGGAGAAGAGAGAGTGTTTGGTTATGGCACTATACCAGTCTAATGTTGGACCAGATAGGGACATGAGAAAAGTATGAAGAAGGAAAGCATCATCACAGGAAATCAAATAACATGCATTCCTAAATACCCTAAGGTGTTTTTGTGGGTCTTCCTTAATTTAAAATTTAGAGAACTTACAAAGATCCCACTGAGGAGGATATGGTTTGATAGGGATAGATGGGTGAATGGGTTTATTTTAAATCTAGTCAATCCATTTGGGGTTGTGTACCCAAAAGGTTATAAGGTTCATATTGTTTTTATGGTTGGGTGACATTTTGATAATTGGTAGGAGGTTGGGGAACTACCACATATTGATATGTGGACATAGGTGTTTGGGTGGATGTTATGTAGGGGTAGGTGGATGTAGGTGGTTGGGTAGCGGGTAGAGATATATACCCCTATAGGTTAGGGGTGTATCCTAGGTTGGGTGTGATGGGCACCTAGTGAGAGGTTAAGGTGGGTTGTTTAGGAGATGTGGTTAGGTTTATAACTAAAGGAAATGTGGTGACCTTTGTACTAATTGGTGGTATGGTAGAATGTATAGACACCACAATATTTTAAATTGGATTAGTGATTAATGGATTGGGAGTAGCTAAAATAAGGTTGGAAATGATAGTATTGGGTGATCCCATGGTGAGGGGAGTATAGGTGGTTAATGGTGGGTTGATCCTAAGGTAGAGGAGTTGTTGGTGGGGGTGGAAGGTATAAAGGTATTGGTAGGTTGGGTAGGTTGGTTTTCTATAGTATTATCAAAGGGATGATTTGTAGATGAAGAAGCTTGAGTAGTCAATGGTTGGGTAGTGACTACAGAAATAGAAAAATTCCTCATAAAGTGGGAAGGAATGCCATAAGGTGGGTCCACATATGGAACTAAAGTACAATTATAGTGAGGCATGGTGCTCAGATAATGTTGAAGGGCCATAGGATTATTATCTAAGATGGTGTAAAAGTCTATATCTTCTTAGGTAAATACTCAAGGGAAAGAAGAACTTCTCGAAGGGTGAGGAGAATCTTCTTTTTCTAGAGATGTACTCTATGGGTGAGAAGGTAGAAGAGGTTGATTGGTATGGTGATGGGTTATGCTTTGCTAGGATGTTTCACTATTGGAAAGTTAGAACCATGCAAGATAAGAGAGAGAGAGAGAGTACAAAAAACAATCTCACCATTAAAATAAATAAAAGTCAAGAAATGAGCAAGGAAATCAATCACACACTAAAAATTATGTTAAGTCCAAAAGTCCTTTTTAGTCTTTCTTTTAGATTATGCCTCAAGCTTTAATAATTGTGTGACTAAAATTGTATTATAGAGTGGGTGCTATAAAAGAAGTCTATGGTTGGTTTTAGGTTGTGTTTAGGCACTCGAAAGGATTTATGTATTAATACATGGCTTGGTATTTGGGCCTACCCCCTCACTTCAAACACCACAGTGATAAGGGTATCATATGCTTAGCCAATATATACTAATTTATAGAGTTTATACTCAACTAGATATTTGAGTTGGTTCTCCCCTTGGTAATGACCTCTAAGTTGGATCATCAAGAAAGTGTAAGGTGACTACTAGGTGATGTTTGATTGATATAGGTGGTTTGGTTTGTGTGTGTGATACAAGTGATGCTACAATTAAATTACTTTTGTTAAATCTTAACTAAATTAGCTAAACTTGCAAGAAACCAATGTATGTAGTTGATTTTAATCCCAAAATAAATTTTAATTTCATTTATGAATATAGAGTAGGGAGAATATCACTTAGATTCAAACAAAATAAACCCAAATAGAGACTCAAGTGTCATACCAAGTATGGTTACAATGTGGGGGTCATCTGGGGTGCCCAAGTTGATATCCATGGTGGATTCATTTAATATGGTTGAAGTCTCTAGAGGAAGAGATTTGTGGATGGAATAATTTGGTGTCCCAAGGTAGGTGAGAATGAAATCATCATCCTAAAATTGAATGCTATTAATGGTAGGAGAGTTGTCTCCTATCATTTTAGGATAGGTTAGAGGGATGGTTATGGTCACTCCTTCCTTTTGATAAGTCAGCAGTCTAAGGCTGATCATGTTGATGATAAAAAAAGGTTAGGGGATGATGTCATCCTCTTCACACTCAAGTAGAGAAAGGGTTGGTGAGGAAGGGATGTCTTCCTCAATAGTGGTGACAATAGGTGGTTTGGTTTTCTTCTTGTTGGGAAGAATGAAATTGAGGCCATGTTTCTCATGAGGCTTTTTGGTCTTAATTGAAATCAACTAATGTGGGTCATGCTCATTTCATCCAAGACCAAATCCTTTCCAAGAGCACCTATGGAGGTATGTCTTGGTAAAGTCTGGGATGTCTAAATAAGAGAAGTTAGAGGTGAATGGTTGAGGTGAAAAGGAGGTGACAGAAGCATCAAATGGTTTTTCAAGTCTACCATAGATGAAATAGGTTTGATAGCTTGAAATTTCAAGGGGAATAATGGCTCTAATATTGGGATCATACCTGAGTTGGCTATTAAATTGCTCATACTCATGGGGAGTAGGGAAGGTGTCAAGGGTCAATAAGTGATATTTCCCAAGTGAAAGATGTTGGAATGTTGATTCCAAGTGGTATATGGTGGGGATTTGATTCAAGGGGATTGATGAGTTAGTATATGCCCCATTTGTAGAAGAGGATATGAATTCATCATTTTTAGTTTGGGGTTTGTCCTTGGTCAATGAGGTTGTGCTATATGGAGGTAGGAGGACATCATTGGTTGATAAGTCATGTTGTATGGAAAAAAGGGACTTGGGTCATCTTGTATAGTGATAAATTCACCTTCATACTCAAATTTGATGCAAAAATGGAGGGTAGAGGGTGTAAGACCCATGGAGTGGATCCAAGGTCATCCCAATAAAACATTATACTAGAATTTTCCTTCCACTACAGAGATCTCTAAGAGCATGTGAGGTCCTAAATGAATATGAAGGATAACAATTCCCAAAGTAGTGGCCATGGTGTCATTGAAGGATCAGAGAATGGATGAGGTTTTGAACATGATATTTTTGGTAGTTTGAGTTGATCATAGGCATGAGAGGATATTATATTAATTATTTCTCCTCCATCAATCATGACCTAATTTATGTAGGTTTGGTTGATGTAGGCAATGATGAAAAGAGGGGAATCTAGGTCATCAAGATGGATAGAAGGTATTTCTAAATCCTTGAAGGTGACAAGGTTAGAAATTTGAAGAGTGCCAATAAAGGTTATTAGAGGTTGAGGGTCTTCAAGTTGGACCTCTACTGATTGCAATGCATCTATCATTTCTTGGTGATGATGAGGTGAAGTAGAAATTAACTTGTATAGGTTCATCTTTATTGGGATTTGGTGAACTTGTTTGAGAACCACTCTTTTGATTAATTTAGAGGAGTTGGATTGAGAGGTACCTAAGATAGATACATTGGGTTTGTATGAAGGTGAAGGTGCTTGAATTTGACTTGGTTGGGAGGTAGGAGATGGTTATGTCTATGGGATGGAAACTTTGGCCTTTCACTTATCCTTTTATTGAGCATGTGATTTTGTGACCACATGGATAATATGTGTTGATGACTTAAAATTGCACTTGATCTTAATCAATCAACAGTGGGAAGTTTCAAGCTGTGGGACAATGCGGCTTGAAATAACCTCTAAATTTTGGAGAAGCTAGTCTCTTCTTTTGCATCAGTTGTCGGGGAAAAGGGACAGGAGATTAAATAGAAATGCAAATGTAGGAATGAAACCTAACTATGGTGATGCACCTGAGTGTAATCCTAATCCTAACTTGAGCACAATGAGACTATTATAGTACTCAATTGCATTTAAGAGTAGACAAGTGCATGATCAATGTAAGAGATGGAAATAATAGAAATAGAGGCTCACAATAGGGGATTCTTTCATTGAGATATAGGGAATGTCAATAAAGGCATAGTGTTCAATCTTCTTAATAGAATCTTCGCATTATATAAGAGGCAAAAAAGTCATGTACAATTATATAAACCTTCTGATTCAAGAAAATGAGACAAAAGCAAATGACATTCCTAATCACAACTCCAGAGAATCTATAGTATAGACTACTTTGCAAATGACACAGACAATACCAACCAAGGCATGGAGCTAAAATTTCCTTAATTCATTCAGCCACATAAAGGGCACAAAAACATGCACAGTTATATTAACTTTACAACTTAAGAAAATTGAGACAAGAGCAAATGATGTTACTAGTCAAAAACTTTAGTAAGTCTAAAACTATTAGAAAATCCCCCTATCTTTTGATTTTATAATTATTATTATATAGCCTCAAGTGTCTCCTTTGATTACTCCCCTTCATACACAATTCCACTCCATCCTTCACTCACAGGGGACAAACAGACGGTGCTTTCAATGCCTTGGGCATATTCCAGTCTTATCAAGAATGGCCATGACTATGGCATGACAATCCATTTCTAGTAACTCCCTTTGTGCTTGAAATTCCTCATTTCATCACCTATTTGGCTACTCAACTGTCTATTCTGCTTCCACCTATAGGGGACAAATAGACGGTGTCTTCAATGCTTGCAAGCCCAAAAAATCTACCTGATGCACTATTCTATCTACTCAAAATAACTCTCACCAAGCTTCCCTCCATTTTGCTATAATAGATAGATGGACACTGTATTCTATTGAAATGGAAGAGGACACTTAGTCAATTTATGAAAATTCTCTTTTTGTCTAGAAGGCACCGGAGAATGACACTTGGTCGCTTCCACTTTTCTCTATATTTTGCCTAGAGATGCTCCACCTTCGACACCTATCACAATCCACTTCCTTGATACTTTGCAGTTTTATCAAACAAAACTCACTGCGTTCCTTGCTCGAGCAACTTTTAGGAAGGGATGGATGCATGTGGCAGGCTTCACTTGTTGACACTCAGTGCTTCCTTAGTCCTTTGAAATAACATCCGAGACCCACCACAATCTTTATTTAGTGATTAGGCTTAAAGATGGTTTCTTGAAGGTTGACACATGGCAACCTTTGCTACTCCTAAGAAGATATGGGGCACCTTTTGCTTCTCCTTCTGGGTTTATGTGGTGTCTTCCATAACCCTTTGGGGATGGAGTAAGAAGGGACCCAGAGAGTGACACTTGGCAGTTTCTACTGCACCTCTACACTCAAGCAAAACGAAATGAAACCTTTATGCATTGAATGAAAGCATTGGACTAAAATCTCCTAGATGTCGACATGTGGTGACCTCCGCTACTTCTTTAAAATGGTAGTTTAGGGCCTCTGCAACTGCCACTTGGTGCTCTCCACTCTCTCTGTTGCTTAGCTCATTGAAAGTTTTTATCAAAAAGTAAAATGAAATGTGGGTGCCTCTATGAGACATAGATACTGGCACGTGGTACATTTTGCTTAGCTGGTACTGGATGCATGGAACATTCTATTGTCTTCCTAAAAGTCACAAAAGGGAGCTCAGAAGATGCCATCTGGCTAGCTTTGTGATTCAGAAGGTGACATTTGGTAGCTTTTGCTTGAACTTGATACTTGGGAAAAAATGAGATGAAGGAAACAAAAAGGGGAAAAAGAGACCTGCAACTAGAGGGTGACACCTAATAGCTTCTACTTCACTTTAACACTTAGGCAAAATGAAATCGTCCTCTACTCAAAAACTCTGCCGACGTCCAAGGTGCGCAGGAAAAATTACAGTGCTGGAACAAAAAAAAATTAAATATGACAGAGTAAGAAATTACTCTATAGTTATTGGCAACCCCCAAGACTTTTGAGCCTGCTCAAAAAGAATCTGACTCCCACTCGATCAAAACTTCAAAATTTACAGCTTTAAAAGAGCTGTCTAGTAGATAGACCACTCATGGTCAGATAATCCTTGCTTGCTCTGCAATTCAATGAAAGCTAGATCTAGGTGAATGAGATCCTTATGTGAAAAGGTGTGTAGGATCTAAACCATAGATTTTAGTTTGAATTTTAGCCATGAAATAGGAATCAAAATAGCTTCAACCTCTAAGACTGAGGAATCATCTCGCAAGCTCTAGAAGACTGTTTGATCCCTCTATTTGGCCAGCAACAATGGTTTAATTTGGTCAACCATTAGCACCGTCTTTGCATCCAAAAATAGGGAAGGGAGGCCTAGTTGCACCAAATATTCAATATGGTGCCTCATCTCATTGATGCCTTCTTTCACAACATCGAGACAGCTCTTGCAACTATTGGCCGTGGCATTATAACTGAGTACCTTGTTGATGCATTTTGTGGTAACCATTCTATTCGAGATCCCCATGGCTACCAATGTTACATCCATTGTGTCATAGAGTTTCTCTAGTAATGAATGGGAGTCCATGACTCTTCTGGAGACCATGGCTAGAGTGCTCTATATTGAATTCTCCACCCTCTCACATAGTTATTGTGTATTGAGTAGGAAGGTGCGAACTGGCCTGAGCTGGATGATCTCTGAAGAGATTCTCTCCCATGCTAACTCATAGAGATCCTTCACCAGCTACACCACTCTAACACCTTTTGGCCTATTATCCACCTTGATTTCCAATTGTGCCATCCTCTATTGCTCAGCTTGGAATTGGGCTTGGAAAGCCACAGCCTTGTTCTACTCCTCCAGTAGCATTTGCTATGATTGGGTAACCTATAGTTGGAGTCTTTCGACTCTTCCTTGGAATGTTGCATTTTCCCACCTTAGGGATATCACTGCATATTTTTCAAGTGTGAGCTCTACCTTCAATGAATCATTCTAGGCCTAGACTACCTGTTGAGTTTGAAGGGAAATAGTATCTTGCAACTGTTTATTCAGACTAGCTATTTCATTGTCTCTCTTATTTATTTCTTCAACCAAACTATTATAGTTTGCCTTTTTTTGGCCAAATTGAACTCCATCTTTTGTAGTCTTCTTGATTTCTTCAAATAATATTCTGTGACCGCATAAGTGGATTTGGTTAGCAGCTTGACTCTGTCTTGGGGCTTGAATAGGGACATGTCAATGGCCACTGTGTTCATCATGTAGTCTTTTGGCTGCATTTGCTCACCTGACTTGGAAACATTGGGTGACAAATGGGTCATCATCAATTGCTATTTAATGGGGTCAAATTGTGACCTCAAATGTGGAACAATCGGTGCTTTATTCTCTTTAATCCTCTTCTTCTCCAACTGGGTCTCTCTTGCCTTTCTAGCAACATCAGCCTACATCTAGAAGGTGGAAGGGGATGTAATATGTCCCCCTTCAAAAGGAAATCCTTATGGCAGGCCATATTAGAGAGCCATTGGTTGGCTAGGGGTGAGTTGTAGGGGCATCTTTCATGGAACAGAGGGGGAGAAATGAAGTAATGTTAGGGCTTGAGGTGACAATGATGGGGTGACTTATGAAATGGGAATGGCAGGAGTGGTAGGAGGTGTCATCTGACTAGGTGGAGGCATCATGCCAACAAGGTGAGGAATAGATTAAGAGGGAGGAGGGGGAGAAATACTTACCTAAGGGGAAGTTGAAGTGCTTTGCACTGGGCACTGTGAAGGCTCCTCTTCCTCCTCTGGATCTAATTGGAATGGCACCCTCCTTCTCTTTCTAGGTGTCTCTACCTTTGGCTGCATTTGTCTTCCTTCTGCCTCTACTATTACCAGTGGTGCATGTGGGGAATTGGGGACTTCAATCACTCCCAATGATGGGGAGGCTTGTGGTGGTGAAGACACCACACTCCTTTTTTGTTCTGTGATAGTTATAACTTGCTCTGAAGTCTACGGTTGTTAGCTGGGTCCTACTCCAACTTCTTGCTCTACCTTGAGTGTCAAAAATTGGCTTGTTTCTAGGCTAGATGTAGGGGATGGATGCCACTCATCCTAGAGTTCTTCCCACCTTTCATCTGAGTCTATACCTCTAAAAGCATGGGTGGTTTGGGAAATTTCTTGCCTATATTTCGAATACGCCTCAATTTTTTCTGCATCCCAACCTTTGTTCCTTAGCATCCTTCTCAATCTAGAGGTCATCTTGACTTTGGGATCATAATCCCTCTATATATCATAGAAGGTCTCCCACAGCCTATTATGTGGCATGGGTAAATATGTCAGTTCAACATAGAGACTAGGGGCATTTTTAGCAGGGTTTTTCCTGGTCTCCCAAAAAGGGTGGCCCTCATGCGTAATCTTGGCTCCAATTCTATTTGTCCTCACTATAGAGGCTATGTAATTAGTTGGGTCATAGACCTACTTGTCCTCAACTAATAGGAACTCAAGGAAGGCTAGCTTCCATAGTAGCACAATTTTAGATTCTCTAGCTTATAGGCTTACGTCGCCTGCCATCCACGAGACATTGTACATTTTACTCTTCTTCTTCTCAAAGCTATACTCATTATCAACCATTGACACTTGCTTGGAAACTTCTAGGAATGATATCTTAAGAGTCAAGGTCTTTGGCAGCAACATTGGTTCTCTATAGAATCCATGGACTCTTATGATCGTGTGATGGGACCCAAAATAGAAGTCACATGGGATTGGGCAATTGACCAAGAGGTTTGTAACACTTGGGAATAACCTATTTATGATAGGCTCAGGGTTGAGGCAATGAAGAATAGGAGTAATAAATAGTTCCCAAAAATCATAAGGGTCACTGGTCTTTGATAAAACATGTGTCCATGCGGACACAGGGATGGTTCTTTAGGGGTCAAAAGCTAGGTCATACAAGTTTAGATTCATAAATTGGGTGAAAAGGTCAGGGTTTTGATGTAGAATTAGATGAAACAAAAAGGAGGAATACCTGAATATCCCTTTTGACTTAAACTAGGTCAGCTGCTTCACCATTGAAAAAGTGATGTGTTCAAAGAAGTCAAGATGGTACTCCTACGTCTTGTCAACTATCTTTAGCCTGAAGAGGATGGCCATCTACTCATCATATACTACCATGTCATCTTTCATGCCAAAGATGAGGGCCATCATAGATAGCATGTCTTGGCTGGTGGGCACGAACTGAGTCCTTAGTACAAGGAACATAGGTACCATGGTATCACCATCGGCCATTTGTAACTTAGACCTTAAAAACCTTGTTTGAGTGTTGACATTCAACCACGTCCTTTGCATCCTATCAATGGTGGGGAAGGTGGTGATACCATCATATTATAGGGAAAGCATGTCCTTGAAAGATGATGGGGTGATCTATAGCATGAAGGGGCCTTGTTGAATGGTGTAAGATTGTGGATGGAGTAAGTCTATGCATAATTCAATCACATCAAGACATGGGTGCATAGTTGGGATGATGAATTGAGCCAGTTGTGAGGCCCATATCCTCATTTCAAATGTCTCATATTGCCTTCCTCTGGCTCTTTATAGACACCTTTGGTGTGCCCCTTCTCTGAGGTTCTTGCTACTAGCTCTTTGCAGGGTTGGGTCCACAATTCCATCTGCATAGTCCTTTACCTTTGATGGGTCACTGGTTTGACTGACTCCCAGGGCTTTTGTTCTCAGGTAGCTTCTTAGAGGTTGTGCAGAAGCTGTAGCATATGATTTGCTAGCTAGTAACCTATTGAGATATCCAAGTGTCCCTGCTCCTTGTTGTGACGATGATGCTCCCACCATCACTACATCTCTTGTATAATAGCTTGATATATGAGCCTTGTGTAGGATGGAAAACATGCTTATTAAAGCAAAATTTCTTGGGTGCTAATAACTATAATGAGTAGGATATTTTTGTATGAATGCTTGAGAGTTTGTAAACTTTAAAAATTGTTGAGGGATATTTATGGGCGTATCAAGTCCTAAATAGCATTAATTTTAGATGACCATTAGCAAATCCTACTCAATCTTTGGGAAGCAGCGAGGATGACACATTATGTGACACAAGACACCTTAGAGATCTTGAAAGATTTTGGGAAGCATTTAATGTGGAAAAATTTAAAGAATTAAAAACTTTCAAAACACTGACCCTACATTTAAAATGCTTATTTTTAAAAAAAAGTGGGAAAACAATAACTAAAAACAATGTGAGAATGGGAAACTACCTAACTACATTAATTAAAACATCCTTATTTTCCCTCTAGGATCAAAAATGAACTTTCCAACATCTTCTTTATGACAAGCCAACTTATGTTGCCATACCAGTAATTGAAGCAGGTATACCCTTGGTGAAGTGTCTTCTATGCTAGCCACATGGATTTGCTTGTATTCAAATGAGTATGAGTTAAACATGATTTTGACCTTCACAAGCTCTTCTTGTCCTTGATAGCCCATCGAATACTAGTTCTTCATGCTATCGTGTGTTGTCAAGAAATTAGTAGCTACTGGTTCTTCACTCTGTAGCTCTTGATATCCATAATCTTTCAACTTATCTTCTTCAGATTCCAACTCTATTTCATCCTCGTGCTCTTTGATGACTCCATCCTCTTGAAGGGATGAATCTAAAAGCTGGCATACCTTCTACATACTCAGTTGAGTCTCATAGTTGTCTTCTCTATATTCGGCTAGTTCATAGCCTTCTTGAGGGATAATGTCACCTGCCTTAATGGCTTGATCAAGGCAGTGTCCATACTCCTCCATATCTTCTTATAGGGTGAGAAAAAAGTCAAAAATGATCTCTTCTTCATCAAAAGTTAAGACAAAAGCTTATGACTCATCCTCTTGTTCATCAAAGAGGGAATCTATGGTGATTTCCTGCTTATCTACACTTATGGAATCCTCTTGACTAGCCATGAATTGAACACACTCCTTTGCATACTCATTTGCTTCTTCCAAAATACATTCTTCTTTGAAAAGGGATAAAGGAGAAGGCTGTAATGAAAAAAAAGAAGCTTTTTGAGGAAGGGTGAAAGGGACTTGAGGAGATGGTGAGGGTTTAGGGTCCTCTTCCCTTGCTACTATAATAGTCTCTACATTATTAGTGAAGTGACCTTGATAGGTTTGACCTTGCTCATGAACAGGGATGACATATGAATGTGTAGGTTGATAGACTTGGTGAAGCTATCTCTCATGAATGATCAACTTCTCTTCTAGAAATGCAATCATCCACACACATCCAGCATCTCATATGTGAGCTCTTCCCAATTTTCCCTTTCAATGGGGTCCCACTCACTTTTAATCAGGTCTATTGTGTCCCTTACTTGATGGATGACATGACAAGGAATTTCTTGGCCATATCCCCTTCTACTGTCAAGTTCTAACACATATTTTTTAAATCCCAGCAATGCTTTTTTGAAGGTGAAAATGAGGTCAGGTTGAGCATAGGATGTGACATATTGGAGGGACTAGTCATAAGACTAGTATAACTCATGACCATCTGCATCCTTGTTACTTGCTATGATTCTAGGAGAAGCTTGTTCTTGATTAAATATATAAGGAGAATAAGACTCATAGCTATGAGTAACAAAATTATACATACCAAAAGGATGGTTTCTTGATGATACCAGGACTACTTGATATACTGATTCGACTCAGAGTCATTGTTGGTGTTACTAAAAACCTCCAAAGGCTAATTGGCTAAAGAACACACCAATTTTCTTCAACTCCTTAAAAGATCAGTCCCATTGGGCATGTCAGAAACTATTGATGACTTAAAATTGTGCTTGATCTTAATCAATCAATAATGGGAAGTTTCAAGCTGTGGGACAATGCGGCTTGAAACAACCTCCAAATTTTAGAGAAGCTGGTATCTTCTTTTGTATCAGTTGTTAGGGAAAAGGGATAGGAGATTAAATAGAAACACAAATGCAGGAATGAAACATAACTATGGTGATGTGCCTGAGTGTAATCCTAATCCTAACCTGAGCATAGTGAGACTATTAAAGTATTCAATTACATTTAAGAGCAGACAAGTGCATGATCAATGTAAGAGATGAAATTAATAGAAATAGAGGCTCACAATAGGGGATTCTTTCACTGAGATATAGGGAATGCCAACAAAGGCATAGTGTTCAATCTTCTTAACAAAATCTTCCAATTACATAAGAGGCTTCGAAGTCACGTATAGTTATATAAACCTTTTGATTCAAGAAAATGAGACAAAAGCAAATGACATTCCTAATCACAACTCCAGAGAATCTATAGTATAGACTAATTTGCAAATGACATAGACAATACCAACTAAGGCATAGAGCTCAAATTTTATTAATTCATTCAACCACATAAAGGGCACAGAAACATGCACGGTTATATCAACTTTACAACTCAAGAAAATTGAGACAAGAGCAAATGATATTACTAGTCAAAAACTTTAGTAAGTCTAAAACTATGAGAAAATCCTCCTATTTTTTGATTTTATAATTATTCTTATATAGCCTCAGGTGTCTCCTTTGATTACTACCCTTCCTATGCAATTCCACTCCATCCTTTGCTCACAGGGGACAAACAGATGGTGTTTTCAATGCCTTGGGCATATCCCAGTCTTATCAAGAATGGCCATGATTGCGGCATGGTGATCCATGTCTATTAACTCCCTTTGCACCTGAAATTCCTCATTCCATCACCTATTTGGCTACTCAACTATCTATTCTACTTCCACTTATAGGTGACAAAGAGATAGTGTCTTTAATGCTTTCAAGCCCCAAAATTCTACCCGATGTACTGTTCTATCTACTCAAAATAACTCTCATCGAGCTTCCCTCCATTTTGCTATAACAGATAGACAGACACTTTGTTTTGTTGAAACAAAAGATGAAACTTGGTCAATCTATGAAAATTCTCTTTTTATCTAGAAGGCACTGGAAAATGACACTTGGCTGCTTTTATTTTTCTCTATATTCCACCAAGGGACGCTCCACCTTCGACACCTATCATAATCCAATTCCTTGATACTTTGTAGTTTAATCAAACAAAACTCACTGCGTTCCTTACTCAAGCAACTTTTAGGAAGGGATGGATGCACGTGGCAGGCTTCACTTGTTGACACTCGGCACTTCCTTAGTCCTTTGAAATAATGTCCAAGACCTACCACAATCTTTATTCAGTGATTAGGCTCAAAGATGGTTTCTCAAAGGTTGACACGTGGAAACCTCCCCTGCTCTTGCGAAGATATGGGGCACCTTTTGCTTCTCCTTCTGGGGGTATGTGGCATCTTCTGTAGCCCTTTGGGGATGGAGTAGGAAGGGACTCAGAGAGTGACACTTGGAAATCTCTGTTGCACTTCTGCACTTAAGAAAAATGAAATGATGCCTTTATGCATTGAATGAAAACATTAGACCAAAATCTCTTGGATGCTGACACATGGTGACCTCTGCTGCTTCTTTAAAAAGTTAGTTTAGGGCCTCTGCAACTGCCACTTGGTGCTCTCCACTCTCTCTACTGCTTAGCTCGTTGAAAGTTTTTGTCAAAAAGTAGAATGAAATGCGGGTGCCTCTATGAGACATGGATGCTGACACATGGTGCATTCCACTTAGCTACTACTAGATGCGTGGCACATTCTATGGTCTTCTTGAAAGTCACAAAATGGGGCTCGAAAGATGCTAGTTGGCCAACTTTATGTTTTGAAAGGTGACATTTGGTAGCTTCTGCTTGAACTTGATACTTGGGCAAAAATGAGATGAAGGAAACAAAAAGGGGAAAAAGAGACCCGTGATCAGAAGGCAACACCTAGCAGCTTCTGCTTCACTTTGACACTTAGGCAAAATGAAACTATCCTCTCTCTAAAACTCTGCCAATGTCCAAGGTGTGCAAGAACCAAAATTGTAGTGTTGGAATGAAAAATAAATAAATACGACGTAGAGTAAGAAATTACTCTAGAGTATGGATGGAGGGAAGAGTTAGGGTAGGAGATTAGTTTGGTTCCTCATCACTCTGAGATGAGAGTGAAGGATTATGTAGGCATTAGGTAGTGGTTGTTGTTTTTTAGATTAATAGCATACTCATGGTAAGTTAATCTGTTAATAGATCATCCTCATCATAGAGCTATTGGATTATGGTTTGGAGAGCTTCACAATTCTCTGTGTCATGCTCAGGTGTCTAATGATAGGAGCATACTTGGTGATAATTATACTAGATGGGTTTTTAACCTTAACATCAAATGGTTTGATAGGAAGTAAGGTCAAGCAAGAAGCTTGTAATAACCTTTGGAGAATAGTCAAGTAAGATTTAGCTAAAGGTGGTAAGGATTTAGAGGCTTTGGCCTTGGTTGGTGAGATGGAAGTCTTTTTAGAAATAGGCTTATTGGTATAGATTTAGGGTAATGTGGTGTTATTAATTGATAATTTTGGTTTAGATAAGGATTTTTATAAGTTGGAGGTGGAAGGTGTCAAGGTGGTTGGTTTGGTAATTGATGTTTTAGGAAAGATGGGCATGTCAGAAAGCAAGAGGGTTGGGGTAAATAAAAGTGGTAGTTGGATTTTGGTTAAGGTAGTTGGCTTCCCAATCAAATTAAAGGGATGAGGCCCCAAAATAGAGATAAAGGTTGAGGGAGGGGGGAAACTCTAACCTTGTAGACTTTTGGTGGCCTTACCTCTTTAGTTGACTTGGCTCAGTTTTTGGTTAATAGGTCTGATGAGGTGAGCTCTAGTTTCATGGATAGGTGATTAAGGCTTTACAGAGGGAAGATGCCAAGGGTTTTGGTTGGCTTGGTTAAAATGATAGAGGATGATTTGGTTTTTTGGATTTGGTTGCTCTAAATGGTTGAGAAATGGTTGGGTTGGTAGAGGTTTTCATTGTTTTGGTTGATATGATGGTGGGTTGGATAATAGAAGTTATGGGTTGGTCAACCAAAGGTGTGGTTAGAGGTTCCTATTTGGTGATGTAAGGAAGCCCTAGTTTTTTCCAAAATGTGGCTCAATCCATGCCAATTTTTGAGACAAACTCAAATCTCTGAACTAGTCTAGAGAATGGTTTATAGATTGGTCTTGTTCCCTGAATAATGGGTTCAAAAGATAAACCCATAGGTTGAGAATGGGGAGTAGTGACCTCATCCTTTTCCTTAATAAAAGGATGTACGGTGTAGATGGGTAGTTCCTCTATCTGGGGTACATATATGGTGTTTTATTCCTTGGGAATGATCTCTAAAGGGGAAGAGAATTGTTCGATAGTTGAGGGAGAAATAAAGTGGTGACGGTTACTTATTCTGGTATGTCAATTGAAGGAGGGTTTGATGAGTCCACTACCTAAATAAGTGGAGGGGAAAATGTTACTTCCTTGTTTTAGGTCTCTAAAATAAGAAAAGGTAACTTCACTACCTGAATAGATGGAGAGGGTAAAGAACAGGTAGATTGGATGATAGGTTCTTCAACAAAGAGCATGTTGAGACTATATTGATAGTATGGGCATCATGAAAAAATTTAGCTTTGTTGATCTCATTTTTGGTAGGTGCATTATTAGGAAATGGTTATTTAAAAATGTTAATGGATTTATTTAGAGGTGTGTTGGGGTTGTCCAACACAAGCTCCCCATTATGAATGAGGTTTTGGACAACATTTTTGAAGGTATTATACCTACTAACATCATGCCCAACTAGTCGATGGAAAGTACATAGATCATTCTCATTGTACTTTGTTGTTGTAGCATGAGAAGATTCAAATTGTAGAGGGGATTTAATGGGAGTAAGATGTATGATATTATCTTTTAGTAACTTCTCCAAGACTGAAGTATGAGATTCCCCAAGCAGAGTAAATTACTTCTGAATATTTTGGTTTTGGTTTCTCATGTTTTATTTTGAGGAGTTGGAGGAGTTTGGTTGATTCACAGATGGTGGAGGAGCTATATTAAGGACAAATAAATTCAAATTTCTCTTGATTATGTCATTAGTGTTGGTTTGGTTTCTTGGTTTAGAGGAAGAGGCCTCATTGGTTTTGTAGGTAGAGTTTTTGTTTTTCAACTTTAACTTCCCTTCATCAATGGCTCTATTTTATAACTTACGTACCATGGTAAAAGTTTTGTCAAAGGTTCTAAATCTTGGAATAGGAAATGTAGAAGAGATGTTCTTCACACATGCCTAAGCAAAAAAAATTATCAGTTTGGGTTAGGGTAAAGAGAAGGAAAGTTTATTGATTAGGCTTCTCCAATGAGATACAAAATCAGCAATAGATTCATTATCAAATTGCTAGATAGAGTAAAGGTTAGTGATGGAAAATTTCCTGGAGATGTTTATTGAGAAGTGATCCAAGAAAGTTTGGGCCAACTAGGTGGAGAAGAAGAGAGCATGTTTGGTTATGGCACTATACCAATCTAATGCTAGACTAGAAAGGGACATGGGGAAGGTACAAAGAAGGAGAGCATCATCATAGGTAATAAAATTATATGCATGCCTAAATGCCCTAAGGTGTTGTTGGGGTTCCTTCTTCTTTTGAAATTTAGAAAACTTGTGAAGCTCTCACTAAGGAGGATATGGTCTGATAGGGACAAATGGGTGAATGGTTTCATTTTAGATATAGTCATATGATAAGATGTTGTAAGCACTAGATATTGATGACTCTAAAGTAGTCATTTTATCTATGATAATTTTCATTAGATCCATTTGGGGTTGTGAACCTAAAATTTTGTAAGGTGAATATTATTTTTGTGGTTGGGTGACATGTTGATAATTAGTAGGAAGTTGAGGAGCTACTACATATTGATATGTGAACACAGTTGGTTAGGTGGATGCTTTTTAGAGGTAGGTGGATATAGGTTGTTGGGTAGTGGGTAGAGGTATATACCCCTATATGTTAGGGATGTAACCTAGGTTGGGTGTGATGGTAACCTATTGAGAGGTTAAGGTGGGTTGGGTAGGAGTTATATTTGGGTTTGTAACTAAAGGAAATGTGGTGACCTTTATACTGAATGGTGGTAAGGTAGAAGGTATAGACACCATAATATTTTGAAGTGGAGTAGTGATTAATGGATTGGGGGTATCTAAATAAAGTTTGGAAATGATATTAGTGGGTGATCCCATGGTGAGGGTAGTATATGTGGTTAATGGCTAGGTTTTTCCTAAGGTAGAGGAGTTGTTGGTGGGGGTGAAAGGCATAAGGGTTCTGGTTTGTTTGGCAAGTTGGTTTTCCACAGTAGTATCAAAGGGATTATCGGTAGATCAAGATGCTTGAGTTATCAATGGTTGGGTGGTGACTGTGGAAATATAAGGTTTCACTATAAGGTGAGAAGGCATGCCACAAGGTGGGTTTATAGGTGGAACCAAAGAAGGGATATGGTAAGGCATGGTGCTGAGATAATGCTAAAGGGCCACATGATTATTATTTAAGAAGATGGAAATTTTTGTATCTCCTTAGGGAACTACCCAAGTGAAAGAAAGATTTTTCAAAGGGTGAGGGGAATCTTCTAGTTCAAATATATACTCCATGGGTAAGGATGTAGAAGAGGTTGATTAGTTTGGTGATAGGTTATACTCTGCTAGGATATTTCACTATTGATGAGTTAGAACCATACAAGGGAGAGAGAATACAAAAACAATCTCACCATTCAAATATAGAGAAGAAAAGAAATGAGAAAGGAAATCAAACACACACTAAAAAGTACATTAAATCCTAAAGTCATTTTTTTCCCTCTTTTGTCTAATGCCTTAATCTTTAAGAACCATGTGACTAAAATTGGCTTGTAGATTAGGTATTAGAAAATAAGTCTATGGTTCATTTTAGGTTGTGTTTAGGGTCTCAAAAGGATTTTTGTTGGGAATCAATATATGGCTTAGTATTTGGGCCTATCCTCTTACTTCACACACCACAACAATAAGGGTATATGGTGCTTAGCCAACATATACTAATTTATAGAGTTTATACTCAACCAGAGAGTAGAGTTGGTTCTCCCCTTGGTAATGACCTCCAAGTAGGATCATTGAGAAAGGGTGAGGTGACTGCTAAGTGATTAAAGCCTTGTTAGGCCTTATGTCATGTTGTTTTGATGTTTGATTGATGTAGGTGGTTTGGTTTGTGTGTGTGATAAAAGTGATGCTATAATCAAATTACTTTGATTTAATCTTAACTAAATGAGGTAAATTTGCAAGTAGCTAATGTATGTAATTGATTTTAAGTCCAAAATAAATTTTAATTTATTTTATGAGAACAAAATAAGGATAAGAGCACCTATATGTTAAAAAAAGGAACCCAAGTAGAGACTCAAGGGTCCCATCAGGCATGCCAAAATGTTTCATGTAGATTTTAGCTTATATTCTGAGAGAGGAAGAAGAAAGAAACTAGATACAGGTATGGTTGAAAAACTTGTTTGGTTGTGTGTCTATTGAATTAGATTATTATAGAGATCTCCTCTTTAGCTTGGGAGGATGACTTACAAATATGATAACACTAAAGAAAATGGTTGGTTATATATATAGCTATGTGGATTTCCTAGTGCTAACTAGATCTCAAAAGCAAGAGCTTCCTTGGGGGTTGTCAATCCACATATTTTAAACAATTAAGTTTAGAAAATAGAAGATAAAGTACTTACATCAATGATCAAAAGGTAATAAAATTAAATACAAGAAATGTTTGATAAATAAATAGATTAAAATGAATAATATAGCAATAATCAGGTCAATACTAATGCTAAATAGGTTGAGTGTGGTTTAAGAAATAGGTTGGGGATCTATGAATAGATAGATAAAAAAAGTTGGATTTGGTTGAGGGTAAGTGGGTGAAAATAGTTTGTTGTTATTTTATACCATAGTGACCATCAGTAGTTGAGGTAACCATCAGTGGTTAGACAGATCACCAGTGGTCAGGATGACCATCGATGGTTCTTATGTATTGGGATAAAGTGATAAAAGGGTTAGATTGACAGGATCACATAAGGTAATTCTAGGAGATAGGTTTATGCTAGGATAATTGTGAAATGGAAACAAAGTAATTGACATATTGAAAATAAATACTTAGTTTACCAGAGGTTGATCAGATGAATGGTTAAGGTGGTTATCTTATCAATTGAGTCTAGTGTGATTCTAGTAGAGTAATGGTACTTGATTATCAATTGAGGGGTGGTGACAAGTTGGCTTTCTGATGTGATGGCTAGATCAATGGATTGTTGGAAGAATGGACCTATAAAGAAACTCTAGATGAAAAAGATCTTGAAGTCTTGGATCCATTTCAACTTCTACTCTTCTCTTCTTATAGGAAGGAAGGAGAGGTGTAACAAGATGTTTAATAGGAAGTATAACTTGCTATCTAATTTTAACTCATACATGCATTGGCTCATGTTCAAATTAGATGAGCTAATTATAAAAAATAAGGTGGAGTAAAGTGTTAATTAATTTGGTCTAAGTGGTAGAACCTAAACATCAATGGTTAGGGTGGCTATTGATGGTTAAGGTGATTGTCGATGATCGAGGGTCAAGGTAAAGTTTGTTTAAAAAATGGGTTTAGAAAGTAGGTCAAACTAACTAGTATTAGGTAAGTTTGGGGTCAAACAGTCAAGGCTAGGTCCAAGGGGGTCCTGAGGTGGTCTATGGGAATTATGACATTTGGAACCATCATGTGTGGATTTCTAGTGTCTACATCTAACTTCTTATATTTGATCTAATTTATCCTTTATTTTTCATGTTAGGATTGAGTCTGGATGGTAACTTTTTAATTGGGCATGCACTTTCCTTTAGCTCAATGTGTATCTCTCCCAAGTATATATTTATGCCTTTGAACACTAAAAATTTACTTAAAAACATATCCTAGTAGTCCCTTAACAATTACAAGGCTTCAAAGATCTTTTTTTGTCCCAATTAATCTCCCACTTATGCAAGCTTAGTGGCTACCTCTATCCCAATATTTCCTTGCATCTTTTGTAAGGGTCCCTGATATATTTTACCTGATCCACTAGGCATAGTATCTTGTAAAATGCATTTGCCTTCCCATTATGGGATGTCAATACTGTGTAACTTCTCTTATTTTACCTTCTTTATACTTTGTACTAGTTTAGGCACCTCTTCATGTTATGATTTAAATAACCCTTCTAAATTAAGATCCCCATCACTATCACTAGACTCATCAGATAATTATTTATTTTGTTATAGGGCTGAATTTGGATATATTATTTTTTATTATATTTTAATTCCATAGTGAAAAATTTAGATTATGTGCAACATCTCAATGAGAAGATGATTCAATAACATTTATTAAATCTTATGCACATCTGTCACATATAAAAAAATTGATCTTTTGTAGGTCATTTGGTACTAAAGGATTAACATCTTAAAATATAAAATTTTGGATAAAATCCTATTAAAGTTTTGGCCAATTCTTGGTTTATATTCCATGCTCTTGATGCATTTACCAAGATATTGGAAGAGGTGAAAGAGTATGACTAAACATGTGCACCTAATATCAAGGCTCGACTCCTTATGTAATCCATATGTCCACACACTAATGGATGTGTAATTTGGGGCATCGAACCTCTTGAAATAAGGGCCATTATGATTTAATATTGGTTGGTAGCTAAAACATTACATGCAATATTTCATAGGCATCCTCCTAATATATATATCTATGTTTTTATGCACAACCCACCATGTTGCAACAATTCCTTTCAGTTCATAGCTGAGTACACTGACTCATTTTTATACATTTGGTACATGGTGTTCAAGCCTTAGGATGAATGGATAAATATATTTTGTCTCAAAATATTGAGGTATTTGGAATTATATAGTGAATACCATGTACATAGGTCTCAACTCATGATATATGTGGGACCAATTTAGGATGTGTACATCTAAGTCACCACTTATGGATGAGGCTAAATCCTAGGGTAGGATTCTTTTAGGGGTAGGTTCAATTTAATCCATCATAATTTCAATATTATTATATAAAAAGTATAGCTTAGATATTATTGGTGAACATATTGAAGAAAAAACACATTCTTTGATTTGAACTTGTTTGACTGATAACTTTGCGATAATTGGTTTAAATACCAATAGTTATTCCTATTTCATAGTACTAGGCTTCCACTTCTAACATTCAATAGTGCACACCCTAGTTTACCTTTCATCTATCCCCACCTTAAACCAACTATTTTCCATATAAAATTAAGGATATTTTGACTCTTTAGGAATGATATATGGCTTATATTTATATTTATTTAGAGGTATGACTATTATTTTATCTTTTTGATGCACTTCCAACTAATTGCACATAGTGTTAATAGTCATTTGGCCATTATAGGCCCATTTATTAATGATTAAGGGTAATGGGTCTCTACTAACTTCATGTTAATGAGCTTGAATTCTCCTTGCAGGATAAGTTCACCTACTTTAATTTCAACATATTTTTATTAGCTAGTAGGTTCGACTCTATCATAATCCACTAAACTTAATGTTACTAGACTGTAACTCAGAGTTCATCAGCCAATGGATTCCCATATGGAGTGAGGAATAATATTAATGGTATTTACAAAGTTAAATCTACATTTGGGATTTCATATCCAACCAACTCGATGTCTAGTACTAAATCCACATCCCAAGGCTTCTTGGTCTTGACATACCAAACTACTTTGTCAACCCTTATTGGCCCTTTCTACACATAATCGATAAGATTATGAAGGATGTTCATGATATTCTAAGATATATCTTCATTTCATAACGTACTGAGTAGTTTCATTAGATCTGTCAAATTGGTCACAGTGTCATCTAATTGTAAGATCTAAATAATCTTCCCATACATTTGAGCATAAATAGTAGTGTTATCCTCATCAAAAGCTAGTTTTTGTTATATTTCTTATAATACCTACACAACTTGATGCATTAAATTATTTTTAGTTATAGGGTTGGGATATTTATCTTGATAAACATTTTAGATCCCTAGATATTGAGGCATCACTAATGAAGGTAACCCTTGTTCATCCCTTTGTTGCTTGTGATGGCTTGCACAAATGCATTTTCCTTTGACTATGCATTAATCATGTTTATATTTTTTGCACTAGCTCTCTTTTCTTTATTTTTATAGAATAGGGAATTATTCCATTTGATGTTGACCTTTTATCCTTAAATATATGTAATAAAATTGCCTTTGGTGATTTGTGGGATAGTTAATCACATGATGATTATATGTTCCACATAGATAACATTAGATGGATGATTAATTTTTTTGATTATCATTATTGTGGCCTCCTTGATATCTACCCCGATATCCTCCTTTGTAGCCTCATTTATTCTCATGATATCCCCAACCTTGGGATTATTGTCCATTATATACTCCCTATTGATTTATCTATACATCATATCCTCCATACTAATGTTGAAGAGAACTTGGGGTCTAAGTTTCTTATTTTTGTTAAAGATTCATGTTGTTCCATGGTTGCACATACTGACCAAAATATTGATATGATGGAGATGACTTATTATTATATCTAGTGAGGCCTTGTGTATGGTATTATAGTGATTATGGCATATGGTATTATCATGATGAAGGCACCCATCCTTAACTACCTTGAGTCACATTGGTATATCCACATCTAGTCCTAAAATTGTTTGCTTTGTAGTGGGCATCTGTTGGGCTACAACTATGAAGATGTTCTTTATTATATCTTGATTTAACTCTTATAATGCCTTAAAAATAGTCTCATCATGACTTTTAGATTTATAAAAAAATTAATACATGATGTGTGATTTATGAATATATTACTGAAGGAGATGGCATTTAGATGTAGGATGTCCTACTACCCTTTAAAGTTCATATAATTCTATTTTGATTATTGGGAAATAATTCCTATGATGTCCCTCATGACCAAACTCTACACACCATAAACCTAATTTAGGATTATCATTTTCATAAATTTCATTCATCTTCATCATAAAAGCATCTAACTTATCTTCTACTTTTGATCCTCCTTAGGTAAGATCTACATAGTCTTCTATCTGCTCAATCTTGAGGGTAGTACATCAAGCATCAAATTTGGTGGAAAACTAGGTTTATTTGATAGTGAACCTTATTCAATGTCATAAATATTATATGAACCAATCAACATTACATTTATCTTTGAGAATAAAATCAATTTATTCATTATGTCAAAGAACCTGCGATCATATTCTCCAACCATTTCTCTTGATTTTTGCCAAATTTCCTCTAGATCTTGGATCACTTGACTTGAGCATTTTTTTACTTTAAATTTTTATATCAAAAAATATTTGACTTGTTTTAAATATAGGTTATTGGCATATATTTTTAAAATGAACTTCAAATAGCATCCTCTCAAATCTCTTACGAGTTTGTATTTCTTCACATCATCCAATGTAACCTCTTTTACAACACATTTCATCTTGTATGTGACTAAGTAATATTCTAGATCTAAAGATCCATCATACAAAATTAAAGGTAAAAACATACCTACATGAAGTGTCATATTAAATGGATTGTTAACTATTGCTACAAGTATCTAAATACTAGCAACTATAATTAGTTGTGTCTGTGCACTAGTCATTGTGTAGTTGAGAGACTGTGTAGTGTTTATTGTGCCTATAAGATGCTTCACATTATCCTTTTTATGAGTAATCATGAAATTTTCTTCCTATAACTTCTTTAGTTCTAATTCCCATTTGGTTTCTATACTAAGCCTTCCAAATTTGTTGATAAAGGAATCAAACTAGCCTGATTCAACTTCTCTCTTTGCACTTTTTCTACCTTCTATAAATAAAGTGGGATTGAGGGATGCACACTCTTGAAATGAATGACTCTTACTTTCAGCTTCTTTATTCAAACTTAAACTTTTAATATTTCTACCTTCAAATTTAACATCTTCTCATGAACTTTCCTTCTTGGTTATAGTGAAAAGTAGCTCAGTTAACTGTGACTTACCTCTATTTCCTATTTGATCTACCTCAGCATCTCTCCTTCCATAATACCCTTTCTCATCTATCCTTTCATCATATTCAAAATACCTTTCTCTTTCAGTAACTTCCACACATTCTTTCAATAACTTTATCCTCCAATATCTTTACCTTGCAATTCTCTAGCTCTATAAATTTCTACTTTACTTATAGTCTTACTCATAATTACTTCAAGGTTAGTTTTATTATTCCATATTCCTTACTATCATAGCTCTCTCTCAAGTCCTAGAATTTTATTTTTTCTTAGTCTTTCCACCTTCCATTTTCTAGAATTAGGTTCAAGTTCCTCTTACTCAGCTCCTCATCATTCACTTTCTCTTGCATGTACCCTCATGGTGCCTAAAGCGACTACTCCAGTTGGATGGAAAGAGCACCATGGCCTTTTCCACAAAAAATATCTTGATCAACAAGGGTAGTCACTACAAAAACTTATCTCTAATTCCTTGAGCAAATTGATCCTACATAGTCTCAAAAGTTACGTCTCCTTGTATTGTGAACTCTATGATATATCCATTAATGGTAGTATTCATCCAGTAATCTACTAATTGAGACCAATTAGTATCTAAATTACATAATATATATATCTTATCCTCAGTCCAATTTATAAATTTTGTTCTCCTTTGATTAAATCAATAGTATTCTAATCTAGTTATCCATGTAGTTAATAATCTAGGCAATTTGCATTAAAAAATTCATAGATTTCACCATAGATGTGTTCTTAGATGATCTCCTCTATAGCATTTATGAATCTTCACACTTCTTCCTTTGATAAATTATTAATTCTCTCATCTATCCATCATTTTAGGTCTCTTAGCCTTGGTAATCATCTCAACATAGTTCATCCAATTTGGGTCCACACTCATTTCACCATTATTAGTGTAGGTTCCTAGAGTTTCACCAGAACATGCTAACTACAAGGATAACTTACAAAGTGGAGAGCACAATAGGTGGTATAGAGATGGAAATCTTACAGACCACATACAACATATTTAATTAAATCAAAATTAAGGTGAAACAAATATATAAATTAATAGTACCATAATTCATATTGCATTAGATTATAGAATAAAGCAAACTAGAGTAATTGATTATGCATACACCATACATAAAAGAAAATAGGGAAAACCATAAAAGGATAATTTATATTAATCTCTATGAACACATCAAATTAAATTGTATTACATCGAAGTATTATTTATAGTCTTTTAAAATCCTGATGTCTCTTCACCTTCCAATCTTCCAAGAAACAAAAAGAAAGACTCTTTGTATTCTCCAATTATCTTATTAGACTTTCAAGGCTGAATAAGTACAAAATTATACAAAATCAAAAATCAAAAAAATTTCACATGTGTTTATCTTATATACTTTATGGTTTTATCAAGCTCCATTCTACATCCAACACTTTAATGATGTGTTTATGAAAATTATTTTCCTTGAACTATGATGTAAAGGAAATGATAATATAATGTGATTAGCCTATTGAATAGATATTTGTTGATGTTGAAAGATCATTCCATAATTGTTTTTTTAGATAAGGGTAAAATTGGTTTTTTGGCAAGGTTTTATACCCTATTATAAGACGGTTAAAACCCAAATAAGCATAGAAAACTAGTCTGAAACAACTTAAACAACAAAACCAATAGACCTATTTAAAAAAAGGCCAAAAGGCATTAGAAAATTAGTGAAAGTATCTCAAAAATAGAATACCTTAGTAGTTGTGAAGCCTGTTGAGGGTGTCCTTTATCTCTTTAATGTTGTTATGCATGTTCTAGATCTTTTTAGTCATGGTATTATCAGTGACCTCCCCAATATGTTTTTGAATGCTACCTCTACCTCCCTTATCTAAAACAGTAGCAATATCCCTAATAATAGTATCTTGGGTACCAATGATCTCAACCATACTAGTAGTGATATTATCCAAAACAGTGAAATTACTATAAAGGATATTAACTTTCTCACTCAAATTAGGAATTTGAATCTAAGAAGTTTTAATATTATCCTCATTGTAATCTATTTACTTCATCTAATTTTTATAATTGTGATTTAAAATATTCATCTCCTTTCTCACATCATTGACCAAGATTTTGAGATTGTCCAGCTCCATATGGAAAAAATTATGGTTGGCTTTATTTGAAGGGGTACTTAAGGAAACAAGGCTTTGGACTGCATTAGCCTTATCACAATCAATATTGTTCCCCTATTTTGAGTGACTACAAAGAACCATTTTGTTGGGGTCATTGTTCAAAAATTCAGAAATGCCCCCAACCCTTTTATTCTTAGAGGAAGAAGGCAAGGGGTTCTCAGGTGGAGGGGTTAAGGAAGGATTACTTCTCAAGGTCCAGTTTAATAAGTGTAGATGCAATAGTAAAATAGGCTTGGTGAGAGTTAATAACTAATCTCCCTAATTAAATTTTGTTAATAGAAGTTTCAAGAGAATTTATAAGAAAGAATGATAGACTCAATAGAATATGGTGCCTAAAGTGGTTCAAAAAGACCAAGTGGAAGATTTTGATTACATGGTGCCATCCATTTAGAGTCAATAACTGCATAATGATCCTTACAAGCTCACTAAATGGCTTAGGCAGAGAGTTTTTAAGGAAACCTCCATGGTACAGAGTTAGTTGTTCATCCCCCACTATAAATGTGTTTAGTTCATGTTATTTTTTGCATATGTTTCTTTGGAATTTTTAACCTTTAGTACTGAGCCCTATGATGAAGGAGATTAGACCCTCAGTGATGGAAACATTCTTACATCTAATATTGACCCTTCTATCTTTCCAATTTAAGGCAAAGTTTTGGGAAATGTGAGTCATGCCCTCTAACCTTACAAAAAAAATTTGTAAACTCACCAACCTGCAGATGCTCCCATAACACTTTATTAGTCTCCTAATCCTTGTTAAAGGTAGCCTCTATTCTGAGATGTTCTCTACCCATTCTGATATAAAATGCAACTATATCTAGGAGAGGCTCTTTCTTGAGAAAACCGAGGATGCCAAAGATATAAGTGAAAAGAAGTCTAAAATAATCTTTCAAATCAAAGAGAGAGATACTCACAATCTTTGTAATGATTAAACTCCACATCCCAATGTGATATAAATCATTACTCAAATAAATGTCGTTATGAAAATAATTAACACATGGTTATCTCATTATGAATTTGGATGATGAAGTGCTTGAGGATGATTTGTGAATTGGTCCATCTAAGGAGTTGGTTACTTTGAACACCAATATTAGCTAAGAGATCAACTAGTTGGTTACCCTATCTATATACATTTGAAACTTTAGTCTCAATGAGAGAATTACATAACATAAGGCCTTCATCAGTAAAATGTTTAATGGTCCAACTAAGAGTGGAGGAGTTATTGAGACACTTAATGATGTTTAAAGAATCTCTTTCAATGTGGAGCTTGTCAATACCCAAATCTTTAGCAAAGTGTAAACCCCAAAGAGCAGTAAGACCTTCAACATAATGATGTGACTATATTCCCTAATTTTATTATAACTTACAATTTTTTTAATTGTTATGAAAAGTTTTATAACACACTATCCAAAATGCATTTTTTAATAGATGATCAAATTTTATCATATAATAGTAGCAATATGTTGTAACAGCATATGCATCAAGACTGAACTACGTATATATGTTAGTGTACCATAATATTGGTAGTGTTTTTGTAAATACATTCACCCAAGCATTAGATGGATGTATTTATAGCATTATAATTGGCTATGAAATACAAGATCATAATGAGAGTATGTATTCTATTTTAGACAAGTTTGACTCTTGTAAAAACATGTGAAATGTTGTTTCTTTCATATAATTTTTATGCTCAAAGTTGAGAAAAATTTATTGTGACATTCTCTTTGTATAGATAATTGATTTCATCTAATGGCTCTAATATTATTATTTTCTACATTAGAGGCAATGGAAAATTGAATCTGTAACATGAATTTCTATGTTTTTTGCATGTGCTTATATGATGATGTGTTTGTATTTTAGTCAAATCACTATCAATCAATGTTCAATCACAACATATGTATTTGTCTAAAAAATATTTGATTTCAATATTACATCAATCCCCATATACATGTGCATCCTATACCCAGAGTATGAAATGCAAATGCTCATTTTCTCTATTTTGAAATTTAGTCACAAAAAAGAAATCCAAAACCTTTCCAAATAATTCTTCATCTTGTAATAGCATTTTTTTGAACTCATTACATCTATTTTTAAATTAGCAACTACAAGGAACATGATTTTTTCTTATCATCATATCAATAGTGTCTTCTTCAATCATTTCTTTATGTTTATTATTTTCTATTGGAGTCATTCTTTACAATGCATGGCATAATGGCTCCCAACAATGTTCAACACTTATTATAGTTATAAAAAACATTGGTGGCCCTAATTGGTTGATCTTTGCAAAAATATTCTATCTTGAATTCTCAAAACAGTCAGGTGATGTTCGAATGCTTTTGAAATATCTATAAGCTATGGGTGATTTCAGGATTTCTTTTGTGCTAGATCTATTTTGAACATATTTGGCATAGAGTTTTTTGTATTTAAATTCATCTTTGTGTATGCATATCCAAGCACAAGATGACACCTATTGTATAATTATTTTTTATAGCTTTGAAAAATATGTTAGTTATGTGTTGTAATGTCATTTTTCTTATGTGAAAGTTCCCACTTTGCAAGTTTTTGGTATGACACTCTATTTGTAATATCTTAAGGGAAACTAAAACCATATAACAAAATTAGTAAGCTCATATCTTCCAAGAATTTGTTTTCATATATACTTAATGGTTTGAGTCCTTTTAGTAATAGACCTTTATTCATTTTCATAAGTATCAAATGTTTCATCCTCAATAGGCACAACCTCACCAATATTTTTTCTCTTATTTTATCAAAGCTAATTTGACATCCCCTATCAGTAGTAATATTTTATTACTTATTTAATGACACTTGACAAATTTGAGACAATAGTTTCATCACGTATGAAGGCCTCACATTTTATATTAAATATGCATTTTTGTATTCTAGCTTGCATTTTATATTTATTGTAATTGTTTCTACATCATTCATTTCTCTAGGTAATGCTTTTTGCACACAATCGAATGCCATTGGGACATTTATAATCATTCATATCATTCCATATTTTGAATTTTTATATCTAAGCTCTCACACTTATGCAAACAACATTCACAAAGCAAATAATATTTCTTTTAAGAGTTTTAATTTCTTCATAAAAGCATTTTTTTCATTTCTTATGACATTGAAAGGAACAACAAATGTCAACATTTTCCCATTTTCAAGAGATATCTTGCATTGGTTGTATATTTTTTCCCAATGCAAGTTTTTTCAATGTTGAATGTGAAAAATCACAATCAAATGCTTTGACAATGTCAATGTCAAATAGAATGATATCCTTTTTGAAATGTAACTATTCACAAACCATGCAAGAATGAATAAATGTGTCTTTGATTGATTTTAGATAGTTGTTTATTATCTTGATACTTCAATGATCTCACTATGTACATCTTAACTATTGATTTTTATGATGGCGTATCCTTGCTTTCACTAAAAATAATGATTTTATGTTTCTGTTTCAGCTATTTTTTTAGTGTTTATATTATATGTTTTTATTACATTGTTTTTTGTTTTTTTCTCATGCATTATTTGTTTCAAATAGTACAGAGAAGTATGATGCCTATTTATAGTCTTATATGTCTCTCTAATAGAAGGATCCTCTCAATATTATTTGGCAATATGAAAAAACCCCATTCTTGTTTCAAAACCTTTGAATCTATTGCTATCTGTCAACCCTATCAAAATATCCACTGGCATTACATATGCAATATAATCTATGCAAATTGTTTGTAATGGATCATAATGAATATGAAATGTATCTATCTCAAAAAATAATGTTATACATTTAATTTGGAGTATAACAATTCCAAAGTACTTTTTAAATATTTTTAATTTTTACTGACCATAATCAAATATTGCTTTGTAGAATGTTTGAAAGCCATAAAGAAGAAAAGTCGTTACCTTAAAGTCCACTTTATTGATATGGCATTCCAATATTTGCAACATATATTTTCTAGTAAAAAAACATTATAGGTTGTTGTTTTTGTTGTTCATATTCACAAAGCCCTAAAGAAGTCATTACATAGCTATTTAGCACTACAATACCATTCAAAAAATATTGTGCCATATATCAATGAAGAGCATGACCATCAAACTCATGTTCAATTAACAAACTAATAGAATCAAATAAGCTTTCTCCATAGCTAGAGCCTAAATTATTTCTTTTGTACATGCCATATGTTTCTAGGTTATTAAAAATAGAATTCTAGTACAAAGAAGGATTATATCAAATGTTTGATAACTTTGTATTAGAAATCCTGCTCTGATTGCATATTTGTTTACAAAATAATGGCTCAAAATGTCCACATGCAAGGTTTATTTCATGGAATAAGATCAAATATAGTGGAATATAGATTTTTTTTATTGAAATGTAGATACCTTTTCCTTCTTGTCATAGACCAAATAGAAATAATAATTTTAAACCATTTTCTTAACCAATAAATACAAAATATGTCACCCCATATACTAGTCTCACCCTAATCTGTAAGTTCATTTGTAAAAACTATCATTCAATGAAAGTACATGCTTATGTCATGTATTTTATGTAAATCATATAATATATCTAGATGTAATTGGTTTTCATATGATTATCTTGCCTTTACATCCCCATAGTTCAAATAATCTGTAAAAGAGTTAATGATTCTTGTTCACAACATTCTTGATGTATAACAAAAATGCAATAACACTTGAAATGTATTAAAAATGAAATCACCAAAAACATAATTGAATGATGTAATCCTAAAAAGATTTTCATGTTTTAAAGCATCGTCAATATTTGTAAATGTTTGTGTTTTTTTCATCAATATATGTCCACATCAATAATTCCCTCCAGACAACCTAATTCAATCACATTTGATTTTATTTTCATGACTATTTACCATTTTTTTAAATCCCCCCATTTTTTAATTTTAATTTTATTATTTTATTTTATTTTTCTCAAAATGAAGAATAGGGCAAATTATCAAGCAATAAAATACCAACTAAAAAATAAGATCAATTTTCTAGCAATCTTGTTGGTCATAGGAAAAAGAAACTGCCCAACAAGGTATTTATATTATCATTATAAAATTAAAAAAAAGGGCTAATGACCATCATATTGACATAGTTACAAGATAATTACCTAGGTTTTTATACAAGTTGATAAAATCTTTAGATGTTTGCCATGAGAAGAAAACTTACATGTTTCAAAAAATTACAATATTAATACCCCTTTAAATTTAAAAAAAAAGCAAAAACATTTCCCAATTATTTTGTTTCAAAATAAAACAAAACCCAAAAAAATTGGCAACAAAATCTGGTCACATTGATCACAACACACCCACTCCCTAGTCAAGCCTAGGAGAGCTCGACCGAATGAACAAGCATCACATCGTTAATTATTACCATGAGTCACCTAAACCTATAAAATATGCCAAAGTCAAAAAGAGTCTGACCAAATAAAAAGGCACCACATCAACATTTGTCATTGCAGTCAATCACCCAATCTTGGTAGAGATTGTATACACATAATATTTTCAAACTTTTATTGATTACTGACACTTTATATCTTTCAAGAACCCATTGAGTCTCAATCTCTTTAAGTGAATGCCTTAAAGGGTGCACTAGGAAAGGGGTGGGTAGACCACTGATGTTTCATATGATTTTTATCCCCTTTTCCACTTGTCATATACACAATTGTCTCCTAAAACATTTACCTTAAGCTTGTTCTTCTCAGTTGTACCCATTCCAAACATTTGTCACATCTTTATCCTCCTTTTTCTTGCCTTGACCCCCTTTCACCAGTTGACTATACTAGGTTGATTGGATTAACCCTATATAGTTTTTAACCTCTGATTACTGTATAAGGTTGATTGGGCTAACCCTATACTATTTTTGGGTATTTTCACTAGAGATTTTTATTAGCCCTTGGTCAACCTAGCTCAATACCTAGTGATTTATCTCTTGAAAACATTCATGGTTGATTGGGTCAACCCCATATAACTGACATATTCAAAAGTATTTAGGGTAAGATACACCTATATACACAAGTTCATTTCTAACCATTTGAGAATAGAGAATCTAATAAGAATATTTGTGAATGAATATATTCTTATTGACCATTCTACTTGAGGAATAAAGCTTAGGGTTCCATACTTTATTTAGAGATACAAATCTTGTCTTGTGGAGAAGTCTTTTGGATGCATATATAGTTTGTGTAGCCTAGCGTTGATTTGTCTATGTTATTCTTACATACCAAAAAAATCACTTGTGAAACACCTTGGCCTAGGGAGAGATTGAGGCTTGGCAGGTTCATCTTCAAAGGTAAGTATTCCTAACTATATTTCTCCTTTATAAGAGTATATAAATAATAAAATTATGCTTCTCTCCCATGTATTATGATTTTGTATATATTGACATGAGTATATGTCTTCTATGCATGTTTAGTTTAGTTTGTTTTGTTTTTAACCCCCACTTTGTGCCATAATATTTGGTGTGCACTATATGAAATTTACTTTCTTGTTTATTAGAATAGAGTTAACATTGAACCTAGGACTCTCTTAGGGTTGTTGTGTGATTATGTTAGATTGTAGGCTTTGGAACCCTTCTTAGCATGGTGTATTATGACAAGTGATCCCATAATTAAGTCTAGTAAATCCTCATATTGGTCATGTTCCTTCTTAACAAATGTATTCCCAATCAAAAGTGTAGGTATGATCTATCTTCTCTGAGCCAGGATTGACTTATAGACATGATGCATTTCTAATTGCATACATTTTGGTGAACCTAACATGAACTAACCCTTACAGGATATTTTCACTTTCTTTTCATTATTTTATCATTATATTTTTCATATATTTATAGTATTAGGTTGACCCAGTCAACCCTATATCTTTTCCTACTTACTTCCTATCCAAAAAATAGAACTGGGTCAACCCAATCAATCTTGTATTCATGTTTCATCAACTTCTGGACCCTATTTTTTTACTAGGTCACCGAGTTGACCCTATAAACTTTATCATCCCCTATTTGATGTACTAGGTTGACCTTGTACTATTTTCATACTAGGTCAACCTAGTTGACCATGTACTATTTTTTTCCTTCTTTGTTTATCGACCTAATTCACTATTTTTCCTCCTATCCTTTAAATAGACACTTTTGCTTGGCATGATGAATCCTCTTAACAAATTCTTTCTTGATAGTCTCAACCCATTCCCAATGTACATGGTATATTTTCTCTTACCTTGTCTATCCACCATAGAATATAACTCTTTATGGTATAAACCTTCATCATATGGTTCTAAATCTTCTCAATATTGATCTACTCCATACCATATAGTAGATCCAAAAAATCCTATTAGATAAATCCCAAACCATCACAATCATATACCTTATACCAATTTTACACCTTTTAAACCTATATTTCATAAACTCATCAACCCATCTACATCAAATTTTGGAACCTCACATTATGTTATGCCTATTGTAATCCATGTTCATAATCCTCTTGTTTTACCCATAACAAGAGCACCTAGTATTATCACTTCCCAAATTAACATGGTTGAGAACAATCACATTGATAATTTAGATTATTCCCAATTATTTAAAAACCTTGATGATAATACTATTTACACTCTTAATAATAATGGTAGATTTACTAAGCTTCTTTCTTCTTCTACCATACTTAAGATAACTAACACTAATATTTGGAATCCTCCACCTATAAATAATGCTCCTCCCACTAACACTACTAATACACCTCCTAAAAACACCAACCCACCTATTGATACAACTCAACTTCTTGTACAAGTCATACAACAAATGAACATCATACAAATAACCAATAAATCTCAAATGATGAACATGCAACAACATTTATTAAACATGACTAGTCAACCACCTCAAATCATCATGTCTCAACCAAATCAAAATTTTATCCCTCTTCCTCTTAGAGATTCCAATGGGAATATAACCACTCAACCTCAAATAAATAACAAAATACTTCAACATCTTTAAAATTAACCTTTATGCTGATTCATTACATCCATAGATATTGGAAACATTTCTCCAACTATTACATATAATGGGACTAAGGACCCTACTATCTTTCTTAAACATTTTGGTAATCTCTATAAAGAATGGGTCCAAACTAACACCTTTAATACCATCAAGATATTAGCCAAAACATTTTTTGGTGATGAAATGAATGATATAACCAAATTCCTAAACATTCCATCTCACAACTAGATGATTTAGACAATGCTCTAGTGAAGGAATACCAACATGATGACCTTCCTAGCAATTACATTAGCTATTTTATCAATGCCAAACAACTTCCTAATGAATTTTCTCATACTTTAATCAAACAATGAAAGTCTCTCACTCATAAATTGGACCATAACATGAATGATCATACTCTTTTTAAACTACTTATCACTGCTCTTAAACCTCCCCTTTAATACAAAGTTTGATTACTTTCCCCTAAAACTTTAGTAGAAGCTTTAAACCAAGAAAAAATGCAAGAATTTCTTATGACTCAATTTGAAACACCTCAAATAAATATTAAAGCACATTTTCAATCATTTTATCATAACAATGATTCATCCAAGCCTCCCCAACCTCAAATTAGACCATCTAATTCAACTAGTTTTAACCTAACCCATCCTTTAAATTTTTATCAATTACTGACACTTTTATCTTTTAGGAACCCATCATATCTTAATATATTTGAGTACACATCTTAAGGGGTGTGCTAGGAAAGGTTTGGGTAGACCATTGGTGATTCATAAGATTTTTTTCCCTTTTTCCACTTTCCATATACACACATGTCTCCTAAAACCATTTGCCCTAAGCTTATTCATCTCAGTTGTACCCATGCCAAACATTTGTCACATCATTATCCTCCTTTTTCTTGCCTTAACCCCCTTTCACCAAATGACTATACTATGTTAACCTTATATATTTTTTATCCTTTGATTAATATAAGGTTGATTGGGTCAACCCTGTACTATTTTTGGGTATTTTCACTTGAGAGATTTGTTATCCCTTCAGCTGACCTAGCTCAGGACCTAGTGATTTATCTCCTAAAAACATATAGGGTCGACTAAGTTGACCTCATAAAGATGACATATTCAAAATGATTTATGTTAAGATCTACCTATATATACAATTTTATTTCCAACCATTTTATAATAGAGAAGCAAAGAATAACAAGTGTGAATGAACATCTTATTATTGACCATTGTAGTTAATGAATAAATCTTAGGGATCCATACTTTCTTTAGAGATATAGATCTTATCTTATGAAGAAGTATTTTGGGTGCATAGATAAGTTATGTATCCTAGATCTTATTTGTCTTTGTTATCCTTACATACCATAACAATATCTTTCAAAACACTTTTACCAAGGGAGAAATTGAGGCTCGATAAGTTCATCTTCAAAGGTAAGTATTCCTAACTTTATTTCTCCTTTTTAAGAGTATATAGATAATGAGGTTGTGCTTCTCTCCCATGAATTAGGATTCCATATACATTGATGTAAGCATATGGATTTTATGCATGTTTAGTTTAGTTTGTTTTATTTTTAACCCCCACTTTATGCCATAAGTTTTGGTGTTCACTAGATTAAATTTACTTTCTTATTTATTATAATAGAGTCAACATTAAACCTAGGACTCTCTTAGGGTTGTTGCCTAATTTTGTTAGATTGTAGGCTTTGGAACCCTTCCTAGCATGGTATATTGTGATAAGTGATCCCCTAATCAAGTCTAGTGGATCTTCATATTGGTCATTCTTCCACTTAACAAATGTACTTCCAATCGAAAGTGTAGGTGTGATCTATCTTATCTAAGTTAGGATTGATTTATAGATATGATGAATTTTTGATTCATAAAGAGATGTTAGAGCCAAAGAAATATTGGAAAAATGAATACATGCCTCATTACTAGATATTAATTTGGCCAGTCCTCTACACCTAGCAAAGATGTTATAACTAAAAAAACCTATCCAATTCAAGATGCACAACATTTCCACTTGTTAGTGTGGCCAGTTCCCAAACCTATCAAACATATCAGGTCCTGAGAGAGTTGGAAATGAAAAAGGTGACATGTTTCCAATGTTAGTGTGGAAATTCCCCAAATTTGTTAGATATGTTAGAGCCCAAGAGAACCTAATTGAATGAAAAGGCACTGCATTGAATAATACATGGATAAATTTTTTTCCATCAAAAGAGAAAAACATGATTCATTTCTCTCTCTCTCTCTCTCTCTCTCTCTCTCTCTCTCTCTCTCTCTCTCTCTCTCTCTCTCTCTCTCTCTCTCTCTCTCTCTCTCTCTCTCTCCTAGATGAAAACCCAATCATTTATTCATAAAGTAATATACAAATAAATAAACCACATGAAGTATTATTTTTTATTTTTTTTAAATTAATATAATTAGGATTTTTTTGATTTTAATCACACACAAATCAAAATTTAAGCACAGAGACACCAAATTGACAAAATGATCGATGAATGTATTGAATATGCATATAAACAAATGTTGTATTATGTGTGTGTGTATATTTATATATATTAAATATATTTTTATAACTAGACTGTTGTAACAATATATAACTTATTATATTCCTAAACACATTACATAATATGTTTCATTAACAAAGACATTATAACTAGTTTTGAAATTTGACTTGGCATCAAGCTTCGAATAGAAAATGACAAGTGTTTAAGCCACCTCTAAAAGTCTCACAAATTCAAAATAAACCAACACAAGGTCTAAAAAATAGATGAAAATCAACAAATACTCCAAAAAAGAGCAAATGAATAACTATAGTCTGATAAATAGAGTATAAACAAATAATCTCCAATATAAGAAAATAAAATTCCTCAAGCTCACAAAAATATAAAGTGTAACTAATTACAAACATTAATTATTATAGTAATATAAAACCCATTTTGAAACTACTTAAATGTTGTCTAATCAACCTGGTAACTCATCAAGGGGCCTCAACAAAAATGACCCTTGTACTACCTCCAAAATTTGATCAACACCTTAAACTACACACAAAGCGATTGTTGATAAGATTGGAAAGCCAAAAATCCAAAAAAAAAAACTAGATAAGCACTTGAAACATCATAGAAAATTTTCCCTTTTATACCAACCCAGGCTCACAAATATTCATGTATAATTTAAAACCTAACAATCCTAATCTCCTAATCTAGAAAAAAAATTAATATTTAAATGCATGTATTTCCATAGATCACTCCAAATAAAAAAATTCAATGATAAAATACCATACCCAAAACATGTACATTACATACCTTTTCAAATCAGACCCTAACCACGTAGAAAATTGCATTAAAAAAAAGTAGCCCAGATTAACTTAAATTATTGGACATTTAAAGAGATCCCCTTTTTTTGGTCATATAAATTTGTAACCAAAATAAATAAATAAATAAATAAGACATCAACACATTATTAAATATCACCCCCCTCCCCTCATGTTTGGATTAACACCTTTATGACAACTCTTTAAATTAATAGAGTCTTAATTTTCCTATTTAATACAAATGTGCTTGATTAAAACTTTAACAATGACTGGATGGGTGAGTAATTATTTTGATTAATACTATTATGTGCCATAAATTATTATTGTAAATTATTCCTCTAATGTCCCTATGTTTTTCCCCCTATATAGGTACTAAAAATCTATATTTTCAACATATGAATTCAACATTTTCCCAAGTTAATGTTCATATCAAAATGTAATAAATAGTCTTAATTATCCCAACCAATACAAACATTTTTTATTAATATCTTGCAAGTAATAGCATATGTGAGTAATTATGTCCATTAATGTTCATGTTGAAATGTTTCAAAACCAATGTTAAAATCAAAAATTGCTCAACTTTCTTACATATAACCAATTAAACCCTTTTGGATCAACAATAGCGTGACACTATGTAGGTACTATTAATTATATTAGGTTCAACTAATTATAATACATACCTATCAGAGATATGATGGATAGGGAGAGATCAAATAAATGAACATGTGACACATTTCTAGTTGTTAGCATTGCCACTAAATAGAACCTATCAAATATTTTAGGGCCTAGGAGAACCTAGCCAGATCAAGAAGTGTCATGTTACCAGCTATCAATCTAACTAGTCCCTGAGACTTATCATAAAAGTTAAATCCCAAGAAAGATCAATTAAATGAAGAGGCACCAAGTCACTAGTTTTTAGTGTGACCAGTCCCCCACACTAATAAAAAATGTTAGGGCTTGGGAAAGCCTATCTAAATGAAGAGGTGCCAAGTTGGTAGTTGTCAATGTCATTATCCCTAAACCTCCAAGAGATGTCAAGGCCTGAGAAAGCCCAACTAAGTGAATAGGTGCCACCTTAGCATATGTTAGTATGATTATTCCACTAGACCTATCATATATGTCATAGTCAGTTTGAGCTCGTATGAATAAAGAGATGACATGTTGCCAATTACCACTGTGACTAGTCCCGTAAAATTGACAAAATTAGGGAAATCTTGATGCAATGAAAAGGCACCACATTGCTAGTTGTTAGTATGAATAGCTCCCCTAACTTACTAGATATGTCAGATCTAGGGAGAACCTCATTGAATGAAGATGCACCACATTAATAGTTATCAATATGACTAATCCCCCAACCTAGTAGAGATGTTATAATCAGGAGAAAAATAGTCAAATGAAGAGGAACTATGTCACTATTTCTCAGTGTGGCTAGTCATCTAGACCTATTAGATATGTCAAGACTTGAGAAAGCTACATCAAATGAAGATAGAATACATTTCCAATTGTTAGCATCATGATTTCCCTACACTTGTCATATATGTCACAAATTGGGAAAACCTATCCCAATTAATTGTATTACATTGATTAATATGTAGGTGAACTTATTACTACCCAAGACCTTAGTCAACTTAGAATAAAGTATAGATGAAATTTGAAGGCCTATAAGAACATGCCCCATGTCTATAAACAACACACCACCTAATCTTAGAAATTATATAGACTACCAATCCACATCCACATGCTGCTAGGACCAATAGAAATATAATAAACCATTTTATTTTGTATTTATTAAAATGAAAATATTTAAATCCTGATGTAAAAATTAAAAAAATGATCTATATGTATGGCAAGTCTGCCTAGACTTGTTAGAGATATTAGAGTTAGGGAGAGCCTAACCAAATAAAAGTATAACACATCACTAGTTGTCAGTGTAACTAGTCTCCCAAACCTACCAAAGATGTCAAAGTTAGGGAAAGCATGACCAAATAAAAAGGTGCCACATTGCTAGTTATCAATATAACCAAAAACTAGTAAAAACTTGGTAAAATGAAGAGATAACATTTCACTAGTTGTCAATGTCTCTAGTCTCCTAGACATCTTAGAAATTTCAGGCCTTAAGAGAGCTAGGCCTAATGAAGAGATGACATATTTTCACTAGTTAGGGTGAAACATCCCCTAAACCTCTCAAATATGTTAGAGCCCAAGAGAACTTGGATGAATGAAGAAGTATTATGTTGACTAATATGCATATAAATTCATTACCACCATATCCCTTTCCTAGTTTAGAATGAATTACAGATGAAAATTAAAGGTCTATAAGAACATGCCCTATGTCCCTAGAAAGCACATCACTTAGTTTAAGAGAATGATATAAACTACCAAACACATTCACATGCCACTATGACCCATGTATTTATTTCATCTCACTTTTTGGGGACAAAAAATATCGCATGCTAAATAAAATAGACTATAATCCATGTTTATTTTTTAGATTACTTCAATTTTATTGGATGATTTAAGTATTTTTCCTTTTATTAATATAAAATATAAAAATTTCTTTATGAAATTAGTCACGTCACCTTATATTAACCAATGGAAATACAATAAACTATTTTATTGTGTATTTATTAAAATGTAAATATTTCAAACTTGATGTTAAAATCAAAAAGTGCTCAACTTTCATTAGTTGGACATTGTCCTATACAAATTATTGGGTTTAACTGATTATAATAGATACCTGCTATGTAGGTACTAATAATTCAAGATTATCTAAAGATTATTCCATACTTTCATATCATTTTTTTTCTTAGGATAATAATGTAGTATTTAGATAGTATCACACCCTGATAATGTCTAGTTCTATCAGTCCCATCCTCCCACCAAATAATAACTAATTTATCAAACTAAAATTCATGTAATAGGTCATCCCAAAACTTTAAAAATCCCCATTTGAAATAATTCCCAAAATATCAATATAAATCTATATTTCAGATCTTTTTTCACACTAGATGCTTCCATATTGAAAAACCATAGAATTTTAGTTGTACATTGAAATAAAATTCCCTATTTCTCTAGATTATAAATATATACAATCTTAATATCCTTGAGATAAATTTTAAATACACTTAAAAAGTCACAAGTCATGGTTGAAACACTTAATCACAATAGGATTGCACCAAATTTTATCATTTTAAAGCAATCTTTCACATACACGACCATAGCATGAGAGAGCTACATGGAGTTGGATCCCTCTTTGCAATATTCAAATATAACTAGTGCTCAACATAATGGGTGTTGAGTTAAAGCACCAATTCAACCATTAACCCATTTTTACTCTATTATTGAATTTGTCTTCTTGGTCTATTGAGCTAGGATTACAAGTGAAGGAGAAGATTCATGGTTATTTTTAGAATGGATTGAAGGCTCCTATATAGTCAATAGAACACAGATGAAGGAAAATATATCATATCAAATTTAGAGTTATATCATCTACATGACACTGGTGCTACCTAGAGACAAAAAACTCTATGCCCTATCTAGATCCAACACTAATTTATAAAAATCTTGAAAAACCCTCTTTCATCTATAGTTAGTCAACACAACTTGAAAATGATTTTTAGCCTCAGACATAGATAGCTAATTTTTATTTCCAAAGTATTTTCCCCTTTTAGTATATTTCTAAATTTATCAAGCTCAAAATCATTTTGTGTCATTTATTTCATTTTTAAAACATTCTAATTTTACACAATAGTTGGTCTAATTATTGTCTATCATTTTCCTAGTTCCCAAAATTTGTAAAACATATTGGTCAACATGATTTTTTTTGAGATTGCTTCAACCATACCAACCCTAGGTTTTCGTTAGTGTTCCATTTTTATTTATAAGATCTCATTTTTTTCATTAGGATTTTATATGTCATATTTAATTTCTCCTATTCCTTTGTGCACTCAAAATAAAATAAAAAATATTATATTACTATTATATTTTAAAAGTTTTTAAAAATGATAATATATTATAATAAAATTATTATTTATAGATTCAAGTTCAAGCTAATAAAGTGGCTATGGATCTTGGACACCTTCAGGATCTCCTCTCTCACTCTGCATATGTTCCTTATGTATTCTCTTGAGTTATGCCATCTTCACCCAAGGATCCTAGACTAGATGATAGAATTACTTTACTACCTTATGGTGGGCATCATCATAACTGTTCCTTCCACTACTCTCATAGTGGCACTCTGTACTAGGGCATGAACCATCTTGGGCAACAAAAAGGGTGGTAGAGGTCACCTCCTTCACTAGATGGGCAAGATGTCTAGGATTCTCTTCCTCCTCTTCTACACTTGGATGCTTGGGGGTACCACCTGGAGGTCAATCTAATATGGTGAAAATTTTCCCTAGACTTTCTCTATCCATTTCACTCACTCAGACATAGGAAGAAGAAGATGACAATGGTACTACTCAAACTACTGGCTAGGAGTCTATTCCAGATGTTAATGACTTGCCAAGCTTAAGATGGGGTTATAATGATATGGATCCTCCACCTTTTGTCCTTTCTCTTTCTTCTTAAATTTATATTTTATTATGGCTTTGTGACTTGTTCCTAGGCTTTGCCTACTTGTTAGTGGTGCTTTTGCTTTTGTTCCTAGGCTTTACCTAGTGTGATGTGATGTGCTCTCATACCACCTATATATTTTTATGAATTATTGGTATATTTATATTAAGTTAATATATAGATATATTTCATCAAAAAAAAAAATTACCTTAGGGTTTTACCCTCATTTTTCTATTAGGGGATTCCTTTCCTAGAATTGTGGCTATCCTTCATTGTTAGGCTCATATCTAATCCATAATGACTATATTTTCAAAATTACCAAAATCATTTCCCCCATTTATATAAAAATAAAAATTATTTTTTTCATAAAAATACTATATAGATTTATTTGAATTTATAATTTTCTATTTCTAGTAAATTTGGGTTAGGGGTGATTAGTGTACCTATATTAAAATTAATTTGTTGGGTTTTTTCTATTTTCTATTTTTTAATTTTAATCAAAACCCTCTTTTATATTTAAAAAACACATAATGGACCTATTTTAGTTGTCAATTACTTATTGTGTCCATCCTATAATGGCTATATGGGTTACTCTTGGTGTATAATTTGTAAATGAAAAATGATCATTTTAATTACATGGTGTCATCTAGAAATATTCAATATATTTCATAATTAATGTAATACATATTATAACACTAATGTACAATAAAATTATGGTTTAATTTAACTTATATTATCCCTCCTCAAGGTTATGATTACTAATTTCCCTCTAAAAAAGTCCATGCTATCACTATTCCAAGAGGTAGGGTATCCCATCTTATAGTTCCAAATTGAGGTCACCAACATGTCCTTCCTCACCCCAATCCACCTCCCACATTTCTTATTGATGTTGTTTGTAGATGTTTATCTATTTTTTGTGTTTATTTTATATTTATTTTTAGAAAACAAGTAAAAACTTAAAAGAAGGGTATGGTTTAGAAGAGCCTAGATTTAGTTGCATGCTCATGATCCACTTGGTGTAGATAAATCATCCTTGTCTTAGGAGGATGACCTGCAATAAGAAATAAGATAGAAAATGATTAATTAGAAAGATAGGTGGGTGGATTTCCTACCAAATTATATATCCAAAAATTAATAGACTTCCTTGGAAGGCTATAAATCCACTCTTTAAATAAGTTAAGTTCTAAAAAATGAAAATATGTGCTTGCATAAATTAATAGAAAGTAATAAAACACAAAGAAAGAAATGATAAATGAGTGATTTTATTAAAATAGCATTAAATTTTTAAAAATTAATGTTAAAATGTTAAAACCTAATTCAAAAAATAGTTTAAGACTTTATGATATGACAAAAGTTAAAAATCCAGACTTTGGGTTAGGGCTGATGGGTGGAATTAACTTGCTATTTTTGATAAAAATAGATTACACAATGACAAATCTTAGTCACTATGAAACCAATATTGGTTAAGGAAACCAATTTTAGTCAAGGGATGAATAGTCCAAGTTTGCCAAAAATAGTCATTTACACTTAAGTTTGGTTGTTAAAAATAATGGAATTAGTCTAAGGTTATTTAAGGTAACATTGGTATGCATGAAGAAGAGGTTTAGGAGGTTAGGAAATTAAATGTCTAGGTACTAAATAGTCTTAAGGCTAGGTGTTGATTAGTTAGCTATGGTTTTAGGTGGGGAGGTATAAGCAAGCTTATTTAACTTAACTAATTAATTAAATTAGCCAAAATGGGGTAAATGGGTGTTTTAAAGGGTTTTAATAAATATCCTAACCCAAGGGGCCAAGGGATATTTTATGATGAATAGAATCATGTGGTATGGTTTTCTAGTGTCTAAATTTTCCCCTTTTTGTTGTGTAGGTTACATCCTCAAGTTGAAAAATAAAAATAATAGGTATAGTGGAAGGTTGAAATCCCCAAGTATGGAATGAGGTGTTCCCCCTCAAACTGGGAGGTGATGAGGTAGAAATAAAGTTGGGTGCAGGTTTGACAAGTGTGTATATGAGTGTAAAAGTAGGTAGGATGGTACAAAGTGAAAAATAAAGTTGCATTGAGGAGGACAAGTGATAAGTGAACCAGGCCATAACATTAGGCATAACTAATATGGGTTATACTTAAAAATACAAGTTTCTATGATAAGGTATCCATGTTCATAGGGGGCCAAAATTAGGGTTACATTGAAAAGGTGAAATTGGTTTTAGTGGCTAGAAAGTGGGAATATTCCAAGGCACCTAAAAGATATACACACAAAAATGCACAGACAAGCATATTATTGTGGATTATGGAAAAGTGGGCAAAAGGGTTAATTTTTATGAAATTAGGGGTGGGTTGTTGAAAAAACTATGAAAACAAATGGTAGGAGGAATTGAAGGAAATCTCTAATGGGTAGGGTTTAGGTGGAAAAAGAGATCATATGGGCTAGAAAGGGAAGGTAGGGGTTCAAAACCTTAATTGGGTTGACCAATGTTGGTCAAGGTTGACCAACATCGATCACCCTAACCCTAGTGATGATTGATATTGATCATTATCCAAACCCTAAAAAGGGGGTAGGTGATTGAAAAGGTAAAAAGCATTTTATTTTCATGATTTTAATAATTTTATGCATGTTTTCTAGATTAAAAATGAGGTGTGCAAAAAACATTCATTGTGAGTGGTTGAGTACAAGAACTGAGTGGAGTGTGAGGTACATTACTATGGGAGAGTGTTGGAGAAGGTGCCAGGTGGACCAGGTGGAATAGAGTGAGGTGAGGATATAGCTTTACTAATTTTGGTTTGGAGGAAGAAGGTAAAGGGTTAAAAGGTCAAGGCAAGAAGAAGTGTTGAAGTTAGCTCAGAGTTTGGGTAGGCTTAGCTTAGGAGTATAAGAACTAGGCTTAGGATGGGTTGATTATAAGCTAAGAGGTTGGTAGGGGTAGTTTTATAGGTGGAATGTTTGCATTATTTTGAAAATTTTAGGGTAAACTAAGGCATATATCTAACCTTGTAGGTGAGGGTATTATTGATGATGTAGGATCAAGTGTTTCCACTCTTTAAGGATTTACACAAGGACATGACCAGGTGGATTGAGATCATATAATGGTAGTGGGTTTGGGTGGCATGTCATATTATCAACATGCGCCCCAAGATATAATGATTTTGGTAGCCCTTATTTAGATATGGGACCCAAATACCAACACATTTATACTATCAATAGGGTATATTATTATTCTTCTCAAGGTCATCCATAGGATTCTAAGGTTACCCATACAAGGGTGAGTGATGGAGCCTATCCATAGTGATGAGTAAGATGCCTATACAAACTTTCTTTTTTGAGAGGACTTTGTAGAGGCTTGATGAACTATTGGGGGTTCTAACTTAAGGGTCTATACCACATGGATATTGAGAGGAGGTGGTTGATGATTATGATGATGATAGTAGTCACCTATTATGCACTTTCCTACTTGAGTGGGGGAAGATTTTCCTAGGCTCTATTAGGTGTGCTAGTAGATATACTCAAGGATCAAATAGTATTTTTATGGGATCTAAAATTTTTGGTTGAGTTTTATCGGGAGCTATGGGGTTACTGAGTACATAGGCACTATGGGATAAGTGTATGCTTCCTAATCCACTTTTGGGAATATGAGCATATCACCATCTCATGACTAGTTAGATTGTCATGACATACATGGCATCAGGCCAAATTAAGAGTAGGCTTCATGATATGGAGATTAGACATGGTGTTTCCATGAGTAAGTGAGGAGGTGCAATATTTGGCATGGTTCAAGAAGTGATTGGATGCATTGGTTGATTATGAGATCATCTAGAGACAAACACAAGGTTCCCACCATGAAGGGGGATTAGTGCATAGATATTTTATGTGCAAAGAATCAAATGGATTTATAAGAGGAGGGAGTAGGAGGTAGATCTGATCCCCTTTGACCATGTAAAGAAATAGTATGGCTTGGTATAGGGGGTCTTAGGAGAATTCCCAAGATATAGACATGAGGATGTAGAGGCACCATTTCCTCCACCACAACCAACAAAGGAGGAACAACTATATGAGTAGCTACTAGTTCTTATAGGTGTTGATGATGCTAGGGTGATGTAAGAGTAAATGTCTTGGTATTAGGATAGTATGCTTCAATGCTTATGGTAGATAGAGGATAGGGTTTTGATGAAGGTGTTGGTTGACAACAATAGGCTATATATGTGGAGATGGAGGAGGAGGAGCCAATGGAGGTAGATGTTCCTACTAGATAGACTATGATCATAGAGAGTGATCAAGTGAGATAAATGTTGGCTATGGCATAGGTATCAATGGATACAATGACACTAGAGAGGGACACAACATAGGGGTAGCTAGTGATGAGGACCCAAGAGAGAGATAGTCTCTAGGTACAGCTAGATACTATCACCTAGGAGAGGGATATTACATACGAATTCCTAGCCACCATGACATAAGAGAGAGATTATGCATGGGCATAGTTATCCATCACCAAATAGGAGAGAGATTTTGTATAGTGTCAACTATTTATTACTACATAAAAGAGGGATGGGTCATAGGCACATGTGAACCTAGTATAAATTGAGTGGGATGATTTGAGATAGATAGGAGGACAAACATTTATGGGACCAACTCAGACTATTCTAGTGGCAATAGTGGAGGAGTTGAGATACTATGAGTCACATGTCTTCAGTATTCTTCTAGATGTGCCCCAGTATGCATAGTATGTAGTAGAGAAGGTTGTGGTAGGGAGATCTATCGGTATGACACTAAGTGGTATCACAACATCTGTAGGTGCTCAGATAGGACTATGAGATGGATAAGATCTAGGGGATAGTAGTACCCCTGAACCATAGACCATTAGACTTTTGTATTTATTACGATTTTGATTTTAGCCTATGAGCTGATGTAGTGAGATGTATATATTTTGAGAGACATATTTATATATATATATATATATATATATTCATTTTGATTTAAGTTATGATGGTTTTATGATGATGTATGTTATTTATGGTTGATTTAAGATGTTATGGTTAATTATGCTCATGTGATGATTCATTTTATGATGTTGATGACATGTTTAGATGGTTTTACATCTTTTTTGTTAGAAGGTATATGTTTAATTTATTAAACATGGACATTAATGAATCTATGTGATCCCATAATTAGATAGATATGTGATTCGATAACATAATGGTTTGATTCATTTATCTAGCCTAGAACAATGATAAAATTTGGTAATTAACTTTATGATAAAAGTTATAATGCATTTTAATGTGATGCAATTAATGTGTTTTAGATGGTGAAAAGGAAGATTGCCTAGATAGATGAGATGTTATAAAATTGATATGAGTTGTTGATTTAATATATGATGATGGCTAAGATAAATAGAATGTTTTCATGATTAAAAACACCTAAATAAATGATGTGGATGGTTATAAAATATGACAATAATTTAATAAAACACAATGTTCTTAATGTTATGATGTCATTGATTTGATTAGAGATTAGAGGTGATTTAAAATGTTTTTAAAACCACATTAACATAAAGATTAATTTGGGTAATAGGATATATGTAAGAAAATAGAGGAAATGTTAAAAGAAAGTTTTAAACAATTAAAAGATAAACACCTTAATGAATGTATCAAAAAGTAGGTATGGAAAAGAAAGAAGGAGACATGATGCTCTTTCATTGGTAAGGACCAAAAAATAGGATTGTGGATTGACTTATGAATATAATCCCTTCATATGATTCATACTAGTATTGGTTGGTTTGTTAGTAAATTTATTGATCACATAGTGTTAAGTAATCTCAAAATCCCTTGTTTTGTGGAGGGTAAAAAGGGAGATGGATAGTAGTGGAACCTTCTTGTGAAGCTAATTTTCCCCTTCTGTAGGTGACTAAAAAGTTTTTATAAACAAGTCTATGTCTTATTTGGTGTAGACTGATCGATGTGGGAAGTCTACTTTTTAAATTTTGTGAAAGTTGATTGCAGCTTTCATATACATTTTTTTGCTTTTTTGAATTTTGACTATGGGTCTTTTGATGTTGTTATTTTTGAGAGGTTGGAGAAGCTAATCAATGCAAGAAGCTTACATGATATTTCTTTATTTTGACAAATGTTTTACTTAGCATACTTTAGGGGAGTGGTCTAAGCTTTTGATTTGTTAAGATTAGATAGCTATCCTTCAAGGGAGTAGTCTACCTTATTTTGATTTGTTCTAGCAGTTGTCCTTAAGGGAGTAGTCTACAATGCTAGAGATAACTCATAAGATATATATATATATACACACACATATATATAAGACATAGGATTACTTATATAGGCATAAGGATTACCTTTATGAAGGCAAAAATAGAGCACAAGAAGGTTTAATAGTGGGTGAGAAGATGATTTAAGAGATAATAACCATGGGATTCCATCCTATTAGGGATGAAAATTATATATTATAATCATTCCATGGGTAGAGTATTGGTACCCATATTTAAGATAGAGGTTAAAATTGTGATGGATAACCACATGATTTTATGCTTTAATCAATTGTCCTCAAAGTAAGGGGATGAAGGCAACAATTTTTTAAAACAAGGGACAAGATTAAGTTAGACATAAGGTGATTTTTAACTCACTTTAAAAAAAAAATGGACATAGATGCAAAGCATTAAGGGGATCAGGTTCTGATTTCCCTTCAAAAGATAATAACTAGTAAGCTCTTGACCCATATTTATGTGTTATGTTATGGGGTCCAAGCCAATTAAAAGTAAACTTGCCCCACTTCTTTCCATGTTAGTTACATGTTGATTTTCCTTTAAGATGAGGTTTCTAATATTGAATTCTCATTCTAGTAGGTACTTTTTATAATTTTTCGTGAATCATTCTTGATATACATGAAGATGATTAAGCACAATCAAACAACACTCATCAAGTAGCTCAAGTTGGGCTAAATGTTCTTGATGATAATCACCCTCTGAGATGATATGATTTAGGTATATATGAAGAGAAGAAATTTGGACTTCAAGAGATAAGATAACCTTGTCTCTAAAGACAAGTGAGAAAGGGGTAGCACCCATAGGGTTTTGAATATTGGTTTGATATGCCCATAGGGTGAAGGGAATGTGTAAGTATCAATCCTAACTAGATGCATTGATCATTTTCGTTAGCATTTTATTAAGTATTTGGTTAGAGGATTAAACCTATCCATTAGCTTTAGGATGATATGGAGATGATAATCTTAACTTAATTCTAAAAGTGTCACAAAGATTTCTTACTTTTTTATTTTTAAATGATTTTTAATTATCGATGATGATTTTGTGAGGAACCATGAAGTGAAAGATGATATGACGGTTAATGAAGTTAAAAAATCTATTGAATTTTTTTAAGATGAGGGGAATAGCCTCTACCCACTTGGTGAAATATTATATTGTAGTGATGATATAATGATATCACTACAAAGAATGAAGGTTAATTTCACCAGTGAGATCTAATAACCACTGTGAGAAGGGAAAACAATCCTTAGAGACTTGAAGACCATGACTAGAGATGTGATGTAAATTAGGATGTTGTTGACACTTGACACACTTATTTACATAATCATAATAGTCTTAGTTAAGGGTAGGCCAATAATAGCCAAGGTGAGTAATGTGTTTAGCAACAACTAAACCACTAAAGTGCCCTCCATAAATCCCATCATGCATTTCCTTGATAGCATGAGAGATTTCATGACTATGTAGGCATATAAAAATAATACCATAAAATACTCACTTGTAAATAATTCCTCCTAGTATGTTATATCAAGAGGTACCCTATATAAATGCTCTTTGACCATTTCTAGAGAGATAAGAAGTGATGATGTCTAAGGTAAGGTAGTCAAATATTTTCTTATACCAAATATTACAGTGGGATTATTCCACATTTAAGATAGAAGGGAGGTATAATTTAGTGTAAGATTGTTCATTAAGGTGATTGATGGTGATAAAGAGTTTAAAATTGGAAGGTGTAGATGGGATTTGGGAAGCAAGAGAAGCCATGGTATCGATGAACTTATTTGTAGATCATAGAGTGGCTTGAATAAGGAATGATCAAATGATGTCAAAAGTACATCTACCAATTATTTATAATTTTTTAAAGCATCACTTTTACATTATTAAGAACCATTTATTTGATTGACCACAAGTTGGGAGTCATTAAATTTTTTGATAAATTTAACTCCCAATGACAAAGTTATTTAGAGACTTATAACTAGGGCCTCATATTTGGCCATGTTGTTGGTGAAATCAAAGTCAAGTTTGAAGGATAAGGGGAGAGTATAACTATAAAGGGGTATAAGGATGATACCATCACCCACACCACATTTACACTTTGATCTATCAAATAACATGGTCATCTGATAAGCAAAGTCCTCTCAAGAAAGAGTTATGATGGGTAAATTGGGAAACTCAAGAGGAAGAGGTTGATTGTCTACTAAAGATGTTTTAGAAAATTAGTTGGAAATTATTTTCCCTTTTATTAACTTTTTTCAGAAGAAAAAAAGATTTAACTCAACTAAAATCATGATCCATATAGCCATATGATGATTTTGATATGGCTTAGAATGCATGTACTTTAGTGGGTCAGTGTTGGTTATGGTAAAGGTTTTATGGTTAAGGAGATAGTGATGGAGTTTGAAAGCCAAAAATAAAAAGGTGAGGCACAATTTATCAATATGGGTATTATAATTCTCTACTCTATAAGTTTTCAAATTATATAGTATACCACTTTCTCTTTATGTTGGTCATCACAATGGGCAATCATGGTCCCTAAGGAATGGTCTATAGTAGAAATGTAGAGGTAAAAGGGTTGGTCTTCTTTTAGAGGGATAAGAATAAGTAGGGAAAGAAGGTATTATTTGAGTGAGTTAAAGGCCTTTTGATAGTCTTTGTTCTACTTAAAAGAGATATCCTTCTTAATAATGTGATGGAAATGCTGACATCGATTAGATAGTTAAGAAATGAAGAAATGAATGGATTAGATCTTCCCCTAAAAATTGTGGAGTTGCTTGAGGTTATTTAGAGGAGACATGTAAAATATTGTCTAGATTTTATTAGGATCAACTTCTATTCTATGAAGAGAGATAATAATACTAATAAGCTTACCTGACAAGACCCTAAAGATTCATTTCTTTGGGTTAAGGCAGACATGGAAGTGGATAAGACATTTTAAGATAACCTTAAGGACTACTAAATGATCCTTATGAGATTTAGACTTTCCAAAGAGGTCATCTATGTATTCCTTCATGGTTATATGAATAAGGTCATGAAATATATAGGTCATGGTATGTTGGTAAGTTGCACCAACTTTATTTAAACCAAAAGGAATGAACCAATAGTAGAAAGTTCCACATGAGGTGTTAAAGGCAATTTTATGATGATCTTTTGGGGTGATCAAGATTTGATTATAGCCCAAAAATCTATCATAAGAGATAACATCTCATGGTTAGTAACAAGATCAATAAATTGTTCAATACTTGGTAAAGGGAATTCATCTTTTGTACAAGCAATGTTAAGATCACAAAATTCTACACAAATATGAAGTCCCCCTATTTCTTTGGTGATAGGAATGACATTCAAGACCCTTGGGGATAATCAATGGGTTGGATGAAGTTAACAGATAAGAGGCATTAAAGCACTTCTTTGTCAAGAAGGTTAATATGAGGATGAATCCTTCAAATCTTTTACCTAACAAGTTTGACATTGAGGTTGGTGACCATGTTATTGATGACTATGGAAGGGTCAATTCCTAGAATATCATTATAAGACCAAGAAAATGCTATGCTAAAATCTTACAAAAAGGAAGATAAATCTTGATTCTTTGAGGAATCTATGGATTAGCTGATTTTGACTATATGAGGGTTATCCTTAGTGCCCAAGTTGACATCAATGATAGCTTCATTTAACATGGTCAATTTCTCAAGAGGAATGTATTTTTTAATGTAAAAATATTTAGCACCAAGATAGGTGAGAAGGGAATTATCATCCTAATAATGGATAATATTAATGGTAGGAGAATCATCTTCTACCATCTTAAGATGAGTCAAAGGAATGGTTCTAGTTTCCCCATCCTTTTTATAAGTTAGGGGTCCCAAACTAATCATATTTATAAAAAAAGGTTAGGGGGAATGCAATAAATATCCTTAGATTTTGAATGAGAAGGGGTTAGTAAGGACATGATTTCTTCCTCAATGATGGTGATGGGAGTTGGGTTGGTTGGCTCTTCTAAAGGAATGAATCTAAGACCATATCTTTAATGAGGTTTTTGAGTTTTTCATGGTAGAAACTCATGTGGTCTATTTTAATATCATCCTAAGCTAAATCTATTCCAAGAACATAGATGGAGGTATGTATTTTCAAACTCTAGTTTATTTAACAAAGACAAACTAGAGGTGAATGGTTTAGTAGAAGAGGAGGCATTGGAAGAAAAAATTGGTTGATCAAGTCCCCCATATATAACATTGATTTGGTAATTAGGAGGATCAAAAGTAATGATGGTTCCAAGGTTGGAATCATAGATATGATGTTGGTCAAGATTTCCATACTCTTGGGGAGTAGGAAGGGCATCTAAAGTCAATAGGTGATACTCCCCAAGCGAGAGATGTTGGAATGTGGATTCCAAGGGGTCTTTCATGGGGATTTGGGAAGAAGATATGGATGAGCTTATGGAATATTAGTTGATATAAGAGTAATTGGATAAATCATTTATCAAGATGAGAACATCATTGGGTTAGTAAGTCATATTGCATGACTTGAAAGGACTAGGGTTGGTTGGGATGACATGGACTTGACCCTCATGCTCAAAACTGATGTAGTGATGTAAATTTGATGACACATAACCCATAGAATGGATCTAATGGAATCCAATCAATATGTTATATTATGATTCACCTTATACCATGTACAAGATCTCAAAAAGAGTGTGAGGGCCCAAATGTATATGAAGGATAACCATCCCTAAAGTTGTTGCCATGGTATCATTAAAATATCAAAGTATAGTGGTAGTTTTCAACATAATGTTCTCTGGTAGTTTTAGTTGATCATAAGCATGGGAAGAAATTATATTAATGTTGTCTCCCCATCAATCATAACCCTCTTGATTTAGGTTTGCTTGATTTGAGCAATAATGAAAAGGGAGGATCAGGATCATCTAGATGAATAGGGGGTATCTTCAGATCCTAGAAGGTGATGAGGGAAGAAAGATAAAGGGATCTAAATAAGGATACTATAGGTTATGAATCTTTATGTTAAACTTATATATACTTCAATGCCTCCTTCATAGCTTGATGATACTAGGGTGAGGTTTGGATTAACTCATACAAAGTCATCTTCACCAGTGTTTGGTGAAGATGTTTTAGAACTAACCTATGTATTAGTCTAGAGGGGTTGGATTGGGGTGTACCCAAGAAAGAAATCTTGGGCTTGGGTGATATAGTATTTGGTGATTTGGTGGTGGAAGAAGGTTATGTCCATGGGATGGACACATTGGCTTTCCCTTTATCCTTTTAGTCTTATGATCTAGTGACCACATGAATGGTATGGATCTGTAAAATATGTGGACTAGTGGGTTTTTTTTATTCCTTCACACTTTTAGATGATATTTTGGGGATAGGTTGATGTGGGTTGGTGGATTTTAGATTTTGGATTGGAGGTAGGCTAATGGGAATCTCCTTTGTTAACAAATCATCTACATCACATAGTTTTTGGACTATGTCTTGGAGAGATTTGTAGTTCTCAGTGTCATGTCCAAGTGTCCTATGGTATGCATAAATTAAATTATAATTTAACCAAGATGGTTTCATAATAAGAGGATTAAATGGTTTTACAAGATTTAATACCAAGTAGGAATATTATAACAACCTTTTCAATATATAAGAATAAGACTCTAGCAAAGGTGGTAAGGAGGTAGAAGTTTTGGTTTTGATGGTTGGTGTGGATACTTTTTAAGGCATAGGATTAATGAATATAACTTTGGGTGACGGAATGATTTTGGTAAATGGTTTTTAGGTGGATGGTTTATAAGTATATGGTTTAGAGGTTGATGGATTTGAGGTTGATGGTTTAGAAGTAGATAGTTTTGAGGTTTAAGGTTTGGTAAGAATAGGTGGAAGTGTGGCTAAAAGTGGATGTTGGGCTTGTGATTTATTTGGAAATTTTGGTATTTTTAACAAGGTATAAGGGTGAGGTCCTAACATGTATGAGGGTTGTGGCCCTATAATGGAAGGTAAAGTGGAAATGGGAGGCAAGGTGGTTTTGGATATTTGAATCCTATATGGTTTAATTTTCTTTGTTGGCTTGGATTGCAGATTTCTAGGTGGAATTATTGGTGTCAAGTCTAATTTGAATGGAGGATGGGTAAGATTCTAAGTGGTAAGGACACCTAGGTTCTTAATGGGATTTAATGGGGTAGTTGAGGTTACTTTGTTTTTCCTTGAAAGAGTTGGGTTGGATGACTTATCTAAAGTTTGGGAGGTGGAGAGTTCATTAGTTTGGTTGGGGTAGTGGTGATTTCACGTGTGGAGATTGAAGGTTAGGTGGATAATGGTGTGGTTGGTGAATTTTAATTGGCTAGGCATGGGATTCCAAAGCAGTTCCAAAATGTGGTTTAGTCAAGGTTTGGTTGAGATAGAAACTCTAGATTTTGGACTAGCCTTAAGAATGACTTATAGATAGTCTTAACTCCCTCAATAGTAGATTCTAATGATAGACCAAGTGGAGGTGGGATGGTAACATTTTCCTTTTCCTATATCAATGGTTATAAATATTTAGAAGGTGATTCTTCAATGAAAGGAGTAGGTGAGGTAATATCTTCTTTAGGTACACCTTCCAAAGGAAGGGTAAATAGCTCTAAAATGGAAGAAAATGGCATGGGAGTGATGGTTTCCTCCTTTGATATGATTTCCAAAGGAGAGGTTGGTGGTTGTAATACTAAATAAGTGGAGAAGGGATGGTGGTTTATTCCTTTGTTATGCTTTCCAAAGGAGAGATAGGTAACTCCACTACCTCAATAAGTGGAGAAGAAATTGTAGGTTGGTCCATGGATTCATTAACTATAAGTTCCTTAAGATCAACATTAATTATATGAACCTCATTTTATGGGATAACTTTGCATTATTATTATCATTGTTTATATAATGTGGGTGGTTTGGGAATGGTTGTTATAAAATGTCAAGCGCTTGATGGGGGGTGCATTCGGGTTATCCATCACAAGCTCACCCTTGTCAATCAAGTATTGGACAATGTTTTTAAATGTCTTACATCTATCAACATTATGTCCAATGACATGATGGAAGATACAAACCTCATTTTAATTATACCAACTTGGTATAAGATAGAAGGAATCAAATTGTTTAGTCGATTTGATCGGAGGAAGTTGGATTATAGATGCCTTCAACAACTTCTCCAAAACCAAAGTGTAAGACTCCCTTAGTGGAGTATACTTCTTTTGCACATAGTGGTTTTGGGTTTTAGCATTTTGGTTGGAAGTGGTAGATGGGTTGTGTTGGTTGACAACTAGATGAGGAGACATTTTAAGTAAAAAAACATTTGTTGTTCCTTTGGCTTTAGTATTGACATGGTTTTTAGGTTTGGAAGAAGAGGCTTCATTTGATTTGAAACTAGAATTTTTATTCCTCAATTTAAAATTACCCTCATTAATGGCTCAAATATCCAAATTTTGAACCATGGTAAATGCCTCATTAAAGGTTTAAAGGGTTTGAACTTGCAAGGTTGATGATATATGTTAGGCACATGACAGAGAGAAAATCTCAATCAACTCGAGTTGGGGTAAGGAGAAGGAGAGTTGGTTGATCAACCATCTTCAATAAGTAACAAAGTCACCAATTGATTCATCCTCAAATTTCATAATGGAATATAAGTCGGTAATAAAAACCTTCTTTAAAATATTTATAAATAAATGGTCTAAGAAGGTTTGGGCTAATTGAGAAAAATAAAATAGGGAGTGCCTAATGATGGCACAATACCAATCTAATGTGGGTCCTGCTAAGGACATGGGGAAATTTTGAAGAACAAGAGCATCATCATAGGCAATTAGATAACATGAATTCATAAACACTCTTAGGTGTTGTTAGGGATATTATTTGCTTTGGAATTTAGCAAATTTTGGAGTTATCATTGTGAAAGGTATGTTTGTATTGACACAAAACTGTGGATTGGCTCATTACAAATATAGTCATATGACAAGAGATTGATGGATGACTCTAGATTTATGGATGACTCTAGATTTGTCATCTTGTCTATCAACATCTTGATGATATTAGTTTGTGGTAGTGCACCCCCGTAATTATAGGTATATCTTGTTGGGGTTGTGAAGGTACAACATATTGGTAACTAGTAGAGGGTTGGGAAGATGCCACATATTGGTAAGTGTGCATGGAAGGTTGGAAAAATGCCACATATTGGTGAGTGGGAATGGAAGTTTTAGGAAATAGAGGATGCATATACCCTTACGGGTTTGGGATACACCCCAAGTTAGGTGTAATACGCATTTATTTTGTAATATGAATGGTTGGGTTGGTGGGTTGAAGGTGTGTGTTCACCTTAGTGCTAATGGGTGGGAAATTAGATGGTATGGAGACCACTAAATTTTGGAAAGGGGTGGAAGATGTTGGGTTTTGAATGGAAAGTGGTAGAGAAGCAACACTAGTGAAAGGCATCCCAATGGTAAGTGGTGCTTGGGTTGTCATAGTTTGAGTTGTTCCTATATTGGAAAGGTTAGTGATGGGATTGGTGGGGGTAGAAGGTGCTTAGGTATTAGTTGGTAGAAGGGATTGGTTTTAGGTAGTGGTATTTGAAGGGTTGTTGGTGGAGGAAGATGCTTGGGTCACCATAATTTGGGTGGAGATAGTGGTAACCAAGGTCTCACCCATAAGGTAAGTGGGCATGCCATAAGGTAGTTCAATGGAAGGAACTAAATAAGAGGTATAGTTAACAATGGTGGCAAGATAATGTTGGAGAGCCATGGGATTGTTATCAAGAAGGTTGGTAAAATCCATATCTCATTGAGCAAAAGATTGAGGCATATCAGGACTTCTAAATTGGTCAAGGGAACTTTATACATCCTGAGTGTGCTCCATGGATGAGGAAGAAGAACATGGGTCATTGGGAGGTGGATATTGGTTTTCTAGGTTTATAAATTGTTGCCTTGTTAAAACCATGCAATAGAAGGTGGAAGAAGGGTGGAAATAATCTCACACACTCAGAAAGAGAGCAAACAAAATAAAAGATTCAAGGAAACCACACATACACTAAAAGCACATTAAGTCATATAGTTTATTTTTATCTCATTTTTAGGCTTATGCCTCAATTTAAAAAGTGTATGAGACTCAACTTGTTTTGTAAAATGGGTACTAGAAAAGAAGTCTAAGGATGGTTTTAATTTATTTAAGGTTCCCAAAATATGTACTAGAATTTTTCATGTGGCTTGTTATTTGGGCCTACCCCCTCACTTCACACACCATAACAATATAGGTGGTAGGTGATTAGCCAAGATATACAAAATTGATAGAGTTTATACTCAATAAATGAACTAAGTTTTGGTTTCTCCCCTTGGTAGTGAAGTCCAAGTGGGATAGACAAGGGTGAAGGTTTACATCTAGGTGATGAAATCCTAGTCGAGCCTTATGTTAATGTTTGATGTATGATTTGTATGAGTGATTTGGTATTATGTGTATGACAAGAGTGATTTGATATTATTAATTTCACTATTTACTTTTAAACTATATGATCTAACCAAGTAAGCAAGCAATGAATACAAGTTGTTTTTAAACCCAAAGGAAATTTTTGATTTATTTTCAATGAGTAAAAGAATAATTATGATGCACATAAATGTGGAATGAAGATGCAAGTCCTAATCCTAAGATGATTTTTTTTTATTTTTTTAGAAATGAAAGAAAATGAAATTTTTACCTTTTTTAAGAATGCAAAGAATAAAAAAACTTGATTTGGAAAAGAAGAAATTGAAAACTAAGATTCTTAATGAAGAAAATAAAGAACTTTTTAGTTTTAGAAAAAGAATTGCAATGGATGAATCTTTCATTAATGCAACTAAATTTCCTAAATAAATATGAACCCAAGAAAGCTCTAGGGTCCCACCGAGCATGCCAGAATGTTTCTCTATATTTTGTGTTTATTTTCTTTTTCTTTTTAGAAAACAAGTTAAAACTAAAAAGAAGGGTATGGTTTAGAAGAACCTAGATTTAGTTACGCACGCATGATCCATTTGATGTAGAGAACTCTTCTTTGGCTTGGGAAGATGACCTACAACAAGAAAGAAGCTAGAAAGGGATTAATTATCAAGATAGATGGGTGGATTACCTAGCAAATGCTAGATCCAATAAGTACTAGACTTCCTTGGAGGTCTATCAATCCACTCTTTAAACAAGTTAAGTTTTGTAAAATGTAAATAAATGTTTGCATAAAGTAATAGAAAGTACTAAATCTCAATAAAAGTAATGATTTTGAATAGAAATGAGTGATTTTATCAAAATAACATTAACTTATTAAAAACTAATGCTAAAATATTGAAACTTGATTTGGAACATAGTTTAAGACTTTGTAATGTGATAGAAGTAAAAAACCAGACTTTGGATGAAGGATGATGTGTGGAATTAGTTTGTTGTTTTTGAGAAAATAAATTGCATAGTGACTGATGTTAGTCACTATGTAATCGATATTGGTTAAGGTAATCAATGTTAGTCGGGGGATGAATAGTCCAAGTTTTCCAAAAATAATCATTTGCACTTAAGTTTGGCCATTAAGACTAATGGAAGTGGTCTGGGGTTCTTTAAGCTACCATTGGTATGCATGAAAAAGTGGTCTAGGAGGTTATGACATTAAATGTCTAGGTGGGAAATAGTCTTAAGTATAGGTGTCAATCAGTTAGCCATGGGTTTGGTTAGGGAGGTGTAAATAGGATTATTTAACTTAATTAATTAATTAAATTAGTGAAAATGGGGTAAATGGGTGTTTTAAGGGGTTATAATAAATATCCTAATCCAAGGGGCCAAGGGGGGCAAGGGGGTAGTTTATGATAACTAGAACCATGTGGTGCAGTTTTTTAGTTTCTACAATATGCATATCCAATCAAAATTACCTAGAGTTTGTGATTGTGACGGCTTTAAAGATAAAATAGTCATTATGGGAAGGATAATAGAATATTTTCAAAATAAAAATCATTATTTCCTTTTCAAATATCACATCATTAGAAAATTATATCACATATGCAAAAAAATAAGAACATGTTAGTGTTAATATTCCTTTGTATCTTCATCTAGCAATGATGTGTCTAACAAGACTTCAACTCAAAATTTGAAGCTAAATCATAATAAATATACAAATATTGATTCAAAAAGCATGAAAAAGGATAATAAGAGTTGAAGTGAAATTCTAAGAAAAATATTTCTCAACAAGTTGATAGAATTAACTCCTATACATCCTCTAAGGAGATCAAAATACTAGTTTGCATATCATAGAATCCATGGGCATCATACAGATAGTTGTGTGCCTTTGAAGGATAAAATAAAAATTATAATTGATAGAGGTGATCCTATAATTGATACATTAATCAAGAAACCCACTCAAATTATGATTGTAACTTTTAAATCACAAATGGAAAATGAATAATTATGGATACAAAAGGACAATTTAGAGCAAAAAAAAATTCAATAAGAAAAATTAGAGAAAACAATACTGCAAAAGGAATGATATGAAAAAGAGAAATTACAAAAGGAATCTATCACAAATGCAATGTTATAGAAGGAAATGTTGAGAATTTTGACCACAAGTCAAAATGGGTCAACCCCCTATAGTTAAAAAACTATATAGGGGTTTAGTATATTGTCATAGGGTGTGTCATAGTTAATTATATGTCATTTAATGTCATTTTAGCCTTCGTCATGGTCCAATTGGTCTTTGTGTCATTTAATCTCATTTAGGGCTCATTTTAGAGCATTAAATGCAAGTGGTATGGTTTTCCAAACAAGAAAAGTGTTCTAAACTCCTCCTCAACATCCAATATGTCATTATCTATTAGAAATGTTAGTTTTTAAATGAAAACTTGTAGGTGATAACTAAATATCAAGAAAGTATGTGGAAAAGGAGTTTCAAAGGTTGTACAGCCTATAGAGAGAGTGGCACATGGGAATATATTTTATAATTGATATTAAACTTCCTTAGACTCATTTAAATATTTTATCATCTTTGGAAGTTCTTAAAATGGTCAAAAACCATTATGTTCTTTCATCACCTTCAAAACATGTAAAACTAGTTAGTAGTTTTATGCTTAGTATGGACATTAGAAGAAGTTACAGGTCAAATTACTTTGGGGGGTGATATTAAACTCAGTCATATTTAAATTAATGTTTTTATTTCAAGGATTGGATTCCTATAATTTATGAACCATCTTTAACAAGTTGACTTTACTTTTTGACTTATTATTTCCCACACCCTACAAGTTTTGCCTCTATTTAGATAGGTCTGTACAATCCAATTAATAATATTTATTATATAAGACATTTAATTACTTATCACATTTTACCATATTTTGTTTCATGTTTGGAAGTATTTTTATGGGTACAACATCTCAAATTGTAAGTTGGTCTCGCATTGAGTTACAGACAAGTTTTCATCATTTACAGAGGGTCTCTTTCTCTAAAAGGGCTTAAATTTAGAATGATATTATGTTAAATGCATCTAAAGTGTCATTAAAATCCCCCTTCCTCCTAGGTTTAATCTCAAAATCTAGCACCACCTAGTTATAGTCAAGAGTGTTTCACATAGTCACTTCCTGCAACTTTCAATCTGCTCTCAAGGATTTTCATATTGAAATGGGATATGGAATCTTGTGACAAGCCTTGAAACATTGTAAAATACCATTTTAAAATTTTTATAAGGCTTGAGTTTGGTTTTAATATCCTTGATGATGCATATTAAATAACTGCTACCCTCACTGCCTAGTCTGTAACTGCATGCATGCCTATAGGTGCTTCACAAGTGTCAATCACATTGAAAGGAAGTATTTGAACTAGTATAAAGTCCCATGTGGTATAAAATATTTATTTGAAAACCTTATTAAGTTTTGTAACTATTTAGAGAAGCATATATCATATACATAGTCTACATTATGCTCCCAATGCCCTTATTTGTTATTGTAAGTGTATCTACAAGTGTCTCATAGGAGATAGCCACATTGGAATGAAGAATTTTGACCTTGTTTAAAGTTTTCATAAGATTTAAAGATATATTTGAGATTTTTAATAGGTCTAAGTTTGGTGGCAAGACCATAACCATGCTCATTGCTAATAACCTACCTCCATTGCCCTATAGATTATGGATTCATCTTCAGATGCCTCACAGAGATATAGATTATTGTATGGTGTTTGTTCAAACATGTTTAAGACATTAATTGGGATTTAATAATATGAATATGTCTTGAGGACCATTTATAATTTCATATAAGATGCACATTATTTAAACCTTACACTTACTACCTTATTTATTGTTGTGTGTGCATCTACAGGTTTTCTCATAGGCTTAAGATTGTTGGATACAAAAGTTAAACAAATGGGAGACTCTCACCAAGGTCTTAGAGTGATGGATCCATCATGACAGCCAATTTCAAAATCATATAGTGGAAAACAAGTATAAAAGTGTAATATCTATATATGGATTATGTTTAAGGACAAATTTCCCTAAAGTTCCAAAACAAAGCACCAAGCACTTTTGTTAATGCCATGTAACACTGTGGCATGGGGTCTAGGTGAGTTTGAAGGTATCCATATTATAGCCTCCATATAAGGGAAGAACCATGAAAATGAGTATGGATGTGTGGCTAGAATAAAGTGGTTTTTGGAGGCTCCCAAATCATGAATTTTTTCACTAAAAACATTTCTTGGTGTCTACAAAATTTCAAGTTCCAAGTGACCTCTAGCCCTCAAGTGGAAGTATGAAGGAATATATTCATTTTAGGTGATCTTTTTGAGATGAAAGGATAATTTTTGTTTCAAAAGGCATAAAAAAATTTCAACTTTAAATTTATCCTCCATACACACTTACAGGTGTGTCACTACTCAAGAAAGTCACCTATAACTTGATTGTAGGTGACTCATTATCTCATGTAAATAACTTTGGTGGTATTAAGCCTTAAATCACAAAAAATTCAAATTGGGTTGGTTATAATATATCAAAAGGACACAAATTTAAGAGACACAGGTTCCAAGAAGTGGAACACAACCTATAAGCCCTTTTTGCCTCAACAAAGTCAACCATAATTGACTATTATAGATAGTGAGCTACAACATAGTGATTTCATGATTGGCTTAGCATAAATATGAATTGATCAGGTATAGATATATGTCACATGATGTTATAAGGCTCTATATAGTCTTTAATAATTATGTTTAATCTTTAAACATGCTAGTGTCACCTATAGGGGTCACCTTCTAGGTAAAAAGCAAGAAAACATAATCAATAGTCTAGAATACTCAACTACAAGGTATGAAATAGGAGGTTGGAAAAGAACAAAGAGTGTTGGCATGATAAAAATATTATTGAGGTTATTTCACATCACATGAAATTCTAAAGGTAAAAGGATAGAGTATTGAAGGTTCTAATCTTCAAAGGATGCCACAGTCACATTCAACCTTCTCAAGAGTATATTTTGGGTTCCAAGGCATTTGAGGGTGCTAGGAGCATAAAATAAACCTAAAAATTGATATGGAGTATCCTCATGAGCCCCTTAATACATTCATACCTCCATTTATCATGATAGGATAGAGGAGATACCCTCTATTCTATCTCAGATAGAGGGTACTCCAAGAAGTAAGAAGTTTGCAGTATAGAGGATTAAAGATGAAAGGATGAGCTAGAAGTTGATGCAAACTTTCAAGGAGATTTGGGAATTTATGGTATACTTATACCAATGAAACCAATCAAGGTGTCTTAAACCCTTGAGAATGCAAATATACCTATTAGGTATTGATTAGACCTAGTGCCTAATAGGGTCAAAGTTTCATTTTAAACATTAGATGGGCATTATAACTCATTATAACATGATTTTTTGAGCTATTAGAATGTAGATAAAACCACATGAAATACATTTTTTGGATTATAATAATTTAGGGTGTGTATAATACATGAAAGGAAATTGAGTATGAAAGTTTGAGATCTCACACCTTCTGGGAGACTTTTCATGGGAGTTTAAGAGTTTGAGATATGTTATAGAGTGTCTCTAAGAAGGTTTTAGTAAATTTTGATTTCCAATTGGATGTCAAACCTATATGAATAATACTTAGATGGAAAACTCACTCTAAACCCTCTCAAACCCTTTCCAATGACCTAATTGAGAAAATTAAGGAGAAGAAGCATCTAAGAGGCATGTAATGAGCATGAAAGAGGTTGGAACTTTAAGATAACTCTCTATATCTCATCCCTAATAAGTTGAGTTGTACCCAACATATATAGACATGGTAAAAAATTGGTTTCTTTGATAGTTTTGTGTGTTGTGCATGCATGGATGGGTTTAAAGATATGAAATAAATTTTGAGAGAAGGCTTAGGAATTAATATAACTCATCATTTTTATTTATTTCCTTAGCTAAGTTCTTGAGTACTTTTGTTAATGCCTTCATCTTATCCAGTCAAATTTTGGCATAGTGAACAATATTGTGGGAGAGTGAAAAATTCAAGTGTGAGGCCTTTTAAGGAAACATAAGGAATATAATTACATGATAGGTCTTTCCAAGTGTCATTAACTCCATTTTATGGATCATATTGTAAAATTAAAGGCAAATTTGGTTTCAAGTGTGAGGGGTGAGTGAAAGACGAGTTATTTGGACTACAGGCAATGATAACTCATGTGATAAAGAATATAAGTGATTAGGGATGAAAAAAATTCATGTTTTAGCATGTATAAAACCCCTCCCATGAATTTAAATCATCACATATATCCCTAGTGAGTTGTGAGTTGTTCTAAAAGGGCCAAATGATGAAAGCAATTTTTTGGGCAAGAAAAAGGAATTCTACACCACATTTCATTAATTTTATGACTTTGAGGGACATTTTTCATATGACACCTTACATGGTATGTATCATGATTCATTATTTCTCATGTATAACTCATTTTATTAGCATGACACATGTCCTAGTGACTCTTATACTTCATGCTCTTCTCTTTTCTTTCTAATTCTATAAGTAGTAGCCATTTTGGCTCTTGTAAAGATATACCACACCATATATGGATAATCCCTAATGAAATGATATTTTATTTCATCTTTAAACACTAATTAAATTCTATTTTTAATTTCATAAACAATCGTTTAATTGTTTAAAGTGATGTATGGTGATGCAAAGTGATAATCTTCTATCCTTTCTTCTCCTTATCCTCTCATGTTTGCACAAGAGTTACTATTATAATAGGTCATATAGAGTGTATTAAATTGTATTACACTCCTTTAAAGAGTAAAAATATTTTTTGAGTGTTTAATCTACCCTCAGTTTCATTTACCTTGTGTTGTTTTCATGCATATCAGCTTTATCTTGAAACATTGATGTTAAGACTTTCTAAGAATTAGAAGCTAGTTTGTATGGCTTGTTTCTTAGTAAAATAATTATTATGGTCATGTGTAAATAATATTTGTGTATCACCCCCTTATATTAGTTTCAATTCATGCAATATCTAACTCTTTTCCACATAAATAACAATTAGTTAGGTGATAAGCACTTTAATATATATTCAAGGAGCTAGCCCTTAAACCTAGAGGTCTAATTTTGTCTATAGGTAAATCCACATACCTGTAAGTATTCCCATGTTGCCAAAATATGTAGGAGTATTGAATACCTTCCTCTATGTGTAATATTTGGTGACAACATGAGCAACAATAAAATTTTCAAAAAAGAATTCAATCTAACCAAGAAGGCATATTTAAGAAATGGCTCCTAACAAAATATGTTCAAAAGTAAGAGATGTATATAAAATTTATTGATAAAAGTATGGATAAAATGAATAAAATTATAGGTCTTTCATCATATCAGGATCCTTTCACTAATATTTCTCACATAGATTCCATGAAATTTACCATTGTCAAGGTTATGGAGTATCAGTAAAAATAAGTTTTTGTTCTATGCCAGTTATTGTATCTCTTGGATATAATCTTCATCACTTAGATTAAACTAATGCATCTATAAAATGTATGGGATCAGTCAAGTTGAGAGTTTTATTTTCTTTAAAAGAGTGTTAAATTAATTTTCACATTATTTCAAATCTAGATGCATATAATGATGTGTTTAGAGGAGCATGGTTAAAATCAATATGAGTAGTGATTGATAAGAAAAATGGTTGCATATAGTTTTAACATGAAGGAAATGACATATTATTTTTACATAATGGATCCTCTTTATAGAAAAAATAATTAAAATAAATCATATCTTTAGGTAGAATACACATAAATATAAGTAATGCAATAATGGAAAAATAAAATGATACAATACATATTACACAAGATAAATTAACAAAGTTAATATCATAATATGTGTTATTTTGTGTATACACATAATATTTTCAACTTTTATCAAATACTAATGCTTTATATCTTGCAAGAACCCAACGATTCTCAATCTCTCTAAGCGCATGTCTTAAAGGGTGCATTGAGAAAGGGGTAGTCAAACCTTTGGTGCTTTACAAGATTATTGTCCCTTATTTCCACATTATTATCAATCCAACTAGATTTTAAAACCATACCCTAAGTTATTACTCCTCCCTTGCACACTCCAATATTTTTTCTCTTTCCATCCCTCTTTTCCTCAATTTGATCCCCTTTCACTAGTTGATTGTACTAGGTTGACTGGGTTAGCCCTCTATAGTTTTTATCCATTGATTATTGAACTAGGTTGATTGGTCAACCCTATACTATTTAAGGTATTTTTCACTTTGAGTTTCATTATCCCTTCAGTTGACCTAGCTTGAGACCTAGTGATTTATCTCTTGAAAACATATAGGGTCGATTAGGTTGACCTTGTATAGCTAACATATTTAGAATGGTTTAAGGTGGGATATACCTATAAATACAAGATCATTTCATCATTATTTTTATGCTTCTTTACAATATGATCTTCCACTATTCTACTTGAGGAGTCTTAACTTAGGGTTTCTACTTGGAAAATCTAGTCTTATAGATAAGTCTTATATGCTTTACCATTTCTTAGTTATCCTTACAAACCACAAAAACCTATTATGAAACCCTTTTGTCTAAGGGAGAGATTGAGTCTCTATAGGTTCACATTTAGGTAAGTATATTCTAACTTTATTCTCCTCTCTTTAGTAGATACAAGTAGCATAAGTATTAGCTTAAATAATATTATTCTTCATATTCTATGTATTAGGGTATTACTCATACTTATCTTAATTAAGAATATCTTATACATGTTTTGATTTCTTAAATAACCCCCACTTTGTCCCACAAGCTTTGGTGTGCACTAGATTGGATTTACTTTCTTGTTTATTATAATAGAGTGAACATTAAACCTAGGACTCTTTTAGGGTTGTTGCGTAATTATGCTAGATTTTAGGATTTATAACCCTTCCTATCATGGTGTCTTATGACAAGTGATCCCCTAGTCAGGTCTATAGGATCCCCATATTGGTCATGTTCCAACTTAATAAATGTAGTCCCAATCAGAAGTGTAGGTATGTTCTATCTTCTCTGAGTCATGATTGATTTATAGACATGATGCATTTCTAGTTACATACATTTTGGTGAACCCAATGTGAACTAACCCTTATAGGATTTGTTCATCTTATTTCATTTCTTTCATTATTTCATCATTATTTTTATCATATATTTACCATACTAGATCGACTTTGTCAATTTAGTATCTAAATTTTATGTGCAATATTTTACATACAAGCTACTAGATCAACCCAGTCGACCAAGCATAATTTTTCATCTTTTCAGACTTCTAGTCTAGACTACTAAGTCAACCCAGTTGACCCTATACATTTTAAGGCATTCAACAATGAGTTTATGTAAATTTTGATCGATCTAGTTGACCCAATTAGTAGAATTTGCAAGCATAACAATAATATTCATTATCTGCAACTCTAATCCACCAAGGTTCCTTTTTTTATCTCTCTATCTCTTTATTTACAGTCTTTCATTTTAAAAAATTTAGTCTTCAAAACTTCCCTTACACATTCAATTAAATCAACACTATCGACCTAATTTTGTGTTCTATGTGCTATTTGGATAACTAGTTTGACTATGCTAACCATGTTCATTTTTAGATCTTACTTCCACAGTATAGGATTAACCTTGTTGACCTTGTTCTATATTTTTTTCATATAGTATTAACTATATCAACATTGTACCTTATTTCAAATTTAGAATTAACCTTATATACTAGTAATTAGTTCACACTTTATTTTCTTATTGCTTCCATTCTTAGAATATATCACATAGCTTAATTAGGTGGTTTTCAATTAATCATTTAGTTTCACTATTTTTCTATTTTATGTACACATAAACAAATCAAAAAATATTAAAAACATTTTAACATTTGTCTACCCAAGGCCAACCTATTTGGATTTCATCACCAAGGGGGAAGCAAACTTGATACTCTAGTCAAGTATAAATCATGGTTAATGGTATATTATAGCTAAGAACCTAACACATTTATCATTTTAGTGTGTGAAGTGAGGGTTTAGTCCCCAATACCAAGCTTGTATCATTGCCACTATAGTCCCTTTCAGTCCAAACTACTTGAAACCATCTTTAGATTGATATTCTAGTTCCTTACTTACTGTCAACTTCCCATCACATTTAAAATCAAATCTTAATAATATAATAAACATTAAGGTTGACCAATTAGTTATCTCTTTACTTTACAAGTTGATTTCTTTCTCTTTGCTCAATTATATTTTATATTGCAAAAACTTGCATTAGTTTGCATTGGTGCAAGATTTCATGTTGTGTGCTTCAATTGGATTGGCAAACATTAATCCAATTGACTGTTTATTTCCTTTCAACTATTTATTTTCAAATATTACTTGAAAAAATTATCTTGTTTTAGTTCATAACCTATTTTAGGCTTCTTAATTTTCCTTTCCTATTAAAGTAGGTCACCCCTGTATATTTGTCTAGCCTCTGTTCACTGTACTAGATCAAACTAGTCGATGTTTTACTCTTTACAGACCCTATTTTTTGTGTTAGGTCAACTAAGTTGACCCTGTACTATTTTCTACCTTGTTTATCAATCTAGTTTTCTATCTTTCCTTCTTTGCATTCTGTTCATTTCTCTTTATTCATAATGAAGTCTCCTATCAAAATATTCTTAGATAGATTGAATACATTTAGATACTATATGGGATGTTCATTTCTCCATCTCTTCTCCTCCCAAGAACACCATCACTCTTAGGGCACCTCTTCTCCTCCTTCATCCATGAACTGTAATATGGTGCAAATAACACCTCAAGATGAAGTTGATGGATCTAATCCTTTTTATACTTACCAATAAACTTCTCATCTTCACAATATTCAAACTAAATTGGGAGTGATTGATACAAGTTTACTTTAAAATCCAACTAATAATCTTTCTTCTAGTAACCATCTCCCTAACACCAATTTGGGGAGTACTCCTACCAACACCAACCCACCTCTTAATACAACTCAACTTTTATCTGAAGTTATTGAATAAATTAACATAATGCAAAATTCTAATAGCAAACAAATGATGCAAATTCAACAAGATTTAATCAATGTGGTTAATCAACCTATAACTATGCATCCTCAAGCTAATCCCAATTTCAATCCTCCACCTCTTTGGGATGCCTCAGGAAATGTTATTCCTTAGCCCATAATAAATAATGAGATGCTTCAAATTATTCAAAATGATCCTTCATTCCCCTTAATTTTTTCCATTTATATTGGTAACATATCTCCAACTATCAAATATGATGGGACTAAAGACCCTACCTCATTTCTCAAAGCCTTTGGAAACCTTTAAAAAGAGTAGATCCAAATTAATACCTTCACTACTACTAAACTCTTAGTGAAAACATTCACTAGTGATGTATTCTAATGGTATAATCAACTTCCCCAACATTCTATTTGTCAACTTGAATGGTTAAAGATTTTCAACATAATGATCTTACCAAAAATTATCTTATCCACTTCATCAATGCTAAGTAATTTCCCACTGAATTAGCATAACTTTATCAAAAAATGGGAATCTTTATCTCATAAATCTAACCATAACATGATCGATGATAAATTATTCAAACTCTTTATCATATCTTTAACTCCCACTCTTTAATATAAGGTTTGAACCTTTGCTCCCCAAACACTTAATGAATCTCTTGATCAAGCTAAATGTCAAGACTTTCTTATGAATAAATTTGAACCTAATCTTAAACTTATTAAAGGATATTTCCAAACATATAACACTATCACTATTAATACTCCATAAACCAAACTATGAGTTGCCAAAACTTATGTTTCTTCACCTTCTCATACACCTCTTTTGGTTTAGTAAATGAAATAATTTTTTTCACCCTCAAAATCTTTCATCTATCCCAATTCTCATCTTAAGTGGTATGACTCCAATCTATTTTTTTAGTTCTATGCTAACATTGGACATTCTCACAAATCTTATAGAGGTTCACTAGATTTGTTTCCTATATGCTTGGTGATTCATTCAATCATGAAGCTATGATCAAACTTTGTCATCAATAATACATTGTTACTTTTCAAAAATGAAAAACTTATAAAGCTTCTAATTCAAATAATCAATCAAATACCAAAGATTTTTGTGCTATTGATACCAACTATGGCCAATATTTTAACAATTCTCAATGTATCAATATTGTGAATGTCAATTATCATCACAATCTGGCTCACAAAGATCTCATTACCAAGCCTAAGAATCTATCTTTTGAAGAAAAAATTCTTAAAGATACTACCACTAATAATGTTGCTTTGAAATCTCAAGAGGAACCATCTCCTCCTTCTAATCTTCCAACCACATCTATTCCTCCAAAGTCAAATTTACTTCCTAAACCTCATGCTGGTTCTTCTAAGTCTCATTGGAAATTTTTTTAAGAGCTTAACTCTATGCCTTATAATATTCTACTTATGGATTTGGTTTGAACTTATCCCTATCATCATAAATTCTTTATGCAATAGCTCCAAGAAGTTAATGATATATCCTCCTTAGATGAAGAACCACCTTCTATTAAATCTCAACCTACCAACGTAAATACCATTGAAACTATGTGTCCTTCTTCCAAGCCCTCTATTGAATTCCTTGAAGAGGACATGATCAATGATAAAATTCTTTTTCATGTTGATGATCTACCAATTTTCATCAAAGTAGCCATTAATACCATTATTATCCTAAAATTTCTAGTTGATGAAGAATCTAGTATTAATGTCACATCGTTATGGCTCATCCAACAACTTGGTTACAACAAAGATCATCTTAATAAAATCCATCTTAATTGTCATGGTTTTGATAAGACTAATCAAAATCCACTTGGTTGCACTTGGATTTCATTAACCATTGGACCTAAGAATATTCTAACCAAGCTTATAGTCCTTGACCTCCCTTTATCTTATAACATACTCCTTGGTTGTCCATGGAATCATCGAATGAGAGCCATTACTTCTTCCAATAGCCAATGTATTAAATTCTTACATGATGGAAAATGGTATAAGTATGAAGTTGATCCCAACCTATGGAGCATTCAACTTCCCAATATTAAATCATAATATCATATTTCTATCATTCCTAAGATTAATAAGGATTCTTTACCTAAATTCATCAATATAAATCTTGATTTACAATCTACTCTTGTGGATTTTGATGATGATGAGCCCAAAAATTTGTAAAATACTTGCAATACTACCAAATTACATTCCTACATTTTTCAATGGCTTCATCCTTCTCTATTACTCAAGGATTGTAATATTCCTCTTATTGATGAGATTATTAATTTTCCCACTTCATGTAATGCTCAAGAGCCTTCTTTACCTAAATATGCCTTCACTTGTAATGATTTTAGGGTGACTAAATTATTTCAAGATCCACTCATCATGTCTCCTTGTACATTTAGTAATATCATGATTTCACCCTCTAAAACTCCCCCTAATTCTTAAGCATGTCTAATTTATTCAACATATGATGATAACTATATCATGGTCCAAGCTCAATCCAAAGACTTGGATGTCAAACATTATCATAAAACCTTATCCCAAATTCATGATTCTAATCAGGATGTTCATACCATTTTTATAGATCATACTTTATATCTTGGGGTTCATGTGCTTCCTGCTAATCCTCCTCTTATCAATATTCCTTAGGTGGTAGAGAAAATTATACCTTCAAAACCTCCAAAAATTCCTAGATCTCTTTTACCACCTATCGATCTAATCATTACATCTAATCCTTCACCCATCATTGAACCCACTGTTTCAAATAATTTTAGCTTATATTCTAAAAAATGATGAAGAAAGAAACCAGATATAGCTACGGTAGAAAAACCTCTTTATTGTGCATGTGATGATAAGATAATTTTAGAGAGCTCCTCTTTATCTTGGGAGGAATGACCTATAGATAAGAAATCATTGAAGAAAATGGTTGGTTATATAGATAGTTGGGTGGATTGCCTAACATTAGCTAGATTCAAGAAATAAGAGCTCCCTAGGAGGTTGTTAATCCATGATTTTTAAATATTTAAGTTCCAAAATCAAAATATAAAGTACATGCATAAATCATAAAAGATACTAAAATTAAGTATAAAAAATTCTTAATAAAGAAATTGATGAAGTTGACTAATTATAGCAATAAGCAGGTCAATACTAATGTTAAATAGGTTAGGTATGCTTCATAAAATAGTTTGGAGCTCTATGATCAGGAAAAGATAAAGTTAGATTTGGTTGAGGGTAAGTGGATGAAAATAGCTTGATATTATTTTGTGCCATAGTGACCATCGAATGTTGGGGAAACTATCAGTGGTTGGGATAGACCAGCAGTGGTTAATATGGGTTTGGTCTAAGTAATAAAAGGTTATTTAGATGGGATTATAGAATAGGATTATGAGAGATTGGCTTGGGATGGGTTGATTATAAAATACAAACAAAGTGACTAAATAATTAAAAATAGATACTTAGTTTTCTAATGGTTGATCAGATGAATGGTTGAGGCAACGAAGCCTAGAGCAACTATGATAGAGTAATGGTACTTTTTTGTTAGAAAATAGATGGTATCATTTAGGCTCTCTATCATGTTGGCTAGATTGCTATAAGAACACATTAAAAAAAACTCTAGATAAAAAATCTCTTGATAGTTGTGTATCCCTTTTCACCTCCTACCTCTCTCTTCTAATAGGAAAGAAGGAGAGGTACAATAATAAATTATCAATAGGTCCAAATTGTTGTCTAATTTTAAATTCAATATGCATGGGCTCACACATGAATTAGATAATATAATTATAGAAAATCAAGGTGAATTTGAAGTTGGTGTTAGTGGTTTAAATGGAGGAACTTGACCATTGATGATTAGGGTGACCATCGACAGTCAAGGGTCAAGGTCGAGTTGGGTTAAAAAGGTGGGTTTAGCCAATAGGTTAAGCTAACTAGAGTTAGGTTTATTATCAATAAAAAGGCCAAGATTGGGCCCAAAGGGGTCCTAAGGTGGTCTAGGGGTGTTTTGAAACTCAAAACCATAGTTTTTGGTTATCTAGTGTCTACATTTTATCCCTTTTTTTTATGAAATTTGTATCAACAAACAATAAAACAAAAATAGAGTATGGGTCGAAGGTTTGGTTGCCCTAAGCATGGGAGGAGGTGTTCTCCTTCAAAATAGGAAGTGATGAGGTAAAAAAAATTGGGTGCAGGTTTGATGAGTGGTGAAGGTGATGATGAAAGGTGGGTAATATGTGAGGCAATAAAGCATGAACATGCACACAAATTATGATATCCATGATCATGCATTGACTAGATTGTGATAGTTGGTAAAAATTAAGGTCAATTCTAGAAGGACAAGTGACAAGTGAACCATGTGACCATATTTAGGCATGGTAGTTGGTAACACTCATAAATAAAAGGCTCTTAGGAAATTCCTATGTTTTTGTGGGTATCCAAGGTAGGAAATGATTCTAATAAAAAGATAAACTAGTCTAGTGTATTCATGAGTATCAGAGGTAGGCAGTTATCCTGAGAAGACACAAGTTGTCTAGGTGTGCATAAGGTAGCACAAGTTCAAAAGAGATAAACATGGAAATTTTTATCGATGTGGTCAAAAATACCAAGGTAAAGTTATCATAAAACATGTAAGAGTTAGTCTAAAATGACCAATGGTGAGGTGATGTGGTTGGTGGTATGGCTGGCAACACCAGGTCAATGGGCTACTTCTATAGGTGGATAGGTAGGTACCTTGAGAGGATAGGCACCAGGAGGTAGTGGTGCTCTAGGAAATGGTGGTGCCCTAGGGGCATAGTTATGATATGGTTATGAGATATTATGTTTTATTGTATATCATTCTGATACTGACCTATGAGCTGATGCGGTGAGATGTATATTTTGAGAGAGATACATGTATATTTGTGTATACATTACAATGTTTATTTGGTTATTTATGATTATAGACTCATGTTATTTGCATATTATTTATTTTTTATGGTGTTGGTTTTCATGTTGATAATTGATGATGTTCTGGATTATGGTTATGATATGGACTCACCTAGCTAGGCATGTGATGGATTTTTATTTATGTTGATGATGATGTTTGGTTATGGATCTAGATGATGTTGATATGATGGTCATAGTTGTTATGTTTCAATATGATAATGGTTTGTGTGATGGATGGATAATGTGATGATGTTGATCACATGGATTTATTATTCATGGTTTGTTTGTCATTATATATGATTATGCCTTTGATGGATGTGATGATTCTAATTTCATTTTTTGAGATGACCATTGATATGATGATGTTGATTCCAAGTTTTAAGGACCATATGCTTCCCCATTTATATTTAGATATGTGTTTAAAGTGGCTTATTGATTTATTGTTCATGGATGCTATGATGTTGATTATGGTTATTATGTTCATGGATATGGTTTATGCTGATGATGTTTTCTTTTATTCAGGGCATTTATTGCTATGATGTGATATGGTTATGATTATGATCCTTGTAATTAAGATAAAACACATAAAGTGAGTTGAATAACAACATTAGGTGTAATAAAGAGAAGATAACCAAGAGACAAATGTCCAAGTGAATATATCAACCAATTATGAGAGGATAAGAAGAGGGTATGATGCTTCTTATTTGGCAAGGATGAAAAAAATTGAAGTTATATTGGCTTAAAGAACATAATCCCTTTGAATGCTTCATATTAACATTCTTGGGTTGGTTAAAAAGGTTTTTTTATCACATAATGTCAAGTGAGATCAAAATCCCTTGCTTATAGTGTAAAAGGGGAGATGGATGAAAATGGACCCTTCTTACAAGACTAGCATGCCTCTTCAGGAGGTTACCAAAGAGTCAATATAAATAATTCTATGTCATATAAGGTTTATGGTGATTGATGTGGGAAGCCTACTCATGAGAGATGATTATGGACTTAAAAATTATTTTTCTTTTGTTGATGCTTGATAATGGGTCTTTTGCTCATTATGTTGTTGCTTGAGAGGGTTGGGGAATATAATCAATGTGAGAATCTTCCAATAAATTGATATGTTTTGACATATGCTTTACCTATCCATCCTTCAAGGGCATGGTATAAGTTTGTGTGATTTGCTTAATATATTTGATAACTATCCTTCAAGGGAGTAGTCTACCTTATTTTGAACAATTTTGATTATTTCCATCAGTTTTCCTTTAAGGGAGCATTTTATGAATGCTAGGAATGACCCATTATTGTTTTTGGTTATGAATTTGTTTTAATTTTTTACTTGAAATATACTTTCTTATATAGGCTTAAAGGTTGATCTTTATGAATTCAAAACTAAAACCACAAGAAGATTGATTAGGTGTAAAGTGGTTTAGGTGACAATGATCATGGGAATCCATCCTATAAAAAGGGTGGAAAGTACCATGGAAATCATGCCATTGCTAGAGACATGGTACCTATTATTTAGGACTAGGCTTTGATTGTGATGGATAATCACATGATTTAGTTTTAATTGGTTGCCCCTAAAATAGGGAGATGAATGTAGTTTGGAAGTAAGGGATGAGCTTAAGTTAGACAAAAGGTGAGTTTGATCCTTTTTAACAAAAGAAAGGATGAAAATGCAAATCATTGAGGGGATAAAGTTATAGGTTACCTTCAAGAGAGGATAAACGATAGGTTCCTAGTCTATACTTATGTATTATGATATAAGGTCTAAGCCAATTGAAATCAAACTTTCCCGGCTTGCTTTTCTCCATATTGGTGAAATGTTGATTTTCATTTAAGATAAGGTCTCTGATATTGAATTCTCATACTTTAAGATGTTTTTTATAAGCACATTTGATTTTTTATTGATAGGCATGAACATGGGTGAGGGAAGCTAAAAAATGCTCCTCAAGTAGCTCAATATGGCATAAATGGTGTTGATGGTAATCATCTTTAAAAATGATATCTTGTAGGGATATGTAAAGTGAAGAATTTTAGATTTAAAGAGGTAAGATAACCTCCACTCCAAACACAAGAGATAATGGGGTAGCACCTGTAGGGTTTTAGATGCTAGTACGATATGCCCATAAGGTGAAGGGGATATGTAAATGCCAATCCCAACTAGATGCAATGACCATTTTAGTTAGCATGTTGTTAAGATTTTTGTTAGTGGCTTCTACCTATCTATTATATTATGGATGATAAGGAGAAGAGGAACTTAACTTGATGTTGAATGCATCACAAAGACCTTGGACATGTTTGTTTTTAAAATATTTTCCATTATCAGTGATGATTTTGTGAGGAACACTGTAATGATTGATGAAGTCGAGAATATTTTCATCTTTGCTTGAGACTAGAGGAATATCCTCTACCCATTTGGTAAAGTACTTAGATACAGTGATGATAGAATGATGTCACTATGAAGAATGGGGGTTAATTTCACCAATATGGTCTAGATCCCATTGTGAGAAGGTCCATAAATATGTGGATAAATGAAGACCATAGATAGGTGTGTGATGTAAATTACCATGTTATTGATACTTAACACACTTTTTGACATAATCATAATAGTCTTGGTTAAAGGTAGGCTAGTAATATCCAAGGCAAAGGATGCATTTAGTGACAGCTAGGACACTAAAGTATCCCCTTTAGATCCCATTATGTGTTTCTATGATAGCATGAGAGGCTTCATGAATATGTAGACAATGGAAGAGGAGACCATTAAAGACAAGTTTATAAATAATTCCCCTAAGAATGGAATAACAAGAGGTACTCTAGATAAATACTCTTTAAAAATTGATAGAAAGACCATAAGGAATGATGGAAAGGTTAAGATAGTCAAAGGTTTGTTGATACTAGAGGTCAGGTTGGGTCTCCTCCACATTAAAGATGGTGGGAGAGTCTATTTTGACATAAGAGGGTCAGGTAAGTCAATGTATAATGAAAAATATCTTAGATTCAGAGGGTGCATATAGGATTTGAGAGGCGAGGGAAGCCATGGTGTCAGTAAACTTATTCATAGATCATGAGGTGGTTTAGATATGGTAGTGTTTAAATATTGTTAAGAGTTTTTCAACTAGTTGTTTATACTATTTCAAGACATGATTTTTAAAATGGTCAGAGCCATTAATTTTATTAACCATAAGTTAAGAGTTTCCAAAAATATCAATCATTTTTACTCCTAAGGCTAATGCAATTTGAAGACCTATTACTAGGTCTTCATACTCAGCCATATTGTTGGTACATTCAAAATCTAGCTTGAAGGATAAAGAAAGTGGTTTGTTGTAAATATAAATAAGGATAATTCTATTTCCCCTACCATGTTGACACTTTGATCCATTGAGGAACATGGTTAGTTGATAGGTGAAGTCTGCCTAAGAGAGGGTTATAATGGACTCATCTGGAAACTCAAGAGGAGGAGGTGGTTGTATACTAATGGTACTTTGGCCAATTGGTTGACAATGACCTATACTTTAATTAGCTTTTATTTCATAAACTCAAAGTCAAACTTAGCTAAAAGTATGATCCACTTGTCCATACATTGATTTTGGTATGGCTTGGAGTGCATATACTTGAGTGGGTTGGTATTGGTTATGACATAGGTATTGTGGTTAAGAATGTAGTGGTGAAGCTTGGTGGCTAAAAAGACCAAAGTTAAGTAAATTTTATTGGTATGGGTGTATCGAGTCTTGTATTTTACAAGTGTGCAACTAATGTAGTAAATGACTTGCTCTTTGTGTTGTTTATCCCAATGAGCAAGCATTGCCCCTAGGGAGTGGTTAGTGACAAAGATATAAAGGTATAAAGGTTGATCATCTTTGGCAAGGGTGATGACATGTGGAGACAAAATGTACTCTTTAAGTGAATCAAAGGCTTTTTGATGGTTTTTTATCTACTCAAAAGAGAAATCCTTCTTCAGGAGGTGATGGAAGGGTTGGCATTGATCTAAAAGCTGAGAAATAAAGTGATGAATGGATTGGATCTTCCCTTGTAAACTATGGAGTTGTTTGAGGTTAATTAGAGGAAGCATGTCAAGGATTGATTTGATTTTGGTAGGATAAACTTTGATTTCCTTAATGGAAATGATGAAACCAAGGAGATTTATTGACAAGACCCCAAAAATGCACTTCTTGGGGTTAAGGCAGATATGGTAATGGATGATTTACTCAAAGATAATATTGAGAATGGCCAAATGATCCTTATGATATTTATATTTCCCAAGAAGGTCATCCACATAGTCCTTCATGATTTTGTGGATAAGGTAATGGAAGATATAGGTCATTACATATTAGTATGTTACACCAACATTGTTTAGACCAAAGGGCATGAGTCTATAGTAGAAGGTCCCCCATGGGGTTATAAAGGTAGTTTTGTGTTGATCTTTAATGGAAATTAGAATCTAATTGTAACTCAAGAATTCATCCATGAGAGATAACATCTCATGGATGGATATAAGATCAACCATCTATTCAATTTTTGGTAGAGGAAAGTCATCTTTTGGGCAAGCAAGGTTGAGGTCATGAAAGTCCACATAGGTGCATGGTCCCCATGTGGCTTTGGTGATAGACATGATGTTAGAGACCCATTAGGCATAGTCAATGGGTTGAAAGAAATTGACATATATGAGACATTGAATCTCTTATTTGATGAGAAGGGTTATGCAAGGGTACATTTATCAAATTTTTTGTCTAATAGGCTTGGAATCATAGTTGGTGACTATGTTGTGGGTAGTGATGGAGTGGTCCATTCCTAGCATGCCACTATAAGACTAGGCAAATTTTATGTTGCAATCTTGCAAGGAGGGGAAGTCCCAAAGTTTCTCAAAATTTAGTGATTTGCTAATTTTGACAATGTGGGGGTTGTCTAGAATACCCAAGTTGATATCCATGGTGGATTCATTTAACATGGTCAAAGTCTTAAGAGGTAGAGATTTGTGGATAGAATAATCTATGGCACCAAGATAGGTGAGAATATAATCATCATCCTGACATTAAACAATATTAGTGGTAGGAGAGTCATCTCCTATCATCTTAGGATGGGTCATAGGGATGGTTATGGTTACCCCATCCTTTTAATAAGTTAGGGGTCTAAATCTGATCTTGTTGATGGAAAAAATGTTAGGTGGGATGATGTCATCATCCTCACACTTAGGTAGAGAAGAGGTTGGTGAGGAAGGGATGTCTTCCTCAACAATGGTGATGGTAGGTGGTTTGGTTTTCTTTGTGGGTAGAATGAAGCTGAGGCTATGTTTCTCATAAGGATTTTTGGTCTCAATTGAAATCAAATCATGCAAGGCATGCTCATATCATCTAAGACCAAATCCCTTCCAAGTACACCTATGGAGGTATGTCTTGGCAAACATAGGTCTATCTAAGTGGGAAAAACTAGAGGTGAATGCTTAGGGAAAAAAGGAGGTGGATAAAGTGATAAGGGGTTTATCAAGTCCCCCATAGATGAAATGGGTTTGATAGTTTGAAGGTCTAAAGGGAACAATGGCTTAGATATTGGGGTCATACCTAAGTTTGTTGTTAAGTTTCCCATACTCATGGGGGTAAGGAAGGCATCAATGGTCAAGAGGTGATATTCCCCAAGTAAAATATGTTGGAATTTTGATTCTAAGTAGTATATGGTGGGGATTTGATATAAGGGGATTAATGAGCTATTAGATACCTCATTGGTAGAAGAAGATATAGCTTCATCTTTTATGGTTGATGGCTTATCTTTGGATGATGAGGGTATGCTAGATGGAGATATGATGATGTTATTGGGTTGATAAGTCATGTTGCATGATGAAAAGGGATTTGGATTAGCTTGTATAGTGAAAACCTAACTTTCATCCTCAAATTTGATGTGATGATGAAAGTTAGAGGGTACATAACCCATGGAGTAGATCCGAAGTCATCCTAATAAAAAAATATACTATAATTTCCCTTCCACTACATAGAAGAGCTCTAGGAGAGTGCGAGGTCCTAAGAAAATGTGAAGGATAATAGTTCCTAAAGTAGTGGCCATGGTGTCATTGAAGGATCAAAGGATAGCTAAGATTTCAAACATGACATTGTTTGGTAGTTTAAGTTGACCATAGGCATGGGAGGAGATGATATTAATACTAGCTCCCCCATCAATCATAACTTATTTGATGTGGGTTCAGTTGATGTAGGTACTGATGAAAAGAGGGGGACATGGGTCATCAAGGTGGATAGAAAGTATTTTGTAATCCTTGAAGGTGACAAGGTTGGAAATTTGGAGAGAATCAACAAAGACTGCCAGAGGTTAAGGTTATTTATGTTAGACATATATTGATTTCAATACCTTTATCATTGCTTGGTGATGATGAGGTGAGGTAGAAATCAATTCATATAGGCTCATATTTATCAAGGTTTAGTAGAGTTGTTTGAGAACCAATCTTCTAATTGATTCAGAGGGGTTGGATTGAGAGGCACCCAAAATAGTGTAATGAACTGCTACACCAAAAGCTTGAACTATTAGTGAATCCACCCACCAAAATCATAACATCCCACCACGCTTCTAAAGCCCATACTCTGGGCTGGCTTTGCACACATACACAAGATCCACTACATGTACGAGCCTCAGATGAACACTTCAATGCTGACATAACCCACCCGCTCTATGAATCGAACATGGGTGGTTACTCTGATACCAAATGTAATGAACTGCTACACCAAAAGCTCAAACTGTTAGTGAATTTGCCCACCAGGATCATAACAGATAGATACATTGGGTTTGGCTGAAGGTGAAGATGTTTTAATTGGACTTGGTTAGGATATGGAATATGGGTATGTTTATGGGATGGACACTTTCACCTTCCCCTTATCCTTTTGCTAAGCATGTGACTATGTGATCACATAGATAGTATGGATAGAGGGAAGAGTTGGGGTAGAAGATTGGTTTGGTTCCCCATCACTTTGAGGTAAGAGTGGGGGAGCAGGTAGGTATTGGGTATTGGTTATTATTTTTTGGATTGGTAGTGGGCTCATGGGAAGTTCATCTGGTAATAGGTCATCCTCATCATAGAGCTGATAGATTATAATGTGGAAAGCTTTGTAGTTTTTGGTGTCATGCCCAAATGTCCTATGATAGGAGCATACTTGGTGATTATTATACTAGACTGGTTTTGGACCAAGAGGGTCAAATTGTCTAATAAGAGGTAAAGTCAAGCAAAAATCCTACAATAACCTTTGGAAAATGGTTGAGTAAGACTCGGATAAAGGTGGTGAGGGTCTAGAGGTTTTTGCCTTGGTGGTCAAGATGGAAGTCATTTTAAAAAAAAGTCTTGGTGGTAGAGGTCTTGGTAAGGTGGTGTTCTTAATTAATGATTTTAGTTTAGGTAAGGAGGTTGATAAGTTAGAGGCAAAATATTTCAAGGTAACTAGTTTGGTTATTGATGGCTTGATGAAGATGGGTGTGTCAGAAAGTAAGAGTGATGGCATAACCAAAAGTAGTGGTTGGGTTTTATTTAAGATAGTTGGATTTATAATCAAAGTAGAGGGATGAAGCCCTAAAATAAAAGGCAAGGTTGAGGGAGGTAGAAGTTTGGCCTTTAGTGTCTTCACCTCCTTGGTTGATTTGGTTTAGTGTTTTGTTGATGGGTTTGGTGAGGTTATACCTCATTTCAAGGATGGATGATTAAATATTTATGTAGGGAAGACTCTAAGGTGTTTGGTTGGTTTGGTTGAAGTGAAGAGGGTAATTTGGTTATTTGGGATTTTCTTGCTTTGGATGGTTGAGTGATGGTTGGGCTGGTAGAGGTTATTATTGGTTGATGTAAAGGATAATAGAGGTTGTGGGTTGGTTCACCAAAGATGTGGTAGGAGGTTCTTATTTGGTGATGTAAAGGATCCCTAATTATTTTCAAAAGGTGGCTCGATCCATGTCAGGTTTGGAGATAAATTCTAATCTATGAACTAGTCTTGAGATCTGTTTATAGACTGGTCTTTTTCCCTAGGCAGTGGACTCAAAAGATAAACCCATAGATTAAGAAAGGGTAATGGTGACCTCATCCTTTTCTTCAATCAAAGGATGCAAGGTTTGGATGGGTGATTCCTCAATGGGAGGTGCATATATGGTGGTTTATTCCTTGGGAGTGATCTCTAAAGGGGAAGTGACTTGTTTAGTACCTGAGGGAGGAGGTAAAGTGGTGATGGTTGCTTACTCTAGTATTCCAGTTGAAGGAGGGTTTGATGACTCCACTAACTTGTTAAGTGAAGTAGGTGGAAAAGTTAATTCCATGTTTTGGGTATCCAAAGGAAATAAGGTAATTCTACTATTTCAATAAAAGGAGAGGGAAAAGAATAGGTATATTGGGTGGTAGGTTCTTCAACAATGAGGGTGTCAAGAACCTTATTGATGGTATGGGTGTCTTGAGAATACTCAACTTTGTTGTTCTCATTTTTAGAAGGTGCATGATTGGGAAAAGGTTACTTGAAGATGTCAAGGGCTTAGTTTGAAGATACATTGGGGTTTTCCAACACAAGTTCCCCCTTGTTAATGAGGATTTAGACAACCTTTTTGAAGGTATTACACCTAATAAGATCATGATCGACTACTTGATGGAAAGTACATAGATCATTATCATTATATCAACTAGGTGTAGGACAAGAATAATCAAATTACTAAGGGGGTTTGATGAGAGGAAGTTGTATGAAATTAGCTTGTAGAAACTTCTCTAAGACTGAAGCATATGACTCTTGAATCAAAGTAAATTGCTTTTGATTATTTTAGTTTTGGTTCCTCATATTTTGATTTGAGGAGTTAGAAGAGTTTGGTTGATTGATAGGTGGTGGAGGAGTAGTCTTAAAGACAACCACACTCATAGTTCCCTTGTTCTTGATCTTGGTTTTGTTTTATTTTCTTGGTTTAGAGGAAGAGGATTTATTGGATTTGAAGGTAGATTTTTTCTTTCTTAACTTTAACTTTCCTTAATCAATGGCCCTGTTCTCTCATTTACATGCCATGCTAAAAGCTTCATCAAAGGTTTTGAAGCTCTGAACACACAATGTAGAAGAGATGTGATTGACACATTATCGATCTAAAAGTTATATTAGTTTAGGTTGGGGTAAAGAGAAATAAAGTTGATTGATTAAGCTTCTCCAATAGTCTATAAAACCAACAATAGATTCATCATCAAATTGATGGATATAGTAAAGCTCAGTGACAAAAACTTCCTTAGAGATGTTTATTGAAAAGTGATCCAGTAAAATTTGGTCTAGCTGGGTGAAAGATAAGAGAGAATGTTTGGTTATGGCACTATACCAATCTAATGTCTACCCTAATAAAGACATAGGGAAGGTACAGAGGAGAGCATCATTATAGGAAATCAAATAACATGAATGCCTAAATGGCCTAAAGTGTTATTGGGGATCCTCCTTACTCTAAAATTTAGTAAATTTTAGAATCTCCCACTAAGGAGGGTATGGTCTAATAGGGATAAATGGGTGAATGGGTTAATTATAGATTTGGTCATATGATAAGATGTTGTGAGCTCCAGAAATGGATAATTCTAGAGTTATCATTTTACCCATTAGAATTTTCATTATATCTATTTGGGGTTATGAACCTAAAAGTTTACAAGGTGCATTTTTTTTTGTGGTTAGGTGACATATTAATAATTGGTAGGAGGTTAAGAAGCTATCACATATTGGTATGTGGACATAGGTGGTTGGGTAGATGTCATGTATTGATATGTGGACAAAGGTGGTTAGGTAGATATTATATAGGGGTAGGTAGATGCAGGTAGTTGGGTAGTAGGTAGAGGTACATGCCCTTGTGGGTTAGGGATGTATCCTGAGTTTTGTACACTGGGCACATGTTGAGGGTTCAAAGTGGTTTGGGTAGCATCTATGGTTGGGTTTGTAGCCAAAGGGTAGGTAGTGACTTTGGTACTGATTGGTGGTAGGGTAGAAGGTATAGACACCAAAAGGTTTTGAAGTGGGGTAGTGATTAGTGGATTATGGGTAGCCTAAGGAAGGTTGGCAATGCTAGTAGTAGGTACTCTTATGGTGAGTGGATTATATGTGGTTAATGTTTGGGTTACTCCTAGGGTAGAGGAGTTGTTGGTGGGGGTAGAAGGCATGAGGGTGTTGGTAGGTTAGGTAGGTTAGTTTGCCATAATGGTATCAAAGGGATTATTGTTAGATGAAGATGCTTGAGTGGTTAATGTTTGGGTGGTGACTGTGGTAATGGAAGTGTTCCCCATAAGTTGGGAAAGCATGACATAAGGTGGGTCCATAGGTGGGACTGAATTAGGGGTACAGTGAGGCATGGTGTTGAGCTAATGTTGAAGGGCCATGGAATTATCATCCAAGAAAGTGGCAAAGTCTGTATCTCCTTGGGGAACTACCCAAGGGAAAGTATGACTTCTTGAAGGATGAGGAGAGTCCTCTAGTTTAGAGATGTACTTCATGGATGAGGAGGTAAAAGAGGTTGATTGGTTTAGTGATGGGTTTTATTTTGATAGGTTCCTTCACTATTGGTGAGTTAGAACCATGAAAGCTAAGGGAGAGAGAATATAAAAATAATCTCATAGCTCAAATAAAGAGAAGACAAGAAATGATCAAGGAAATCAAACACACACTAAAAATTACGTTTAAGTACTAAATTTATTTTTAGTCTCTCTTTTGGCTTATGCCTTGAACTTTGTAAGAAATTGTGTGATTTCAATTGGGTTTGAAGAACAGGTACTAAAAAATAAATCTGTGAATGGTTTTATGTTGTTCAAGGCTCTCAAAAGGATTTATATTGGAAATCAATACATGGCTTGGCATTGGGGCCTACCCCCTCACTTCACACACCACAACAATAAGGGTGATAAGTGCTTAGCTAATATATATTGATTTCAAATATTTATACTCAACCATAGAGCTGAGTTAATTCTCCCCTTGGTAATGATCTCTAAGTAGGATTACCAAGAAAGGGTAAGGTGACTATTAGGTGATGAAATCTTAGTCAGGATTTATGTCAAGTTATTTTGATGTTTGATTGATGTAGGTGGTTTGGTTTATGTGTGTGATACAAGTGATACTATGATTGAATTACTTTGCTTTAATTTAACTAAGTTAAACTTGCAAAAAACCAATGAATACAGTTGATTTTAAGCCAAAAATGAAACTTTGATTCATTGTATGAGAAGAGAGATAAGAAGAAGAAAGAACCTAAATGCAACTCTAAACCCAAGAAAAGACTCAAGGGTCTCACCAGGCATGCTAGAATGTTTCTAAGAATTTTATCTTATATTCCAAGAAAGGAAGAAGAAAGAAACTAGATATGGGTATGGTAGAAAAACCTGTTTGGTTGTGCATGCATTGATCAGATGATTGTAAAGAGATCCTCTTTAGCTTGGGACGAATGACCTATAGATATGAAAGCACTAAATCAAATGGTTAGTTAGATAGATAGTTGGGTGGATTGACCAGTACTAGCTAGATTTGAGAACCAATAGTTTCCTAGGAGGTCATCAAACCATGATTTTTAAATAATTAAGTTCAAAAATTGACAAATAAAGTACTTGCATAAATTACATAAGATACTAAATTAAGTGCAAGAAATTATTGATAAATAAATTGACAAAGTTATCTAATTATAACAATAAGTGGGTTAATAATAATGCTAAATAGGTCAGGTACACTTTAGAAAATAGGTTAGCACTCTGTGATCAGGTAGAGACAAAGAATGCTAGATTTGGTTGAGGTTAAGTGGATGAAAATAGCTTGTTATTATTTTTTGTCACAATAATCATTGGTAGTTAAAGTGACCATCAATGGTTGGGGTAACCATCAGTAGTTGGGATAGATCATCGGTGGTCAGAGTGATCATCAGTGGTTACTATGGGTAATAAAAGGTTCTTTAGATAGGGTTACATAATGGGATTATAAGAGATTGTCTTGGGCTAGGTTGATTGCAAAATATAAACAAAGTGATTGAATAATTAAAAATAGATACTTAGCTTACTGATGGTTGATCAAATGAATGGTTGAGGTGGTAGATCTTGGAGAAATTTTAATATAGTAATGATACTTGGCTATTGGTTTATTGATGGTGGCACTTTGGCTGTCTATCATGATGGTTGGATCATTGGATTGCTAGAAGAACACCTGCAAAATAAACTCTAGATACAAAAGCTCTTGATAGTTATGGATCCCTTTTCATTTCCTACCCCTCTCTTCTTATAGGAAAGAAGGAGAGGTGCAATAATATATTAACAAGATGTCTAACTTGCTATCTAATTTTAACTTTGACATGTATGGGCTCACATAAAAATTAGATAATTTAATTATTAAAAACAAGGTAGAGTTGAAGTTGGTGTTAGTGGTTCAAATGGAGGAACCTAACTATCAATGGTCAAGGTGACCATCGATAGTTAGGGTAACCATCAGTGGTCAAGGGTCAAGGGTCAAGGTCAAGTTGGGTTAAAAAGGTGGGTTTAACCATTAGGTCAAACTAACTAGAGTTAGGTCTAGTAGTTGGTAAAAAGGTCAAGGTTGGGTCTAAAGGGGGTCATGAGGTAGTCTAAGGGTGTTTTGACACTCAGAACTATAGTGTGTGGTTTTTTAGTGTCTACACCCACTAATATTTCAACCCCTTCTACTGCATCTACTTCTTCTACTCCTAAAATTACATTAGATGCCAAGGTAACCAATGTTCATTAAATACATTATGAGTATGATCACCATGGAAATCAAATTATAGATCTTGAAGTATATGTTGAGTATTATGGTCCTCTTCCTACCTTGCCTAATGATGAAGCTATCCTTGAGTTACTCTAATCTCGAAAACCTCAACTTTTTTAGTAGCATTATAAACTTGGGAATTTCACAACTAAAACTCCTTGCTTCAACAATTTTTTCATTAGATTTGATCCTAAAACAAATCCCATTTCTTCCTTACCTAATGCACCATACCACTTTCAAGGTGGTAATTCCCTTCTTATTGAAGAAACCACTCACATCTAATATGGTACTCCATCTTCTCCTTGACCAATTACTATCTTTCATGATCTATCACCTATTGAATATGATAATTTTAGCTTATTCTTTGATAAATATCATGAGGTTTTTTATTGGTCCTATGAGGACATGCCTAGTATTGAGCCTAGCATTGTGATACATAACATCATTTCTTATCATGATGCCAAGCATGTGTATCAAAAACAAAGATTTTTTTTTCATGAAGTTTCCACTTTATGTCATAAGGAAATCATCAAATTACTTGATGCTAAATTTATCAAACTAGTGGATTATTTTGAATGGATTCTAACATTGTCCCCATTCAAAAAAAGGTCACTATGGTTATTCACATTTGTATTGATTTCCACAATCTTAATCTTTCTTGTCCTAAGTACAACTTCTCTTTACCTTCAATAGATGCCATTATCAATTAGATGGCTGGTTACACAATGTTATCTCTTATGGATGGCTTATTAGGATACAATCAGATTCATATTGCCCCTAAAGACCAATATAAGACAACTTTCACCATGGAATGGGGCACCTATTGCTATGTCAAAATGCCATTCGGTTTTAAGAATGCTAGAGCCACTTACCAATGATCAATGACTCACATCTTTCATGATCTCAATCACAAAATCATTTAAACCTATGTGGATGATCTTATTATTAAATCCAAACATCATAAAAATCATCTTTTTGATCTTGCTATCATCTTTAACCATCTCCTTAAATATAAAGTTAGACTTAATCCTTACAAATATATCTTTGGAGTCACATCTATAAAATATTAGGATTTTTAGTATCTCTCTATGACATTGATGTTGACCCTACCAAAATTAGTGTTATCATCAACATGTCAATTCCTCATTATATTCCTGACATTCATATTTATTTAGGCAAACTTGGGGCCATTAGATGATTTGTTCTTGAAATGGCATATCAAATTCACTCTATCAATTTATTTCTCAAGAAAGTTACTACTTTAGAATGGATGGATCCATGTCAAAAATCCTTTGATAACATAAAATAGTCATTACTTCATCTACCTACACTTCATCTTCCTAATGATAAACCTTTGATTTTATATACTTCTTTCACACCTATTTCAGTTAGGGCAATGCTTGCCCAGCAAGATGATACTGGAAGAGAGTATGTTATCTACTACATTATTTGAGGCCTCATATATTATGAAACACATTAAACCAAAATTGAGTGTGACTACCTCACCATCTATTTTATAGCTAAAAAGATTTTCCACTATATGATTTATCAAACTACTTATGTCATCATTCATTCTGACCCCCTTCATCATTTCTTATCCAAAACCTTTCTTCCTAGAGATAGAATTGGTAAATGGATGGTCCTCTGTATGGAATTTGATCTTCACATCATCACTCAAAAATCTATAAAAGGGAAAATCATATATAATAAATTTTTTGTAGCTCCCATACAAGCCACTTCTTCTCTTCAATATAATCTTCTAGATGACATTATCCTTTACATCAAAGGTCTTAATCAAGCTATTTTTATTAAAGATTATTTTCATATCTTTATTACCAATATTGAAGCCAATAATCTTGATGAATCCACTACTCCCTTTGGTACTACTAAACCAAAAGTAGTTATCAAATATCTTACTAAAATAAATGTCAACTTGCATGAGGATACTTAGACCCTTAACTTTGATGGTGCCAAGTGCCTTCAAGGAGCTGGGGTAAGTTGCATTATCATAATTCCTCTTGGCAAGATCATTCCTTTATCTTTTCACTTCACCTTTGATGTCACCAATAATATGGTCGAATACAAAGCTCTCATTTTAGGCATATGATTTTTTATTGATTTAGACATTCAATACCTTCATTCCATAGGTGACTCTTAGTTTATTTGTCATCAAGTCAATGGTGATTATCATGTAAAAGTGAGAACCTCATTACATATCATCAAATTTCAACCACTCTTGCTAAATATTTCATCTCTTTCACTATTGAGCCTATTCTTCGAGATCACAATTCCATTTTTTATTCTCTTGCCTCTTCCACATCTCTCTTTCATCCACACCAAGTCCTTTTTTATCCTAATTTTCTTTTACAAATAAGAAAATCTCCATCTTCCAATAAACCACTAGATTCACTTATATTCGACATTGAGGCTATTACCATTCAATAAAGCCCATGGTACCAAGACATCACTTAATTCTTGGAACATCAAACTTATCCTCCTAATTTAGATTCTCATGAAAAGACATGCATTCATAAACAAACTTTCAAATATGTATTTTGACATAACATCCTTTATTATCATAATAATGAAGGTACCTTGATCCATTGTGTTATGCAAGATGAGGTCACTCCTCTTCTTGAACATGCACATGGGGGCATTTATGGTGGCCATTATAGTAGACATGCCATAATATATAAATGCCTACATGTGGGTTACTTTTGGCCTACTCTTGAAAAGGATGAAATTGAATATGCAAAAAATTGTAATCCTTATTAACTTCATGATGATATAATCCATTCACCTCCATCCAAACTTCAAACCATCAAATCTCCTTGGCCATTTTCCACATGGGGATTTGATCTCATTGGAAAACTACCTTGCTCCCAAGATGGGCATGTCTTTATAATCACCACTACCAAGTATTTTACCAAGTGGGTAGAATCCATGCCCCTTGTTAATGTCACCAGTCCTGTCATTTATAAATTTATTATTAATAAAATCATTTTCCATTTTGGTGTTTCCCATACCATCATTGGCATCTTCATCTTTACCCTACACTTTGGGCTTATCAGACTAGCATATATACTGCCACTGGGGCAACTCCATTCTTGCTAGTCTATAGTTCTGAGTCAGTTTTTCCCTTAGAAAAGTTTCCCTCTATTTGTATATCTCTTCATGGTATTATTCTTGATGAATAATTAGGTGAAACTCATCTTCATGCCCTTGATCTTCTTAAAGAACATCATCTTTATGCCTTATAACATCATCACCAATACAAGGCTCGTATTGCCAGACAACATAAACAAATGTTAAAGTTTACACATTTAATGTTGGTGATCATGTCCATAAATTAGACTACACCCATGATAAAGAAGGTAAATACACCCAAAAATGGTGGGTCCCATATTTAGTCAAAGATATTCTTGGTTCAAGAACCTACGACCTTCAAACCACTGAAGGCCAAGTTTTCAAAGAACCCACTAATGCATAATTCTTTAAAAAGTACTTTACCTAAACATTTGTATATTTTCATGCTTTCTACCTACATCTATCTAAAACTTTTTTCAAGTTACTTACATCTCTCTCTCTCTCTCTCTCTCTCTCTCTCTCTCTCTCTCTCTCTCTCTCTCTCTCTCTCTCTCTCTCTTCTCTCTCTCTCATCTCTCTCTCTCTCTCTCTCTCTCGCTCTCTCTCTCTCTCTCTCTCTCTCTCTCTCTCTCTCTCTCTCTCTCTCTCTCTCTCTCTCTCTCTCTCTCTCCCCTACCAACAAGTTTATTCCTTTCAGAAATATTTAGTCCTCCTTTTTGGTCTTTTGATTTATTTATGTACCATAGTATTCTTTATCTTCTTGCATTTTCTCTTTTTGACACCTCTTGGGTTTTTATTTTTTGAGTTGATTTATAAGACCATGGATAGGACCCGACATTCCTCACAAAACTACCATATTTTTTCTTACCTCACTTTATCTTTCACTTTCTTTTTAGCACCGTCATGGGTTTCTCTTTTATTAAGTCACAATATATGACCAAGGATAGGACTTGGCCCTCCCCATAAAATTACCATGTTTTCATCTTTTTACATCCTTGTTCACAAACTTTAAATTTTTCATCTTTTGATAGATGGAATTTGCACAAAAATATGTGTTATTATGTTTTTCCTCCATTTTCCTCATTCTTATGATAAGGAATCACACTTTAGTGTCATTGTATCCCTTTTTACCCTTTGTCACATTTTTTTATGATTTTAAGCAATTCAAATTGTTCCATGTGTCATTCCTCTTGAATTCCCCTTTCCTTTCACATTATTTTCTTGAAAAGAGTGTTATCTTAATTTTCAGATTATTTCAAATCCAAGTGCATCTAATGATGTGTTTGGATGAGCATGGTTAAAATAAATAGGAGTAATGATTGATAATAAAAATGGTTGCATATCATTTTAACATGAAGGAAATGTCATATTATTTTCAAACAATGGAGTCTCTTTATAGAAAAAACAACAAAAAGAAATCATATCTTCAGGTAGCATACACATAAATATAATTAATGCCATAATAGTAAAATAAAATGATACAATACGTATTACACAAGATAAATTAACAAAGTTAATACCACAATATATGGCAGTTGGTTTTGCATATCCAAATATAAATGAAGACAAGAGTGGAATTTCACAATCTCAAAATTGAGATAATGATGATTATAATTCTATAGATTGGTATGATATCGATGATATTGATTATGTTAAATATGAATATGGAAATGATACAAGACCTATACAAAGGAATCCCCTTGATGATATCCTTTCCATATAGTAGCATCATTCCTTGTACATGGCTTCTTTGCTTATCATGTTATTTATATTCCAAAATATTAAAAAAACAAATGTTCTATAAATTCCAAAATTAGGACCTATGCATGTTTATGTTTAGTTAATTTACATCAATTAATCTATGCATAGTTATTCATCATTTATTTTTATCTATTTCCATATCAAAAATATTCACAAAGTGTACATGAGTGAATGTAGAGCATACAAGTTACCATATACAGATAGAATTTTAGATTATTTCAATATCTCAAACTCATGAATTAAAAACAAACAAAATCACCCTATTCGGATAGTAACACCCTATGAAATTGTCATATTCTATAGATAGTGTCCCAGTGAGAACATGTTACAAACTATTAGATCCAAAGAAGATATAGGCCTCTTACAATGCATTTATACATAAACAATCTCACTAAGGACATTTCATACATGATTTTTATCATTCTTTGGCTCTCCCTTATTGTTCATAACTAATTCCTTAAATTTCATAAAATATATTGATATTTCTCACTTAATTACACATTTATATCTTATTGATTACCTAACTTGTTGAATATATTAGTGTTACAAATATCTTAACTAACTAAATGTATTCATGCACCGTTTTCATGATTTTTCCCATGCATGCCTTATGTGTATTCTTTATTTTGGCTTGTGGACATTTTAGCATGTACTTATGTGTGTCTTAAATCCTTCAGTGTATGTTTATAAGTGTGTGAGTGAAATTTTAAAATGTCCCTTGTATGTGGTCCCTTAGTGTTTTATAGTGTGTTTTATGTGTACTCTTTATATGTGTGCATCATGGAAATGGCACTTGTTTACTTGGTTTTCTTAGTTTGATAAATTCCATATGACATGATGGATATCATGCATATTCCCATACTTTAAATTTATTGATGGATATCATGCATCCCTCCCCAATTAGTTCACTTCAGCTATCAATATTTGATTTTAGTCACTTATCTACATGCCAAATTGCTAATATCTTTCCTAAAAATGTCACTATGTATGTTTATTTATGCATTCATCTCACATTAATATATTTCTCAATTTATATATATGATGATGTAATATTCCTCCATGTTATCATTACTAATTATATTTATCTATTTTCATAACATCTCTTAGCATATATTTTTATTTTGAGTTAAGCTATTGTGCAAGATCAACAACTCACCCCAAACAAGGTCGAATTAATAGTGTATTATCTCAAATACTAATCTCCTAAATTATAGTAAACAAACATAAACTTATATTTATTACATAACGGATCATAACGTAGCCTTAGGAATCACCCAAAAATAATTTTTTGATAGAAACAATCCATTTGGATAAGGGAAAAAGTTGTCCATGTCCAAAATAGGGTGATATTTTCATAGCAAACATAAAATAGACCTTTTTTAGAAATCCTCATAATCACAAATAATACATGATAGTTGTCTACAAGTACGTAAAATATTTTTTTATAAAAATACTTAGGTTTGTCTCAAATTTTCCTATGTTTGGGGCATAATTTGCAACATTTGTTTTAGGTTAGCATTCAGTTTTTAGCTCAAATTTATAGTTGTTATTACTTTGTTTAAGATTCTATATACACTAGATATCAAAATGGGGGAATGCACATGGCATATGAATACCTCCCTACTTAGTTTTTCAGCTACCTCATAGATGGAATGGAAATTCATGTCATTATCCATGATGTATACAACATACCCTAATATTACCATATTTTTCATGAGTTTTTCACCATTTTTGTGCCACTTCTACACTAGAAATGAGCCTTATTCCATGTGGAATGGTTGGTTCACCTTTTGCACTAGTTTTAGACTAGGACAATATGTTAGAATTCATACATAGATTCCAAATTATTTCACTACTTTGGGTATACAATGATGGAATCAAGTACACTTTGAGTTGTTAATCAAACTCACCTAATAATTAGGATTGAGGTATGCATAGTCCAATCCAAGATATTCAATGGAAGTGAAATAGCTAAACGGTCCTACCCTCTACAATCCCTAGTTTTTTCTGTCGAAAGAGACAAATGTTCATGTATCCAATCAAGCAGATTCATTCTTTTTTATTATATCTATAATTTTATTTTATTTTGATTTTATATTTACATATTAAATAAGGACATATTTATACATGTTTCATTGTAGGTTTTTATGAAACACATTTAAGCATTGTGGCCTACATCCAAGACTATTCTTCAAATGCAAGTTTAGATACACAATTTTCCTTTACTCTAAAACTTTCAATTTTTTACATCACTATATTAAAATGAGGGTGGGGGGATATAGACACATAAATTAACATTTAAGTTTAAATAATGCATTTACAACCATCATTTTTATACACTTAGCTCATACCCCATTCCTCAACCTTTTGACCAATTTCCTTCATTTTCCATTTCGATGACCCATTCCTAAAAACAAACTAATGATCTCAAAATGTCCCTATTCATAATTTATAACAATTAAATATTATCTATAGACTATTTCATAATCCTAGGTCAGGTGTTTTTTCTCTAAGGACAACAACACACTATCTAGACAGTAGCACTCCCTAGTAGTGTCTAGTTCAATCAGTCTTGTCTTCCCACCAAATAATGACTAGTTGCTCATATTTGAACTCAAAAAATAAGTAATATCATAAATTTATCAATCCCCATCCAAATGAATTCCCAAAATATCATAATAAAACCACATCTATAATTATTTTTATGCATAAAAGTCTTCCATAGTGAAAATCATTAGAATTCTAATCTCATATTGAGAATAAATTCCTGATTTCTCCCAATTATGAATACATACATACCTAATTGCCTTGAGATAAAGTTTGAATAAACTTAGAAAGTTAAAAGTCATGGTTGAAGCACTTAATCACACCAATATTTCATCCACACCATCGTAAAATGGGATAACTACATGGAGTTTGATCCCTTTTCAGAGTATTGGTATGTAGGAATTGCTCAACACATGGGGTGTTGAGGTCAAGCACAACTTCAACTTATAACAAATTTTTAATTAATGATTGCATTTTTATTCTTGGTCCATTGAGTTAGGGATATAATGAATGATAATATACACAATGATTTTTGCATCAGATTCAAGACTCTTGTGTTAGAATTATCCTAACTTCAACTCATGAAAAGTACATAAAATAATAATTTTAATATTTACACACCACTTTATTTATGTCATTAAAATTTGATGGCTATAGATGATATTTATGGATTATATAGCACCTTAATTTTGTACACTAGGTAAAATCAGATCTTGAGTATTCTTCTCAGTTATAGACCTTTTCCAATTTTGCATTTCTTGGATCTACTCTATATTTTTCCCCTTATCCTATATCTTAGTCCAAATATTCTTATGTTGATGACCCATGCCTTTTATATTGCTTAAAATTATTAAAATGTATTAATATTTCACCTAAGCATGTTTTGAGCTTATACCTACTTTTATGCTCCCTAGACACTAACATCTAAGAAAGACACTAGCATTAATGTTAATGTGATGATTTGATGAAATTATCTTGTGCCTTAAATTCTTCCAATTTTAAAATGAAACATATCCTAATGGTGAGCCTAATTGATTTAATGTCAGTTACTTCTCTAAAGGGATTGCTATAAATACAAGATTAACCCTCATTCATTCCTCACCTATCACAAACCAAGGCAGCGTATCAAAATCATTTAATCAAGAACTTAATAAAGTAAAGCTTTCCTATTTTTCCTATTATCATATCAATCATACAAATAACACATCTATAAGTATTATGTACTAAAGGAGCAGCCCAAGAGCCCAATTTGTCAAGTTACAAGCTAGGTCATTATTGTAATTATTTTACACATATTTCATGACTCACACATAATCCAACATATATGAGAGAACTACATCAGTCTGAGGCCCTCTTTAGAGTATTGGATTAGCTTAACACTATGTTCCCACTAACCCTTCCCCCCAAAAGTCATTATGAATATGAATAACTAGGGTTTTGACATTTAACTAAGAGAGATAGTCCATGATCTAGATATTAATGAACTAGAGTGAATATGAAGGCAAACCTAGAAGTATCTAGGTGGTCACATCCTTTTCTATCAAGTATTATGTATAAGACACTTTCATCAAACCCAAAGAGTAGTATCAACACAACCATCCCAAGCTGATGTTATTGTCCAAAGTTTTAGAAGAATCAAATATAAAATCTAACAATTGTTCTAAAATATTATTCCATTTTGTTTCCTACCTATTCTAGATCTAGCACTATGTTAGCATCATAACTAGCTAAGTATATTATTTCTTTGTCGTTTCCATACATAATGTAGAGTAAAAAGCTCTACATTTTTCATTTTTTGATTTTCAATTGTGCACTCTAAGATTTGTCCCTGCACATTTCAGTTTTGAGGTAGTGAATTTTTGACATAGAGCGTGGGTGTGAGTTTATTTTGCCTAAATATTGTCTAAGTATCAAAGTCATGCAGGAGCTGCCAAGTGTCAGTGGTTGAGACACATTTTATAATTCCTCTAAGTTGCTCAAAACATACCATGTGTCCCATGGTAACTCAGTAGAGCATGACAAGTGTTGGCATCCATGTTTCAAATTTCTTTTGAGTTTCGAAAGCTTCTTTCAATAAGCTTTTCTCAGGGTCAAGTGGAAGGTGCCAAGTTGCCATTGTGGAAGGTTTCAATATGTTTTTATAAAAGTAATGAAAGATGCCATGTGTCCCTAGCTAAAGAAAGTAGAAGCTGCAACATGTCAACATCTGAAATATCTTCATTTTGTTTCATCGATAAGTAAAGACTGTGGTGGGACCCAGGTTTTGTTTTTGAGGCAAGCGAAAGATGCCAAGTGTCACCATCTATGTAAATCTGAAATGAGGCCTGAATGTTTCTATAGTATAGCTAGAATGATGTGGAGACTGACACATGTCACCTTCTATAGGATTCTTAAAAGGTAGCTAAAAATAGTGGAGACTACCACGTGTCCCTTGTTAAAGATTCATGGAAAGCGCCACCTATCCCTATTCCCTTCTTGAAGTTGCTCAAGTGAGAAGTGTTGTGGGTCCCATTCTCCATAAATTGTTAAAGCTTGAAGAAGCAGACTATAACAGATGTCAAAGATGGAATACTCCTGAGCAAAGACATAGTGAAGAGTATAAGTTATGCGGAAAGTGTTGTGTGTCTTTGGTAAGTGTCTCAGAAGTTGCCAAGTGTCATTTTTTGGTGCCTTTTGAATAATGAGAAAGTTTTCAAGTAGAACACTCTAAGTGTCCTCACCTATTTCATAGTGGGAAACATCCTGTGTATCTATTTTAGCCAATGAACTACATGAAGATGGAACATTTCAGATCCAAGAAATATCTTTTGTTAGACACTTCTAGTTTAGTTAGAGTTCAGTGAGGTAGTTGGATTGGGAATGTACAGGCAATCTAGAGCTTGTCTGATGCTATAAATAGAGGTGCAGAGATCATCAGGATCATCATTAGAAGATAGGAGAATTTTTTTTAAGAGATTATTGTCAAGAAGTTTTAGACTTTTTTAGTTGTGACTAGGAATATCATTTGCCTTTGTTCTATTTTCTTGAGTTAGAAAGTTTGTATAACTATGCATGTTTTTATGCCTTTTATGTGACTAGAGAATTAATAAGAAGATTGAGTTATGTGTCTTTGTTGATATTTTTCTGTGTCACTAGAAAAGTAGTCTAAGTTGTGAGCCTTTGTTTCTATTATTTTCATTTTTTACATTGATCATGCATTGCTTGCTCTTTAATGTAATTGAATATTACATATAGCTTCATTGTTCTTAGAATTAAGGGTCAAATTAAATTCAAGTGCATCACCATAGTTATATTTTCTTTCATTGCATTTGTGTTTCTATTTAATTCCTATCCCTTTCCTCATAATACACTTGAGATAAAGAAGAACCGACTTCTTTAAAATATAGAGGTCATTTTAGGTTGCAAGTCCCACCTTCCTGAAACTTCCCATTATTGGTGTTGGAAACAGTACAATTCTAAGCATCAATAGTTTTTGGCACACTCGGTGGGACACCATCTTGAAGTTTCTTTCAAGACTGTATGAACTAGAGAGCTATAAGGAGTCAGAGTTGTGGACCAGTAACAAGATCTCAATCTACTGTAAATCTAGGTATTCTTTTTCCACCATTGATAACTAGTCCAAGAAGAAGTGTCAATCATTTTATACTAATACCAATAGCAAACATGGGATCACTTATACCCCCAAGAAATTATGCAAGTTGAAACACTGGTAGTCCTTTGATTCTACCAATACCACCAGCCACTTAGGATCCTATCCTAGTAAATGCCTTGAAAGCTCTACCCAAATTTAGTGGGCAAGATTTCAAAGCACTTGAAGAACATCTTCAACATGTTTTTGATGTCTGTGATATACATGTGGTCACATAGCAGAATGTGGTTATAAGATTGTTAGTAGCTTATTTTAAAGGGAAGGATCTAGAATGGTACACATCTTTGACTCCAAATACAATATCTACATGGGATCAAATTGCAGATCTTTTCTTTGAAAGATTTGAAAAAAAGGGTGACAAGTCTTCTTTGTTACAATAATTGATTACTATCAAAAGGGCACCACAAAAAGTAATGACTAACTTCAATTCAAGATTTCAAAAGACTTGGGAAATGATTCCTACTATAGTAAGACCATTACCAAGTATGGCTATAGTATTTTATCTTAAAGCTTTGAATTCAGATATATCAATAATGATTAAGTCACTTGGAGGTCAGACTCTGCTAGAGGCTTATGACTATGCAGTCAGAGCTGAAAATAATTTAATAGATGCTGGAAATTTGCCCCCAAGGCCTCCCATGCCCATGTTTCTAGAGATTACCTTACCTTTACCCCAAGAAACCCCTAATTTGATAACCCCACCTGTGTCTATGTACACGTATTCTCAACAACCTGCTAAAGAACTTGTCCCTACCCAGTCATCTGAGATGGATGATATTAAGAGTATCTTAAGGACATTTTCTAATGAGTTAATCAACATAAAAATATAGTAGAATACTTATCCTAAACCTCAATATCAAGGCTATCAAGGAAATATATTTCCACCATAGCCAAACTAGTATCAGGGTTCTCAAAGGCAAAATAACCCTTAGCCAGCACACTAATTAGTTTCAATACCTACACCCTCACAGACTGTTCCCCCCAATACAAATAGGGAGATTGTTCAAGGGCTAAACAATTATGTAGATGACACCAATGCCTAGTGTTTCCCTTGTAATAATTATCATATGTCTAGAGATTGCCCCATGGATAATCTATAACAAAAGGTAGCAGAGCAAAGAAGAATGGGTGGATAGTTTGCAAGTACTTCTGATACTCAAGCCTACCAATCCTCTGGTATGAAAAATCTAGCTCTAATGGCTCAAATGTAAGGGATGTCTTTACAACAAGAATAAGAAATATCCCCTGAACATGATTTTTTTTCATGGGTTAAAGATGAAGAGTCAGTATTCTTGAATGAAGCTTCTACTTCCAAGAAACTAGTGGTGCAATCAGACTACTATACCAGATCAAAGAGAAGAATGATGGAATAGCCTGAAGTTGCAAGTAATGAAGTTATGGAGAATCCTCCATTTCAAGGTCATCAAAACACAACTATTAGACAAAAAGTGCCTCAGCTAGTGTAGAACCAAGTGATTTCTGGACAAGTTCAAGAAAATGCAAGGTATCCTTATTTTCCAAGAACTCAAGCATTAGGACAAATGAATGTGGTGGAACAGCTGAAGAAGACTCTAGCACAAGTATCAATTTGGGACATATTAGCTATTCTTGAGAAAAAGAAACTATTACAAGAAGCTTTATAAGGCTAAGTAATGCCCAAACATAGTGGTATCAAAGAAGGACCTGCTGAAAAAGAAAAGCTCAAAGACACGATTCATTTGCAGACAATAGCACTAATGAACAATGCACCATAGGTAAGCAAATCCAAACTAGAACCCTTCTATTTGACTTTGATAGTTGTCAATAAACTATTGCATAATGCAATGATAGACTCAGGGGATAGTACTATAGTAATGCCTAAGTAAATAGTAGATGCTTTAAAAATAAAGTATGAGCCGCTTACTAAAGGAGTTATGCAGCAAGATGGCAAATCAGTGCAAACAATAGGGAGAATTAAAAAACTCCCATTACAATTATATACTTGTCCCAATATAATTGTCAATCAAGATGTAGTAATCATAGATATACCTCCTATTTTTGGTTTATGTTTATCCAGAGACTTTACAGCCAAGATAGGAGGATATATGTCCCTGGATTGGTCTCACCTCATCCTAAAAACCAAATATGGTTCAAAGATGAAAATACTATCTAAACCACTATCAAAGGATCACATCACCAATGAACCAACCTCAAAATTAGAGGTAGATCATGCTATGTTGAATAAAGAATAAAGGGTTTTTGTTGAAGAGCTAGGTGACTAGACTGAACATGACCAAGAAGAGGAAAATAACTAGTTGTTAGCTATGATTCAAAGTGACCCATATGGAAATTATGGCTCTACTGGTCTAGGCACTTATGTCATTTTTGATGAAGATCATGAAATCCCAAATGTTTTAAGGGAAGAAATTCCAACTACTAAAGAATCTGAAAAAGATTCAAAATTTTGGACCTTAAATTTTGATGGGGCTAGAAGTAAAAATGGTGTTGGAGCAAGAATTTGTCTTGCTACTCCAAATGGTGAGAAAATATTAAGAGCTGTCTATTTCCAATTTGCTTGTACTAATAATGATGTTGAGTATGAATCCTTAGTACATGGGCTCATGTTAGCCAAAAAAAAGGGAATAAAGAATATAATAGTAAAAAGAGATTCAGACTAGTAGTGAAGCAAATCAGAGAAAAGGCAATAGCCAAAAATCTAAGGATGAGATCCTATAGACACAAAATTTGGGACTTAATAGAAGATTTTGAAGCTTTCAATATTAAATTAGTTCCTAAAACCCAAAATTTTGACGCTGATAGGATGGCATAGATTGGCTCACAGTTTGATCCAATAACTGGCCTATTAGTTAACAATGAGTTAGTAAAAGTTATAGTAAGGCCAAATATCCCAGACAATGATGAGAATTGGTAAATTTTTGAAAATGATTCTCAGGTATGCTCATTCTTACAGTAATCAAAGGAGTTTGCTGATCAATTGCAACCCAAAATTGAAGAGGCATATGGAGACCAAGTTATACAATTAAAGACTAATAAGCTTTCCAAAGGCTTGATCACTTTAGAAAACCTATTTGATCCAGAAGATGTAAGCCTAGAGAAGAAAAGGTTAAAAGTAAATAAAGCAGATTATTCTGAAATAGAGGTGAGTGAAGGGAGAAAATTAAAAATTGGAAATTCTAAAACTCAAGAGGAAAGGAAAAGACTAATTGACTTATGAAAAAGATATGACAGAGTCATAGCCTGGAGCTATGAAGACCTTCATGGATATAATAGAGACATCATTCAGCACACAATAGAACTAAATGAAGGATCTACGCCCATTAGATAGAAACAGAGACCAATAAATCCAAGGATTGAACCTCTAATGGTAGATGAATTACAGAGACTTTTATATTCTAAAATAATTTTTCCAATCAAACACTCAACATGGGTATCACATATATTACCAATCAAGAAAAAGAATGGTGATATAAGAATCTGTGTAGATTTCAGAGACTTGAATAGAGCATATCTGAAAGATCACTACCCCTTGCCCTCTATGGAACAAATTTTATAGACTGTGGTTGGATCAGATAGATTTTCCTTGCTAGATGGTTTCTCTGGATACAATCAGATTTGGTTGGCTAATGAAGACCAATACAAGACTGATTTTACTACCAAATGGGGAACATTTGCATATGCTAAGATGACATTTGTCCTATCAAATGCTAGAGCCACTTTTCAAAGATTAATGGATGTAGCATTTGGGGAACTTATAAATAAAATCATCCTAATTTATCTTGATGATCTCACTATTTTTTCCAAGAATGTTGTTGATCATTTTGATCATCTAGAATCTATTTTTAAGAAAGGCCAAGAATTTGGAATATCTCTGAATCCCAAGAAGTGTATCTTTGTTGTACCTCAAGGAAAATAATTGGGACATATAGTATTTAAAGGAGTCTCCATAGATCTAGAGAGAGTTACAACTATAATGAACTTGTCCCTTCCAGTAAATAAGAAAGTAGTTTAGTGTTTCTTGGGGAAGATTAATTTTGTCAGTCGGTTCATATCTGACTTTGCAAGCTTAGTAAGACCAGTGACACTCTTGTTGAAGAAGGACCTGATTTTCAAGTGGACTAAAAAAGAAAGGCAAGCCTTTGAAGAGGTTAAGAAATCTATCTCAACAACTCTAGTACTTAGAAACCCAAAATTTTCTAAGCCTTTTGTAATGTACATCTTGTTGGGTGAATATTTTGTTGGCTAGCTAACTAGTGACCAAAATAGTTCCTATCACCACAGCATAGGGAGATGGGTCATCCAATGTTGCAAGTTTACCACATCCAAAGGGGAAAAATCTCTCCTCTCATTAAGGGGAGGTTCCCTATTAAATATGAGGAGGCTATATACTATATATATAAGCAGAAAGCAAGACACAGGGGTAGGATAAACCATCCATCTCTCTTTTTCCAGAGATGATGCTAATAAAAAAAGAAGAAATCTTGGGTGATGGGGAAGGTACTTCTCTTATTTCAGAAGCAACTTTCAGCCAAGACCTGGATTCCTTCCTAAATAGTAGAAATCCTAGTTTAATGATAGAAGGCACTTCTCTTCTTTTAGAAGTGTTCTTCAGTAGGTAGTAGGAATCTTTCAGGTAGCAAGTAATCAGTAATGGGGGTGCTGAGTGACCAGCAACCTGAGAGAGAAAAATGAAGAACAATGGGGGCACCACGTCATCCCAAGGCTCTTCAAGACACCTTCTTGATCACCTCCACTAGTTCTACTTGTTAAATCAAATGGACAAGAAAGCTCCTAGGAAATAGACATATGAACAATCTCCTAAGATAACACAAGCTATAACAGCACAAAGTCTACAAGTAACATATTTTCTCATTTAGATAAAATAATATGAATTACAATCTAAGCTCAAAGTCTCAATAATGCCTTTCAATTTGGGTAGAGTTTCACTTCTGATAAGGGGAAGATCTCCCTTGTAACAATGAAAGAGTTTACATTATATAGAAGTTGAAGAGACTTGGCAATTTTTGCCAATGAAGTGACCTATTCAATGCACTCAATGCCTTGTATGCATTCTTGATTTTGTCAAGAAGGGCCCTACTAGAGCAGGGTGACTGCCTTAAATGTGGCATGTCAATTCATCTCTTAGTGCCTCCTCCTTAGCATAAATCACTCATTCATTCACCTACTTAGCTGCATAACTATCTACTCTATCTTCACCTCCAAGGGGACAAGTAGATGGTGCTCTCAATGTCACCAACTCCCCAAATATCTACCTGATGAACTACTTCACCTACCAGTAGTAACTCCTACTAAGTTTCCCTCTCTGTCTCTTCCTTCTCTTGATCCTGGCCTTAGGCTTTTTGAATGCATTTGGGTTCATCTTTTGAGTTCACAAAAATCAACAGACACTTGAATGCAGTTGATTTGGTGTTTACAAGTCTTTTCCTTATTAAAGGTTAATGGCTAGCTAGTCACTTTAAATTTGACATCCATGGGCCTATCATCATGTCATGATGCAGGTGAGGACACGTGATGGCATCCACTATTTTGAAATAAGCTTATTGGAATAAGCTTTGAAACTTGTTAGAGGCTGGAGGTGTAGATGCAGACACTTGGCAACTTCTGTTACACTGGGATGAGAGACGTGGTGAGTTCTACGCTTTGGGGCTTCATTTGAAATTATGTCTTAGCTTGTGACACCTAGTAGCATCTGCTACTCTTTGAGGCTCAAACCTTTCCTAAAGGGAACTTGCCCTTCAAGATCTTCTAAGTGGCCTTCGAGCTTTGATCCTATGGTGGGCTATCATCCCTTTTATTTCCTTGGCTTTGTATGCACCTTTGTATCATGAGTGCCCCTTTATTTTGACATGTGGCACCTTCCACTCTTCAAACAAGTGCCAAGTGTCATATTCCATCAGAATAGGTGAGGACACATGGCATCTTCCATTGTCAACACTTGGTATCATCCACCTCCTTGAGCCTTTGCCATATCATAGAAACATTTGGGGCTCAGTTAGGCTCTCGTGGATGATGACACTTGTCAGCCTCTACTAATCTCTAGATGGGACATGTGGCATAGTTCGTTGCTCTTGTTAGTCACATGGATGCAGACACTTGGCACATTTTGCTTCATTTAGTCACTTGTCTCTGAGCCCACCATGGTCTTTGCTCAAAATAGTGAACCAAAAGAGGAGAGACTGTAGATATTGACAATTATTAGTTTCCACTAAGCTTTGGAGGGGACACATGGCACCTTCTGCTACTCTTAGATGAATACATTGGGGCCTTCTTTAATTGCCACTTATTGCCCTCTGTGGAACTCTAAAAGAAGCTTTATCAAAAGAAGCCTTGCAGCTTATAAGAAACTTTGAGAAGTGAATGTCGACACTTGTCATGTTCTGTTGAGTCACAAAGGGGCACATGGCATGGTCTGTATATTTCTAGCACTTGCGTGGATGTAGACACGTGGTGACTCCTGACGATTTTTCAAAAAAGGACACATGGCACCTTTCACCACTTCTTTCTTTTGCACACATTTCTCTTCATAACTGAGGCAGTCTTTGAACCTATTAAACCTGGTGCATTAAACTGATGAACCTTGAACTCGTTGAACCTATCCCAAAAGTGTCCAAGTGTGAGAAACTAGTCCCTTCTAATTAAACTCACTCGTAGAAGCCTTTGAACCTATTGAACCTGTTAGTCCCTTTACCAAAATTTTTGAGAAAATGAAAAAATTGAATGTTTTAGAACAAATTTTTGGAAAGGGAAAAAAAAATTTGGCCATGCAGGACCAAAATAGTCCTATGTTGTCTAAAAAATGAGGAATCACTTTTTAGGGACAACAGCTGGCTCCTGTTGGGGAACTTCTTTCATATGACAACTCAGAATAGCTAATGGGAGTAGAAACTAGAATCTACAGTGCCTTAAAAGTGTGCCATTGGGCTATGGAGTCATGCTACCCAAAAAGAAAGGCTCCAAAAAATGAAAATGAAAAACATAAAGTAGAAATAGAAACTATACAAATATACATATGTACAGGAGAACTCATCTAATACTTCAAGAGTTGAAGTGATTCAGATGTTTCCCATTGTGAGGCAGAGAAAAGAGAGTACCATCTTGATACTTCAATAGGAAACTATTTTTATCATTGAGCTGATGAATAGTAAAGGGACCTCTCCATAGGGAATCAAACTTTTTGTGCATCCCCTTTGGTTCTCTTCTCTTGTCCCACAGCAGGACTTGATTTCCAATCTGGAAATCATGATTCTTTGCTTTCTGGTCAAAGAGCTTCTTCACCAGACTTTGATGAGTGGTAATTCAGTCCACCACTATAGTTCTCTGCTCATTTAGCTCAGCAAGGCACATGATCCTCTTTTCAAGTGAGCTTTCATACATTTGATCTTCAATCACCTTAGCCAATTTCAATGCTAGCAATTTTAAGGTGATTGATATCTCAACATTTACACCATAAAGAAGTTGGAAGGGAGACATACCAATTGCTCTCTTCGGTGTAATTTTGTCTACCCAAAGAGCATCAACCAATGCCTTATGCCAAGTCCTTTGCTTATCATCCACCAGCTTCCTGATGATAGTCACCAGGTTTTTATTGTTTGAATCAGCCTATCCATTCCCTTGTGGGAAGTAATCAGAGGAATGGGAGAGTGTAATTTCATAGTAAAAGTAGAATTGAGTAATCTCCTAGGAAGTGAAGTAGGTGACATTGTCAGTGATGATTTTGATTGGGACCCCAAACCTGGACATGATGTTTTCTTTGAGGAAATTACATACTACTTCTGAAGTAGCATGTTTGGTTAGAAATGCTTCCACCCATTTGGTGAAGTAGTCTATTGCTGTAAGGACATAATCATGTCTAGGACTTGACAGTGGGTTCACAGCACCAATAAAGTCAATTACCTATTATTGGAAAGGCTCTTTAATGACCACTGGTTTGAGAATTAGGGTAGCTAGCTTGGGCCTTCTGACAAACTATTAGCACAATTCACATCCCCTGACCCACTTGTATGCATCTCAAAAAAGAGTTGGCCAATAGTACCTAGCTCATAGGATCTTATGGGTAGTCATCGGGGCAAAAAAATCTCCCCCACAGGTTGAATTGTGGAAGGACTTTAGAAGTCAGCTTTGTTGCTCCTTGTCTACACAGTGAAGGAATGTTCCATCAAGGTGCCTCTTATACAGGCTGTTGTCCTAGAGGACAAAATTAGTGGCTTTCAGCTTGATGGTTCTCCTTTTTTTATAAGACAAGTTTGTAGGACATTTTCCATAAGTAAGGAAATGAGCAATACCTGAATACCACTCATTTATGGTGGAGACAAAGAGGACTGTAGGTGAGTTATCCACTTTTGGCTTTTCATGCTCCATCTCTCTTGGCTTGTTATCAACGATCAGTTGGCATAGCCCCTTCCCACACACTAACTTTGTTGGCTTGATGATTAGGTCAAACTCTTGGATTTTTGCAACCTAATTACCTCTTTTCATCCCAAACTCCTACTGAGTCAGTATAGATTTCACTGTTGTGTCAGGGACCAAGGTAGTCACTCAAGAATTGAGGATGTAGAAATGAAAATGTTTCATAGCCTTCACCACTACGTAAGCGTGCTTCTCCATATTTTGAGTACTTCAACTCATGAGCTTTGAGAGGATAGCTCATAAAGGAAAGGAGAGATTCCACACCTTATTTATTTTATTGAACCAAAATTGCTAAAAGCGTATGTTCTGAAGCATAGCTGTAAATAGTGAATTCTTTGTATAGTCTAGGCAAGCCAAAATTGGAGCATGGGCAATGGCAGTCTTGACATCCTCAAAGTCTGACTTGCCTTCTTCAGTCCAGCTGAAGGTGGCTTTTCCTTTCATCATGTTTACAATGTGTCTAGTCTTCTCAGCAAACTCAGGGATGAACCTCCATAAGAACTTCACCTTCCCAAAGGAGTGAACAACAGTCTTGCTTGTGGGCAAGGATAGTTCTTGGATAGATTTGACTCTATTTGAGTCAATCTTTATGCCTCCTTTAGACACAATGTGTTCGAGAATTTTCCCATTTGTTACTCTAAAAATTGACTTCTTGGGGTTCAGGGAAATGCCATTCTGGTGGTAGCATTCCAACACTTGATGCAAATGGCTCACATGATCTGGGTGATGCTTAGAGAAGACAGTCAAGTGATCAAGATAAAATATGATAAACTTACCCATCTCATCCTTGAAGTCAAGGTCCATTGCTCTTTGGAAGGTTGCACCAGCATTTATCAAGCCAAAAGGCATCTTCTTATACACAAACATGCCCCAAGGTGTGGTGAAAGTGGTCTTATGCTGGTCTACTTCACTAACTTTGACCTTAGTGTATCCTGAGAAGCCATCTAGCATTGATAACATCTTTGAGTCTGTCACTATTTGTAGCACTTGATCCATGATTGGCAAAGGATAATTATCCTTCAAGGATGCCTGATTCAAATTTTAAAAATCCACACAAAGGCATATTTCACCATTCTTCTTCCTCATAGGCACTATATTGGCAATCTAGGTGGAATGATGGATTGGAAAGATTATCTTGGCATTTAGAAGTTTTTGAATCTCTGACAAAATAGTACCTGATATTTTTAGATTGTAATGCCAGGACTTTTGCCTATAAGGTGTTGAATCAGCCTTGAGAGGAATGTTATGTTAGATTTCATCAGGCTGGAGTGATTTTAGATCATCATAGGAGTATGTTAGGACATCCATGTATTCATTAAGCAAAGTGGTGAACTTGAAATGTTCTTCAAGAGTACAATACTTCTCGATGTTCATCATCTTGGGGTCTACCTTAGTTCCCAGATTTACTTGATCAAACTCTTGGGAGGAGCTTGAATCCATTTGCTATTATTTGATGAATCTATCATGCTTATCACACAGCTTCTTAAGGGAAACAAGGCCTTTGAGAATTTTATTCCCTTTCAGTTGCAAGAACTCCTCACCTATGCTTGAAATCAATTTAAGAGTTGATTCAGGCTCTTGAGGTTCACTGCCTTCAAAATGTAGTTGTTTGAAGCTACCCTTTTGCTTTAAGAAGGCAATGATGTGATTGTCATTATCGAATACTTACCAATAATTGGCATTATCAGGCATGCTTGGTTTAAAGACTAGCTCAACAGTGTACCTGTCTCTTTTAAAGTCTGGGTGGGGGACCAAGAGAGTAGCTGAAATAGCCAATCCATCCACCCAGTCATTGAATTCTCTAAAAACAATAGAGATGTCGAAAGCATCAAAGTCTTCAAGTTAGTCCTAGACTAGATTGTAGTAATGATGCAATCTTTCATTCTTGGTTTGGTACAGGTTTCTTACCTGGCAAACCACTAGTTCAGCATCTCCTTTGGCATGAAGGAGCTTGATGCCTTTATCCTTAATAGCTCTTAATCCCAGCAATAGAGATTCATACTCAACTATGTTATTGGTGTTGCTAAATTACAACTTATAAGATGAAGGAAAAATATCTCCCTAAGGAGATATTAACACAACCCTAGCTCCTAAACTGGTGGAGGAGTAGCTACCATCAAATTCAAGAATCCATACCTCATTTGATATTGATTTTCCTTAGGGTTTTTCTTTATTTTGAGGAGGGGGTTCTTCCACACTTACATTGGGCTCAGCCAATTCTTCTACTATTTCACCTGATTGCATTTCAAGGTTGTCACCTGAAGGAGTTTCATTAGATGCCTCATGAACTTCATACATAGATAGAAAGTAGTTACCCAGGCCTGAAGAATTGAACATGATTTGAGCTTCAGGTGCTGAGGTCTAGGTAACTACATATTTTGATTCCTTTTCAAGAAGCAGCCTCTTCATGACACCTTTGACTGGAATCATTGCCTCTGATAAATCCATGCTCAATTCACCCCCAACATCTCTACAAAAATTATTCCCAAGAATGATACCATATGATGTTGGGACGTCTGCTACCAAGACAGTCATCTTGATTTTTTTGTTTGGAAAGGCAACAAAGGCAAATTGGGCATCTTTTATTTGTCCCAGTAGCAGCACTTGTTTATTTTCCATGGAGAAGCATCTACCAAATGTCTTGGTCAGTGTGAGATCAAAGGATTCAGCTACTTTAGCAGGCATGAGATTGTCTGAAGCTCCAGAGTAGATAATGCAATTATTTAGATGCCTTCCATTTGTTAGCAATGAGACATAAAAAGGTTTGGTCCTACTAAGAGTGGAAGGAGGGGAAATGACAAGGTTGTTCCTAGTGGATGTATCCTTGGGGGGATCATGAGTTACTTTGGGAACTACTTGTTCAATAGGGACATTCTAGTTTTTGACACACTAAACCAATTTATCTAATTGTTCAAAATGGGACTACAAGAATTCAAATTTAGACATTTGAATCTTGGTTTTGTTAATATGATCAATTATATCAAATGCTGGAAATGAACTAGGTATAGAGGATGAGAGCTCATCTTTTTGAGTTTTAGGGGGGGAAGTATTTGACTCCAAGTTATAAGTAAAAGGCATAGGGGCATTTGGGGCACTTACCTTTCTTGCAATCACTAGGACTTTTGGCTGAAAAGGGAGAATGGATCTTCGCTTAGTAATTGAAACTATTGGCTGAGGTTACTCCTCTATTTTCTCTTTATCAGCTTCTTGAAATGACTAATTCTTGGACTAGGTGAATATAGAATATGACCCCTCAACTGCATTGCCTTTACTCCTAGGTTCATCTTGATAGTTTAGGAAACCAATATGGGAGTCGCCAGCTAATTTTTCTTCTTCCTCAGTGAAGAGATTAGCGTCTTCTTTAGGATTCAACCCAGGCTAGGATGAGAAGTTTGATTCAGCTTCAAGATATCCAACTGTTGAATCAGTTGGAGGTGCTTTGAGGGTGAGATTCCTCTATGGAGGAGGAAGGTAATTTTGTTGGCCCTAATTCTTGGTAGCGTTGCCTTGGTATGCCTAATTTTGAAATGTCTTCCTGGGTATATCTCTGTATGCAGGAGTGGATGACATTCCTTGTGCCACTTACCTTCAAAGAGCTAGCACTTAATTTGCTAGCTTTTGCATCATAGGATCAGTGGTGGTGGAAGGGGAATATTCTAAAGAAGAAGAAGACTTAACCTTATTTAGGTCTCTCCTTATCTCTCTCGCTAAGATAAGGTCATCTTCGACTTCGATAACCAAATCTTGAGCAGCTTTGAGATCTTTGTGACTGGCTCTTCTAAGCCAAAAACTCACTTCAGGTAGTTGTAAGTTAATGAAGAAGAATTTAAGGTTTTTAGGGGTCAGCTAAGCAATAACAAGAATCCAGTTCCTCAGCTTATCAAACTTTTCTATGAAATCCCTCATAGGCTCTTGGGGCTCTTTCTTCATTTGCATGAGCTAGGCCAACAAGGTGTGGGCATCCTCTATAGCCTTGAATCTAGCCTTCAATTTGGCTTTGAGTGTGTTCCAATAAATTACTGATCAGGATCGTAGGTGGTAAAACTAGTCTGCAACATCTCCCTGTAGTGTTTGCATGAAAAGCCTAACCACCACATCCTCAAATTCTATGCCTATCATGCCACAGGCTATGCTGAAGGCAGTAACATGTTCATCAGGATGGACTTTTCCATCCCTAAAGAATTTGGGGAAATTCTTTCTCGAGCTTCAAGGAACTTCATATAGTGGTGGAGTTAAATTAAGCGGGCCAAAAGAGTTACCCCAAGGGCCTCGAGCTGCCATGATAGGAGTATTGAAAGCAGAGATAATAAATCTAGGTAGAATTTAGATAGGTAAGGCTCTGCTAACCATAGGAAAAGGAGCTCTGCCTTGTGTTGGTGTCCTAATATGGGTAGGAGGGACACTCCTAGATTGTTGAACTTGGGGTTAGGGAGAAAGCAAGTCAAAATCTCTTTGTTGTGCCAACTCAAAGATAGGATCAACAACACTTTGAGCTCTCTAGCTTCTGGTATAGTGTGGGGTTGCCAGATTGTGAATCAAAAATAGAAAAGGATTGGTCACACTTTAGTTTAAGGCTTGAGGCTTGAAAATGCTTGTCCTTCCCTAGCAGAGTCACCAAAAACTATTGGGTAAATATTTTGTCAACCAGCTAACTGGTGACCAAAATAGTTCCTATCACCATAGCATAGGGAGATGGGTCATCCAATGTTACAGGTTTACCACATCCAAAGGGGACAAATCTCTCCTCTCATCAAGGGGAGGTTCCCTATTAAATATGAGGAGGCTATATACTATATATATAAGTAGAAAGTAAGACACGAGGGTAGGATAAACCATCCATCTCTCTTTTTTTAGAGATGATGCTGATAAACAAGGAAGAAATCCTGGGTGATGGGGAAGGTACTTCTCTTCTTTCAGAAGCAACTTTCAACTAGGAGCTAGATTTCTTCCTAAATAGTAGAAATCTTGGTGCAATGATAGAAGGCACTTCTCTTCTTTCAGAAGTGTTCTTTAGCAGGTAGCAGGAATCTTTCAGGTAGCAAGTAACTGGTAACGGGGGTGCTGAGTGACTAGCAACTTGAGAGAGAAAAATGAAGAACAATGGGGGCACCACGTCATCCCAAGGGTCTTCAAGACACCTTCCTAATCACCTCCACTAATTATTCTTGTTAAATCAAATGGACAAGAAAGCTCATAGGAAATAGACATACAAGCAATCTCCTAAGATAACACAAGCTATAATAGCACAAAGTCTACAAGTAACCTATTTTCTCATTCAAATAAAATAATATGAATTACAATTTGAGCTCAAAGTCTCAATAATGCCTTTCAATTCTGTTAGAGTTTTGATTCTGGTAAGGGGAAGATCTCCCTTGTAACAATGAAAGATTTTACATTATATAGAGGCCCAGAGAGACTTGATACTTTCTCCCAATGAAGTGACCTATTCACTACACTCAATGCCTTGGATGCATTCCTAGTTTTGTCAGGAAGGGCCCTGCTGGAGTAAGGTGGCTGCCTTAAATGTGGCATGTCGATTCATCTCTTAGTGCCTCCTCCTTAGCCTGAATCACTCATTCATTCACCTTATTAGCTATGCAACTATTTACTCTATCTTCACCTCTAAGGGGACAAGTAGATGGTGCTCTCAATGTTACCAACTCCCCAAATATCTACTCGATGAACTGCTTCACCTACCGATAGTAACTCTTGCTAACTTTCCCTCTCTATCTCTTCCTTCTCTTGATCTTAGCCTTAGGATTTTTAAATGCATTTGGGTTCATCTTTTGAGTACACAAAAATCAATAGACACTTAAATGTAGTTGATTTGGCATTCACAGGTCTTTTCCTTATTGAAGGTTAATGGCTAGTTGGTCACTTTAAATTTGATGTCCAGAGGCTTGTCATCATGCCATGATGTAGGTGAGGACATGTGGCAACATCCACTAGTTTGAAATAAGCTTATTGGAATAAGATTTGAAACTTGTTAGAGGCTAGAGGCATGGACACAGACACTTGGTAGCTTCTACTGTACTGGGATAGGACATGTGGTGAGTTCCACGCTTTGGGGCTTCATTTGAAACTATCTCAGCTTATGACACCTAGTAGCATCTACTACTCTTTGAGGCTGAAACCTTTCCTAAAGGGAACTTTCCCTTCAGGGTCTTCTAAGTGGCCTTCAAGCTTTGATCTTGCAGTAGGATGTCGTCCCTTTTATTTCCTTGGCTCCGTATGCACCTTTGTGTCACAAGTTCCCCTTTCTTTTGACACATGGCACCTTTCACTCTTCAAACAAGTGCCAAGTGTCATCTTTTGTGGGAACAGGTGAGGGCACATGGCATCTTCCATTGTTGACACTCGACAGCATCCGCTTCCTCAAGCCTTTGCGATATCGTAGAAATGTTTGGGGCTCAGTTAGGCTCTCACAAATGATGACACTTGTCAACCTCCACTGATCTCTATATGGGACATGTGGCATGATCTGCTAGTCTTGTTAGTCATGCAGATGCAAACACTTGGCATGTTCTACTTCATTTAGTCACTCATCCCTAGGCCTGCCATGGTCTTTTCTCAAAATAGTGAAGCAAAAGGGGAGAGACTATAGATATTGACACTTGTCAGTTTCTACCAAGCTTTAGAGGGGACACATGGCGCCTTCTACTACTCTTATATGAATACACTAGGGCCTTCTGTAGTTGCCACTTGTCACCCTCTGTAAAACTCTGAAAGAAGTTTTATCGAAAGAAGCCTTGTTGCTTATAAAAAACTTTGAGAAGTGAATGATGACACTTGTCACATTCTGTTGAGTCACAAAGGGGCACGTGGCATGGTCCACATATTTTTAGCACTTGTGTGGATGCAGACACGTGGTGACTCCTCATGATTTTTCAAAAAGGGACACATGGCACCTTCAGCCACTTCTTTCTTTTGCACACATTTCTTTTCATAACTGAGGCAGTCTTTGAACCTATTGAGCTTGGTGCATTGAACTGATGAACCTTGAACTCATTGAACCTATCCTGAAAGTGTCCAAGTGCAAGAAACTAGTCCCTTCTAATTGAACTCACCCGTAGAAGCCTTTGAACCTGTTGAACCTGTTAGTCCCTTTACCAAAAAGTTTGAGAAACTGATGAAATTGAATGTTTCAAAACAAATTTTTGGAAAGGGGAAAAAACAATTTTGGCCATGCAGGACTAAAATAGTCCTATTTTGTCTAAAAAATGAGGAATCACTTTTCAGGGACAACATGTCTATAGAGGAGAGCTCAGTATTGCTATTGTCCTAACATAGAAAGATGATAGGTAGGAGGGAGAGCACCCAATAGCCTTTTTCTCAAGGAATATTAGAGAGTACAAAACCAAATACAAATTTGTAGAGAAACAAGCATATGCTATGGTAAAAGCCCTGAAGAAATTCAAGCATATGGTATTAAGAAGTAAGATTCTGATACTTATGGCTCACCCAAGTGTCAGGGAATACATTATGGAGGGTGAAATTACTAAAAAAGAGAAAAATGGATAACAAAGATCCTTGAATATGACGTAGAGGTCAAACCCACTAAGTTAGTCAGAGGTAGGGGGTTGTGCCAATACATGACTCAAGAGCTTGAAAATATGATACCTAAAGAAATAGAAATAGAAAAGGAAATTGTATTGAGGATACAAGAGGTAGATCAGGAATCCTGGGTTATAAACAAGATTCATTTTATGAAACATGGGATTTACCCAAGAGAAATCCCTCAAGACAATAGGAGATACTATAGGATGCAAGGGGTCCATTATGTTTTAATTGAACAAGCTCTTTTCAAAAGAAATACTGATGGCAAACTCTTAAGATGCATAGAGAAAGATGAGGCTAAGAAAATACTGCATGAAATGCACCATGGAATCTTAGGTGGACATTTTTATACAAGAACCATAGCTATAAAAATAGGTGAGGCAGGTTTTTTCTAGCCCACTTTATTTATAGACTGTTATCAATTGGTAAAAAAATGCCAATCTTGTTAATATTATGTGGGGATGAGAAGGAATGCAGTAATGCCCCTTAGTACTATAATTATTGATGAACCTTTTTCTCAATGGGGTCTTGACTTCATTGGAATGATAAATCTAGTGTCTAGTATGGGTCATAAATGGATTTTAGCTACCATAGATTATTTCACCAAATGGACTGAAGCAGTGCCACTCAAAGAAGCAACAAAAAATGTGATCCTAGATTTTTTAGGGAATATCACTACTCGCTTTGGGGATCCTCCCACCATAATTTCAGATAATGCTAAAGCATTTTTAGGGTCTAAAGTATCTAACTTTGCATTAAAGCATGGAATATATCTAAAAAATTCCTCTAATTATTACCCTCAGGGTAATGGTTTGGTAAAATCAACCAATAAAAACCTGATTAGACTCATCAAGAGAAATGGTGTTGATCATCACAAAGAGTGGCATAAAGTGCTTAATATAACACTGTGGGATGATAGAATCACACCTAAGCAGGTGATAAAATGTCCCCATATGAATTGGTCTATGGAAATCCTATTGTAATACCCCTAAGATTGGAGATTCCTGCTCTCCAGCTAATAAAACAAAATGAAATTGAGGAAAATGGCCCCATATACGTCAGACTTGCTGAACTTTTGGAAGTTCAAGAAAAGAGGGATGCAGCACATGATTCATTAACAAAGCATTAGAAAATAATTAAAGACCACTTTGATAAAAGGACTTCAAATCCCCATTTTGAAGTAGGCTTAATTGTTTTGAAATGGGATGCAAGAGCTGCCGAGCCAGGTCAACAAATTAAATTTGAAGCATTGTGGACTAGCCCTTATAAAATTCATGCATGTAAATAGAAAAATTAGTTTGAGCTAGAAACAATGGAAGGCAAACCTAAAGAGATTCTTGTGAATGGAATCTACTTGAAACATTTTAGTTAAGCTATGTATCTAATGTATTATAGTTAGATAGTTTCCCTTTCCTAGTTGCTTTGTTTTCCCATTTTTCTTTCCTGCTCTTTCTTTTAAATAAGTGTTCTTTGAACACATAGCCAAAACTTAGAGCCTTTTTTTTAAAATTTCATTACTCTCGACACATTAAATATCTCCTAAATCCTTAAATTTCCCAAGGTACCTTGCGTAGCCACTTTCATGACATGTCTAACTCACTGTCCCATGAAGATTTAGTAAGATTTGCTAACGGTTATCTAATTTTAATGCCATTTTGAGACTTGATGGGTTAATAAATACGTCATAACAAGAGTTAAAGCTTACAGTGTCTCAAACATTCTTGTGTCTAGTAGAAAATCCCTACTACTTGCATTTTTAGTTCTTAGCAAACTTGCTTAAGTGAAAGTGCCTTCCCTATTGCAAAGTTCAATACCTATTACCATAGTTTGCTATTTTCAAGTATAGATATAGATATGGAGGAAACATAGTCTTCGCAATAAGGGTCTGGGATTTACAAATCCATTGATAAGTTTTTCACAAGCAAATCATATGCTTTGGCCCCTATATAACCCTTAAAGACCTACCCACAGACTAGTGTCCCTAAGTTGGTCATGTAAATGACCCAACAAAGGTGAAAATTCTTACAGATGGAATCATGGACCTAATTCTTCAAATGCCTAGCAAAAATTTTAGAGAAGGGGCACATCAAAGGTGTACTTAGAGGGCCAAGTTTGGACAATATGAAACATTCACAATGAGGATATGGACTTCCCAACTGGCACAATTCATTGTCCCAGGTGTGCATCCATACCCTGACTTGGTTGAAATATGCATCAGATTGTTTCATGTGCCTTCAAATACCATATAATAGGTTTCATTCATAGTGCAAATTACACCAAAGGATATCAAAGACATGTTGGCCCTGTATCATGACAAAATAGCCACATTTCCCACCATTGCAAAAATGCAAAAAATGTGGGCAAATGTCAATACTCAATTGAGGTTTCTAAAATCAGAATTGTAATTAGGCAATGATGATATCAATATGCCAACACTGCCAACAACAAGAGTACAATTTGCACAAGCTAATCAAGATGCACTTTCCATGATGGCTTTCATTTTTGGAATGAAAGAAGATACAACTATCTATGAAGAATAAATGCCCATTTAGATTGAAAACTGTTGACAAGACTTAGGAGTATCAGCTTGATTTCTCTAAGTAGATTGCATATTCAATGGTTGAACAACTTACCCAGTTCAAATCTAAAGGGATTTTTAGGTATTCTTCTTATCTATTTCACCTTATGTTGTATCAAAACTCTGGCATCTTTTCTCAACACATGCATCTATATATGTATGACCCAAGCTTTGGTCTACATAGGACCATTCCTGTGTTTGCATGGACACATATCTTGTCCAAAACCAGTGACCCATACAAATTTTGGGAACTTTTTGTTGCCCCTACTCTTTGTCATTTAAGACCAAAGCTGGTTGTAAATAGATTGACTCCAAGTGTCTCAGGACTTATGACTAATTGCACTATTCCTTGTGATTATTTTTTTGGATCCCATCATACTATTATTAGATTCCATGGTTTTAGTGGAGAACCAGTGTTGATACCTAAGATTTTGACCCCTAAGTTAACATTCTTAAAGGTCACCAGACAAGTGTCTATGGTGGATAATGAATATGGCACTAGGAAGAAAAAGAAGAAAATGTATGATGCTCCATGAATGACAAACAACATGGCCCTAGAGGTCAGAGATGTTGAGATCATGTTGTTAAAAAAGCTAGCCTTCCTAGGTTTCTCTCTAATTGAAGATAAATGGGTATATGACCCAAATGGTTTCATAACTTCATGGGTCAAGAATAATAATGTTGCTACCAAAATTGCAGATGAGAGCCAATCCTTTTGGGAAAATAGAAGAAATCTTAGGGAAGATATTCCTAATTTTTATGTAGAATTGATAGATTTGCCACTTCAAGAGGACAAGCCATGAGAAAATTTTTATGTTAAGCAAAGGGATTTTGATCCTAAAATCAGAATGACTTCTAGTTTAAGAAGAGCATTAAAGAATAAAGACTGAAACACTGAGAAAATAGAAGCCTATTGGAAATATAGGCAAGATATTTGTGAGATAGCTCACTCTTTTAGAAATGTGGATTTAGATGAGAAATGGGAAGAACTCTGGGATGAATGTCATCTGTCTCCTATCTCTAGCCCTAATATAAGCAATTTGCAGACACAGGGTGGAGAACTAGAAGCCAGAGTAGAATCCAGTCAAACATTGTAAACCCTAGGGCAAACCTTAGCTATAGTCACTGTAACTATTTGGCCCCAATATCTTAATACCATTAAAAAACAAAAGAGTGTGGTATCTACACCACCAAAAGCTTCTCCATCAACGTCAGCCCTTAGGGTTCCCAATTTTACACAAGCACCACTAGCAGTAATGGTAAATATTGAAGAGAAAGGAGCACAGTTAGAAGAAGAAACACCAAGGAAACATAAGAGGTTGAGGTTTAAACTTGATTCAGAGGAGAAGGTAGAACCCTCACAACACCAACCACAAAGTACTTTGGTGGTTCCTTAGGTAAGTATTGTTTCTCCTTCTTCTTCTCAATCTCTCTCTTCTCCTATAGGGGTGATGATTCCATCTAGCCAAATAATATCCCCTGCCACCTCTGCTATGTCCATTTCTCAATTTTTCCCATCTATCCATACTTAGGCCATATCATTGCCTCATTTTTCCCCCTCTATACCTAAGAAAGTACCTCCTCAATTTTCCCCTAGCCAACATTTAGCTATTCTATATGGCTTGCCATAAGGTTATCCTTTTATGGGTGGGCACATTGCCTTTCCTTCTACCTTCCAAACTCAAGTAGATGTTGCCAAGAGGGCAATGGAAGCCTGAATGGAGAAAAAGAGGATCAAAGATAATAAATCCCTGGGTATACCACAAATGAGGTCACAATTTGACCCAATCCAGTAGCAACTAATGGTGACCCATTTGTCACTGAATATAGTCAAGCCAAATGAATAGATGTAGCTTGAAGATTACACAATGAATGTAGTGGCTATAGACATGTCTTTTTTCAGACCACAAGATAGGGTCGAGCTGCTAAATGAATCCACTTCTATAGTAGCTAAGGATTATTTGAAAATATCAAAGAAGCTAAAAAAGATGGAGGCTGATCTAGCCCAAGAGAAGGAAAACTATAGCAATTTGACTACAAAAATCAATACAAAGAATAATGAAATAGAGAGTCTAAATAAACAGTTGCAAGATATTGTTTCTCTTCAGACTCACCAGGCTATTCAGGCTCAAAGTGATTCTTTGAAATCAAGGCTAATGTAGGTGAAAGATGCAGTCATAACATTAAGGTAGAAAAAGGTGGCATTATAGGAAAAATGTGAGGAAAGCCTACTACAGGTTACTCAACTTCAATAGAAGTTGATGAATGAGTAGAATAATACCATTGCTATACAGGCCCAACTTCAAGCCAAGCAATAAATGAAAGAACAATTAACACTTGAGTTGGATAATAGGCCAAAGAATGCAGGGGTTTTGAATCTGGTTAAGGAGCTTTATGAATCAATATGGAAAAGAATCTTTGTAGAGATTATTTAGCTCAGACCATCTCTAAACTTTCTGCTAAATGCATAGAAATTATGCAAAAAGGTGGAGACTTCAGTTGAAAACACTGTCTACTATTTATAAGAGACTGTTTGACTCTCAAATGTTGTTGCAAAAGCTATATGATGAAACTAATGGAACATTGTTAGTAGTAGGGATTAGTGATAGAATGATCATTTCTAAAAGAGTGAATGAAGTTCTAAATTACAACTCCATAATAATTAATTACAAAGAGCTTCTAGATGTGGTGAAAGAAGGAATCAAAGACATGAAACAACACATTGAAGATCAGGTGCAATTAGGTCTTCCTTCCCCTTTTCTTGATAGCAACACTATGTTGATGATTGATGAAATTAAACCTTTGTTGTTAGCCAGGTAGAATGATTAGGTAGTATTTTAGGGTTTAAGAGATGATTCATTAGTGCTTGAAGTAGAAGCTATTTTGATTCCCTTTTCCCAGTTTGAATTTAAATTAAAGGCTACAGTTCATATTTTGTAGAATTTTTCACACAAGGATATCATCAATCTTGATTTAGCCTTCCATGAATTGCAAAATAAGTAAGGATTATCTGATGATGAGTGGTCTGTTTATCAGACAACCTTACTAAAGTTGTGATTTTTGTCACATTTGATCATGCAGGAGATTGTGGATTATTCTTTTTGAGCAAGCTCAAAAGTCCTCAAGGTCACCAAGAAATGTAGAGTAAAAAACTTTACATTTTTCATTTTTTGATTTTTAGTTGTGCACTCCAAGTTTTATCCCTACGTATTTCAGTTTCTAGGTAGTGAAGTTTTGACATAGAGCATGGGTGCGAGTTTATTTTGCCTAAATATTGTCTAAGTATCAAAGTCACACGAAAGTTTCTGAGTGTAAATGGCTGAGACACATTTTATAATTCTTGTAAGTTGCTCAGAACATACCATGTGTCTTGTGGTAACTTATCAGAGCATGACAAGTGTTGGCATCCACATTTCAAATTTCTTTTGAGTTTCTAAATCCTATTTCAATAAGTTTTTCTCAGGGTCAAGCAGAAGGCACCAATTGGCCATTGTGGAAGGTTTCAATATGTTTTTCTAAAAGAAACAAAAGATGCCATGTGTCCCTAGCTGAAGAAAGTGGAAGCTGCCACATGTCAACATCCAAAATATCTTCATTTTGTTTCATCAATAAATAAAGTCTATGTTGGGACCCAGGTTTTGTTTTTGAGGCAAGCAAAAGCTACCAAGTGTCACCATCCATGTAAATTTGAAATGAGGCCCGAATGTTTCTATACTATAGCTAGAATGATGCAGATACCGACACATGTCACCTTCTATAGGATTCTCAAAAGGTATCTAAAATAAGTAGAGACTACCATGTGTCGCTTGTTAAAGATGCATGGAAAGTGCCACCTATCCCTGTTCCCTTCTTGAAGTTGTTCAGGCAAGAAGTGATATGGGTCCCATTCTCCATAAATTGTTAAAGTTAAAATAAGCAGACTGTGACAGATGTCAAAGATGAAATACTCCTGAGTAAAGACACAATGAAGAGTATAAGTTATGCAGAAAGTGCCATGTGTCTTTGGTAAGTGCCTCAAAAGCTACCAAGTGTCATTTTCCAGTGCCTTTTGAATAATGAGAAAATTTTCAAGTAGAACACTCCAAGTGTCCTCACCTATTTCACAGTGGGAAGTGCCTTGTGTATCTATTTCAGCCAATGAATTGTAGGAAGACTGAATGTTTTAGATCCAAGAAATATCTTTTGTTAGACACTTCCAGTTCAGTTAGAATTTAGTTAGGCCATTGGATTAGGAACGTGTAGGTAATCTAGAGCTAGTCTAATGATATAAATAGAGGTGCATAGATCACCAGGATCATCATCAGAAGATAGGATAATTTTTTGCAAGAGATTATTGTCAATAAGTTTTAGACTTTTTTAGTTGTGACCAAGAATATCATTTGCCTTTGTTATATTTTCTTGAGTTAGAAAGTTTGTATAACTGTGCATGTTTTTGTGCCTTTTATGTGATTGGAGAATTAATAAGAAGACTGAATTCTATGCCTTTGTTGATATTTTTTTGTGTCACTACAAAAGTAGTCTAAGTTATGAGCCTCTGTTTCTATTATTTTCATATTTGACATTGATCATGCATTGATTACTCTTTAATGTAATTGAATCTTACAAATAGCTTCACTGTGCTTAGAATTAAGGATCGAATTAAATTCAAGCACATCACCATAGTTAGATTTTCTTTCATTGCATTTTTTTTTTTGTTTAATTCATATCCCTTTCCTCATAATACACTTGAGATAAAGAAGAACCAGCTTCTTTAAAATCTAGAGGTCATTTCAGGTTGCAAGTCCCACCTTCTTGAAACTTCCCATTGTTGGTGTTGGAAACAGTGCAATTCTAAGCATCAACACATAACTTAGTTTTACTTTCTATATTTAGCCTTTTTTAGTATAATTAATTAAGGGTATATTTATATATGAGCCTACCACCCAATTATTTTGTTATAGATATGATTTTCACCCTTGTGAATTTTCATTTCTATATACCCCATTTAATATCTATATAGGTAATCCCAACATAGAAAGACCTTATTTTAGGGTCAAACATTTGGTGAGCTCAATCTTTGAACATAAAACCCTAGGTCAGTTAGGATTTTCTTATTTTTTGTGATTCTTGTAATTTTTGGAAAATATTAAATTTTTCATTTGTGAAGAAATGGAAAATGTTTGTGAAAAAAACAAACTCCAAATGGAAGATAAATAAACTTTGACCAAGAGCTCAATGGATGCATTTATGTATGTTATAAGAGATGAAATAAGTAAACATGATAAAGCTAAGACTTCTTCACCTAGTGATGGTAAGTCTTTATAAGGTCTTACAATTGATTCCATACCTATAAATTCACCTACATCTAGTGGAGGCATAGATTATGTCTTATAACCTTTATTTCCTGAAACTACTATTGCTACATCTATCCTAGAATTACCAATTGTTAAACACAAATACCAAATTCAATGCCTATTAATACTCAAACCATGTTTAAATCCCCATTAGTGGATACTCAACTTGATAATATAAATCCCAACGGGTATACAATTCAAACACTCCTTCAAGTTATAAAAACCTTAGAGGACATGGTTACAAACATTGAACAAAATGCTTTAAAATCTTCTCATGCTATTGATGTTTAAGATGTGTTTCATAACCCTCTTACACTTGAGATATATTTTCACCCTTTGCCAACTAGTTTTATCACAACTAAATTTCCATTTTATGATGGTAAAGGTGATCCTAAATAGCATATTTGATCCTTTTATGTGGCATGCCTTGAATATGCCTTTAATGATAAAGTTTTTACCAAATTGTTTCCAAGAAGCCTCAAGGACTATGGTTTGAGGTGGTTCTATGATTTACCTCTCCAATATGTGAAAGCATTCAAACCTCAAATATATAAAATTTAACACACTTTTCCATTAATATTTATAAAAATATTTCCTATGCTCAAATTTCCAAAATCAAACAAGGAATTGATGAACCTATCAATGAATGTGTCTTGAGATATAAGACAATACTAACTAAAATAACTAGTTCTATTTTAATTAAGGAGTTGAAAGACATATTCAAGAAAAAATTTATTTTTCTTTTACATGAGTTCATGATTTTTAATAAGTTTAAATATTTTGATGAATTATTCAAAGTTATATAGGATCAGAAAATGAATCTTAATTTATTAAATAAGCTTAAGTATGTAACACACTAGATGCATCCACATCTAGTACTAAATTCACAATCAAACTAAGTTATAAGGTAAAACCTCCTAATAATAAAAAATAAATAACCACCATAATTAACATAGTTTCACAGTAGCCTAATTGGCTTATTTTATCTAATGAATCAAGGAGATAGTTCTCCTATTTAGTTGAGTCCCTAGCTTCATTAATAGTTTCCACTTATATATCTCCCTCATCCTATTGAGGTTAATATGAGTCAACCTCTACCCAAATAATATGATGAAAATGCTTGTTGTGATTATCATCAGGGACTAGTGCATTATATAAATATATGTTTTACCTTAAAACATAAGGTTCAAGATCTTATTGATGACCAAAATCTTGCATTTTATGATCCTTCAAAGGAATTAGGATCATAACGTAGTGATCATAAAAAATAGAAAATATTTTTTCAAGATCATTATAAGAAGGAACCAAAAGTGTAAATGGCATATAATGGACATCTTCTTACATCACACTATGGGTACCCATTAGATGGGGTTATTGGTACTAACATATAACATATACTTCCTATAGTTTAGAGACCCTCTATTTATTTTGATGACAGTGAGATTAAGGATGAATCTAATATTAATTATTTATTTATTTGATAATACCTTGATAAATACCCTATACATAGTCTTATGATTGATAATGGTGTAAGAAAGAATGTTTGAACCATTACATTACTCACTCACTTGGGTTATACTCATAATTTTTTACATTCCCTGATTGGATCAATTAGATCATTTGATGGGACCTCCCAAAATGTTCTTGGTGAGAGTAACCCACCTATTATCAACCTAACTTTCACCTTATGAAGGAGAGTGTTTAATTATATTTTAAACTTAGAATAACATAGGAATGGCCTAAAGGCTATGGGTGACCTTATAATTAGACCAAACCTCTAGATTATGAGGATAGATCCCCTGATACATCACTTATGGCTTAGTATATAAAGACCTATTATTATTGGGATGAAAAGGGTTAGAAAGTGCATAAATGAAATATACTCTAAGGGCTGGTGATGCATCAATGTATCCATCCACTCAATTTGGAATCCTAACAACAATAGTAAACCAAAATTGAAATAAAAAATTATATCCAAAGCTCCTAAGTAACAATATTTCATATGAAGGTCCTGATGATTGTCTAAAACTTGGAGGTGAAGGATGAGAGGCCTATCTTGAGGCACTTCCAACCATATTACACTCCAAACATGATCATCAAACTTTGACACTTCATGCAACTAGAATAAGATAATGTATTAACATATAAGTGTGACAAATACATGATAAGGGAAGATTTATACCACTTATCAAATAATAACGAGCATATAAATACTATAAAAAAATGGATAAATTGTTATAGTTTATTCATTAGTCCAATAGGTCTATCAAGTATAAAACCAGGCAAAGTTTCCTCATACCCAGGTGACGGATACAAATGAAGGCCTTAAGTACTAAATATATAGAATAATGAGAAGAGAAAGAGGGGGAATGGCATAGAGGAGAGATTAAAATGTCATAAATGACCATAGTTAACTCAAACTTCAATTACAAAATAGTTACATAGTCCTCCCAAATGATTCTCCATGCATTAATGATCTTCAATGACTTTTTAATCATTGAGGTAGGGTAGTGGAGGATGTGGTTGACTTGTTTAAACTCTAATTAAGCATCGATACTATGTTATTTTTTCAAATAACTCTTATTATTGGTAGTTAAAACATTAATAATATGTAATTAATGTATCATAAAGTATACAATAGTCCATACTCATTCTAAGCATATTGACCAAGTCAAGAAAATAACTTCTTCATCCATTATGATCATGGAATGTGCTTTTTTTTCCACTTAAATATTAGTTACATGGAATAATATATCTTCTAAAAGTCTCTCTATGCCATTTTCCATTTTTTTTAATGACCAAGTATGCTAAATAGGCCACTAGGCCTAATTATCAAACTGTTAGCTTATTAATTGGCCATGAAACCTAAAATATACATTATTAACCTATTAATAGGTTAATATAAGGTATAAATAAACATCTTACATCACATTATGGTCCTTCTTGAATAACTCACACTTGCAAACTTGCCAAACTATGTGATTAGGCCACTTTGGCTTTCATATCTATAGAATGGTTGTATGAAGGAGAGTTGAAAAGGTGTTTCCAAGCATAGTTTTAGGAATTTTATGACTTTTTAAGATGAAACAAGTTTTAAACATCCCCCTCCAATGATTGGCATCTTTACAAATAGTTCTTCACCCTGTAAACCTCTCAAAACCTTCAAAAAGTACACTTTTATGACAATTCTATATAGTGTCCATACAGACTAGTACTATGGGTAGGGTCTCCTATGAGTGATATTTGTGTTTTAGGTTTTTTTATGGTCATTAAAGAGTGTTTGATTTCCAAAATATTTAGTTTTACTAGGTCATGTATGTGTTAGGGTTTAGGTAGGGTTTTAGAGATCTACCATCTTAACAATGGTTCATAAAGATGGTAATTTCAATCCTAAACTTAATATCATGGATGTTTAGTACATACACCCCAGTAAAACCTCTAAAAATATTTGGTTCCCATGTAGAGGGTGTGGATATACATGGATGTAAGACCTTGTACTCTTTACAAACCTTTTAGACCTATCAGTAATCTTAGCATTTGTTCATAAACTTGTGACCCTAAATATAATTGAATCCCTAATGGATTTAAAGTATATACGGGTCCTCAATTCCTATTTATATCATTTGCTTCAAATCCATCTATGGTGAAATATGTAAGCATTTGAAAGGATGACTCAAGCTAGATGTATATAATATTTAATTTGAAAAGGGCTTAAAGACTAAATTGATCCTTCTTTTGTACTACCCTTTTTGAAATCACCTTGTTTTAACCTAGATAATCCCACATATACCTTATCATGGTGTCAAAATTTCTTAAGAGGGTTCAAGCATACTCTTAGGGTGATATGGGTCTTTTAGGCCTTAAGACTAGCTTTAGGCCTAAAAGGCTTAATATTGAGTGTTACAGGTCTGAGTGACCTATAGGTGTTTGGGATACAAAACCATAATAATACCTCCATTATTACCTAATCTCAACATTTTTCATCTATTCTAACTTCTCAAAACCCCACTCTATCTCCATTATCTTATAAGAATATATGTAGACAACAATTTACCACTAGTCTGAGTTGTTTGGGGATAATGTATAAACTTGAGTGGTTTCATCCATTATTCACTATGGAGTTGAGATTATAATAATGTAATATGTATCCATACTCTTTCAACCTACTTATTAAGGATCTTTTTCACTCCATTGTTTTTACACTCTTGATTTATCTACCCTAGGGTTTATACACAATTAGACCTCTATAACCATTGGGGTCTAACTTCAATGTTTCTTTGCTTCAACTTGAGGTTATATGCTACTTGATATCCTTAATAAATATTCTTTATTAATTTAATTAGGTTTTCTCAACATTAAAATAACCTATAAGTTTGTATATATCCCCAAACTACGTGTTGAGTCTTGTTAAGGTCTATTTAGGTTGTGTGAGAAAGTGAGCACCTTATTAAACCTAGGGTCTTTTCTTTAATTGTAAATGGACAAAACATTCACTCTAGACTTAAGGATTTTAAGAAAAAACCTAGGAAACTTGTCTCCATCTTTATAACTCACTATCTTATACATGATTCTTTTTACTCTTACAATCAAATATGACTTTGCCTATATAGGCTTGTGTGCATTAATTTTAGGACTATTTAAGTTATTAACCTTTCTATAGCTAAGTTTGAAACTATTATCAATTTGAAAACATTGATCCACCTTTTGTACCTTCTACTCAGGTGTATTTTATCTCTAACCAATCTTGGAGTGAGGAACAGGATCTCTAAATTATATGGCATAGTGGGCTAAGTAGGCCATTAATCTCTTTAAACCATTCATAGATTCCCATCTTGGAAAAACTTTTGTATATCTTCTTAATTACCCTATCATATGTTTCCAACCCTACACTCTCTTTACCAAGTGTGTTTCTCCACACTTCAAACTCATATCCCAAGACATTGTCTGAAGTTGATGACCTTACTTTTTGATTATGTAGGTATGACTAGATAGTTCTTGCCTTCATCACAACCTTTACCCTCTTATCATTCACTTTTTCCTTTTGAATTTATTCTTGTTTGTTCCTCACACTCTTTAAGACATTTTGGCAATAGATTTGTTATTCAAAGTGCCTTCCTCTTATAGTCATGCCTATAGGTATTTTTTTAGGCCTTTAAGTATACTCCACTCAAGAGGTGACTTGATATCTGCTTCACTCCTTAGATAACATGGTCATATTGGTTACCTTATTCTATTATCTTCAAACCTTTTAAACTCTCCAAGAACTCCATTATGTTGTTAGAGTTCGTCAACCCTGTAGTTATAGTTGGTGTCTCTTCAAGGTCTAGACCATGTTCGCTCATCTGACTATGTATAGGTAACCATTTGGAGATTGACTTTGCTAATATAATGTTCTTACAACTTTCATGATCATGTTCATGAATTTTTTTTGCCTTCCTTTCCCTCAAAATAGAGTTTGATTCTTAACCTTTTCCTCAACCACAATCAAGTTTGTATGTAGTAATTCTAGGCCTAATTTGAGTCTTATTTTCTCTTGGAGTGAACTTGATGGAACCTATCTACCACTATTTTCATCCGTATCCGTAGGTACACATGACTTGTTAGGGATTTTTAATTTCTTAAATATCTACCTCATGTATACCTTTTAGTCAACACTCCATCATTTTAGGCTATGAAAAGGCCTGTAAGTGCTTAAATGAGGATTGCTTAGACTGTGTAGGTGTATATAAATATAGGTTAAAGATGAGCATTATATTTGAAAAGTATCACCAAAATGACTTAGGGATCAAGTACACATACATTCTAAAACCAACTGATGACATATCCACATTAACTTTATTCTTGTTTATAAAGGAGATAACAACCATACACCTGACCATTTCATTGGAGGTATGGACATAAGGAGGTTACTTGGAATTTTTATGACTTAGATATGCTTGGGAGAGTCTTAAAAACCTCAAATAACATCATACACTTACACCATCATGCCTTGAAGACTCTGTTTCAAGGAGAACATTGTTTTCAACCTACTTACATGAAAATAAGAGGATTTATTATCTCATATACATTCACACATATGAGATGGGGTTGGATAATGGTATGGGAAGGTGATTTAGACTCTTTAAAAGTTCTCATATCTTCCATTCTCTATCACCATGCTCAAGAAAAGAGAAAACAAATAAAATTGCTACCCTGCTTGAATGGAGAAGGCATTATGAGTGCCCTACCTTGTTAATGATTTTTCATAAAGGAAGGAAAGTCAAACTAAAAATAAATACCCAAAGATGGAAGCTATCTAAGGTCCCTTATTTTTCCCAAAATTTTATACCTTCATCTTCTCTCTCATGCCTATACCATCCACAAACCTAAAAGGTTGCAAAGGAACTTGATGGAGTATAGGGGTCAGTTTTAAAACTAATTTCAATCCTCTTGACATGAATCTTATTTGAAATACTTGTCATGAACCAACCTAGAACCTTTGACTCTCCTTTATGTGTAAAAATATGTACAAGTCTATATAATTTGTAGAAAACACATGAATATAGTCTCTTTCTTACATTATCTCTAGATCTCAAGCCTTGATTGACCATTAAAGGATGAAAAGAGGGAAAACATGAGTTAAATAACACTTTAAAGTAGGATATATGGCAAGGATAAGGACACATTTGGCATGTGTGGAGTCCACTTGATGGGTGTGGAGTGAATATGAGTTTTAAAATGGGCTTTTAAGGATATGAAATTTATAGTGATGACTTGGAGATTACTTGAAGGCCTTTCTTAAACCATGAGACACTTTAAATATCACCCCTTCCCAAAGGTTTAGTAATGTATTTGACCAATATGAGGTATTTGAAGGGTCATTTGATGAATTTTGGGAATTTGAAAATGCTTGAATGGATAAACCATGCACAATGACATTTAACACATAAATACACCTTCATATCATGACTAGAACAATGTTTAGACACCATTCACATTGCTTAGAAAGACTCTCTCATAAGGAAAATATTGAAAAAGGCCTATATACCATGAGAATTAATAACATCAAACTTGTTAAGTTACCTTAATTTTTTCAAAATATCCTTAAACTTATAAAACATTAGACTTCATAAGGTATCTTAACACCCTCCTCTCTCACAAGGATCACTATAACTATTTTCACATCACTAAATAGACTTAAGGCAACCATGACACAATGGATTCATGGGTGGGTTCTATAATACATAATGAAACTTCTAATAGTGTTACCAAGGCTCAAAATAGGATCAATAAGGACATGACCATGCAGGAGATCAACATGATCAAGCTTAGATGATTGTCATATAAAAAATTTGGTCATAGGGGTTGGAATTTGGCTTTGAAAGGCCAAATTTATAACATTTTTAGTGACTCATAGGGGTTGAATAGCCTGCTGGTCAAGAGAACCCATTGGCTCAAGGATGACATCATGAATCATACATGAAAGTAAAACTTGATGAACATCTTGGACTACAACAAACTAACAAGACACAATAGAGATAACTAAAGAAACACACCTAAACTAAGAATCAAATAACAAAGACACTAAATCAACTAAGGGAACTAACTAAAAGTTTGTGCTAACCACTTATTGAAATAAGACAAAAACACTAAAACAACTACCCTAAGATCAAATTATTTCTTCCAAGATCAGATGGAAAACTTGTTTGATCACTATATCACCATGAGGTCTAATTGTCATATCTTGATTTGAGTCCAACCAAACACTTCTCACTCTATGATAATTCTCACTTGTAGCTAGGGACATTAACATGTCCATGGCCTCTTCAAGAAGCAAATGCACTTTCTTGTTATATTCCTAGGTGAATGGGTTGGTTAGGTGAGTCAAGTACCCAATTCTAATTTATAATTTAATCATGAGATATTGATGATTTTTCATAATCTCATTAATTTATTATCTTGGCCACTTAACTATTTGGCCTTGGTTAGTATTTGTAGTTATATAAAATGCAAAAATTGGCAACTTGAGCATGGCTAATGATACCCAACCCATAGGTCATTTTTTATTGCTCTCATGACCCTTATATACACCTTTTTGCTTATTCCCAATCATCCATAAACATTCATCATCTAAAATTTTATAGGTAGGTTCACATAAGGACAACAGACATAACCTAAAAAACTTAGGTCTTTGTGACTAGTTTGGATAATAATGACATGACCTGGACTATAGCACCAGACCCTGAAGTGTCTTATTTTCAACACACCTATCTAAATGCATTTTGGGCTCCAACAGTTAGATTATTTTGATCCTTATCCTTTTCCTTGTCAACCTAATGCAAATACATTCAAACCATGACCAATATATCTCTATAAAATCCCATTCAAAGTCCATTTATAGGGGTTGGAAATCATTTTCAAAAGGGAAACAAGAATACAAGAAAGCCTACTCAAACAATCTTCCCTATTTTATGCATACAACCATTTAATACCATTTCAAACTTATTCAAATACTTAAACTAATCCCCAATCATCTCAAGCTCACCCAGGTTTAACATTTATTATATTTCAATTCACTATTGCACAGATCACTCTTAAAGGGATAACTACATATGGCTTTATCACTCCTTGGAGGATTGGTATGTAGGCAGTGTGCCCACACACAAGGTGTAAAGCATGTCCAGTGCATCTTACACACACTAACCCCTTTTCCCCATCTGTCAAAGTTTCTTTCAATTGCATAAAAGATATAAGTGCATAAAGAATCAACTCTACAAGGAGCTCTATTGATAGTGGAGACCTAAAAATTGGTACACAAGCTCACACTGAGTAGGTGAACAAAACCCAAAAAACTTAAATATTTAGGATAATAGAATCAAAGAAGGAATACAATGCTAAAGCCTAAGGTGTCTAGCTTTTATGCTCTTGTTTAATTAGAAAATGATTTCTAGTATCTTATTTATGATAGTGTCCTAGTCCTACACATAAATTTATAGACCCTGTCTTAGTTATAATAGTCCATAATAAGATGAGTTTAATTTTCTCTCTCTCACTATTATTTTTAGAAAATGTATAATTAAAATTTAATTTCAAAAATTAGTAGCTTTAATTAGGAATATTATCTACTGATTTCTCTTACTCAAACATGTTCATTAAATAGGAATAAAACACCATTATTCCCAAAATAACAAATCATTTGGTGAACCTGACTTACTTTAAATTTCACATAAAAACCCTAGAAATTTTAGGGTAAATTCCTAACTCATTTTTTCTATTAATTTCTAAAAAATTTATTGAATATTAAAATTAGAAATTCCTCTCAAATTTCAAAATTCTATAGTAAATTTTAAAATAAATTTATTTCAAACCCTAGTGCATACACTAGGTCCCAGTAATTTTTTAGCATTAATCTAATAATTTATTGATTTTTTACTTGCACATATAACTCAGAAATTTATCTCAAATTTTAAATTTTTTTAGTAAATTTCAAAATAAATTTATTTCAAACCCTAGTTGCATCAACTAGCTCCCAATAATTTTACAATAATTTTATAAATTCTTTGTTTCATATTGAAATCAGTATATCAATTCAAATGTCAAAAATTCATAGTAAATTTTTAAAATTATTTTTTCTAAAAACCCTAGTTATATTTACTATGTCCTATTAAATCAAACACTTTCCCATAAATTTTTGAATTTTTACTTGCATACTTAACTTAGAAATTCAATTTCAATTTAAAAAATTAATAGTATTTTACAAAACTATCATTCTTAAATCCCCAACTGCATATACTAGCACCTATTTTCTTCTTGAGGTATCACCTTAAATCCATAATCAAATTGCCAAAATTATTCTCACTTATGTTCAAATTTTTCTTGCATTTCTTGGAAATAACAAGGAAACCATAATGGGCCCTATCATGTGCATGAATGATGAAGTCTATCATATGTTAGTACAAAGCTTCATCCTTTGAATTTCATGCTTATGTTTCATTATATGGGATGATATTAAAAACTTTATTTCCCAAAATGCACACTTTTTGCATATTCTCTTTTGCTCATACGAAATAATTACCAACTCTATTTTACTAAATGCATTCAAAATATTATGTTACATGTCAAAAGTTTATATGCCTTTATGAAAAAATTCATGATATATATAGTTTACTTTCTATCACTCATGTAGAAAAAAATTCAAGCTTATCAAGTTAAACATGTTAGAAATGTTATGATTCATGTCAAAAGTTTCTATGCATTCATGCAAAAATTCATGCTCTCTCTCCCTTGCTTTTAATTTATCATGTGGAATGATATTTATAAACATATTTTTATACAACTTATAACTCTAATTACATGTATTTTATCCCACATACATGGTTTCTTCCTAGAGTATCCATTACATAAGCTAACAACCACATGTCAAGTTTCAATGTCATATCTTATACATAGGAAACAATTTCTTTATCCTCCTCTACCCCAAGAGGATGATAGCTATTTTACCTCTAACCAAGTCCATGCTATCACCCCTACAAAATATGAGGTAACCTACACTATTTTTCCTAATGCATACATTCAACCTATAACTTCTTCAAATCCTCTTCAACATATGTGTTTACATGTTCAATCAAAAATAACTAGGGCTTGTACTTGTAAGGCTCTAAGGGATCAAATCACCACTATGAGAAAGTTAATTTCAGATTTATAAATGCTGAATCAAATATTACGTGACAAGATCAAAACATTAAAAAATTATATTATAATACAAAATACTCAAAGGCACCGCAGTTTCAATCATGTATATGCACTTTCACCTAGTCAATTGTTTAAAAATAATATTACATATCAAAACAAGAAATCACAACAAAGTAACTCTACAACTAGTTATTTAAAATGAATTCAAAGATCAAATAAGAGTTCAAGTGAGGCTATATGTGAAATGATTAAAGATAAGTTGATCAAACTACCTCTTCTACATCCAGTGAGAAAATCTAGATATTATTATGCATATCATATAATGCATGGGCATCACTCATATTTATGTTTGGGATTGAAACAACATATACAATAGATAATTGTTCATGAGGACCCTATACAAGGTAAATTAGTCAAGCAATCCATGATGACATAAGAACATATTCATGAAGGGTCAAATTCAAAAATAGTACAAAAGTGGCTACCAAAGCATACCTTAGAACAACAAAAGGATCAAAAAGAAAAATTGAAGCAATAAATAGTACCACAAACATAAGAAAATCAAGAAAAAGATGCAAATCTACCACTCCAAAATTTTGGTTAAAAATATCTACAACAGTTTGATTTTTAAGGTTAAGGATTGGACAAGCATGCTCAAGGCATCACTACTCATGTTCTAATAGTTGATAATGTTTGTAATCAAGGTTTGGTATTTATTGAACATCCTAAGGTAAATCATTCACAAACATAATTTATCAATGGAATAGATCTAGATTCAACAAAAGTCTACACTAGAATTCCATTAGTTCCAAATCAAGATGATAAAGATGAGTGGATCAATATAGGTTATTATGATTTCCAAGATACTGGCAATCAATTCGAATATTTAGATTCATATTCATATCAATTCCCTCATGCTTCAAAATGATGTATGATTTCTTTATTGGATACATGACACCATGATAGGGACTCTCCCATGAGACTCATCGGTTAGTATCATCTCTTCTCATCCTTACTTGCACATAGTTTCTTTTTGCTTATTTATACATAGTTTCTTAGTATTTCTTGTACATAGTCTCCTCATGATTGATTGTACATAGCTCAAAAAAATTTAAAAAAATAAAAACAATATAACATTTCAAAAATCCAAAAGTATTCAAATATAATAAAACACCAAAAAAACATTTTAATTGTATGCATCATCCATGTTTTAGATTGCTAATATCATGATAGGACTTACATTTGCTATTTCATCTTATTATATGTCAATTTATCTATATTACCATGCTTCACTTGATCTTCTTTGAGTGTGTGTAGTGACATCTAGCTACTTGATTGCTTCACTCTACCCATTGAGGGGACATCCTACTTATACATTTGAGAAAGACTTCGATATACATACCCACTAGGGGTATCCTCTTCATGACTACACCATCTAGGTTATGTCATTCTTGCACCACACACTCTAGTTATCATGTTGATGTATATTATTTACTAGATTACATAGATTACTCTATCAACACTAACTAGTATATAGCACTTATGTATTTCTTAGCATATACCTAGACTTGTACTCACATGTCTTGCATACATTCACTTCTTGATTTGATTAATAAGATGCATTTGTAATTCTAGTTTCTTACATGCTTTCTTTTCTTACTTAGCATTATCTTGATGTGATTCCATTTCTTAGTTCCTAATTTTCTCCTATATGTGCCTTAGGACATTTACCAATATCCTTTGTTTGTATTCATGTGTGTTCCTTAGGACATTTGCCAATGTCCTTTTCTTGTACTCTTCTATGAGCCTATGGCCCTTGTGTTAACATTACTTGTTTCACTTGTATGTGTATGTGGCATTTGAACATGCCTTGTATGCTTCTTGATTCTTGATTTGTGTGCTTATTGCTTGATTTTTTCTTGATTTTTGTAGTACCATGATCCATTTCATGCATTTTCCTATTTTCTTAGATGCCATGATAGACATTAAAAGAGTGTGCCAAGATCTCTCAATAGATTTCACATAATCAATGTTGAATCCTGTGAGGTAGTGTGAGAGCTCCACAATTCCAAGAGAGGAAAAATATGCATTAACATGTCTATTAAAAAAATAAATGAGTCAATTGATTGAGATATTTTTCATTAACCTTCTAAAAAAGGAAAATTGGGGTACATATAGGAGAAATTAGGGCAATATGAGGAATCCCCTAATTTTCTTAGTTAACTAATTAAAATTAAATATAATTAGCCTATGCACCCTATATAACTAACCTAAAGAATCTTAAATAAAATAGAATGGACATATGACCATGTAGGTAAAACCCAGTGTGAAAAGGCACTACACTAACACCCCCCTTAAGTGTAGCTTAGGTGAGATGAGAATTGGGTCCCAACATTGAAAGCTTGATGAGGTACCCAAGTACATAGTGATGAATCTCCATAGGAGGAAGAAGAAAGTAGAGCATCCCTAACCCCAATGAGAGATCACAGATGAATAAATTTACTCTTTGTGAAGGGCTTGGTTAGAATATTTCCAATCTAATCTGATGTTGGATAGTATCAAAGCTCAATGACTTACTCATTCATAAGCTACCTGATGAAATGCATGTGAATATCTATGTGCTTGGTCCTTTGATGGAGAATTGGATTCCTAAAAATATAGCTAATGTTTTGGTTATCATAGTAGATGATTTTTGGCTTATGAAACTAGACACCAAACTCAATGAGAATCCCATGAAGCTAGATTACTTCAGTGGTGGCATTGATAGCCCTTATGTATTATGCCTATGTAGATGATAAAACAATTATATTTTGCATCTTACTTAACTAACTTATTGGACCCAAACCAAGTGAGAAACTATAGCTTGAAGTCAACTTTCAACTTTGAATATCTCCAACCCAATCTTATTCTATGTATCTAATCAAATTAGCCTCTATTCATGATCTATAGTGTATCCCATAGTTATACAAAACCTAAATGTAGTGAAGAATCTACTTTGCCACTTTCCAATGTAACTCATGTGACTCCTACATAAATTAGGAGACCAAACCAAATACATAGGATATGTTAGGTTTAGTGTGTGTGAGATATATAAGAATAACCATGAGTTTACAATACAGAGTTACATCAATGATTGGTGTAGGACAATCAACCTCAAACTTCACACTAGATAAGAAGGGAGTAGGAGTTGGCTTATAAGCAGCCATGCTAAGCCTCACAAGCAAATCAAGAGAATACTTGGATTGTGATAAGGTTATCCTAGAATTTGACTGAATGATTTCAATCTCAAGAAAGTAGTGTAGTAATCCCATGTCTATCATTAAAAATCTATCTAAAAGTGTAGTTTTCACTAATAAGATGGATGATCATGAGCACCCTATAATTAGTAAGTCATCTAGATAGAAAACTAGGATTAATAGAGAATCATCCTACTACAATATGTAGACATTCAGCTCTGAGTGTCATCTAGTAAACCTGACTATGAAGAGAAAGGAGTGCATCTTGGCATACCATGCCCTAAGAGCCTATTTGAGTCCGTAGATAGATTTCCTAAGTCTATAGACTAAGGAGGTATCTTCTACAAATCTTTGTGGTTGCTCCATACATATCTCTTCTTTGAAGTCACCAAGTATAAAAGCATTATTTACGTCTATTTGGTGAACATCCCACTGATATATAGCTATGATGGCTAGAGTGAGTCTTATAGACATCCTCTTGGTTACAGGAGCAAATGTTCTAGTGTAGTCTATGCCAGACACCTGAAAAAACCCCTTTTTAGCCAGATGAGATTTGTACTTATTGACTAACCCATCTACACCATACTTGTTCTAATAAACCCATTTGTAATGGACCAATTTTCTTCATTTCAAAATAGGGACCAAGTCCCATGCTTTATTTTTGATTAAGGAACTATACTATTCCTACATAGTAGAATCCCATTCTAAACTGCCAGATGCCTCATGAAAGGTTTTTGGATCTAAGGCAATGGCCATGTAGGCATGTGATGTTCCCTAAAAATATGAACATGTATACCTTGTATCCAATGGATTTCTAACCCATCCTCTATCATTTTGAAGTGTCTATCTAGCCCAAATAGGACTAAAATTGTATGAGATTAGAGAATCAGGAGGTGAGTCCTCATTATCTATAGTATGAGTGTGAGATGGAGGATGAGAATCCTCATCACTACTCTCATCATTTGAACTTGAAGAAGAATAAGAGTCATCCTCATCATTAGGAGGATCTTGAGGTGGATCTATGTGACTATTTAAAGTGGAATCAATGTCCAGTGAGACGTTTGAAGAGTCTAGAGTGTCAGGATTATGTTCAAGTGGGGCCTTGAAAAGCTTGACACTCATTTAAATGAATAACTCATGAGTTTTATGATGGATAATCCTATATCCCTTAACACACTTTACATACCCCACATAGATGCAAGACTAAATCTGAGGGTCCATTGCCTTGCATTTCTTCTTAGGAACATGTGCCATTATTAGTGATACAAACACTCAAAAGTGATCTACTATGGGCTTGTGATCATCCCAAGCTTCAAAAGTATTGATTCCATTCAAGTATTTATGTGGAACTTAGTTATGAATGTAGCATGCATAGTTGATTACTTCAGCCCAATATTGAAGAACAAGAGACTTTGATTGAAGCATGCAGTTTACCATTTCTTTCAAGGTATGATTATTGCATTTGGCCACACCATTATACTAAGGACTATAGGGAATTATGTTTCACATTTGAATCCCCTCTGATGTGGAAAACTACTCAAACTTATTATTGACATACTCCTTTCCATTGTCAGTCCTTAAAATTTTTATGAAACATTCTAAATGCTTCTCCACAAGTGCCTTGAAGTCCTTAAAGTGATTAAAGACCTCATACTTATTTTTGATAAAAAACACCTAGGTGTACCTAAAAAATTCATCAATGAATGTGAGAATGTATCTTGTCCTATTAAATGAAGGTTTTGAAAATTGACCTACTAAGTCACTATGGACTATTTCTAAATTTTGTTTGGCTCTCCTTACTTTTCCCTTGTCATATTTATCTTCTGGATGCTTGCCAATAATGTATCCATTGTATAGGCCATCTGATAATTTGACATTAGGCAATCCTGAAACCATGTCTTGATGAATGAGTTTCTCCAAGTAATGGTAGTTTAAATGTCCAAACCATTCATGCCATAGTTTGATTACTCCATCTACATGAGTAAGAAGTGTAGATGAGGGTTGATCTAGGGAAAAATGTGAGAAGGTATACATCCTAGACTAATGATTGGCCTTCCCATAAGCCACTATGGTGTCACTATGCAACTCCTTGATGACTACTGAATCGAGTGTGACCTCAACTAACTTTCTTACACCTATGTGAGTGATTTGATATACTGATAGAAGGTTGGTGGATAGTGAAGGGACACACAAAACATCATTAAAGGTCCCATCACTTACTTCTACCAATCCCTTTCCACTGAATTCTATCAAAGTGTCATCACCCATGAGAATTGAAGGCATAGAACATGGATCTATTTCTGAAAATAGATCATCTAAGGAGGCCATGTGATAGGAATCACTTGAGTCAATAACCCAGTCAAAGGCTAAGAAGTTATTACAACAAGTGCCTTTCCTTTGTTTTTACCCTTTTTGATATCTTTTGCCTTTGAAAAATATTATGCAAACATGTTCTGAGATGAGGATTCAGGAACACTAATGTTTTTCTTCTCAAGCATCTTAGTCAAGGTGTCAATCTTTTTGTTCATGCACTGAGATTCATCATGCCCAAGTTTCTTACAAAATTTGCATTTGAGTTTCTCCTTCTTAGGTTTCTCACTTTAGGACTCATTTGGAAATGCATTTGGCTTGGCATCTAATTTCTTATTCTTCTTATGCTCATGATTAGGTTTAGACTATTTCTTCTCCTATTTTCCACTGCTAGAAGGCTTCTTCTTACCTTGATTAACAATCAAGGCATGTGATTTTGAAGACTTTAATGCACCCATTTGAACCAAGTTATCTTGCTCCCAATTTAGATTGAAAACAAACTCATAAAATGATGGAATTTTACAAGTATAGTTAAGTTCATGTTTGATAGCATGAAATATAGAGACAAAAACTAAATAGTCATGACCCAATTTTGCAAGCATAGATAGAATCAATCGGTCATCTATTTTCTCAATGCCAAATTTTTCCAGCTATAGTCTCAGTGATTTTAAATTTGTAAAGAAGTCTTGTAGGGTGTCATAATCACCTAGGCTCAATGTGATGAGCTCATTCTCCAGCTCATGACCCTTCATGATGTCCTGCACTCCAAAAATATTGTCCAAGATTGTCTAGACTTTGCTGAGAGTTTTTGTAGATTCAATATGAAACAAGAGGTTGGGAGACATTGATAGGCATAGAAACCCATAGGACTCACCACATATATTATACCACTTAACATTTTCTATATCTATATATGGCTCATTTTCCTCACCCATAGTAATCTGATAGAGACATTTACCTATCAAAGCAAGTTGTATTTTAGACTTCCATTCTAGATAGTTAAATGGTGTGAGTGGTTTGATGTTTAGATCCATTAATGAAGATTAGAATGAGACAAATTAGAAAATTTAAATGAAAAAAAATAAAATAGAAAGCACATATTATAAGTACCCCCTAAACTATCAAGAATACCCCCTAAAGTTATAATGCACACACACTCAGTCTTGGACATTGGGCACAGTCGAGAATGCATTTATGAACAATCAATGTGAGAAAGTATGAGAGGAACATCAGGTAGAGTTGATAATGCATCCAAGAAGAAAGGTACAAAGGTTTGAAGAGAGTTTTAAGGTATTACACCATGTGAAAAATAGATGTTACAAAATTCATAAAATAATGCCACCAATGTGTAGAGCTTGAGAAAATATGCTTGAAATTTAGAGTACTTACTAGTTCTTATTCCCCCATATTCCTAGACCCTTTCAAAAAATGGAATTTTTTTCCCCAAACTTGTGTTTTTAATCCAAAAATGTAAACAACTTTACTCTATTTCTTCATTACCATTCACCTAAATTTGATGCCCTCCTGAATGTCACTTGAGGTTAAAACACTACTTCACTTCAGGTTCTTGCAATTGTTGTACTTAAATAGAAGAAATAAGTAATTTCCCTTTGAAAATCTAATAACTTCTTGGTAGTGTATTTCAGGTTCTTCTAACAACTTTACTTTGGGATTTCAATCAGCTCTAACTTAAAAAATTAAATGAGTAGTCGACCCTAGAAAACTCAATTACTTTTTGGTAGTGTATTTTGGGGTTGTGAAGTCTAATTTCTAAAGATTGAATACTTATAAGTAATTGCCTTAGATAAGCTTGATTACTTCCCAGTAGTTACCCTAGAGAAGCTCAGTTACTTCATGCAGTGTATTTTAGGTTTCTTAGACCACTTTACTTAACTTCATGAATAGGAAGTAAAGCAATGCCAAAACCCTTATTTGATATGTGATGAAGTTGTCAAGGTTGAGAAACATGATTGCTTCCTAGTTGCTGGCATTGAGAAATCTAATTACTTCTAATGTAATTCAGGGTTCTTGAACTACTTTACTTAACTTCATGAATTTGAAGTCAAGTAATGTCAAAATCTTGAATGGATCTGGTAAGTAAGTTTTAGCACTTTGAAAACTTGATTTGGTTTGGAATCAAGTAATGGACCTTTGAGAACCTGAATTGGTCTATGGAGAGTAAACTAGGGTTTGTATGCTTGATTACTTCTTTCATATAAATGTCTGACCAGATGGAAGAAATTAATTTCTAAAAAAATACATGAAATTTATCAAAAATATAAAAGTAACCCATTTTAGATCTCAAAAAACCCAAAAATATATGCAAATGGATTTTTCATCAAAGGCCTTTTGTCATGAGTTTCAAGGCAAATTAAGAAAATGCCTCCAAGGTCAAAAATGGTAGCCAAGATAAAAGAAAAACCAACAAGGTGAATGAATAGAGGGTCTTACCAGGGAGTCTAATGCATGAGTCTATAATGAAGGCTATGATACCATGAAAGAGTGTGCCATGATCTCTAAAAAGATTTCACATAATCAATGTTGAATCCTATGAGATAGTGTGAGCTCAAAAATTCCAAGAGAGGAAAAATATGCATTACCTTGTCTATTGTAAAAAATGAATGAGTTGATTGATTGAAATATTCTTCATTAACCTTCCAAAAAAATAAAAATGGGGTACATATAAGGAAAATTAGGGAAACATGATGAATCCCATAATTTTCCTAACTAACTAATTATTATTAAATATAATTAGCCTATGGACCCTTTATACCTAACCTAAAGAAGCTTAAATAACATCAAATGGCCATACGACCATGTATGAAAAACCCAATGGTAAAAAACACTATCCTAATAGACATCATGCTCCATCCCTCTAACTAACAACTAACATTTCTAGTTTTGGTTTAGTACATTGTGTGATATAGGAATTTGACTCAAGAGAGGATGGTTAGTATGGTGTTAGTTCCAAAATAAAAAACAAAATGAAATAAACACACTAATAGCATAACATCTCTAGGCCTAGACACTAAGGAGAGTTTAGTTAACAATCATGAATGAAACACATAACTAAAATGCAAAAGAAAACTCTTTTACCTTCCTTGGATGCTCCAAAAATGCTTGTTGTGGTGACTTTCTTGGCTTGTGCTCATGAAGTCCTTAGCAATGGAAGCTTGGCTACCTCCATTTCTCCTTATCACCTTGTGGCTTTGGCTTGGCTTGGCATGGAATCAATTTAGCATGGTAACATTAGTTTCTTGAAGCTTTTTGGAACCAATCCTACATTATAACTTTATGCTAATTAAACTTAGAAATGATGTTGTGAGGCCTCCTATTTATAGATTTTTAGATTTGATCAGAATCAACCTCAACCATCCATCTCAAGATTGAGATGTGGCATTGAGGATTAATTCAATTTTTGGAATTAAGTTTTTAATTATCCTCATCATGGAATTGGAAGAAGGGGAAATTAAGAGGCATAGAGGGCATCATGGAAGGCATTGATGAGGCATGGAGGACATGAATCTTGATATTTGTTGCATTTATGGCCTAAGGATGTCTTCCTAAGAAATGAGGTCACTTGAAGATGAAAATATTCAATATTCATTTCTAAAACAAAGTATTCAAAAAGTTTCCATAGAATTCTTGACTAGGCCTTGATTTGGGAAAAATTATCTCTTAAACATGATTAAGCACTTTATGCATAAATTACTCAAATTGATCATAATGCCTTGTTATTGGTCCTAAATTTGATTGGATTGAAATTAGAAGGCACTATTAGATGCATTGGAACCATATTCCAATTTAGGATGTTTCCAACAACAAATAACAAAGGCACAAGTCTTGTGTAAAAGATTTGATAGGAAAGTGCAATTCAAAGCACATAGGTACAAATTTAGCATTTTGACTTGAAATGATCTGATCAAAGTTAGCTAGCCCATAAATTTTATTGCCCTATTTAGGGATACCCTGGACAAAATCGACACTTGAATATGTAAGTTTCACATCATTTTGCACGTTTTAGTGTTTTTAGGCCAAATTGTGCATTTTAGATGGAAACTAGCCAAAATCCTGGTTGGAGGTTATCAACAGCTAGTTTTAGGTGTCTATAGTTTGCCTCTATTTGGGAAGATGTTGAAAACTATAGGCAAAGCAAACTCTTCTCAAATAATGAGAGATGACATATATGCCAAAAATGAAGATGATGGTTGAAGAACAAAGCTCTAAAAGGTGTTTGGGAAGCCTATGATGATGCCCCCTCAAGGGAATGGTCATCACATTTATTTATGGATGGTCCAAAAAAGAAAGAACAAGAAAGGTGGAATTAACCCATAGTTGAGATTAATCCAAATGAGAAAATGATTGCATGTATGGATGTAAAAAAGATGCTGATTTGACCAAAGGCAATTATGATTAGGAATAAAAGTCAAAATAATGATTTGCCCATAAGTGGTTATAATCATTAAGATGACCTAGATTGGCTAAAGATGAGTGTGCCCCTATTAGGTATGATTAGCAAGCATAACTCAAAGATACAACCTAGAATATAGATTAAAAATGAGCAGGCACAAAGTGATGAAATAGATGAATTGAATAATAGGATTGATTAGTGTGAATGATTCAATTATACCTGATAATGAGGAGATGCACATCTTGACTTGAAATGATACAACTAGGATGGTCATTGGGTTAATTTGATCAAGGGTGGGATGGAAGGATTTTCCAAGGTGCCAAGGAGAAACTTGTATGGCTCCATTGATTATATACCTTCCTAAAGCTAATTTTTGCTATAGCATATGATGTTAGGCTTCATGATAGAAGACCATAAAGACTTGGCCAAAATATGCATAAGGAATAACTTTCAATCCAATAAACACTTGAAAATAATGCACCAATGATAAAAACCATGATGACAATGTTGATGTATGAATATGGATAGACTCAAGAATAATGTGTGTAAGGATTCACCCAATGAACACATATAGACTAAGTTGAGGTAACATTGTTAAAAGCAAACACACATGCAAGTGAATAAATAAATATAAACATGAACAAACAAATAAACAACCTAATATAAACAAAGAAACAAAAAACCTAAAAGTAAATGAAAACATCCTAACAATGATAATGCCCCAGTAAGGTAGATCAAGGATAACTAACTAGGCTTAGTTAGGACAAATATTTTTGGATTTTGAAATGTTATGAATGTTTTTGGCATTTTGAGGTATCTTTACTCATTAGAGAATGACAAGATCCTTGCTCACAAAATAACGAGAGAGTTTGGCTTAGGTTGCTCATAAAATAATGAGAGCATATGAAAAGGGGGATTGAGGTGACCTCAACATGAATTGAGCATGACCCACATAGTCTTAAAATGACCTCAAGTCATAGTAATTCCCTCCACACAAAAGGTGGAGAAAAACTAACTAGGTACCAACAAGTTCTCAAATCTGGTAAATGGCCAATCAAATGAAAACAATGATGGCAAAGTGACATGGCAATGCATGGTAAACAAGTGTTGCCCCTAGTTTGTCCATAGGTGGTTATAACTAGGATATAACAGCATAGGTCAATGATACTAACTTACCCATAGGTGGTTATAATTAGTAGAAAGACTAGTGAGACATTGATTTGCCCATAGGTGGTTATAATCAAGCTCACAGAAATAAATGTGGATAGGATGAAAGATATCTTGCTAGATCAACTGCACACTACTTTCATAGACTATCATTAAAACATAGATTGGATTGATTGTTGAAACTTGAGTAGAATCCCCTCATAAAAAAATTAGGAATAACCAAATGAACCGAGATCAAAATAGGATTGGGTAGGATGATTAAAAATAAGATTTGGTCCAGATAGGAATGGAATGATAGGATGGTATGGTATTGCTAAGGATAAATATGGTTTGATAAACTGGATAAAATGGTAAGAGGGTTGGTAGAAAGTTGTATATAATGACAAGAGGGTTTTCTCCAAGTGATGGGGTGAATGGCTAGGTATGTGACGATGGAAAATGGATATGTAACAATGGAAATAATATGGCGTAATGGTATATTACATGTTTTTGGCCTGGGTGTGGTAAATGGCATATAATTCTAATTTTCTTATTGAGATGGAGATGCACATCCTAATCAACAAATAATACAAACAAAAAACTCGATCATGTTAATTACTAACCCACACCTTGTTTGAATAGCTACTATGTCAAAAATGGCCTACATATTTGGTTGCCAAGAATGCTTTTGTGATCTTTGTTGGTCATTGATTATGATTCCTTCAAATGTTGAGACAAGGTATCCTTATAGCCTCTACAAAGGAAAGTGTAACTATGGATGGTAAATAGGGAAAAATAATGGATGGTAAGTTTGACTATGAAATGGAATGATAGATGATAATGGAATGTGGAATGGTAGGAAGACAAATGAAGATCAAGAATTTTAGTTATACGTAATGTTGTTGATGTTATATTTGCCATAATTTTGGTTTTGGTAGGGTCTAAGACTTGTTCTCTTTATATAATTATCATATTTTTTTGTTGTTTGGGCTTGAGAGTAGCTACCATCTGATTAGAATGTAGATAGGAATTTATTTTGATTTGATCTTTGATTTTGTCTTCATCAAGTAGTGAAGAAATTTTATGCTTAGCTATTGGTGCCTCAATGAGGTTTTCACCAATGAAGTTGTCTTGATTGTCTCATATCACATTCAAGAAGGTTTCACTAAAGAATGTTGACTTTTGACTTTGATTATCTTTTAGCGCTTCTAAAAAAGTCTCACTAGAAAATGCTTAGTTCTAACTTTGATTATCCCATAGCACCTTTAAAAAGGTCTTACTAAGAGAGTGATCTTATGTTACATGAATGTTGTCTTGATCTCCTTACTCTTCTTCAACTACTATGTCACCATGGATGTAGTTTAATAAAGTGTGAATCTATCAATCGTAATTGACACTAGTGGGAGAGGGAATGCCAATAATATGGCTATCTTGGTTGATGGTAATTGCTTGTGGAATGATAATGGAATGGGTGTTGGTTGCACAATCCTCATAGAAAATACTGGGAATTTTTTTGTTGAAGCTCAATTACTCATCCTCAAAAACCATAAAAGGATCACAAATGTATTCAAATTGATCTACGAGGCATGTGTAACCAATGTTGTAACAACCATGAACATATTCTTCTTCTAAATCTAATTTTGACTCAAAGGACTCTGAATCTGATGTTGATTCTAATTCTAATGCTAAATTTGATGTTGGTTTAAGAATAGAACCTAACTCTAACTCTGATTCTTCATCTAATGGGTACTTTGTTACAATGATGTCTTGTTAAATATTTTGTTTTGGACAAGTAATGGCCTATAATGGCATAATGGTCTCCATAAAGACTAGTTTGTAAAGTGAGACTCCTCTAAGATGGGAAAAAGGTCAAGAGACGACTCCTCAAATATTGTCTTACCAATAGGAAGTTATTGAAAAGTAGGCACATGATCAAGGTAATGATTTAACCAAAGGCACTTATAATCATTAAGAAATGACTCAGTAAAGATTGGCTCATCAGAGTGAGACTTCTTGATAACTGGTATAAGATTAATACGTGATTCATCACATGTTGACTTATTACAAATGGTTGGTTCAATAAAAACATCTTGTCTAGGTTGGTTATCTTGGCCTTAGTTTTCAATGAGTTGGAAAATACCAGTTTTGAACACATCTTGGTTTTTGAATGTGTTTAATTTTATCCCTTGGTCTTTCAATACATATGAAAAATAAAATGAAATAAACACACTAATAACATAACATCTCTAGGCCTAGACACTAGGGAGAGCTTAGTTAAAAATCATGAATGAAACATACAACTAAAATTCAAAAGAAAACTCTTTTACCTTCCTTAGATGCTCCAAAAATGTTTGTTGTGGTGACTTACTCAGCTTGTGCTCATGAAGTCCTTAACAATGGAAGCTTGGCTACTTCCATCTCTCCTTGGCACCTTCTAGCTTTGGCTTGGCTTGGCTTGGAATCAATTTGGCATGGTAACACAAGTTACTTGAAGCTTTTTGGAACCAATCTTGCATTATAAATTTACACTAATAAATCTTAGAAATGATGATGTGAGGCCTCCTATTTATAGATTTTTGGATTTGATCAGAGTTAACCTCAACCATCCATCTCAAGATTGAGATGTGTGGTTGAGGATCAATTCAATTTTTGGAATTAAGTTTTTAATTATCCTCATCATGGAATTGAAGAATGGGAAATTAAGAGATATGGAGGGCATGAATTCTAATATTTGTGGCATTTATGGCCTACAGATGTCTTCCCAAGAAATGAGGTCACTTGATGATGCAAATATTCAATATTCATTTCCAAAACAAAGTATTTGACAAGTTTCCATGTAATTCTTGATTAGGCCTTGATTTGGGTTAATTAGATCCTAAACATGATTAAGCACTGTATGCACAAATTAATCAAATTGATTAGAATGCCTTGTTATTGGTCCTAAATTTAACTGGATTAGAATTAGAAGGCATTGTTAGATGCATTGGAATCGTATTCCCATTTAGGATGATGCCAACAACAAATAACAAAGGCATGAGTCTTGTGAAAAATATTTGATAGGAAAGAGAAGTCTAGAGCGTGTAGGTGAAAATTTGGCATTTTGACTCAAAATGATTAGATCAAAGTTAGCTAGCCCATTAACCGCATTACCCCATTTAGGGATACTCTAGCCAAAATTGGCACTTGAATAAGTGATTTTTGCATCATTTTGCATGTCTGAGTATTTTTAGGCCAAATTGTGCATTTTAGATGGAAACTAGCCAAAAGCTTAGTTGGAGGTTATCAACAGCCAATTTTAGGTGTCTACAATTTGCCCCTATTTGGGAAGAAGTTGGAAACTGTAGGCAAATTAATGTTTTCTTAAATAATGAGAGATGGCCTATATGCCAAAAATGAAGATTATGGTTGAAGAACAAATCTCCAAAAGGTGTTTGGGAAGCCTATTATGATGCCCCCTCGAGGGAGTGGTCATCACATTTATTGATGGATGGTGCCTTAAAAAGAAACAAGAAGAAAGGTGGAATTAACCCATGGTTGAGATTAATCCAAATGAGAAAATGCTTGCATGTATTGATGTAAAAAGGATGTTTATTTACCCAAAGGTAGTTATAATTAGGAATAAAAGTCAAAGTAATGATTTGCCCTAGGCAGTTATAATCATTAAGAGGATCTAGATTGGCTAAAGATGATTGTGCCCCAGTTAGCGCTGATTAGCAAGCATAACTCAAGGATACAACCTATAATATATATTAAAGATGAGCAGGCACAAAGTGATTAAATAGATGAATAGAATAATAGGATTGATCAATATGAATGATTCAATTTTACCTGTTAATGAGGAGATGCACATCTTGACTAGCAATGATACAACTAGAATGGGCATTGGGTTAATTTGATCAAGGGTGGGATAGAAGGATTTGCCAAGGTGCCAAGGAGAAAATTCTATGACTCCATTAATTGTAAACCTTCCTAAAGCTATTTTTTTTTATAACATATGATGGTAGGCTTCATGATAGAACACCATAAAGACATGGCCAAAATATGCATAAGGACTGATGCTCAATCCAATAAACACTTGAAAATAATGCACCAATTATAAAAACCATGATGACAATGTTGATGTATAAATATGGATAGACTCAATAATAATGTGCATAAAGAATCACCCAATAAACATATACAAACTAAATCGAGGAACTAGTGCTAAAAGAAAACAAATAGGCAAGCGAATAAACAAATAGAAAAGAAAACAAACAAATAAACAACCTGAAATAAACAAACAAACAAAAATCCTAAAAGTAAAATAAAACATCCTAATAATGACAATGCCCCAGTAAGGCAGATCAAGGATAACTGACTAGGCTTAAACATGACAAATATATTTTGATTTTTGAAATTTTATGAATGTTTTTAGCATTTTGAGGTATCTTGACTTGTTAGAGAATGATAAGATCCCTGCTCACAAAATGGTGAGAGTTTTTAGCTTAGATTGCTTACAAAATGGTGAGAGCGTATGAAAAAGGGGACTAAGGTGACCTCAACATGAATTGAGCATGAGCCATATAGTCTTGAAATGATCTCAAGTCATAGTAATTCCCTCCACACAAAAGGTGGGTAAAAACCAACTAGGTCCCAAAAAGTTCTCAAATCTGGTAAATGGCTAGTCAAGTGAAAAAAACAATGGTAAAGTGATGTGGTAATGCATGGTAAACAAGTGTTGCCCCTAGTTTTCCCATAGGGGGTTATAACTAGGATACAATGACATAGATCAATGATACTAATTTGCCCATAGGTGGTTATAATTAGTAGCAAGACAAGTGAGATATTGATTCGCCAATAGGCATTTATAATTAAGCTCATAGAAACAAACATGCTAGGATGAAAGATATCTTACTAGATCAACTATCACATTACTTTCATAGACTATCATTAAAACACAAATTAGATTGATTATTGAAACTTGATTGGAATGCCCTCACAAAAAGTGCAAGAATAACTAAATGAATCAAGATCAAAAGAGGATTGGGTAGAATGATTAAAAATAGGCTTTGGTCTAGATAGGAATGGAATGATATGATGGTATGATCTTTTAAAGTATAAATATGGTTTGATAAATTGGATAAAATGGTAATAGGGTTGGTATAAAGTTAGATATAACTCCAAGAGGATTGCCCCCAAGTAATGGGGTGAATGGCTAGGTATGCGATAATGGCAATAGTATGGCAATGTAATGGTATGGTAAATATTTTTGGCCTGGGTGTGGTAAATGGCATATGATTCTATTTTTCTTGTTGAGATGGAGTTATACTTTATAATTAATAAATGATACAAATATAAAACTTGATCATGTTAATAGCTATCACACACCTCATCTGAATAGCTACTTTATCAAAAATGGCCTGCATATTTGGTTTCCAAGAATGCTTTTGTGATCTTCATTGGTCATTGATTCTAATTCCTTCAAATGTCAAGACAAGGTATCCTTATAGCTATTACAAAGGAAATTGAAACCATGGATGGTAAATAGGGACAAATAATGGATGGTAGGTTTGACTGTGAAATGAAATGGTAGATGATAATGGAATGTGGAATGGTAGGGAGACAAATGAAGATCAGGACGTTTAATCATATGTAATGTTGTTGATGATAGATTTAACATAGTTTTGGTTATGATGGGATCAAAGACATTTTATCTTGATAGGACCATCTAATTTTGTTGTTTTTTGGTACTGAGAGTAGCTACCATCTGATTAGGTTGTAGATAGGAAGCTATTTTGATTTGATCTTTGATTTTGTCTTCATCAAGCAGTGAAGAAATTTTGTGCTTTGCTATTGGTGCCTTAATGAGGTTTTCACCAATGAAGTTATCTTGATTGTCTCATAGCACCTTTGATAAAGTCTTGCTAAGGAATGTTGACTTTTAACTTTGATTATCTTCTAGTGCTTCCAAAAAAATCTCACTAGAAGATGTTGAGTTTTGACTTTGATTGTCCCTTAGCACTTTTAAAAAGGTCTTACTAGGAGAGTGTTCTTCTACTACATGAATGTTGTCTTGATCTCCTTTTTCTTCTTCAAATGATATATTTCCATGGATGTAGTTCAATAAAGTGTGAATCTATCAATCCAATCGACATTGGTGGGAGATAAAATGTCAATACAATGGCTATCTTGGTTGATGGTAATGGCTTATGTAATGATAATGCAATGGGTGTTGACTTCACAATCCTTGTAGATGATATAAGGAGAAATTGTGTCAAAGTTGAATTAATCATCTTCAAAAACTATAGAAGTATCATAAATGTATTAAAATTGATAGACAAGGCATGCGTAACCAATGTTGTAATAGCCATGAACATATTCTTCTTCTGAATCTGGTTCTAACTCAAGGGACTCTGAATCTAATGTTGAGACTAATGTTGATTCTGATTCTAATGCTAAATTTGATGTTGGTTTAAGAATAAAACCTAACTCTAATTCTAATTCTTCATCTAATGGGTACTCTATAATAATTATGTCTTGTTGAATGCTTGGTTTTGGATAAGTAACGACTTGTAATGGCATAATGGGATCCATAAAGACTAGTTTGTCAAAGTGATACTCCTCTAGTATGGAAAAAAGGTCAAGAGACAACTCCTTAGAGACTAGCTTTCCAATAGGAGGTTTTTGAAAAATAGGCACATGGTCAAGGTAATGATTTGACCGAAGGTGGTTATAATCATTAAGAAGTGACTCAACAAAGACTGGCTCATCAGAGTGATACTTCTTGATAACTGATATAGGATCAATAGGTGATTCATCACAGGTTGACTTATTACAAATGTTTGGTTCAACAAAAACATCTTGGATTGGTTAGTTCTCTTGGCCTTGGTTTTCAATGAGTTGGAAAATACTAGTTTTGAACGTAGTTTGGTATTTGAATGATTAGATGGGTTGAGGTTTGGTTGGGATTGGTACTAGATGAGGAATGAATTATAGCTGGATAATATTATGGAATTAGGGAGCATGATTACTCATACGATCCAGAGGACAAAGTCTTGATATGGTAACGATAGGGCATTATAAGGATTGATTACTTGCACGAGCCAAAAGACTAGGTCTTGGAATGATGAAGGGGCATTGTAGAGCTTGATTGCTTGCACAAGAAAAAGGATTAGGTATAGGAATGGTAATGGTTTTCTTTGGATATTATAGAGCTTGATGGCTCACATAATCCAAAGGAGGGTTAGGGGTAGTCACTAATTTGATAACAAAAGGATGTCATGGAACTTGATTGTTTGTAAAAGCAAAAGCATCCAAGTCTTCCTCATAAACCATATTATCCTAGTCATGAGTAGGATCATAAGTTAGTTCTTGATTGTGTTCCATATACTAATTTTTTAAAAGAGGGTATGGATTCATATCCTAAACAACATTATCTATAGTTGGGTCTTCAAATTCTTCCTTACAAGCCTCTTCATACCAATTAAGGTCTCAAGTTGGATCATAAGTTGTTTCGTGGCTTTGTTCTCATGAATGATTAATATGAGGTAGATAGAAATCTATCTCACAAACCATATCACCATTAGTGGGGTCTTGAAAATATCTATAAAAGTCATTTTGTGTGGCCATTCTATCATAAGTCAAATTTTAAGTGACTCCACCATAAGTGTAGTGAGACATATCCATGTAAATGATGAAAGTTCCAAAAACAAAAGGACTTAGAGTTCTACAAACTCTAAAAAACTATGTCTAAAGGACAAATGGTTCAAGCTTGGTCTAACTTGGTCAAAAGGTGGAGTTGTATCCCCATTATGGTTTGAAAGTGGATTTGTATCTCCAAAATGATTTATGCTAAGACTTGGAATAAAATAGCCTAATGTTAGACATTTAATGTCAAATGTCACATGCAAAAAATGTCAAGCATCTAAATAAAAACTGGCATGTCAAAGGTCTAGGTCAAAGTGTTCCAAACAAGGTCTAAACTAGGAAAGGGAAAAGTTGAGTTGTTATGTATTTTTTCCAAACATGGAATCAAAATATAGGCTCAAACAAATAGGCATATGCTAGGACTTTTGGCCAAATGGCATCAAAATCTAGATTTGAAACAAAGGCTAATGTGATTTGATTTAATCTAACAAGTTTGGAAACAACTTTGACATAGACCCAACACATGGAATGAAACATAAACATGATCAGTTGGTATAAGACAAAAGGCTCTTTGGAAAAGTTTGTGTTCTCTTAAATAAAGGCACAAACAATGATGAGGATAGGCATTAAACACACAAACCATCAATAGTTTTCAAATTTGGGTAAATTGGTTAACCAAAGTTATGCAACCTAAAAGAGAAAGATCTATGTATCAACCCCATAAACTAAGGCCTAAATAGAAATCAATCAATATTTGAATCCAAACTTGACAAGGCTAATTGGAAACTCAACATTGAAAACTATGATTGGACCAAATAGGCTAGACAAGATTAGACAGCATGAAAACACAAGACAAAGGTCTAAATGACATACACAAAATGGTTTGAAACAAATGGTTTTGATACAATGGTAAGCAAGTCTTGAAATAAATTGAGTAACCTAACTGTGTAAGCATGATTGAATGATGTGGTCAATGTTATGTTTGAAAGACTAAAAATTTTCAAAATAGTTTGACATGATTTGGGCAACATAACATTACCCTATGTAGATCAAATGAAACACACACAAACAAGTTTAGCAAAAATTTCAAGGCACAAGTGTGGTGTAAAATAACTAGCATAATGCCTCTTTAAACAAAAGAGTGATGTATAGACAAATTGGTTTTGACATGGCTTTATGAACAAATAAACAAGTTTTAGTCTCAAAAACACCAAGTAAGATAAATGACCAAAATACACTAAGTATAATTATCTAAATCCTAACAAGGGTATGTCATGTGGGGTTGACTAAACTATCAAGTTTCAAATGTCACTAGGGGAATCAATTGCACAATGAATTTCATGCTAAATAATACAAAATAAAATCATGGATTTTAGGTCCATATCACTCGACTTATTGTAGAAAGGTCTAGTCCTTTTTATAACCACTACATCTTGTTGTTTGCTTAGTGTAGTACGATGTCCAAAGTGCCACTACATCCTGTGTGCAACTCTAAAGGATCCAAATGAAGTTAATACTGGGAGGTAAAACCCTAGGTCAAATCTTCCCCAAAGAACTTGTGGGAGGTGATGAAGTCCCCCTCATAAGCCAAGATGCATAAAAACAAAAAAAAAACATGAAAATAGAAGACTTTAGGGTCATTTTCAAGGTCACCCAAACTTTGACGAGTTTTTGGGGAGTGATTTAGATGAATTTCTTTCTAATCCTTGGACTAGGATACTTTCAATAGGAATGTTGATTTTGATTCGAAGGGTTCCCTATAAGGGAAAAATGGAAGAGCATACACACAACAATCCTCTTTTTTCCAAACAAAATCTAATTAAATAACTATTGCAAGCCAAAATTGACAAGTTTGTTCAATTTTAAACTCAAATGAAATGTTTGGTAGTGTTCATTTGACCCCTTGGTCTTAGTTGTAAATTTTAAAAAACATTCATCAAAGACCCCTAAATTCTTCGTTAAATACCAAAACAAAGTTATTAATCAAATTTTAAGCATGCAAAAGTGATTTAAACATGTTTTGAGTTAAAATTCCACTTAGTCCTATAGCAAAATTATTAACATGTCCTTTAACTTTTAAGCTCTTTTGAGTTTGAAACAACAAACTTTGAAAAAGTAGGTCTTAAGTCTATGTTTTTAGAAAAACACAGTGACCGACATTAGTTAAAACCATCAACATCAGTTATAACCAACTGAGATCTGACTAATGTCAATTCTACTAACCAACATTAGTTAATTCAATAATCAATGTTAGTATTTCTACTAATGTCGATTATTGTGTAAAAATTACGGCAACTAAAAATGGCAAAATAAAGTTAGAAAATCAATTTACAAGAGTTTTAAAGGCTCAAATGAATTTTGTAAAGTTGAAAAAGGATCTCCTTTAGGTGTAGGATGCATCTAGTCCCATCGGGCATGCCATTCTATGATCTAGGAATTTAATTCAAGAGAGGATGGTTAGTATGGTGTTTGTTCCAAAATGAAAAATAAAATGAAATAAACACACTAATAGCATAAAATATCTAGGCCTAGACATTAGGGAGAGCTTAGTTAACAATCATGAATGAAACACAACTAAAATGAAAAATAAAACTATTTTACCTTCCTTGGATGCTACAAAAATGCTTCTTTTGGTGGCTTGCTCAGCTTGTGCTCATGAAGTCCTTAGCAATGGAAGCTTGGATACCTCCATCTCTCCTTGGCACCTTGTGGCTTTGGCTTGGTTTGGCTTGGAATCAATTTGGCATGGTAACACTAGTTTCTTGAAGATTTTTGGAACCAATCCTGCATTATAACTTTACACTAATTAAGCTTAGAAATGATGTTATGAGGCCTCCTATTTATAAATTTTTTGATTTGATCAAAATCAACCTCAACCATCCATCTAAAGATTGAGATGTGTGGTTAAGGATTGATTCAACTTTTGGAATTAAGTTTGTAATTATCCTCATCATGGCATTGGAATACGGGGCAATTAAGAGGCATGGAGGGCATCATGGAAGGCACTGATGAGGCATGGAGGGCATGAATCCTGATATTTATGGCATTTATGGGCTAGGGATGTCTTCCCAAAAAATGAGGTCACTTGATGATACAGATATTTACTATTCATTTTCAAAACAAAGTATTCAACAAGTTTCCATGGAATTCTTGATTAGGCCTTGATTTGGGTTAATTATCTCTTAAACATGATTAAGCACTTTATGCACAAATTACTCAAATTGATTAGAATGCCTTGTTTTTGGTCCTAAATTTGAATAGATTGGAATTCAAAGGCATTATTAGATGCGTTGGAACTATATTCTAATTTATGATGTTTCCAACAACAAATAACAAAGGCATGAGTCTTGTGCAAAATATTTGATATGAAAGAGCAGTCCAAAGCATGTAGGTGCAAATTTGGCATTTTGACTCAAAATGGTCTGATCAAAGTTAGTTGTCCCATAAATTGCATTGCCCCATTTAGGGATACCTTGGCCAAAATCAGCACTTGAATATGTTAGTTTCACATCATTTTGCATTTTTTAGTGTTTTTAGGCCAAATTGTGCATTTTAAATGAAAACTAGCCAAAAGCCTAGTTGGAGGTTATCAACAGCCAATTTTAGGTGTCTACACATTACAAATGCTTTCACATTGTTATATCTATCTAGGCATACCCCTATTGATCTAACAATCTCTCAATTTAAACCATGCTATATATTAAGATATCTTGTTGATTATCATTGCTATATCATGTATATTTCTAGTATAACAAACATGCAGGGCTTCTTCTTTTGAGGGTAGTCATTACAGGGTACCTATTCTTACCCTTAGAAGAGGAGGAAATAAAAAAGGGTTTTGATATAGATATTATCACTTCTATTAATTGAAAAATCTAGTTTTAAAATAACCAAAACAATAACCAATCATCAAACCAGTCAGAATAGACTGGACAGATAGTCAAGAATCTAGAATAATCATCAATTTTGGTAAAGAACAACATCGTTGAGACTGGACAATAATACTAGACACCAAGGTGTCCTATTTTTGGTACTCCTATCCAAATAACCAAAAAACTAAATTTTCTAGAAGTAGGCAGAAAAGTAGGTTTAGCTACAGTTTTGTACAATCATACTAGTTTAGATCAATAGTTTTCAGTATAGGTTTCTTAGAGAATTTAGACATAGGGGTCATCATGTGTAGCATGATTGGTTATCACTTCTATTTTTAGATACAAAAATTGGTATAACTTCCATATCAAAATATGTGTTTCACACATCAGTGATTGGGGGCATATTGCACAACACTTTTGATTTTTTACTTTTAGTTCTCAGCATTACCTAGGTATTCTTAGTAGTTGTGTGCCTTATTGCATCTATAGGTGGTTGGAAGCATTTTGGAGTGGCTTTCATACAATTCTAACATCCACTTTTCTAAGTAACCGTGTTATCAAGTGGCTTCCACATAAGCCAAATTTTAAGTTTTAGAGTGGCTTTCATACAAGCCTAATTTCTATCCTTTTCGAGTTGGCCAACATTGGCCTAGTTTCTAGTACACATTTGGCTATCCATGCCACATTGTCAAATTTATAGATCATTCATGGGCTTCAAAATCCATCTCATATAACATATACACTCATACATACTGGTACCAATTCTTAGCTTCATTTCATAAGGCAACAATAGAGCCAAAGGGCTAACCTTTGTATTATTGAGCCACCTATTCAGAGGGATTAGACACATATTCCAAAAACTAATTAATACATACATGATCATCTAGATTAACTTATTAGGCAATGATGGAGCCAAAGGGCCAACCTTTGTATTCTTGATCCATCCATTTAGAGTGATTAGACACATAGTCTAGATATTGATTAGCACACGCATGATCATCTAGCTTCACTTAGTGGGAGATGATGGAGCCAAAGGGATAACCTTTGCATTCTTAAGCCACTCTTTAAGGAATTAATCACTTAACTCTTTTCATGATATAACTTTTGGTACAACATCATCTAGCACATCCAACATTACTCAACCTTACTGAACATTACAATAAGTTTTGTATTAGTTCGCGTACTTGATGATGAGTATTCATTCATTTTTATTCCTCTCTCTCTTACCTATATTTTTACATTCTTATTTTATATTACATATAATAAGAACTAATATACTCTTTATTTTGCTTTTGTAGATTCACACTTGCATAATGTACTCTCTATACACTATCCAACATTACTCAGCATCACATAGCTTTGTGGGCTTTACCTTTTCAAGTAAGTTTAAGTACGCTTTTTATTTTCCTTTATCCTAGTATTTTGATTTTTTGCATCACTAGAATAAAAGCGGGGGGGGGAATCTAGTCATATGAAATGCAAAAATTAGCAACATGGACACCTAATCCATAGGTCCATCTTGCTTACTCTCATGACCCTTCTAGACACCATTTTACTTATTCTTAATCATTCATAAACATATAGAATCTAAAATTTTACAAGAAATTTCACATAGGGACAATGGACAAAACCCAAAAAACTTAGGTCTCTATGACTAGTTTGGATAATAGTGGTAGGACCTAGACTATAGCACTGGACCTTGAAGTATCATATTTTTGGTGCTCCCATCCAAGTGCATTTTGGACTCTAATGGTCAGATTATTTTGATCCTTATCCTTTTCCTTATTGGCCTAATACAAATACATTCGACTCATGACCAATAAATCACTATAAAATCCCATTCAAAGTCTATTTGGAGGGTTGGCAATCATTTTCAAGAGGGAAACAAGAATACAAGCAAGACTACTCAAAATATCTTCCCTACTCCTTGCATAAAACTATTCAATAACATTATAAGATTATTTAAATCCTTACAATAGTCCTATCCATCTTAAACTTACCTGGTTTTAGCATTTCTTGCATTTAAATTCACTATTGCATAAAGCACTCTTAAAAGAACTATGTATGTCTTGATCCCTCCTTAGAGTATTGGTATGTAGGTAGTGTGCCCACACATGGGGTGTGAAGCACGTATAGTGCATCTTACACACACTAACCACTTTCCCCATTTGCCAAAGTTTCTTTCATTTTCATATAAAATTTAAGTACATGATGAATCAACTCTATAAGGAGTTCTATTGATAGTGAAGATCTAAGAATTGGTACACAAGCTCACACTGAGTAGGTGAACAAAACTCAAAAAAATTAAGTCCTCAAGACAATATTTTTTATAGGAATGTAGTGCTATATCCAATCAAAAAATTAAGTCCAAGATCCTATTTATGATAGTGTCCCAGTCCTGCACATACCCTGTCTCAGTCAGAACAGTCCAGAATAAGATGAGTTTAATTTTCTCTCTCACTAATATTTTTAGAAGAGGTATAATTGTAATTTAATTTCATAAATTAGTAGCTTTAATTAGGAAAATTATTTATTGATTTATCCTATTCATACCTATTTATTAAATATAAATAAAACTTCATTATTCCCAAAAATAGCAAATTAGTATCTCCATCATGCTCTATTTGGGATGGTGGTCTATCACATCCTTTAATTTATTGATTTAGCCTATGAGACTCAAGATGAGCAGCTTCCATAGTGTTCTTTATAATATATGTATCAAGATTATCATAGGGTATAGATGGGTTATCTAAACTCAAACAAAATTTCTCTAAGTCCTCCCAAAAGGCCATCTCTTCATGATTAGTTGGAAAGACATGAAGATCATTCTCATGCTTACCATTTGCTTATGAAGAATCATGTTGATCAATAATATCTAACTCTATTACAACTTCGTCATCTTCCTCTTTAGTGAAGAATGACATCTCATCAACCCACTCAAGTTCTAGCTCATCTCATCTTGGTGTTTTCAAACTTGAATTACTTTATCCAAGATCTAAAACATTGGTGGTACCTTCATCTGAAACCTCAAACTGCTATCCTACTCCACAATTCAAATTTATCATACTAAGTTCCTTTATTTCACCTAGGAATTCATGGTACAACTACTAAATTTTATTATCTAACTCACTTGGGATATTTTGAGCTTTAATAATGGTCTTATGTGAGTTATCTCCATGACTCCCCTAGAAAAGGAGTTTTATGAGTTTTGCCTTCATCCACTTCATCATCATGCCATTGTGACTGCTCCATGTCATCCAACTTCCTTTTATGCTCCAAGTCTAATCTGCTAGGATGAAAATGGGTTCCAATCATGATTTGCTATTCATAGATACTTGAAGTGTCCTTTTCAAAGTGTTCATGAAATTCATCAATAGCTACATTATGATCAAACTCTTAAAGGATTGCCACCTTACTGAGTAGCCTTGATAGATTGATTCACGCACTTGAATGCTCAAGTTATATCCTTAATGCATTTGGTTTCTCTTTAAAAGAGGAAAGGGTGGATGGAAATACACTTCATTAGCTTTCTTGACAACTGCTAGGGTGCTCTTCCAACTTGGATCTTTAGGAGTATCAAACTTGGGGACCACACTCTTCTTAAATTTTTCAATTGCTTGCCAAACTGAGATGTAATTTGATGCTCATGAGTGGCTAAAACATGAAGGGATGATGGGACACTTATAAAACTTGAGACACCTCCCAAAATAGTCTTCATACATCTCTTATCATCTTGAATCTCTCTTTCAAGGGCAAACATAACATAGTCTAGTGTTCTAGCTCACGAAGGATTCTACACTAAAGTTATTGAAGGCTCTTAAAAAGGCATGCATAGATATTGAAGGGGATCTAGAACACTTGGGAAGATCCTTGTAATGACTCATACCACCCTTCTATCCTCCTAATTTGGTTTGTGGCAAAGGAATAACAATCTAAGGATATTGGCATAGGGTAGCAAGAGGTGAAGACTCATGAAATTGTTTGCATGATTATTGCTATCTCAAGCATACTATTTCATTATCAATGATTTGGATCATACTCTTAAACTCTTCCAACTCATAAAAAAAATTATGTGTGTCTTGGAAGGGTGGTTGGGGAGGGAAAGAGGGAGAGTAGTTTTAGTAAGGAGGATGACCTTAGAAATGATATGGCTTATAGGGAGGGTAACAAGGTCCATAAGGCTATTTGGGTGTGTAATTGGGTTACCAAGGGGGTTGATGAGGGGTATCATAGTGTTGGTGTGAGCCACCATACTACTAAGAGGATTCAATATAGGGTTGATAGGGCTCATCATAGGGTAAATATGGGTCATAGTAGGGCTGATATGAAGGTAAATGATATAAATTTGCCTCATAAACTACAATAATTCCTCATGGAAAATATATAGAAAAACATGAATTATGAATAAGAACCTTCCTTACCTTTTTAATGATGACTTTGTGATGTCTCTCAGCTTAAAATTTGACTACACATCCATTTCCCAGGTGTTTAAAACTCTCTAAGATGATGTCAATGTTATAATTGAGCACTCTAATGTTTAAATCTCATCTTGTTGAGCATGTAAAAACTATTAACAACACAAGTTTTACCTTGTGAATGAGAGTGTTCAATTTTAATTCAAACCTGGACTAACATAGCAATGTCCTAAAGTCTATGGGTGACCTTATCATTAGACCAAACCTATAGATTATGGGGCTATCTCCCCTGGTACATTGCTTATGGATTAGTTTACTAAGACCTATTAATTTTGGCTTGAAAAGGGTTAGAAAGTGAATAAAATAAATCTAATCTAAGGGGTGGTGATGCACGAATGTAAACATCCATCCACTCAATTTGGATTCCTAACAACACTAGTGAACCAAAATTGAACTAAAGCATTATCTCATAATCTCCTAAGAAATAATATTTCATATGAAGGTATTGATGAGTGACTAAAAATTATATGTGAAGGATGAGAGGTCTATCTTGAGGCACCTTTAAATATATTACACTCCAAACATGATCAATAAACTTTGACACTTCATACAACCTACATAAGACAACTTATCAACATATAGGTGTGTCAAGGACATGATAAGAGAGGATTTATACCACTTATCACATCATAATAAGAATATACACACTATAAACTAATACTAGAGAATATATAATAGTTTAATCATTATTCTAATAGTTCTTTCAAGTACAAAACTAGGTAGAGTTTCCTCATACCCGGGTGAGGGATACAAATCAAGGCCTTAAGGCCCGAATATATAGTAGAATGGAAAGAGAAAGAGGTGGAGAATGACTTATATAAGAGATTAAAATTTCATAAATTCTCATATTCAACTCATTATTCATTTACAAAATAGTTATGTATTCCTCCCAAATGATTCTCCATGCATTGATGTTCTTCAATGACTCCATAAGCATTGAGGTAGGGTAGTGGAGGATGTGTGATGCAGGAACATCATAATAATGGTGCCTAAGGAATGATAAAAGACCTTAATGATAGGGATATAAGTATTGATAGGTTATTGAGATTAAAATACACCTTATTTTAGGCATTAGAAGGTTATTCTAGGTCAGTTAAGAGTCTTGAGGAGGTTTCTCTCCAAAATTCCAATTTAATTCTAAAGCCTTTTATGTAAATATATGTAATTATTAAGTATTATTATGAGTTGTAATAAGTATCTATAGGTTTTTATAAATAATTATGGGTCATTTAGGTACAATATATATTATTATTTTCTCCTAAGTCTTAAAATAACACTGTAACCAAAAGTATATGTGTGAAACGGTTAATTTGTTATTCTGAGTTAGGTAGTTGAGAGAATAAGGAAAAAAATATGGCCCATCCTAAGCTTAGGAAGGATTGAAAACCAGATATGCATATAATATGAAAATATGGAGGTGACTAGAGGATGAATAAAAAATCATAAAAAGGTTATCTTCTTCAAAAAAATGGGGGTTACACAGAAGACTATATAGTCTGCCATGACTGGTATAGAGTGGAAAAATATTATATTTTGTTCATGGCAGACTATATAGTCTTCTAGCCAAAGTTGGTGGAGAGTTATTAGATGGAGTTTAGACAAGGATTAAAGTGTTTTTGTACTGAATTGATAGGTACAATAAAATTTATGATCAACTGAGTCCATGAAATTCTTATCATTTTAGTGTCCCTAACAACGAGAAAGGAGATTTGTCTCTAAATCTTCCATTTTGAGTCTAAGAAGACAAAATAAAGTTTGGAACACATTTTATATGATATGGAATACATTATATAAGCATAATTTGTGTTTATAAAGCATTATTTGTATTTTGGGGCATTGAAGGGAATGACTTAGAGCCTAATTAGGCCTAACACAGTCTATAGTAGGATTAATCCATCCTCAAAGTAACTCTAGGTGAATCTTGGATATGTTGTATAAGTCCTTAATGAGTACTAAAATAATGTTTGAGTTTTGTGTTACCATTAATATAAGGAAATTTATGCTCCAAAATAAATTCAATAGGGCTACAAGCCCATGAATCCATGTACAAAGTAAAGAAGGCCTTATGGCTTGGGATGTGTCTTTTGATCATTGACAAATATCCATTTAGGGGTGATTAACATAGATAGGTTGTGTTTAGTGTGTCTATATTAGTAATTTTTGTATATGGATTTTTTAATATATTTCCATTTTGGGATATGAGTCTAAACGCTTATGTATGGTATAAAGAAGATCTTGTCATGAACCTTGTGTATGAAGAAAGTTCCAAAGCAAGTTTTTGAGTATTCAAGGTGTCATCAGAGGGTCTGAGAGTCACACCAATGTGATTGACTTGTTAAACATATATTAAATAATATCTACACCCTTTTTTGATAAAATACCTCCTATTATTGGAAGTTACAACATTAATAAGATGTAATTAAGCCATCATAAAGCATACAACAATCCATACTCATTTTAAGCATATTGACCAAGTCAAGAAACTAATTATTTAATATATTATGACCATGGAATATGAATTGATTTACACTTAAGGATTATTTATATGGCATAATATATATGTAATAACTCCTCTAAAAGTCTCTCTATGCCATTTTCCAACATTCTCTATTGACCAAGTATGCCAAATAGGCCACTAGGCCTAATTTTTAGACTATTAGATGATTGGGTGGACATGAAACCTTAAGAGACCTTAGGAACATATGAATAGGTGAATATTATTTTTAAATAAAAATCCTAAATCATGTCATGGGCCTTATTATATAGCTCACACTTGAAAACTTGCCAAACTAGGTGACTAACTCACCTTATCTTTCACATCTTTAGATTGGTTATATGGAGGAGAGTTACAGAGACATTTATAAGCATATTTTTAGAAATTTTATGAATTTGGAAGATTAAACAAGTGTAAAAATTACACCTCCAATGATTGGCATCTTTTCGAATAGTTTTTCACCCTACAAACCTCTCAAAACCTTTAAAAAGTACACTTTTTGACAATTTCATATTGTGCCCGTATAGAAAAATACTATGGGCAGGGTATTCTCAGATTCATCTCTATTTTTTTGTGATTTTAGGGCATATTAGGATTATTTGGTTTCCAAAATATCTAGTTTTCTTAGGTTAGGTTTGTGTTAGGATTTAAATAGGGTTTTGGAGGTCTACCATCTTAAGATGGTTCATAAAGATGAGATATCCAATCCCAAACTTATGGTCATGTATTTTTAGTCCATAGGCCCTACTAAAAAATATGATAATGTTTAGTTCCCATGAAGCTAGTGTGTAGAGATATGAATGTAAGATGATGGACCTTGCACTCTTTACAATCCTTCTTGACCTGTCAACAGTCTCAGCATTTGTTCATAGACCTATGCCCCTAAATCTAACTGATTCCTTCATGGATTTAAAGTATATAGGGTTACCAATTATTAATAAAATAATTTTCCTCAAATCCATCTATGATGAAATATGTAAGCATTTGAAATGATGACTCGAGCTAGTTGTATACACTGTTGAATTTAAAAAGGGCTTAAAGACTAATTTGACCCTTCTTTTGTACTACCCTATTTGAAATCACCTTATTTGAACCGTAATCATACACCTATACCTTATCATGGTGTAAAAATTTATTATGAGGGTTTGGGCATACTCTCATGGTGATATGGGCCTTATAGGCCTTAAGACCAGCTTTAGGCCTAAAAGGGCTAATATTGAGTGTTAGGGGTTTGAGTGACCTATAGGTGTTTGGGATGAAAAAACATCATAATACCCCAATTTTTACCTCATATAAAACTTCCTAAATTTTTATAACTTCTCAAAACCCCAACCTATCTCCATTCTCTCATAAGACTTCTTGTAGACAATAATTTACTGCTAATCTGAGTTGTTTGGGGCTAATGTAGAAACTTGAGTGGTTTCATCACTTCTTCACCATGGATTTGAGATTGATACTGATGTAATATGTCTCTATAATTTTTAAACCTACTTAGGAAGGATCTCTATCACTCCATCTTCTATACACTCTTGATTCCTCTACCCTAGGGTTTATGCACTATCAGACCTATGTAACCGTTAGCGTCTGACTTCAGTGTTTATTTTCTTGAACCTAAGGTTATATACTAAATGAGATCCCTAATAAATATTATTTATTCATTTAATGAATATTTATCAACCTAAATATAACCTATAAGTTTGTATACATACCTAAAATACATATTGTCCTATTAAGGTTTATCTCTGTTGTGTGAGAAAGTGATGACCTTGTTAAACCTAGGGTGTTTTCCTTAATTGTAAATGGACAAAACATTAACTATGGAATTAAGGATTTAAAAAAATAACTTAGGACACTTTTATATATCTTTATATTTCACTCTCTTATACAATATTCCTTTTAATCTTAAATTCAAATGTGACTCTACCTGTATAGGCCTATGTGCATCAATTTCAGGCCAAATTAAGTTATTAACCTTTCTATAGATGAGTTTGAAACTATTAAATTTTTTGAAACCTTGATCCATATTTTTTACCTTCTACTCATGTGTTATCCATCTCTAACCAATCTTGGAGTGAGCAAAAGGATCTCTAAATTATTTCTACAGGCTTATTTGTCCATATTAGGCCTAATGGGCTATGTAGGCCATTAAGTTCTCTATACCATTCAAGGATTCCCATTACTTATAAATTTTTTGATAAGTATTGTTAATTAATCTATCAGGTGTTTCCAACCCTATACTCTCTTTACCAAGTGTGCTCCACCACACTTTAAACTCAAATCCTAAGACACTATTTAAAGTTGATGACCTTACCTTTTGAATATCTGTAACTATGAATAGATAGGTATTGCTTCCATAACAACCTTTACCCTCTAATAATTTAATTTATCCTTATTGAATTATTCCTATTTATTCCTCACACTCTTAAAGACATCTTGGTAATATCTTTCCTTTTCAAAGTGCCTTCTTCTTATAGTCAAGCCTGTAAGTGTTGTTTTAGGCCTCTAACTAAGTATACTCCACTCAAGAGGTGAATTTATATCTCCCTAACTCATTGATTTACATGGTTATATTGGTTACCTTATTCTATTATCTTAAAATGTTTTTAACTATTGAATAACTCCATCATGCTATTAGAGTTCCTCAACCTTGTAGTTATAGTTGGTCTCTTTTGAGTTAGCTCATTTGACTGTGTGTAGGTAACCATTTGGATATGGACTTTGATAATTTAATGTTATTAAAAATTCCATCATCATGTTCATGACTCTTAGTTACCTTATTTTCCCTTAAAATAGAGTTTGTTGCTTAACCTTTCTCCTCAACCATAGTCAAGTCCATATGTAGTAGTTTTATGCCTAGTTTGAGTCTTATTTTCTCTTGGAGTGAGCTTGATGGACCATTTTTACCTTGTTTATATCCATATACATAGGTGTAAATGAATTTTTATGGATTATTAATGTTTTAAATGGATACCTCGTGTATACCTTTCAGTCAATACTCTATCATTTTAACCTATGCAAAGGCCTATAAGTGCCTAAAAGAGGATTGGTTGGACTGTGTAGGTGAATAGCATAATAGGTTAAGGATGATCATAATATTTTAAAGGTATCATGAAAATGACTCAGGGGTGAGTTATAAATACATTATAAAACCAACTGATGATGTATCCACATCAACCCTGTTCTTGCTTCCAAAGGAGATAAAAACCATACACATGACCATTGCAGTGGAGGTAGGGCCATAAGGAGGTTACTTGACATTTTAATGACTGAGATATGCTTGGGAGAGTATCAAACACCTATAATAACATTTGACACTTATACCAACATGCCTTGAAGGCTTTGTTACAAGGAGAGAATTATATGTAGCCTACTTACATAAAAACAAGAGGATTTAATGTCTCATATACCTTCACACATATGATATGGGGTTGGAGAATGGTATGGGAAAGTGATTTAGACTCTTATAACTATCTCATATCTTCCATTTCTTAGTCACCATGCTCATAAAAGGAGAAAATAAAGAAAATTGGTACCCTACTTGAATGGAGAAGGCATTGTGAGTGCCCTACTTTATTAATAATTATTCATAAAGGAGGGAAAGTCAAACTAAGAACAAATCCCAACTATGGAAGTTATCTAAGGTCCCTTCCTTTTATCAAAATTTTATACCTCCATCTTCTCTCTCATGCTTGTACCATCCACAAACTTGAAGGGTTTTCTTGGGCTACAAAGGAGCTCAATAGAGTACAAGGGTTGGTTTTGACCCTATATTGAATAATCCTTCCATTAATTTTAATTATAACAACTACCATGACCCCAATTGAAAATTCGACTCTCCTCTATACATAAAATTTCTTACAAGTTCATACACATGAAAATAGTCTCTTTCCTACATTTTCTCCATATTTCAAGCTTTGACAAGACATTTAAGGATTAAGAGAGGGAAAACATGAGTTAAATAACACTTTAAATAGGATATATGGTAAGGAGAAGTGGGAGAGACACATTTGATATGTGTGGGGTCCACTTGGTGGGTGGGGAGTGAATATGAGTTTTAGAATGGGCTTTTACGGATATGAAATGCATATTGATTATTTGGAGGCTCCTTTAAGGCCTTTATTAAACCATGAGACACTTGAAATATCACCCCTTTCCAAAGCTTTAGTAATTTACTTGACCAACATGAGGTATTTGGAGGGTCACTTGATGACTTTTGGGGGGTTATTAAGGTTTTAAAATGATTTAATGGATAAACCATGGATAGTTACATTAAACACATCAATACACCTTCATATCATGACTAAAGCAAGCTTTTAGACACCCTCAACATTTCCTATAAAGACTCTATCATAAGGAAACACTTGAAAAAGGCCCATATACCAAGATAATCAATAACCTCAAACTTATAAAATTACCTTAACTTCATCAAAATATCCTTAAACTTATCAAACAATAGAATTCATAAGGCATCTTGACATCCTCCTCTCTCATAAGGATCACTATAACTACTTTCACCTCAAAAAATTGACTCAAGGTAGCCATGACACAATGGATTCATAGGTAGGATCTAAAATACATAATGACACTTCTAAAAGTGCTACCAAGGCTCAAAATAATATCAATAAGGACATGACCATGTAGAGATCACCATGAGTAGGCTTGGATGGTTGTCAAAGAAAAGTCTTTGGTCATAGCTGTTGGTATTTGGGCTGATATGAAGGTAAATGATATAAATTTGCCTCATAGGCTACCATAATTCCTCATGGAAAATATAAAAAAAACATGAATTATGAATAAGAACCTTCCTTACCTTTGTAGTGATGACTTTGTGATGTCTCTCAACCTAAAATTTGAATACACATCCATTTCCCAGGTGTTTAAAACTCTCTAAGATGATGTCAATGTTATAATTGAGCACTCTAATGTTTGAATCTCATCTTGTTGATCATGTCAAAACTATTAACAACACAAGTTTTACCCTATGAATGAGAGTGTTCAATTTTAATTCAAACTTGGACTAACATAGCAATGTCCTAAAGTCTATGGGTGACCTTATCATTAGACCAAACCTATAGATTATGGGGCTATCTCCCCTGGTACATCACTTATGAATTAGTTTACTAAGACCTATTACTTTTGGGTTGAAAAGGGATAGAAATTTAATAAAATAAATTTATTCTAAGGGGTGGTGATTAACCAATGTAAACATCCATCCACTCAATTTGGATTCCTAACAACACTAGTGAACCAGAATTGAACTAAAGCATTATCTTACAATCTCCTAAGAAATAATATTTCATATGAAGGTATTGATGAGTGACTAAAAATTATAGGTGAAGTATGAGAGGTCTATCTTGAGGCACTTCCAACTAGATTACACTCCAAACATGATCAATAAACTTTGACACTTCATACAACCTACATAAGACAACTTATCAACATATAGGTGTGTCAAGGACGTGATAAGAGAGGATTTATACCACTTATCACATCATAATAAGAATATACACACTATAAAATAATAATAGAGAATATATAATAGTTTACTCATTAGTCTAATAGGTCTTTCAAGTACAAAACTAGGTAGAGTTTCCTCATACTCGAGTGAGGGATACAAATCAAGGCCTTAAGGCCTGAATATATAGTAGAATGGGAAGAGAAAGAGGTGGAGAATGACATAGATAAGAGAGTAAAAGTTCATATATTCCCATATTGAACTCATTATTCATTTAAAAAATAGTTATATATTCCTCCCAAATGATTCTCCATGCATTGATGTTCTTCAATGTATCCATAAGCATTGAAGTAGGGTAGTGGAGGATGTGTGATGTAAGAACATCATAATAATGGTGCCTAAGGAATGATAAAAGGCCTTAATAATAGGGATATAAGTATTGATAGGTTATTTAGATTAAAATAAACCTTATTTTAGGCATTAGAAGGTTATTCTAGGTCAGTTAAGAGTCTTGAGGAGGTTTCTCTCCAAAATACCAATTTAATTCTAAAGCCTTTTATGTAAATATATGTAATTATTAAGTATTATTATGAGTTGTAATAAGTATATATAGATTTTTATAAATAATTAGGGGTCATTTAAGTACAATATAGATTATTATTATCTCCTAAGTCTTAAAATACAATTGTAACCAAAAGGATATGTGTGAAACGGTTAATTTTCTATCCTGAGTTAGCTAGTTGAGAGAATAAGGGAAAAAATATGGCCCATCTTAAGCTTAGGAAGGATTGAAAACCAGATATGCATATGATATGAAAATATGGAGGTGACCATAGTTTGAATAAAAAATCATAAAAAGGTTATCATCTTCAAAAAAATGGGTGTTACACAGAAGACTATATAGTCTGCCATGATTGGTATAGAGTGGAGAAATATTATATTTTGTTCATTTGTAATGAAATATATGGTATTATAAATGTATAATTATGTTTTATATGTAATTGAATCTATTTTTATTATAATATAAGTATTTTATAGAGATAAAATTTATTTAGGGTTAGACAGACCTCTTATGCAATATATCGACTCTATTTTGTTATGAAATAGTACTATCAATTGTTTGTTTGTTGATGAAACTAATGAATTATCTCAAATTGAGGATTGGAGACATTATGAAAATTTCTTAAGGAAATTAAAAAATCATCCATTTTTCAATAAAGTCCTAATAGTTTATGAAAAATCCATCAATAGCTCTTAGGTTATGAGTTAGCAAGAAAACCCTAGTTTAGGAAAAAAACTTAAATATCTTCACTTTTAACCCCTAAAATCTAGCCAAAGTTGGTGGAGAGTTATTATATAGAGTTTATATAAGGATTAAAGTGGTTTTTTATTGAATGGATAGGTACAATAAAATTTATGATCAACTAAGTCCATGAAATTCTTATCATTTTAGTGTCCCTAACAACGAGAAAGAAGATTTGTTTCTAAATCTTCCATTTTGAGTCTAAGAAGACAAAATAAAGTTTGGAACACATTTTATATGATTTGGAATACATTATATAAGCATAATTTGTGTTTATAAAGTATTATTTGTATTTTGGGGTATTGAAGGGAAAGACTTAGAGCCTAATTAGGCCTAACACAGTCTATAGTAGGACTAATCCATCCTCAAAGTAACTCTAGGTGAATCTTGGATATGTTGTATAAGTCCTTAATGAGTACTAAAATAATATTTGAGTTTTGTGTTACTATGAATATAAGGAAATTTATGCTCCAAAAATAGATTCAATAGGGCTACAAGCCCATGAATCCATGCACAAAGTAAAGAATGCCTTATGGCTTGGGGTGTGTCTTTTGATCATTGACAAATATCTATGTAGGGGTGATTAACTTAGATAGGTTGTGTTTAGTGTGTCTATAATAGTAATTTTTTTATATGTATTTTTTAATATATTTCCATGTTGAGATTTGAGTCTAAACGCTTATGTATTATATAAAGAAGATCTTGTCATGAACCTTGTGTATGAAGAAAGTTCCAAAGCAAGTTTTTGAGTATTCAAGGTGTCATCAGATGGTTTGAGAGTCACACCAATGTGATTGACTTGTTTAAAATCTCTTAAATAATATCTACACCCTTTTTTGATAAAATACCTCCTATTATTGGAAGTTACAACATTAATAAGATGTAATTAAGCCATCATAAAGCATACAACAATCCATACTCATTTTAAGCATATTGAACAAGTCAAGAAATTATTTTTTTAATATATTATGACCATTGAATATGCATTTATTTCCACTTAAGGATTATTTATATGGCATAATATATATGTAATAAATCCTCTAAAAGTCTCTTTATGCCATTTTCCAACATTCTCTATTGACCAAGTATGCCAAATAGGCCACTAGGCCTAATTTTTAGACTATTAGATGATTGGGTGGACATGAAACCTTAAGAGACCTTAGGAACATATGAATAGGTGAATATTATTTTTAAATAAAAATCCTAAATCATGTCATGGCCCTTATTAAATAGCTCACACTTGCAAACTTGCCAAACTAGGTGATTAACTCACCTTATATTTCACATCTTTAGATTGGTTATATGGAGGAGAGTTACAAAGACATTTATAGGCATATTTTTAGAAATTTTATGACTTGGGAAGATAAAACAAGTGTAAAAATTCCACCTCCAATGATTGGCATCTTTCCAAATAGTTTTTCACCCTAAAAACCTCTCAAAACCTTTAAAAAGTACACGTTTTGACAATTTTATATAGTGCCCATATGGAAAAATACTATGGGCAGGGTATTCTCATATTCATCTTTGTTTTTTAGTGATTTTAGGGTCATTTGGGATTATTTGGTTTCCAAAATATTTAGTTTTATTAAGTTAGGTTTGTGTTAGGATTTAAATAGGGTTTTGGAGGTCTACCATCTTAAGATGGTTCATAAAGATGAGATATCCAATCCCAAACTTATGGTCATGTATTTTTAGTCCATAGACCCTACTAAAAACTATGACAATATTTAGTTCCCATGAATCTGGTGTGGAGAGATATGAATGTAAGATGATGGACCTTGCACTCTTTACAAGCCTTCTTGACCTATCAACAGTCTTAGCATTTATTCATAGACCTATGACCCTGAATCTAACTGACTCCTTCATGGATTTAAAGTATATAGGGTTACCCAATTATTAATAACATAATTTTCCTCAAATCCATCTATGATGAAATATGTAAGGATTTGAAATGATGACTCGAGCTAGTTGTATACACTGTTGAATTTAAAAAGGGCTTAAAGACTAATTTGACCCTTTTTTTGTACTACCCTATTTGAAATCACCTTATTTGAACCGTAATCATACACGTATACCTTATCATGGTTTAAAATTTTCTTATGAGGGTTTGGGCATACTCTCATGGTGATATGGGCCTTATAGGCCTTAAGACCAGCTTTAGGCCTAAAAGGCCTAATATTGAGTGTTAGGGGTTTGAGTGACCTATAGGTGTTTGGGATGAAAAAACATCATAATACCCCCATTTTTACCTCATATAAAACTTCATAAATTTTTATAACTTCTCAAAACCCCACCCTGTCTCCATTCTCTCATAAGACTTCTTGTAGACAATAATTTACAGCTAATCTAAGTTATTAGGGGCTAATGTAGAAACTTGAGTGGTTTCATCCCTTCTTCGCCATGGATTTGAGATTGAGACTGATGTAATATGTCTCTATAATTTTTAACCTACTTAGGAAGGATCTCTATCAATCCATCTTATATACACTCTTGATTCCTCTGCCCTAGGGTTTATACACTATCAGACCTGTGTAACCCTTAGCGTCTAACTTCAGTGTTTATTTTCTTGAACCTAAGGTTATATACTTCATGAGATCCCTAATACATATTATTTATTCATTTAATGAAGATTTATCAACCTTAATATAACCTATAAGTTTGTATACATATTGTCCTATTAAGGTTTGTCTCTGTTGTGTGAGAAAGTGATGACCTTGTTAAACCTAGGGTTTTTTCCTCAATTGTAAATGGACAAACCATAAACTATGGACTTAAGGATTTTAAAAAATAACTTAGGACACTTTTATATATCTTTATAATTCACTCTCTTATGCAATATTCCTTTTAATCTTAAATTCAAATGTGACTCTACCTGTATAGGCCTATTTGCATCAATTTTAGGCCAAATTAAGTTATTAACCTTTCTATAGATGAGTTTGAAACTATTAAAAATTTTAAAACCTTGATCCACTTTTTTTACCTTCTACTCATGTGTTCTCCATCTCTAACCAATCTTGGAGTGAGCAAAAGGATCTCTAAATTATTTCTACAGGCTTATTTGTCCATATTAGGCCTAATGGGCTATGTAGGCCATTAAGCTCTCTATACCATTCAAAGCTTCCCATTACTTATAAAAAATTTGATAAATATTCTTAATTAATCTATCAGGTGTTTCCAACCCTATACTCTCTTTACCAAGTGTGCTCCATCACACTTCAAACTCAAATCCCAAGACACTATAGTTGATGACCTTACCTTTTGAATGTTTGTAGCTATGAATAGATAGGTATTGCTTCTATGAAAACCTTTACCCTATCATAATTCAATTTATCCTTATTAAATTATTCCTATTTATTCCTCACACTCTTAAAGACATCTTGGTAATATATTTCTTGTTCAAAGTTCCTTCTTCTTATAGTCAAGCTTGTAGGTGTTGTTTTAGGCCTCTAACTAAGTATACTCCACTCAAGAGGTTACTTTATATCTCCCTAACTCATTGATTTGCATGGTCATATTGGTTACCTTATTCTATTATCTTTAAATGTTTTTAACTATTGAATAACTCCATCATGCTATTAGAGTTCCTTAACCTTGTAGTTATAGTTGGTTTCTTTTGAGTTAGCTCATTTGACTATGTGTAGGTAACCATTTGGATATGGACTTTGATAATTTAATGTTATTAAAACTTGCATCATCATGTTCAAGACTCTTAGTTACCTTATTTTCCCTTAAAATAGATTTTTTTTCTTAACCTTTCTCCTCAACCATAGTCAAGTCCATATGTAGTAGTTTTATGCCTAGTTTGAGTCTTATTTTCTCTTGGAGTGAGCTTGATGGACCATTTTTTCCATTTTTTATATCCATATACATAGGTGAAAATGAATTTTTATGGATTCTTAATGTTTTAAATGGATACCTCATGTATACCTTTTAGTCAACACTCTATCATTTTAGCCTATGCAAAGGCCTATAAGTGCCTAAAAAAGGATTGGTTGGACTGTGTAGGTGAATAGCATAATAGGTTAAGGATGATCATAATATTTTAAAGGTATCATGATAATGACTTATGGGTGAGGTATAAATACATTCTAAGACCAACTGATGATGTATCCACATCAACCCTGTTCTTGCTTCCAAAGGAGATAAAAACCATACACATGACCATTGCATTGGAGGCAGGGCCATAAGGAGGTTACTTGACATTTTAATGACTGAGATATGCTTAGGAGAGTATCAAACACCTAAAATAACATTTGAAACTTATACCACCACGCCTTGAAGGCTTTACTACAAGGAGAGCATTATATGTAGCCTACTTACATAAAAACAAGAGGATTTATTGTCGCATATACCTTCACACATATGATATGGGGTTGGAGAATGGTATGGGAAAGTGATTTAGACTCTTAAAACTATCTCATATCTTCCATTTCTTTGTCATCATACTCATAAAAGGAGAAAATAAAGAAAATTGGTACCCTACTTGAATGGAGAAGGCATTGTGAGTGCCCTACCTTATTAATAATTATTCATAAAGGAGGGAAAGTCAAACTAAGAACAAATGCCCAAATATGGAAGTTATCTAAGGTCCCTTCCTTTTATCAAAATTTTATACCTCCATCTTCTCTCTCATGCTCATACCATCCACAAACTTGAAGGGTTTTCTTGCGCTACAAAGGAGCTCAATAGAGTAAAATGGTTGGTTTTGACCCTATATTGAATAATCCTTCCATTAATTTTACTTATAACAACTACCATGACCCCAATTGCAAATTTGACTCTCCTCTATACATAAAAGTTCTTACAAGTTCATACACATGAAAATAGTCTCTTTCCTACATTTTCTCCATATTTCAAGCCTTGACAAGACATTTAAGGATTAAGAGAGGGAAAACATGAGTTAAATAACACTTTAAATAGGATATATGGTAAGGATAAGTGGGTGAGACACATTTGATATGTGTGGGGTCCACTTGGTGGGTGGGGAGTGAATATGAGTTTTAGATGGGCTTTTAAGGATATGAAATGCATATTGATTATTTGGAGGCTCCTTTAAGGCCTTTATTAAACCATGAGACACTTGAAATATCACCCCTTTCCAAAGGTTTAGTAATGTATCTGACCAACATGAGGTATTTGGAGGGTCACTTGATGACTTTTGGGGGGTTATGAAGGTTTGAAAATGATTTAATGGATAAACCATGGATAATTACATTAAACACATCAATACACCTTCATATCATGACTAAAGCAATCTTTAGACACCCTCAAAATTTCCTATAAAGACTCTATCATAAGGAAATGCTTGAAGAAGGCCCATATAACATGATAATCAATAACCTCAAACTTATAAAATTACCTTAAATTCATCAAAATATCCTTAAACTTATCAAAAAATAGAGTTCATAAGGCATCTTGACATCCTCCTCTCTCATAAGGATCACTATAACTACTTTCATCTCAAAAAATATACTCAAGGTAGCCATGACACAATGGATTCATAGGAAGGATATAAAATACATAATGACACTTCTAAAAGTGATACCAAGGCTCAAAATAATATCAATAAGGACATGACCATGTAGAGATCACCATGAGTAGGCTTGGATGGTTGTCATAGAAAAGTCTTTGTTCATAGGTGTTGGTATTTGGCTTTGGGAGGATAGATTACCAACACTACCTTTATAGGATGGTCCCACACATGTGGTTACCACCTCTTAAATTATACCTTCCATGGGTATCATTGATATGTTATTGGGAATACCTTGGATGTATACAATTTGAGTAGTACCTTTTACAATGCATGGGTGTGTTAAATACATTCATGCCAATCGGGTAATTATAGTTTTTAGAATTTCATATGAGTATCCTCTTGAAGAAGAGAAACATATACCCAAAAAATTAATTACCAAGACTACAAAGGTTTATTCACCACAAAAAGGTAAGTAATAAACAATCCCATTTACTAAGCAACTGGTACTTGAGATATCATTACATCAAAGACATGTAGTGGATTCTATGGAATACCCATCTATTACACACCATGTTTAGATGTCTAAATCACCTACACATGTTACTATTATGATTATTAAAAATAAACCACAAAGCACTCAATGATGGGTTCCATGAACCCCTAAACCTATTACTCATATTGTTACTTCATGACCAGAGAGTCCTATTTTATCTACATAGAGAATCATCGACACTACCATGATAGATATTGAACCTATGTATGATCTTTGACAATGTCACAAGATTATTACACTAGGTTCAGAGTTGGGAGATATTTATGACCATCCATTATATGCCATCATAAGATGATCTTTCTTCTTTAATTATTCCCCAAAATACCAACAAAAAATTAAAAACATTTAAAAATACAAAAATATTTTAAAAACTTACATGTTCTATTGGTTATTTGACATGTATGTGTTAGTTATATGTTTATGGATGAAATATTTATTTACTCCTACATACACACATTTGTGTCACACTTATATTTGAGTGTGATACAGGTATACATAAATACATGATCTAGTCCTATTTTAGATGTTGGTCCTTCCCTCTACTTGTGTCATGAAGACATTAGGGGCATCCATTTATTTGTATTAATACACATGGGTTATATGGTTTAATGAACAAATTTAATTACCATGTCTGAGCTTAAATATGTACTTACACATGCCTTCATCCATGATTATATCTTGTACAGGGTGATTTATATTCTATACACTTGACATTTTTTCCTAACACATGCGATACATGGGCTACTATGACATGGTTATGTTGGTTGCTTATGATTTACTTTATGCACATCCTTGAGTGTCTTACCTTGTTATTGTATTCCTTGTTTGAACATTTTAATATGTTCTTTTATGTGTGGCCCTTATGCCTATGTATACTTTCTTTGACATTTGCATATATCATTATTTGTTGTATGGGCATTTGAATATTTCATTCTTGATTTTATGGACATTTGACTAAGTCATGTCCCTTTGATTATGTAATATATAAACATGCCCCTTATTTGCAATCTCCTTAGACCATTACCTTTTGACTTGATTTTGAATTCTCTTGTGGTGTGCTTGTTTGTTTGTTTGTTTGTTGATATTGTGCTATTACTATTTAGATGTTGCCATGATCCTTAACATGTATCTTAGGCCTTTATGTGATCACATTGGTTTTATGTACTTTAATTCTATATCTACCTAGACATGTTATTTCTATACGCTACATGGTTCCATTCATAAATTATACAATTATTTTATCCCCTTGAGGTGAGGTAAGTACCACTTCCTATTTTTCCATCACCTCAAGGGGGGCATGTCATATAGGCATTCTATCCACACATTCATAATTTTTAGATTCATTGGTGACATGGTTTGGAATCATGTTCTCCACACTTATTCACATTTGGTATAGTTCTCAAATTCAATGGGGCATGCTTTGAAATCATGTTCTCTACACCTATTTAGTGTTTAACATCTCCATATTATAGTGGGGGCATGTTTTAGAAATATGTTATCCATATTGGTACTCATATAATTTTTCATATTTATCCATATATAGTGGGGGCATGCTTGGAAGCATGTTATTCACACTTACAATAAAAAAATTAGATTCACAATTGTGGAAGAATTCTATAGGTTGGTACCATTGTTACACATAGTTTTAGCATCAGACATATCTATAGTGCATATGCTATGAAATTTGTACCTAATATTGTAAAATCCAAATCAATTATTACCACATTATAGACTTTTACAAACTGATACCCTAATGAAACTTTTATGCACCTTATTGAGCTAGTATATTATAGTATTTGGTTCATTTTTTGTTATGGTTGAGGTGATTAAATCACTCAATCTTGATAATTTTTTTCATTGGAATTCATTTTATCATCTAATATCACTAAGTTATAAGTATGATTAGGTTGCATAGTTGAGCTAATATCAACAACTAGATGGAAATTCACCTTTGCTCTAAGGTTGGGGTCATGTGCCCCCCCCCTCTCTCTCTCACTCTCTCATTGGATATATGCACTTTCAATATTAATCTATATCTTTTCTACTCTCAATTTCATAGCCTTACAATGATACATATTTTTCAAATCAAATTGCTAATAGGTAAGGTGATTACTTCGACAAATAAGTGTACTCCTAAACCTTGCTCTTTAAATTTGAATCTATTTCAACTACTTTTGATTCTAAATTATAATAACTAATTATATAATATAGCATGCTCTTCATTATAGGTCATTCACCAGCAAAACACTTAATTTTGTCACACACAAAGAAAGGTGTGTTATATACACCCAAGTACACCCTCCTTTCCTTTAAGCTAGTAATTTCATTACTAGATTAAGGGAAGGGAAATGTAGATGATATTTATGGATTATATAATAAATTGATCGTGTACACTTGTAAAATTTAGACCTTGGTTATTCTTCTCAGTTATAGACCTTTCCCAAATCTACAGGTCTTGTATCTACTCCATCTTATATCCCTAATCTTATCTCTTAGTTTGACTAGTCTTATGTTGATAACCCAAGCCTTCTATCTTGCTTAAAATGATTAAAATGTATATATTCTACACCTCTACAAGTTTTGAGCATGTACTTACTTTCTTATTCCCTGAATAGTAATGCATGGTATAGACACTAGCATCACACTAGTATCTTGACCTAATACAAATGTCCAGTGCCATAAAGTCATCCAATTTACAAATGAAATGTATCCTAATGGTTGGCCTAAGTGATTTAATGTAAGTTACTTCTTCGAAGGGATTGATATAAATACAATATCAACCCTCATTCATTCCTCATCTAGCACACACCAAGGTAACCTATCAAAATCATTAAATCAAGTACTCAATAAAGTAAATCTTTCCTATTTTCTCATATTAATCATAGGAATAACACATATATAGGTCTAAAGTAATAAAGGATCAATCGAAGAGCCTAATTTTCTAATTTAGAAGCTAGGTCATTGTTGTACTTACTTTGCACATATTGCATGATTCACACACAATCCAACACATATGGGAGAACTACATCAATCTCAGTCCCTCTTTAGAGTATTGGCTATATATGTAGTGTTCACTGACAGAGGAGTCTTTGGGGTCATCTTGACATCGTATGCCCACTAAGCCATTTTTTCAAGGTCACTATGAAGATGAAGAACTAGGGTTTTGGCATTTCATAAGGATCAATAGTCCATGACCTATATTTGAATGTGCTAAAGCAAAGATGAAGACAAACCCAAAAACATTCAAGTGGTCTCCTCATTTTTTAGTAGGGTTTCCATACATGACACTTGCATCAAACCCAGATAGTAGCATCGAAGCAACTATCTTAAGCTAAAGTAGTGTCCAAAGCTCTAGAAGTGTTTAAACCAAAATCTAATGACTATTATAGAATCTTCTTCTAGTTTACTTCCTTCTTATTCTAGATCTAGCATTTATTAGCATCTAAACTAGTTAAGTATATTTTTTTAGATAGGTATTCACTTTTGATCAGAGCTCCATGTTGTGCAGACTTATTATCTACTTAATACCAGATTCTTGAGTTTAATTAACATTAATTGTCAAAATAGGGTACACAGGCTTTTCAAATATGTCATCACTATATATGCATTATTAATCCATCTATTATCTTCATTACTAGTTGTAGTACAACAAACTTATACTAAATTCACTAGATAGTTATACAATAAAATTATTACAACAAAAATATTGAAATATTCACACTTATGAATCACATGCGTCACACTTTATATAATCAAAATTAATAATGAAATCAACTTACACAACACACTTAAACCAAAGAGGGTCAAGATCTTCACTGAAACTCCTTCCAAGGGTCCCCTTCATCATTTAGAACTGAGTTCCAATCCTTCTTTGAGAGACTTACATAAGCTTCTTATAGAATTGACCTTTTCATTACTTAGATCTATAACAATTAAAGATTTCTATAAAAGATTACAATATTCAGAATGCAATGACTTCTACAATTCTACTACTCTATTATTATCTATTATCAATCTGATATAGGTTCTATCATTAAATACATAAGGTAATTTATTAGCTCCAACTAAGTACACTAAACTAGGAAAGGTACAAATACTTTAGAAATTACCTTAGTTAACCTTCAGGTGGTTAGTAACTGAAGTTACTTGTTTTAGTCCTGACTGGGTTAAGGACAATATATATTATTTTATTGTTTTACTTATTTTTGCTTCCTTTCCATTGTCCTTGTCTTACTCATTTTTTATAGCACATCTAAGATTCTTTGCATGTGAGGAGTCTGTACAGCTATGGAGGATCCTCTTCAATCATCCACTTGGTTTTTAAGATAGTTGGATGTGTCCTTAAGAGATAATCACATCTTATCACAATAATAGTTCTATTCTATGTAGTGGTTTCGGGATCCTATAGGTGAAATCTTGTAGTTGTTACAAGAAACCTACAGGTGGAAACCAATAGTTACTAAGGCAACCTATAAGTGGAAACTATCAGTTATTATGGACACCTTGCAAGTGGAAGCCAATAGATACTATGGGTACCCTATAGGTGGAAACTAATAGTTTCTATGGGCACCTTATAGGTAGAATCTAGAAGTTTCTATGGGCACCCTGTAGGTAGAAGCCAATAGTTTCTATGGGTAACTAGTAGGTAGGAGCCAATAGTTATTGTGAGCAACTTGCAGGTATAATCTCTTTTTACTGCAAGCTTCTCTATAAGTGTTGTACCCAAACAAGATTCCTACAGTCTTATGTCACCCTTTAAATGTTTTTTAAATAAGGTTACACAAGTACAATCTAATCAAATAAAAATCATCATTAATTCATACCATAACATATATATATATATATATATATATATATATATATATATATATATATATATATCAATGCACACATAAAATCATAAATTTATTCAATCATTTGCATGAGTCATAGATGGTTATGGGGATTTACATAGAAAAAGATATATACTAGGTATAGATGAGGCTATAAAATAAAGCAATTGGTGGCTTCATCACACCCCCCTACTTAACCTCTTGCTCTACCTTGAGCAAGCCTTGGGTGAATTTTAAAACCATGAAATTTTATAAAATCTAGGGTTAGAAATTGTTCATAGTTGAGGTTAGGTCTAACAGTGTTTATTCCATGTTTAGCTATCAACCATATCAGGAAATGATGAGATAAGGATTTCTCAACCCCCTTCTAGTATTCTTTGGACATATTTTTTAGAATGTTCGATAGGTGGTTTGGAACATTAATGGTCCTATCATACCTTAAGTGATTCAAAAATTGAAACTAGAGAGTATAAATTAGAGAGTACCTTCCTTCATAGGTCATATATCTGATGATGTGTGAGACTAATTCTCTTCAGGATGTGGGTAGGCTGAGTCTCTTCACACCACCTTTCTTCAGCACTAACCTTTGATCTCTCTAACAAAACTGTTGTCTAAATTTTTTACCATTGGGTTTGTCCTCTCAGTTTTGTCCTAAACTTGGCAGCCCAGTTGCTTGGCTTACTAGTTCTTCAGTGACTAGAAATCTAATGCCATATACGGTAGTTTTCTCTCCTATAAAGGACATGGTAAATTTCCTAGCAAGGGTTTCTGAGAAATAATGCAGTTTCTTAAAATCAGTGGTCCATCCAACTCTGTTGAAGATAGCCCAGTTGGTTGGGTCTCCTTAAAGTTGCTTATGTTTTATGGGTTCCCGTCTCACAATTGACCCTTCCATTCTAGTTAGTTTTAGCTTTCTAATGATCCTTTCAATCAATAATTATCAACACACTCAGTTTATCTTCTAGAGTTCTAGCTGTAGCAAAGTAAGTTTTTTTTTTAATAATGGTAGTTTGTGCTTGTAGGTTGTAAGTTGTAGGTAATGTTGTGCTTCAAATTTATTTGAATGGGTTGTACTCATAACTAAAAATAATAAAAGTGATTATTTTCCCTATTGATTATATGGTGTAATCATGGGAATTCAATCTACATATATGACTATCTCAGAGTGTGTGGAATTGATTTCCCATAGCATTCTTCCCCTCCCACGTGAGGTGTAACTTGTCCCCAAGTGACGTGGAATGAGTAGGATAGAAAGAGAGAGGATAGGGTTATGATGAGGGTATGAGTATGAGTGGAGACAAGACTTAATGAATGATTTGTTAATGATTAAATATGATTTTCAATATAATACATGCTATATTAATAAAAAAGTACTTTTCTATGACCAAAAGATATGCCATACCTTTTTAATAGTTTGCCTAGGGTTACATAGAGGAAAGTTGCATGTGAGCTTTTACTAGAATGTAATGATTATCTTGGTAGATATAACTTGACTAAAGTGGGCCCCTTGATTAATCATGAGATAATAAGATGTTATCCTTCTATGATGCTCTCAACAACCTGCATGCAATCATGATAGCCTGCATAGAACTAGAGCATGGGTCTTATAGTGGGATGATAGATTATTGCCCTCCTACAACAAAGTGGTCACTACAAATCTTTGTGTTATCCAAGTCAGGTGCTATATGAACTTGGAAGAGGGTAGATAAGGGTTTTGATGCTTTGTGATCTTCATCTACATGATCCTGTTGATGATTTGTCTCTATGCTATCTTACTCCCTATAGATTTTGTGCCTAGTGAACTTTTCCTTTATCAACTAGTAGGGTTTTAAAACTTGGGACCTGTGTTCCAAAAAAAATCCTAGATCCCATTGTTTGACATAGTGAAATCATCTCCATGAAATGACCAGAAGCTGAAAGTGGTTCATATGTGTCCTTGTAGCCATACATTCTAGTCTACAACAATCCAAATAGAGATTAGAAGTATATGCCTTTGTTGTGGATCTTACATTGTTATTCAGGGGTATTCCTTAGAAATGTTTTAATTTTTTTTCTCCAATCCTCCTTCACTCCTCCTCTAGCTTTTCTGGTGTCTTCCATGTATTGCTCAAAAGTCAATAACCAAAGCCATAGCTTAGAGTTTGTGAAGAACTAACCTGTATGCATTAGAGAGGTCCAAAACAATATCAATTATCTCTTTACTTGTGCATATTAAATGTTGATTCAAACCACAATATTCTTGTTCATAAAATAATTTATTTTTTTAAATTTATAACCCACTCATTTATTTGTACACCATTAAACATTGTGATTACTCTATCATAAATCCTATCATGTATCTCATTCAATAATATAACCCTTAACAATTTCATTTGACTTATGATAAACATTATATTTTATACCTTAAACCTTTTTGTATTAATTAAAATTTCCAAAGTCAAAGACGTGAGGATATTCACATAGGTTATAGGCATGTAGGTGATTATCATGACCACCTAAGACTTATAATTATATTTTTTATGTTAAAATATTTACATTAAAATGTCACTACCAAATACAACCCAAACAGTCATGATCCATCAAGTTTTCCCTTCTATTCATTACTAGGTATGTATCCTCTAATACAAAATTTCTAAAAACCTCTATTTTTAACCATTAAGATAACAAGTTAAGCACATTTATCTTTAACAAATAATGTACAGGTTACAAATTCAATAGTTAAATGAAAATATTGACAAGGTTGAATAATTAATATTGAAGATTAAAAAATAATATATCAGTTTATATAATATGTGTTATATAGTCATTTATATTGTACTACGAGAATGATCAAACACATATCCACATGTCTCTACCTATCCCAAAAACATTCATTCAACAACTACTTTAGATGGTTCTCAATATTTTAGAGTGCAAACCAAAACCCAGTATATATTTATGTATTTGGTATAAAAACCCTACACTCACTTCAAAATATGTATAACAAGAGTTCTATATCATAATATGGTAGAAGTGCATAATACCTAAAACAAAACTCAATTATTTATCATCATTTCAACCATGGGGTAAGCCATAAATTATCTTCCTAATAACTACTTGGTAATGGATTGGAAAATGTTTTCAGCATAATATGAATATAAAAATGAGGGTTTTTACTGCATGTTATTATAACCCACTAATAGTCATGTAATATCTATTTGATGACTTAGGGTTATTTGTTATCTGTAAAACATAGATTCAATGACTGCTATTAAAGCACATTATTTCTAATAAAAACAAAGATTTTAATTCCTTTAATAATTTATCAACTAAAAATTATTTTCACATGCAAGGAAATCCCTTCTTATAAAATACCATTTCATAGCCTGAAGGTATATTTATTTGCTTGTAGGTGAAGATTATGGATAATTCCTTCTAATCAAGAATCAACTATGATATCTTGACTTTGATTCAACTCCTTTTGATTGTTCCTTCTCTTTTGTCATCATAATTTTTTTCATCCTTTCTCCATTTTATCTCCCATTAAACTCCTTGTGACTTGACCCACATGCCTACATTCATTTCATAAATTATCTTTTTTTGCTCACAATTTATCCAAGACCCATAAAAACATGAAATAACTATTGTAGTTCAAATTTAGCTTTCCAAACAAACTATTTCCTACAACCTGTAGGATTTTCACCCAAAATTCACCTCCAAAATTCCCAAGTCAAAATAACTAATGATTTCCAAACTTACCATTTTACCTCAAACCCTAAATGCCATGATCCATTTTTTTAAAATAAAATAAGCATTTTATAATATATAATTTATTTGTAGCTAGGACATTAATCACATTGAATTTAATCCCTTTGTAAAATGGCAACCATAATGTCCCCAAGGTTATGCACCCCTAGAGGTATTTTGCATTTAAGACTTTAAACCACTAAAAGGGCAGTCCATTCAAACAATGTATTATTAATATAACCATGCTTACTAAAAAACCTATTTTATTTATAATATGATGGAGAAGACAATAAAACACATAATACAACAAGTAAAAATGATGGGTATTCTACTAGAGCAAAATACACCTATCAGGTAAGATTGATTGAAGAGAATTCTAAAATCAAAGATTATTATGTATGAAAATTGAGATACACATAGCATTAAAAGTAAATCATCAATAGCACAAAGTTATAATCTTCACATAAAACTACATACGATCAAGAAATCATAATAGTAATACATGTGATATCTAAAAAACCACATAGTACGAGAAACACAAGCAATGACCAATCAATGCAAATAGAATTGATTTATATAAGGCTCAACATTATTCAAGAAAATTAAGAGGATGTGTGTGTGTTAATTATAGGTTTTTTCTTTCTTCTCATAGCTTCCATGATCTACCCCCCTCTCCCTCTATCTTGATTGGTGAGGGTGAAATTTTCATGTGTCAACCTTAGAAATATAATAAGGTAGTTAGTCCATTATATCAATATAAATTAAAAATAACTATTCAATAAATGATGTGAATACCATTTTATTGTCCATGTGAGATATATAAAAATAAATTGCATTCATACATTTTTTGATACATAGATGTACTGAAAATAAAAACTCAAAATATAAAATGAAGAAGTTGAAATAAATAATCATAGCAAAATATATCCATCTATTCTACATATACCAGAATTTAACTATTCCATAGTCATTTGTTTATTTACAAATAAATACTATTTGTTAAGGATCATGCAAGATGTAGCATCACAAGTAGTCAACATAAAACCAAGCAAAAGCAAACCTATCACAAAAAATTCAAAGTTCTATAATCTACTAGACATCAATGCTCCCTAAGGACAAAAATGCCATGTGCCCCTAACCAGATCTAATGATGTTGTTTAGAGATCTTGTAAATCGCTATTTTATATCCATAGTTAGTCACCACAATTGCACAATGATTTTTAACCTTAGACACAATCCCACATTTCATTTTTACATATAAGATGTATTTCCTTAGTATTTTCCCCTTTTAGTATATTTGTACTTTAGTGAGTTCCAAATCAACAATTGTGTCATTAATTGCATATCTATAGCATTCTAATTTTACATAGTAGTTTGTCTAATTAGGGAATAGTATTCTCCTAGTTCCTAAAATTTGATAAAAAAATAAGATCTTTTACGTAATTATAAAATGCAATGTTTTTTATTCAAAAAATTATGTTTCTAATTTTTTCCTTTGTATACATATTAAGACATTATATTATATATATTTAAATGAACATGTATTAAAAAAATATGGTCTTCTATTTTTCTAGCTTGTAACCATCTACATCCTATTGGAATTTTTGCCTACCATATATGGGGAAAAACCATAAATATACATTTTTGGGGCCCATAAACATATATTGTAGTTTTTAGACCCCATAAATATAAATTGTACAATTTTAGGGCACATAAATGTATAATAAGCATATATATGGTGGGTCTTTATCACCCATTCAATGTCCCTAAAGGATTGTGGGTCCTATTTTGTCATTTTTTTCTTTTATTGTGTGTTATCTTGTGCAACAATAAGGGCCTAATTTGAACATGAGAGCCTTATAGAAACACATGTATATTAGTGAATTTATGAAAACATTGAAATAAATGAAGCAACCAATGAAAGTATATAGAAATGGCATTGAATCTAAAGAAAAATGAAGAACATCTAATATTCATTATTCAATACATTTTGCAAATGATCAAACATTCATAGAGGATTGATTAATATTAAATATCATTCTACCGACACTTGTATTACACTAGATTATTTGGTTGAATTATATTTTAATCAATGGGCTAAAACCAATATTGTATATTATTGATGAGATTGATAAGTAGTTGATGCTTAGAATCCTTGAGCAAATCACCTTGAGCACAAGCCCAAAAATAAATATTTTTCCTTATAATCTTTTATAAGCTTAACTACCTTATTAATATTTGAAAAAGACCAATTTTCCATATATTGGTTTGAATATTCTGAATTGCAAGTGAGATTTTTGAAGCCCCAAACTTAATGAACGAATTCATCAAATCAAATTTTATTTGTATGTTATTTTCCAAAAAGAGAAACTCCACAATTATGGTTACTAGAAACATGGAGTGTACAATTCAAAAAAATTGCTCACGTTGTGATGTGTTTTATGAGTCCTCACTATATTGCTACAAAAACCCAAATTTTATTGTCAAACTATGATGACTGTGTTTAAACTATGCAAAAAATCCCTCTCTTTATTGATTATTATTCTAAAATTAAAATAATAATTAAAACTAATTTTACTATTTTACAACTACTTAAGCTTAGTTAGTTACAATTTTTTATAGATAAATATATTTTATTTTGATGTAAAATCAAATTTCTATCATAAGTAGGTTGTTCATAAGCATAAAAATCCTAACGTGGTTAGTCTTGCCACTAAATATTTTATATCTAATTGCATATAATTGAATTAATTAAATCATGTATTTAATAGGTGGTAGTTTTCTTACGAGTCCACGTGATTAAAATTACAAAATAGTAATAATATATATAGTGTTATAGTGATATTATGTTATCATATCAAAATTAATATATGAATATATTAAAATTTTAGAGAATTTAATTCATAAAACTTATAATATTGCTATCATTACATTTTTTATAATATGACCAATAATTTATTTCATTAACATATAATTGTTAAACTTTAAAATTTTAATTAATGATTTATTTTTATTATATTATAAAGAATTGAATTATTTATATTAATGATCTTATTTTGAAATGATAAATAAATATAATTATAAAGATTCAAATTTTTATCATTAATAAGAATCATAAGATGAATTTATTCACAAAATAATTCAAAAAATTACACACTTTTAAGTTTTAATGATATAGTTAAAAATTGTAATATTAATATTAGAAAAAAATACATTCAAGATTTCCAAAATATAGAGTTTTAGAATTGAAATTTTGTTTTTGGGAAAATTATGTGAAGAATTTTGATCTCTCACCTCTCATGATTCTTTTTCAAGAGAAAGACATGATAAAGAACACCAAACCTAACATCCTTAAATAGAGCAAAGATAATGATCACTTAAGATAAAGAATGAAGTGACCATTACAAACTCGTACTGGAAGTGCCAATAAAGAATACACTAACAAACCCTAAATCTCTTAATGATAAATAAACACAAATTAAATTTAACATTAGTGAACAAATATATATTTTATAAAAATTTTGTGAAAATTAAATTTTAACAAAGAAAATAAAATAAGTAAAGAAAGATAAAATCAAATTAATCACTCATTTAATAAATTTTACTTTGATTTTATCTTTGTTTACTTATTTTATTTTCTTTGTTAAAATTTAATTTCCACTAAAATTAAAAATAAAAATTTAATTTTCATAAAATTAATTTTTTTTATTAAATATAATTTTTTCACTAATGTTATTCAAACTTTGGTTTTTTAGTGTTGAGAAGTTTATAGTTGGTGAGTGCATTCTTTGTTAGTATGATATGAACAGTAACAACATAAAATCTACTATTTTAAAATATATTTTAATAAATAATTTATTTATGAAAATAAATAACATTTATAATAAAGTAATGTCTAAACAACATTTATGATAAGATTTGACATGCTCAACAATTAAAGAATATATATATATATTTTTAAATATTAATATTTATAATTAGATTTGACATGCTCAATAATTAATTAATGAAATATTTTTTTATTGAAATACATTGAATTAAATATTATTCATAATTAAAAATAATAATTAATAATATAAATAAATGTAATAAACAAATGAATATAATAATTAATAATAGTATTTTAAAGAATATTCTAATATTTATATGAAATAAATTTTAATTTTTTTTTGTAACTGATAAAATTTTATGTATTTTAAAAAATAATTAAATAAATATAAATTATTTGTTCAAATAAAACTATTAATGCCTTATCTTAACAAGTACAAAAAAAAATATTTGAATATCACTAAATTTTAAAAACTCATTATAAATCATTTAAGAATAAATAATAAAAAAAAAAACTAACCAAAAATAATTCATTCTTATAAAAAATTATTTATCATTATAATTAAAATTGAAACTTGTTATTTATTTTTTATTAATTTAATTAAAATAACTAATTTCAATTCTTTTATTTTATATTTAATATTCACTGACACTTTAATTTATCCAAAATATTATTCACTTTCACCTTTTCCTTGAGGATGGATTCATATGTCAAACCCAAAACATCGGGCTTATTTTTAGCATTATGGATAAAAAAAATACTTATTGCAAAATATATGGTCTGATATTCTTTTATCTAAGACTTTTTTGAATTTTTTATATATCAATATGTACGATCTTGAACCTTAAAAACAAGGTACAATGTATAAAATTCCAAGCCTACCATAAGTAATACACAAATATTGAGATTAAGTTGTTTATGAATTATGAAATAAAATAATATATTTCTAATGATCGTTTATGATTAATATAAATAAAATTTTAAAAAATTAAATATATAGGTAATTATATTGATAGGTGTTTTTTACAGTGATATTTGAGAAAGGTAAAATGCTGTCATGACATGAATGAGTTAACAATTAATTAATTTAAATTTGATATTATTAAATAAATAATAAAATAATTTAATTATATCAAAGCCAACATCATAAAATAAAACAACAAAGATAACAATTAAAAAAAATAAAAAACATATAAATATAAATAAATTTAAACAAAAAAAATAAACAAAAATATAAAATAAAGCGAGAGAAATAAAAATTAAAGAAAAGGAAAAAATAGGAAATTAAATTTTCCAACAAATAAAATATAAAATTTGTACATTTATACAAATTATCTCATTTTTTTAAATGTAAAATTGATTTCCACTCAACTGATTTAATTATATTACAACATCATAATTAATAAATAAATAATTATATTACCACATGAATAATATATAAATTTATATTTATATTTTAATTAGATAATCATAACTAATTTATAAATAGTATATAGATTTATCACATCATATTTATACATAATTATTTATATTTTAATTAGATAATCATAACTAATTTATAAATAATATATAAATTTATCACATTATATTAATAAATAATTATTTATATTTTAATTAGATAATTAATCAAATAAATTATCTTAAAAAATATTAACACATTAAAAATATAGATTTTACTGCATCATATTTATAAATAATCATGTAAAAATAATTAATATATAGATAATTAACCAAATAAATTATATATAAAAAATATTAACACATCATAAACATAAATATAGATTTTTTTTCCATCATATTGATAAATAATCATATTATAAAAATAAATTATCATAAAAAATATTACCACATCATAATAAATAAATAGATAATATACACATAATCAATAGGTAATATATAGATTTTGCCACATCAATAAATAATAGATAATAAATAAATAATCATATTTAATTTATAGTGTACATATATATATATATATATATATATATATATATATACACACACACATATATATACACATATATATATACACACACACACATACATATATATATATATACACATATATATATAAATGAAATTGTAGATCATAAAAAAATTATCATATTATAATTAATAAATAAATAATATGCATATAATCATAACTAAATTATATGTAATATATACATTTTAGGTAACTTATCTATAAATAATCATAAAAATAAAAATTTAAAAAGAAATTATCATAAAAATATAATCACATGATAATAAATAAATAAATAATATGCATATAATCATAATTAATTTATAGGTAATATATATAGATTTTAAGATATTATATTTATAAAAATAAATTATTATAAAAAATATTACCACCTCATGATAAATAAATAAATAATATAAATATTTTAAAATTACATTAAATATTTATATTAAATTTTTTTATGAATAATAAATATTTTTTATTTTAAATGGCGATAAGTGATACTAGCATACATATCTTAGATAAATCTATGTAAAATATATAGATAAATATCATTGTCAAAGCACTCACAATTCAATACTAAGTACCTCGAAAATAATATTTATCAATATATTTTACATAAATTTATCTAAAATATGTATATTAATTTAATTTTTAATTATATAAAAATATCAATTTTATAATAAAATATAATATTATATTATTAGATAATACATATAATATAATATAATATTCAAACATATAATTATAAAATATATAATATATTTTTATTGATTATATACAAATTAATTATAATCATAATAATTAATTAACTAATTAATTTTTTTAAATATTCAAATAATTTAACTATTAACTTATCATTCAAATACTTACAAAATAATGTATTCCTTCAAACGGCTCTAGTAGCTATTCATATCTCCTAACATTTTCGTTTCTAAATTGACTATATAGAAAAATGGTGACTAAATCATCATTCTACAATCTAGAGAAGAGACGGAATAGAATGCCTTTTGTTATGCAAGAAAAAGGAAAGTAATAGTCAAATGCACTATCTTTTATTCAATTTTTTTTTTTTATGTTTCCAATATTTAAATTTGTATAGATATTAAAACTTTATATTTTATATATTTAATTGAACAAGTATTAAGAAAAAACAATTTACTATTTTTGAACTTAACCATATAGCCATTTACAATATATTAGAATTTTTACCAATCATATAGTCTAAAACCATAAATATATATTTTTGGGGCTAATTTTTTAACAATCATATATATTTTTATGGTAGGTTCTTCTCACCTCCGTAAATATTTTAGATATTATTTTTTCAAGGGATTTTCTCATATATATTAATAAACATTTTGTTTGAATATAAAATGTTTATAGACACAAATAAATATAAATATTTTTATCATAACATCGAAATGAATGAAATAATAAATGAAAATAAATAGAGATGATATTAAATCTAAGAAAATATGAAGAACATTTAATATTCATTATTGGCTATATTTTATAAAAAATCCAGTATATATTAGTATTAAAGATCATTTTAGTAACACTTACATTGCATTGAATTGTATGTTATTCAATGCATTGCTAACAATATTGTATATTATTGAGAGGTCTCAAAAATAGTTGATGCTTAAAATATATGAACAACTAAACTTGAGTACATGTCTTAATATAAATATTTATCTTTATCTTTTGTAAGCTTAACTATCATGTTAAGACTTGAAAGAGACCGATTTTTTATAGATCAATTTAAAGATTTAAAATTGTAATCATGATTTTTGTAGCCCCAAACTTGAGAATGCATTTATAAAATTAGGTTCTATTTGTTTATTATTTCTAGGTAAATCTAGTCCACAATTATGGTTATTGGAAATGTGGAGCGTAGTAAGGTGCTTAGGTCACTCTGATTTTTATGTATTTTTAATATCTTTTCACAAAACCCTTAATTATGTTGTTAGATTATGAAATTTATGTTTAAATTACACAAAAAATCAAGAAATTTCTCTAAACCCTCTCTTTATCAATTATTATTTTAAAATTTAATTAATATTTAAATATGTTTTTTCTATTTTAAATCTAAATCTAATTAGTTAATCATATTGTTTATGGATAGATGTATTATATTTTCATGTAAAATCATTTTTTTATAAGTTAGACCTAAACCTATATCACTCCTTTAAATATAATCCATGTACACTTATATTATAAATTAGATAAAGAATCTCAATCTTAATTTGTTTTACAATTTAAAGTAAATATCAAATGCAATATTTTTTATTTAAAAAAAATAAAAATAAAATTAGTTTTACCATTTTACATTCGTATAAATATTAAAACTTTATATTAAAATAACATATATTAAGAAAATATATAATATGTTTTTTTTAAGCCTATAGCCATCTACAACGTATTGAATTTTTACTGATCATATACGATCTAAAACTCTAAATATACGTTGAAGACAACTCATAAATGTACATTGTTGTCCCTAGGCCCTTAAATGTACATTGAAATATACTTTTCTATGGTGGGCCCTTCTCATTCATTTAGGGTGGCAGTAAGATCTCGGGCCATGTTTTTTCGTTTCCTTTTTTAGTTGTGTATTAGCTTGTATATTAATAAAAATCTAATTTAAATATGAGAAGTATATTTAAAAAAAATGTATAGTAGTATATTTATGGCATTATTGAAATGAATGAAAAAATCAATAAAAATATATAAAAAATTATATTAAAATTAAAAAAATATAAAGAATATCTAATATTTATTGTTTATTACAATTATGACAATGTTCTCACAATGTTAAGAATTTTTGGGATCATCATTATCTTATCAAAAAAACTCAGATTTTGTTGTTACACTGTAATAACTAAATTTAATTTATGCAAAAATCAAAATTCTGTTCTAAACCTTTCCTTTATCCATTATTACTCTAAAATTTAAATAATAATTAAATCTATTTATATTATTTTAAATCCTCTCCTACACTGTGATGACTCTAGCTACTCATAGATCCTAACATTTTCGACTCTCGAACAGAAAAATGGATAACATAATTCTACGATCGAGAGAAGAGACGGATTGGAAAGCCCTTTGCCATGCAAGGAAGAGGAAAGTAAGTAGCATGATCAACTTGAATCGCCTCCCATCTGTCCCTTGCATTCAAAACATTTAAATTGAAACAATTAGCAATTTGCCATTGACATGAGAAACGCCTCCATAGGGAAATAATCTGACCTGAATTTAGTGACGAAATGATGAAGAAAGAGAGCAGTTTCAAATCGGCCGAGATGAAGTCCTGGACAAAGCCTGCCGCCTCTTCCAAATGGCATGTAACATGGGTTATCCGACAACAACTGCAAACGGAAAACAATTATAAGCACAAATTACCATTACATTACAATCAGTTTTGTTAAAAGAAAACTGGTTAGTGTCCTGCCCTACTTGATCCTCGATTTGCTAGCGCCATGGGTGGAATTTCTGAACTTCAGAATCGTATATGTCATCCAAATGGGTGCCACTCACTAAAATATACAGTGTCCATCCTTTAGGAATAACAAAATCGGCGTTGCTGTCCGGTAAAATTATATTATTCTATTGAATTTACTTAATAAAATAATATAAATTTTGAAGCCAAGCAATAACCTTCCACTTTAACATCTTGTTTGCAACTCTGAAAAGAATGGGGGCCGCGCTAGCCAAACAAGGTGTTTCTTTTTTCACCTTTACATACCGAACACAAAGAGGCAAAAGGGAAATTAGTAGTACCCTTTAAACTGCTCTGGATACTTTTATGTAACCATCAGGCTGGTTCCCATCACAGGCAGTGTTGACCTCTAGTCAGTGAGTATTAACAATGAATAATAACTATATTTATCAGGAGAAATGGAGGTACTGATTGTGGATGGAGATGCTATTTAAATTAGGGTATGTAATTAAATGAATAAAGGTGTTCCTAAATTAGAATTTCCTAGTAACTATGGTAATAACATATTGTTAATACTTATAAATTGGTAATCAATAGATTGCCTGCCTACAATACAAACTTTATTAAAGGCTACACTCTTACCTTCAGAATAGAGTATAACCAAAGGAAAACAGTTGGAACAGTACAGAACATTAAATTTACTCACACAATGAGTGAATTTCATTGACTGATAGTCCTTCCATTTCAATTTTTCATTGTCTTTGTTTTTCACTTTTAAAATAGCATCATGCTCAGCCTGATCAATGTATAAACAAAGGAAAACAGTTAGCATAGTACAGAACATTAAATTTACTTACACAATGAATGAATTTCATTGACTGATAATCCTCTCATTTCAATTTTTCATTGTCTTTATTTTTAACTTTTAAAATAGCATTATGCTCAACCTGATCAATCCATATTCAGTTATCTATCCAGATCAAGGTGCAAGATTTATTGGAGGAACTTAAACTCAAGGTACATTGGCCTGGACCAACATAAAAAATTTGACTATTTAACAAATTTTACCAGCATACAAATGTTAAACCCCAATGGTTTGACCTCGAACACCTTAAATTTAACAGTCATTTACATACAACAAGTATTAAATAGCAGGGTTTTTACAGTTGGTCAGCACAAATGCACGAGAGTTTAAACTCTTCCAACTTCCTACCACTAAAGTACGGCACTCCGTTAATATTTATTGATAGGTTTTAATTGCATTTGGAGTTTGATAAGTCACTCACCCTGAGCTCTTCCAGTGCTCTCGGATTCTCAGTGATAAACTTAACCCCAAATGCCATGGTTGAGGATGAAGTCTCGAAACCAGCAAAGAGCAAAAACAGTATTGTATCTGCAATAATTTCATCCGTAAAAGTCCCTTCTCTCAAAAGTTTGGTCAAGAGATCATTACGGTCCACCTCTGGATGCTCTCTCCTCTCCTTTATGCATTCATAGATCTTTTTAATGATAATTCCCCTGGCCTGCAATTCACATTTCATAGTTAAAAAATATTCACACAAAAATTAGACATTAGAAGTGGTCAAGATGGAGATATAAAAGTTAGCCCGTTGTTTTGTAGATGTGCCTTCTTTCTACTGCATCAATTAGCAATGGAGTCCATTTTTTCTTCTTTTATTTCTAGGTGTCAGTACTCTGGTAAACTGTTTTCCAGATCTAGGAGGTCATTTCTAAGCTCTACAACTTTATCTTTGTTTTTTAACCGAGATAAGATCCTTCCTATGCTTATTGTAGAAGCTTTTTCTCTTATGAATGTTTTTCATGTGCATTTACAAATGATTAAAGAAGTTAGACGCCTAGGTTTCCATTTATGGTTAGTCTTTTTGACAGAGTTTTTACCATAAAATTAAGAAGTTTGAGAGTTGAGAAATATATTTTCATTGATTATTCAATGATAAATATAATAAATATATAAACTATTTAATTTTAATTTTAAATTAAAAAATATTAAATATATAAACTTTTAAACCATCAACCCTTTCAAATTATAATTGTAACAGTAAATAATATTAACGGATTAACACTCTTCACTGAACACTAGATTCGATGGTCAACCCCACCTGTTATAACTTTGGTGGTTTGGCTAACGAAGATTCACCTTCCATTTCATAGTTTATGGAAGAAAAAAAAAAAAAAAAACAAAAAACAACGATGATTGTATTTTACCTTGGGGAAAAAAAACATAAATACAGTCATAGGGCTATATAATCACAACCAGTTAATATATTAAATATGCAACCACCAACAAAATAAAATGTTATTATTTCAATTTTCAAATTTGGAGCCCATTTTGTTTTTGGGGGGAAATCTATGGAGTAGGTAAAAAAGTAGGTAGGTGAAAAATGAATACAACAATAGAGGAAGAGGATAATGTGCAACAACAAAAGAGATTTATTCAATGCAGCAGTAGCCTATAATAGAGTAATAGTCCATAGCAGAGAGAGAGAGAGAGAGGGGTACCCTATAAGAGGAACAAAGATTTGTGAGCAAAATAGAAAATGTGTAGTAGAAGATAGTTGGACCAGAGCACTCTGTAGCAAGAGGAGAAAGTAGTCCATAGAAAGGGGGAAAATACAGCAGGGAACAAAACATGATATTTTTGTGAATTATTTTTGAAAACAACAACAATTGTATATGTAAACAATTTCAAGGTTTGTGTGTGTGTGTGTGTGTGTGTGTGTGTGTGTGTGTTTATTCCTCCATGGTCTCTCTCCTCTACTTTATTTCTTTAGTTGTTTATTACTGCCCACCTGGGCCTTTCATTTAGTATTATTTTTTGCATTTACTTTTATTAAAATTCTCTCCTACACAGTTAATAGTGCTATAGTTTTTTTTTTTCGAATAACTAGTATTAGAGCCATTAGTGAAAGACAACCAGGTTGTGAGTGCATTCAGACATGGCAACATGAAATTTAAGATTTTGGTAGCAGTATCCCATATTTGATGAGAAAAATTATGATGTGTGAAGCATCAAAATGAAGATAATATTCAACTCTCAAGAGTTATGGGAGTTAGTTGAAGCTGGGTAAAATGAGGTTGTAGATATGACTACTTTCAATGACTTGACTCAAGCACAAAAAAAATGTGTTAAAGGAGACTATGAAGAAAGATGCCAAAGAACTCAGCTACATACAAATAGTTTTCACTGACAAAATACATTCCGAACAAGCATGAGATATCTTGTAAAATGCATATCAAGGGAGTGACAAGTTGAAGCTTGTCAAGTTGTAGCTCTTAAGAAGAGACTTTGGGATTAAAAATGAAGGAGAATGAGTGAATCAATGACTTCTTCACAAGAACTAGGAACATAGTAAATCAAATGAAGACATTTGGTGATACCCTTGAAAATCATGAGATCATTGAGAATGTGTTGAGGAACCTTTCAATTAGATTTGACCATATAGTGGTTGCTATAGAAGAGTCAAAATATTTGAGGCAAATGATAGTTGATGAGTTAATGTGTTCTTTGCAAACTTATGAACAAACATTGAATAGGTCAACCACCTCCTCCCACAAGCAAGCATTCAAGATCAATGCGAATGTAAAAGGAAGGGGGAGAAGATCAAACAATAGAGGTAGAGGATGAACTTGTAGTAGTCAAGAAATTGGAAGACATAGCCATCAAGAATCACATGGAAGAGGAAGAGCAATGAGCAACAACACTTCTAGAATTGGTTCTACCCAAAGGTATGATAAATCTAACATCCAATGTTATTATTGCAAGAGGTATAGACATTATGGTAGTGAGTTTAGAAAGGAGTATGACATGAATAGGTAGAATTCTAATTTCACTCATACACAAGAGGTTGAACCTAATAAGAATGAGAAAGGAGGAAGCTTGTTTATAACATATAACGTTACTGAGCAGAGTGGCAAGGAGACATGGTATTTGGATAGTGGTTGTAGCAAACATAAGAGTGGGAACAAAGAGATGTTCAGCCACATAGATGAGACAATAAAATCAAATGTGAACATGAGAAAAAATGATAAGGTCCCTATCATGGGCAAGGGTAACATTTCAATCCACATCAAGAAATGTGATACAAGGTAAATTCATGATGTTTATTATGTACATAGGTTGAAACACAACCTTATTAGCATAGGGTAGCTTGTAGGGGTATTAGGTTAGATTTGAGAATATTGAGTGCATCATCTTTGATAGGAGTGGTTGCAATAGAAAGATAGTAGTATTCAAGATGACAAGCAATCAGATGTTTTCATTGAGAATACAAAATGAGCTCACAACAACATTCAAAATAGTGATAGTAGATGAACCTACTCTTTGGCATCTTAGGTATGGGAATTTGAATTTGGAGGGCCGAACCTTCTTCATAAGAAACACATGGTGAAGGGGTTGCCCCTTATAGAAAAGCCAAACAAGGTGTATGAAGGATGCATATTGGGAAAACAACATAAGAGTGCATTTCCTGTGGGTAAGGAATAGAGAGCTAAAAATCTGTTAGGGCTAATCTATTCAAATTTGTGTGGTCCAATAAAGACCCCCTCCCTATCCAAAAATGTCTATTTCATAACATTCATAGATGACTACAACTGGTAGATATGGGTGTACTTCTTGAAGAACAAATCAGAAACATTTGAGACCTTCAAGAATTTCAAGGCCATGATGAAGAAGCAAAGTGGGCATTACATCAAAATTTTGAGGATGCATACAGGGGGGAGAATATATATCCAATGAGTTCATGAATTTTTACAAGGATCATGGTATAAAGAAACAATTTACAGCCATGTATACACCACAGTAAAATGTTGTGGTCAAGAGGAAGAATAGGACCATCCAAGAGATGGAAAGGAGCATGCTAAAGGAAAAAGGTTAATGATTTTTGGGCTAAGGCTATGGCATTAGTCATGTAATTGTTAAAAATTTATCTAATGAAGAGTGTAAGGGATGTAATCCCTCAAGAAGCACGGTGTAATCAGAAGCCAAGTGTTGAACACCTTATAGTGTTCAATTGTGTTGTATATGCACACATGCCGAAGCAAAGAAGAACAAAATAGGATGACAAAAGTGAGAAGTGTATTTTCATAAGGTATAGTGACCAATCAAAGGCATACCAGCTATATAATCCCATTACTAAATAATTCATAATCAGTTGAGATGTTCAATTCATTGAGCATGAAGCTTGGGAAGAGAGACAAGGAGAAGAACATGTTGAAACAAACATTGATGGAACCTTTATTGAATATGAAACAGTAGGTGGTAAAGTCATAAATGCACCTAATTTGGCCCCTATTTCATATAGGGATAGTTAATATAATGGCAACAATCATCATGGAGGTCAAGGGGCTGTTCAAGAGTCTACATCATCCTCCTCCAACTTAAACCAACACCAAGCAAGGATAAGAAGCTTGCAAGAAGTCTATGAGCAGTCAAGGTATGAGCAAAATGAGGATGAAATAATGAATTATGCACTCTTTCTATTAGATGATTCAATCTACTTTGAAGAAGTAGTTAAGGATAATAATTGGTGTGAGGCAATGGACAAAGAAATACATGTCATAGAGAGGAATGATACATGGAAGTTAATTGACCTACCAAAATAAAAAGAGGTCATAGGAGTTATGTGAGTATACAAGACAAAAACTACTCCCAAAGGTAAGATAGAGAGGCATAAGGCAAGGCTAGTGGTGAAGGGGTACAAGTAAAGGCTCAGATGTGATTACAATAAAATGTCTGCCCCTGTAGCAGGGCTAAAAACCATAAAGACAATCATATTCATTTCTACCCAACACAAGTGGACAATACATCAAATGGATGTGAAGTAAGAATTTTTGAATGGAGTGCTAGAAGAAGAGGTTTATGTGGAACAACCACCTGGATATGAGATTCTCAAGAATGAAAACAAAATGTATAGGATAAAAAATGTATTGTATGGGCTCAAGCAAAATCCAAGAGCATGGTACAGATGTATAGACTCATACTTGTTGAACAACAATTTTAACAAGAGTACAAGTGATTCCACACTATACATCAAATCATGCAAGGAATGTATGTTGATTATTATATTATATGTGGATGAACTAGTATTCACTGACAATACAAATTAGTCCATTGAATAATTCAAAAAATCTATGAAAAATGAGTTTGAAATGATTGATTTGGGATTTTTAAAGTACTTTCCTGGGATAGAAGTCAAGAAAATAGATGAAAGGCATATTTATATGCCAATCTAAGTATATAAAAGAGGTTTTGGAAAGGTTCAAGATGCTGGAAAGAAAGCTTATATTCACTCCAGTCGAGATAAGCCTTAAGTTGTGCAAAGATTCTTGCAGTAGCAATGTAGACCCCGCAAGCTATAAGAGTCTAGTGGGAAGCTTAATGTACTTGACTGCAATAAGGCTAGATATCATGTATGCAGTCAACCTTATATCAAGATTTATGGAGATACCAAAAGACACACATTGGCAAGCAGGTAAGAATATATTGAGGCACACGAATGAAATAATAGATTATAGTGTTTTATATGTAGCAACATATGAGTTTCAACTTATTGATTACACGGATAGTGATTGGGTAGGTAAATTTGATGATCGAAAGAATAATTCTGAGTATGTATTTCATCTTGGGTCAAGATTCATATCTTGAGCTTTAAGGAAATAACTGATTGTGTCATTTTCTACAATTAAAGTAGAGTAGACAGTAGCCAATGCAGCAGTATGTCAAGCGATATGGTTGAGAAGGATAATTTTAAATTTGTATGAGGAGCAACAAGGAGCTTCTATGGTATATTGTGACATTGTATCATCCATAGCATTGTCAAAAGACCTCATATTTCATGGTAGGAATAAACACATTTCAATCATGGATCACTTTATTTGTGAGTTAATTAAAAATCATGTCATAGACCTTAGCTTTTACAAGTCTGATCAACAGCTAGCTGATATTTTTACTAAGATATTTCTTAAAGACACTTTCATGCACCTAAGAGGAAGGTTAAGGTTCATAAATGTAGTAGCATTAGGCCTACATAGTGTTATGGTAGCTATAGAATCTTACAACAAAGCTACAGACTCAAACAGTCTAGCTATAGACTCCTACAGAAAAACTATAGACTCAAACAGTCTAGCTACAGACTCCTATAGAAAAACTATGGATTCCATCAGTTTAGCTACGGACTCCTACAGAAAAACTATGGACTTCATCAGTCCAGCTATAGATTCCTATAGAAAAACTATGGACTTCATCAAAAAATCTATGGACACCATCAGTAGAACTATGGACTCCTATAGTAAATCTACGAACTCCATCAGAAAATCTATGGACTCCATCAACATAACTATGGACTCCTACAACAAATCTATGGACTCCATAAAAAAACTATGGAATCTATTGAAAAAATTACGGACTCCATCATCAGAGCTACTGACTTCAATTATAAATCTCCAGACATGCATAAAAAGGATACAAAAGTATTTGGTATGTTAAAAAGAAGTTATAAAAAGGTTTTGGAGACTAAGAAAAGTCTAATTGACCATGGTAGGAAGGTCAAAAATGAGTGTTAAAATATTATTTTTTAATTCTTACTTAACCCAGGTAGCTCTAAAGCATGAAATATGCAACCGCCAACAAAATTAAATGTTATTCTTTCAATTTTCAAATTTGGAATCCATTTTATTTTTGGGGGAAAATATATGGAGTAGGTAAGAAAGTAGGTAGGTGGAAAATGAATGTAGTAGTAGGGGAAGAGGAAACCGTGTAGTAATAGAAGATATTTATTCAATGCAGCAGCAGCCTAGAACATAGTAGCAGTCTGTAGCAAGGGAAGAGAGAGAGAGAAAGAGAGCAATAGCTTGTAAGAGGAATATGTGTTTGTGAGCAAAACAGAGAATGTGCAGCAGAAGATAGTTGGCCCAGAGCAATGCGTAGTAAGAGAAGAAAGCAGTCCATAGAAAAGGGAAAAATAGGGCAAGGAACAAAATAAGGTATTTTTATGAATTATTTTTGAAAATAGAAGCCGCTGTATATGTACACAATTTCAAGGTTTTTAGATATGTATGTGTGTGTTTTTTAATCCTCCACATTCTCTCTCCCCTGCTTTATTTCTTCAGTTGTTTATTGCTGCCCACCTAGGCCTTTCATTTGGTATTATTTTCTGCATTTGTTTTTGTTAAAATTCTCTCCTACATAGCCAATAGTGTTGTAGTTTTTTTTCCAACAAGAGCCAGTCTTCAGGGAAAAATAAAAAAATGTCTGTAAAGAAACAGAACATGAGGTTTAAAGTACAATCTGTGAAAACTCCATAGAGGGTGAAAATGACACCTGAATTCCTCGAGTAAGAGGTTCCAGGGATATTGAGAGGCAAAGATAGGACAGTTCCCACATAATCGTCAAAAGCCTTGTAAATATCTTTCATCTCCTCTGCAGTGGGTAAGTCCAGTAATTTTTTCCCCATCAAGTTCAGAACAATCTGTTTGTCTTTCATTTTACTTGAGATTTGACTTCAATCTCCTCTGCAGTGGGTAAGTCCAGTAATTTTTTCCCCATCAAGTTCAGAACAATCTGTTTGTCTTCAATTGGAGACAAACAGATTGTTCTGAACTTGATGGGGAAAAAATTACTGGACTTACCCACTGCAGAGGAGATTGAAGTCAAATCTCAAGTAAAATGAAAACTATTGTCATAAATGAACAAATAAATATGTTTCCATCTGCTTGCCTGCTGGCATTTGTGTTGAAGAGGGATGTCTGTCTGGTCTTCCCATTGTTTCATTCCTGCGATGAACATATTTTGTCTATCCTCCATGAAGTAAGAGCCGAGCCTCTCGTATTTAAACAAATTGACAGCCGTTGCATGGACCTTTCTATGAAGTTCTCCGTGGACCTCGGGCAACCCATATTTTCTAATAAGATTTTTTCTAGACGCTGGCACATTGGATTGAAATAGCCTCCCCTCGTTTTGAAGGACATACTTATTAAACTCTGGATCCACAGACAAAATTGCACGCAATCTTCCAAACAAATTGCATCTGAAAATCAGTCCATACCTGCATTTCCATTTCCATTTCATCCCAACTGGGGAACCCAACAGCCATAATATATGTGTAAAATAAAATCAAAATTATACAGTGCGTAAATTTATCCGAGTCCAAATTGGATGAGATGAGATCTATTCCTTTATTCATTGTGGTATCACCTGAGCTCGTGTTCGTCAATGAACTTTCGACACTGAGGCGAATTAGCGGCTCAAAGGAAACTGATCGTTTCTCCAATAAATGGCAATCCAGTCGATTTAGTAGGGAGTTTGTATTAATCATCTCCTCCTTTAGCCCATAATATCCTCCATCCAAATAACAATAAAACTGGTAGTGAGAGAGCCGAAGTAATGAGCCCCAACACCCACAAATACCAATAGGAATAGGTTATATCAATTTGGGGCTCCATTTTTGGCTTGTCATTGCTACTGTCTTACAGTATAGGAATGTACGTACTTATTTCCTAGTTGAGAAATTTGGTTAAAGATCTATTTCTAAGATAGACATTTTGGTAGCCTCAGACGATATGAGCACGATTAAATCAGAAAAATTAAAGAAACCGAAGACTAGTCCTAAAAAATCTCACAAACAGAAATCATTGGACATGCTCCCCTCACCTCGCCCCCCACCCCAAAAGAGAGAGAAAAAAAAAAGCACGTTACTGGATCAAATTCTCATGTCATATGTTCTTTAAAAAAGAACAACAACGTCATATGACGAGATGAATCTACGACGAAGCCTTTCCAATAAAAACGCCTCCGACAGTGTAATAAGAATGCAATTCCTTAATATAGAAATATATCTATATCTAGAGAGAGCCGAAGGCTCACAAATATGCAGGGACATTTGGTCAACAATAATATATGTATAATTTAATATAAGATCACAAATCTATAAGAATTATCTGATAACCGCTCTCTTTATATTTAATAATTAATATTTTTCAAATATCTCTTTGTACATTATATTAGTGTGTATGGTTGAAACAAGGTATTAATAATACAAATTATTATAGTTATATATTAACACTTTTATTTTTTCTCAATAAAAATAAATTTCTAACTTAAATAAATTTGCGAACATAAAATGTGTTCACATTAAATATTTCGAACATTCTCTCCTAGTGGAAACATGGAGAGAGTATTTATATGTACTAACCAAATTTAAATTACTCTCCTCTCAAAATTTTATCTTATGAATATCGGTACCCTTAATAATGTATCCAATTTTACAATATAGATCTTCCATCGTACATAAGAGAGTTTTTTACATGTTTTATGTGAAAAACACATTTGAAGGCTTATTTGTAACATAAAACAAAAAGTGAACTTACCCATTTGGTTCCACCCTCTCAAAGTCTACAAAACTAAGAGTGATAGGACTTAGCTCAAGTGTAGCCTACCAATAGCCTCCCATGTGGATATAGGAATCATATTAACAATAATTCCAAAGTCAAATACTACATTAAGGATTTCATATCCCATGAGCTCAATATCCATTCATGAGTCAACATCCCTTGGTTTTTTAGTTTTAACATACAAGATGACCTTATTGGTATGATTTTATCCTTGATGTGTGCATTTCAAAAGATTGTGCAAGAGATTTTTAATATTTTGGGAGACATCTTCATTGTGCAGAGTGCTGAGCAATTGAAAAAATATATCAGTGTAGTCACAACACCTTTTATTCACATAATCTGCATAATTTTACCTTACATCTATACATCGATGTCTATGGCAAATCTTTTTAATTCACTTGGTTGTTATATGTACTAAAAGACCTATGCAACTTGATACATCAAGCCTTTTTCTATCAGAGTACAGTATTATTAGAATTCAAACAATAAGTATAAACTCATATTATTAACAGATTAAAATAAATAGAGTACTCGCTATGCATAAAATAATTATAAAAGATACATATGAGAACTATTTCAGAACAATATGTATTAATCTATATCACATCGGAACCATATCCAAATATAATTTAGTGTTATATATAGAGTTTTAATCAGTGTTGTCTCTTCATATTTCAACATTTCAATATGCCCAAAAGAAGTGACTCTTCACATTCTGACATCTATTATTATGTTTAAATAGGTCAAATATATAGAAGAAGATTATACAAAAGATTTAAAAAGTTCAAATTGCACATGTGTCTAACAAATATACTCTATAATTTTGCTACCCTTGTTCTACACTCAACAACAATCACACATAATTCTATGACATCAAACAATGTACCTACATAGAAATATATAAAATCTAAAAAAATACTAAGTAAAAATTTGGTAGCTCACAACATATTTGGTGGTTGTAAAGGTGTTATTTAGTGATTTTCCAAATCAGCCCTAGGCATATTCAATAGTTATGGCTGAGGTATTGTTTCCATCCTTTCAAGTTAAATATCTATATTTGACACAAATATGTGTTATCATATATGTCCAAATCACTATTCTAGTCTTAGATTCCCAAGATTATTCCCAAGTGTGTTAGATTCCTATCTCCTTTCTCATTTCATTGATTTTTGATAATTATAGTTAATGCTTGTTCCATTTATTATTATTTTTCAACAACACTTATGGTTTTGACTTACTGTTTAGATTGTATTATCCATGATCTCCTTTGTGCTCCCTATTTATGTTAGTGTACGTTAGGTTATTTTCCCTTGTGCATCATTTAGTTAAAAAAATTGGTGAACCCATTTGTTCTTTGAATAATTATAATTTTTGAGGCTTTTACTTAATTTTTGATTTTTGATTTTCATCTTTTCATATATGTTTCATAGATCTATGTGTTATCTTACATGGATCATTTCTTAACCTAGTTTCCCCATTTTATCTATTTTTGCTTTTAGATTTACATTTAACTTTTCAAAAATACATGCATGCAACTCAAGGTTTACAAAATCCTCATTTGATTCAGGGTTTGAATTTTCTAATTTTATGATTTAATTTTAATTATCGACATGCATTTATCAATCCATAGATTTCTCTTCATCTCGTTATACTTTTATATTTATATCAACCTTTAGTAATTATTGTACACACCTTCATTTTTTGAATGTATACACCTTTATAGAGTTTATTCCAGTGTTTACTCATACATTTCATATATAATTTTTAGATTTACATATTATTTATGTATATATTCCTTTATGATGTCCATGTTTATATCTTAGGACGCCTAAGAAGAATATTTCGACACATCCTACTAGAAATGTTAAGTATTGATTATGCTACTTGTGATTTGACCCAGCTTCCATTGTTTGCTACTTATACTTATTCAAAATAATAATTGGCTACTTCTAGTGAGGTCCCTCATACTATTTATGATAATGAATTAGTGAAAGATATTGACAATGCTAATTTTGATTATATGCCTCTTCAATATTACTTCTTTCGATTGTGAGAATAATGAAAATTCTCACAATGTTAAGACTCCTAGTAATGAATATGCACCAAAATTTGAGGAGATGGATCAAATTTATTTAAGCACATAACCTACGACTATCCCTAAGGAACTTGATGCTATGATTTATCTATTACTAAAGCATAAAATAAATGACTTATGGAAAGGAAATTACACATAAGACTACTCCTATAGATCCTATGATTGTTTTTAATATGCCTATTATTGATACTACATCTATATTAGGTGGTGAGGCTAGTGATCATAGATATCTTAATCCTTGTATGCCTCCACCTAATACTACACCTTATCAAGTTAATCTAGTTATCCTTACATAACACAAGGCTTTTATGGTTCCTCCTACCATCAATCCAAACACCAACATGTCTAATTCTTATATTTTATTTCAAGTGGTCTTTTAGATAGTCACAATACCATTCATGCCTTGACTACTACTAATGGTAATTCTATGAAGGCATACATTCTGTCGATGATTTTTATGGATTATATAACACCTTAGTCTTGTGCACTTGATAAACTTAGACCTTGGATGTTCCTATCTGTTCTAGACCTTTCATGCTTTTGCAAGTCTTGCATTTACTCTATTTGATGCCCCTTGGCCTATCTCTTAGTCCGACCAATCTTATGTTGATGACCCAGGCCTTCTATCTTACTTAGAATGCTTAAAATGTACTTATCTTCTACCTTTACACATTCTGATCTTATATCTATTTTTTTTCCCTTGACATTAACGTTTGGGTTAGATAATAGTGTCAATGCTAATATCCTGAACCAACACAATTACCCAACTTTTCATAAAGTCATCTATTTTGAAAATGAAATATATTTTAATGGTCAACCTAAGTGTTTTAATGCAATTTACTTATCCAAAGGGATTTATATAAATACATGATCAACCCTCATCCATTCATCACCCATAAACATGAGAATAATACCTAGTATTCTCACCAAAGAGCATTGAAAGAGAACTCAATTGAACAAAAACTTCCATATTTCCATACCAGTCATAGGTACAACATATATATAGGTCTAAATTACTCAAGGAGAAAACTAAGACCCTAATTTTCTAGGTAAGAAGCTACATAACTATTGTACTTACTTTGCATATATTTCATGATTTATACACAAGCTAGCATGTAGATGAGAACTACATTATTCTAAGACCCCTTTTAGAATATCAATTATGTACATGTGATATTAATTGATAGAGGAATCTTTGGGTTAGCTCAACACTATGTGCCCACTAACCCATTTTCTGCCAAGATCATAATAAAGATGAAAAATTAGGGTTTTAGAAACTTATGAGGAGTGATAGTCCATGACCCAAATCTGAATACACCAAAGTGAAGGTGAAGACAAAACCAAAATCATCCAGGTGGTTTCATCCTTTTCTAGTAGGTATTTTGTACATGACACTTTTACTAAACCTAAACAATAACATCAACACAATCATCCCAAGCTGATGTTAGTGTCCAAAGCTCCATAAACATTAGATCTAGAATCTAAAGAATTTATGTAATCATATAAAATGTCAAAATTGGTAGCTTGAGTGTGGTTTGTGACACCCAATCTATATGTCCCTCTTTCATGCTCTCATGATCCTTATATACACCTTTTTACTTATTCCCAATCATCCATAGATTTTTGAAACCTGATTCTAGCTCAACCAAGATACCTTTCTTATGCTAATTCCATCCCCACAAGTCCCAGTACTATAGGATAGAATGCCCAAATTAGAATATAACATCAGACCCTATGGTGTCCTATTTTGACACCCCTATCCAGTTACATTTTAATCTCCAACAGTTATTTATTTTTGTTAGGTTCTGGAGTTAAAAGCTTCACTGATGTAAATAGGGAAGGAGGTTGTTGAGTGTCACAGTCATCGGCATTGGTTAGGCCGACTGACATCGGCTAGTGGTGGACAGGAATGCAACCGATGTCGGCACGAGTCGGCCGATGTCGGTCACCTCCAGGCAGATAGGGATCGACGTCGGTCGCTTGTGCGGTTCTAGAACTGTGAGTTGCATGAACAGTTTGTTAACAAACCAAGTGTTTGTATGTTAAGAGCCAATTTTAGACTAGAAGCTGCGGATCTAATTATTGTAATTAGATGTCTAATTATTGTATGCATGGGATCTATATAATAGACTCATGGGCTATATTGTAATTTGTGCTAAAGAGTAAGAGAGCAAATATTAGCTCCTTCTATGTGTGAAGAGAGCATGGTGTGTTCCTCCTAGTGCCATAGTGCCAAGTGTGAGTACTAGTTTGGAGAATCAGAGGGGTTCTTCATGTATGTAGGATCTTGGGCAGCAGGTGTGCAAGGCCACATTTGGAGATCTACATGGTAAGTAAGATCCTTGATCTATAGGTGTATATGTGTGTAGGATCTAGGTTTGCAGGTGTATAGAACCAGATTGATTTGCAGGTGTGCAAGATCAAGGAGGACAACAACATAACAGGTAGCAAGATCAGGAGAGATCTACTTGGAGTACAATGTGTACTCGGTTATTGAGTAGAGAGGAAGGCAAGGAAGTTCCTTCCATAAGTAAGATCATTTGAGTTGCAGGTTGTTATAAGTTTAGGGGAGATCTACTTGGAGTGTGTGGAGCACTTGTGGAGTGCGTGGAGCACTAGTGTACTAATAGTAGTGGATACTGACTGGTTGGAGGTGAACACCAACTTTGTGTTTGAGTTGTGTGTTGGGACCGTAAGAGAGAGAGCTTTGAGGAAAGAATTACTATACACTTGAGGTGTGGGAAGCCTCTGAGAGGTGTGAAGAAGAAGTGGCATCTTCTTTATTGTATTATTTTCTGGATGAGTATTAATACAATTGGTTATTGTCTCTCATATTCTGTGTTGTTTCTGGTTTCTAGTTACTTATTACTTCTAGTTTAATTCCACATCTTAAGTTGCTTGTATTTGGTAATCAATGGTGCTTCCTTGGGTTCCTAACAGTTGGTATCAGAGCCAGGTTGCAGGGAGCAGGTTTGTGTTTGGTTATAGGTCACTCTTAGGGGTTTTTGATTGAGTGGGAGTATAGCAATGACAGAAGAAAGTAAGCTACAAAAATGGAGAAACTGAATAGCATGAATGGTCACTTACGATCTTATAAAAAGAAAGAGCAGGTAAAAAAATATTGTTGGTTGGTAAAAGATCAACATGAAGGAATTGAAGAAGCAGATGTTGTTGCACAAGATGCTCTGGGATGTTCGTTGGATAAAGTAGAATCTTGTTTTATAGATTATGTTGCCTCTTTCCGTGCAGCCCCGAGTAGAGGGGTTGGTGAGCCTTGCCAAAGAATTGGCAAAGGGGAAGTGAAGCTGAAATTGTAGGCGGCCAACACATGGGTGTTGAAGGAGGTCATGCAGGTCCCACGTTTGAAGATGTGGCTAATTTATTCAATAAATTTGGGTGATGAGAGATGCACAGAAACTATCACAGCAGATGCACTTGAATTAGCTGGTGGTAAGAAAGTAGGTACTCTTTATCTACTTGCTTATATTACTGATTCTTATTCTGTTGCAAAGACGTGGCTTTGTAGGCTTGGTCACATGAGCAAGAAGGAGATGCATGTTCTTAAGTGGAAGATAGATGTGTTTGATAGACTTAAGAACTAGAAAGCCTTGGTGTTCTTGGAGGAGATGACAGACAGAGTTTAGTGGATGGGGCTGGATACTTCTGAGCAGGGCAGTTTGGATAGGGTTTTGATCCATGGAGAGCTTGCAGGTAAAAATTCATCACTCATAGGTGAACATAGTTATCGATGCCGATCAAGGGGAACTGGCGTCAAACAGATAGGTGCCAATGTCGGTCATGTGCAGACCAGAGCCGGTGGTGTCAGGCAGGGTAAGACCGATGTCGATCAGGGTGACCAACGTCGGTGATAGTAAGATCAACATCAGTCAGAAGGAATGACATCTGTAGCAGGTAGACACCGATGTCGGTGGGGTCAATAGTCAGGATAGGCGCATGGAACCGATGTCGGTCGGATGCAGATTGTGTGGTGACTGAGGTCGGTCACTGTAACAGATTTTTGACAGACAACAAGCTATCAAGGAGTCTCAAACACCCATATGGAGGACTGAAAGTGGTAAGTAAGCCTCAAATTTGTTGTTCCTCTTCTTTATACTTGTTGCTCACTGCAGAGCAAGAATGATCCAGAAAATAGTGGGAGCATGGCATGAACAAGATACAGAACCAAATGGGAGATTTGGTAGGGTTGCCAACCAGAAGAAAGCACTGAGAGACGAATGGATACCTTAGTTAAAGAATAAAGAGAATGGACACGTGAGATGGAAGGCTAGGTCATATGGTCTTGAGGAAGCTGCATGACAGTGGTATAGGTTTGACAGGTGGATGACAAAGTAGGGCTTTAGTCAATGTTAGTGTAACCATTGTGTTTGTCTTACTAGGTGGATGATGGTCACGACATTATCTTATTGTTGTATGTGGAGGATGAGCTTGGTGCAGGTTCACATATTTAAGATTTTGCTGAGCTAAGGGTAAGGTTAGTTTTAATGGCATGTCATGAGGAATTTGGAGCAGCAAAATCCTTTGGCATGAGTGTGTTTTAGAGACATGGAGATCACAGGTTGATTTTGTCTCTAGATGATTGTGTGATACCAGTTAGCACATCGATGGTTGGACAGTTCACAGAATAGGGTCTTGATTCACATGATGAGGTTAAGTACATGCGTACTGGACCTGGGTTGCCCACGCAGTGGGAGCTGTTAGGAAGTTTGGAGCCAATCTGGGAAAGAAGCACTGGAGGATAGTTTAGTGGATTCTCAAGTGTCTGAGAGGGACCAGCAGCAGGTGTACATGCTATGCAGGGTCAAGCTCTTTTCTATATGTGTTTGTAGATGTAGATGCGGCAGGTTACTTCGATGACAGGAAGTGCACCATAGGTTTTGTGGTGGGTGGTGTTCAAGGTTGAGCTTGAAGAGGGATACAAGCCAGGATATAGATTAGATGGGGTATAGGTACAGGTACAGTGTAACTATTTATCTCCAAGTGGGAGATTGTTAGGTTATGGAGCTAAAAGCTTCACTAATGCAAATAGGGAAGGACGTTGCTGAGTGTCACAGTCACTGGCGTCAGTTAGGCTAACTGACATCAGCTAGTGGTGGACAGGAATGCAACTGACGTCGGTAGGAGTCGGCCAACATCGGTCAACTCCAGGCAGACAAGGACCGACGTCGGTCGCCTGTGCGGTTCCAAAACTGTCAGTTGCATGAATAGTTTGTTAACGAACTGAGTGTTTGTATGTTAAGAGCCAATTTTAGACTAGAAGTTGTGGATCTAATTATTGTAATTAGATGTCTAATTATTGTATGCATGCGATCTATATAATAGACTCATGGGCTATATTGTAATTTGTGCTAGAGAGTAAGAGAGCAAATATTAGCTCCTTCTGTGTGTGAAGAGAGCATGGTGTGTTCCTCCTAGTGCCACAGTGCCAAGTGTGGGTACTGGTTTGGAGAATCAAAAGGTTCTTCATGTATGTAGGAGCTTGGTCAGCAGGTGTGCAAGGCCATGTTTGGAGATCTACATGGTAAGTAAGATCATTGATCTGCAGGTGTATGTGTGTGCAGGATCCAGGTTTACAGGTGTGCAGAACTAGATTGATTTATAGGTGTGCAAGATCAGGGAGGACAACAACACAATAGGTAGCAAGATCAGGAGAGATCTACTTGGAGTATAGTGTGTACTCAGTTATTGAGCAGAGAGGAAGGTAAGGAAGTTCCTTCCATAAGTAAGATCATTTGAGTTGCAGGTTGTTGCAAGTTTAGGGGAGATCTACTTGGAGTACGTTGAGTACTTGAAGTGCGTGGAGCACTTGTGGAGTGCGTGGAGCACTGGTGTACTTGCAGTAGTGGATACTGACTGGTTGGAGGTGAACACCAACTTTGTGTTTGAGTTGTATGTTGGGACCGTAAGAGAGAGAGCTTTGAGGAAATAATTACTGTACACTTGAGGTGTGGGAAGCCTCTGAGAGGTGTGAAGAAGAAGTGGCATCTTCTTTATTGTATTCTTTTCTGGATGAGTATTAATACAATTGGGTATTGTCTCTCATATTCTGTGTTGTTTCTAGTTTCTAGTTACTTGTTACTTCTGGTTTAATTTCCCATCTTAAGTTGCTTGTATTTTGTAATCAATGGTGCTTCCTTGGGTTCCTAATAGTTGGTATCAGAGCCAAGTTGTAGGGAGCAAGTTTGTGTTTGGTTACAAGTCACTCTCAGGGGTTTCTGATTGAGTGGGAGTATAACAATGGTAGAAGAAAGTAAGCTACAAATGGAGAAACTGAATATCACGAATGGTCAGTTATGGTCTTATGGAAAGAAAGAGCAGGTAAAGAAATATTTTTGGTTGGTAGAAGATCAACATGAAGGAATTGAAGAAGCAGATGTTGCAGGTGTTGTTGCACAAGATGCTCTGGGATGTTCCTTGGATAAAGTAGAATCTTGTTTTATAGATTCTGTTGCCTCTTTCCATGTAACCCCAAGTAGAGGGGTTGGTGAGCCTTGCCAAAGAATTGGCAAAGGGAAAGTGAAGTTGAAATTGTAGGTGGACAACACATGGGTGTTGAAGGAGGTCATGCAGGTCCCAAGTTTGAAGATGTGGCTAATTTTTTCAAGAAAGTTGGGTGATGAGAGATGCACAAAAACTCTCACAGCGGATGCACTTGAATTAGTTGGTGGTAAGAAAGCATGTACTCTTTATCTACTTGCTTATATTACTGATTCTTCTTTTGTTGCGAAGACGTGGCTTTGTAGGATTGGTCACATGAGCAAGAAGGAGATGCATGTTCTTAAGTGGAAGATAGATGTGTTTGATAGACTTAAGAACTGGAAAGCCTTGGTGTTCTTGGAGGAGATGACAGACAGAGTTTAGTGGATGGGGCTGGATACTTATAAGCAGGGTAGTTTGGATAGGGTTTTGATCCATGGAGAGCTCGTGGGTAAAAATTCATCACTCATAGGCAAACATAGTTACCAACATCAGTCAAGGGGAACTGGCATCGAATAGACAGGTGCCAATATCGATCATGTGCAGACTAGAGCTGGTGGTGTCAGGCAGGGTAAGACTGACATCGATGATAGTAAGACTGATGTCAGTTAGAAGGACTGACATTGGTAGGAGGTAGACACTGATGTTGATGGGGTTGATATTCAGGACAGTCACATGGAATCGACGTCGATCGGATGCAAACTGTGTAGTGATCGAGGTCGGTCACTATAACAAATTTTGGGCAGACAGCAAGCTATCAAGGAGTCTCAAACACCCATATGGAGGACTAAAAGTGGTAAGCAAGCCTCAAATTTGTTGTTCTTCTTCTTTATACTTGTTGCTCACTGCAGAGCAGGAAGGATCCAGGAAACAGTGGGAGCATGTCATGAACAGGATTCAGAACCAAATGGGAGATTTGGTAGGGTTGCCAACTGAAATAAAGCACTGAGAGATGAATGGATACCTTAGTTAAAGAATAGAGAGAATGGACACGTGAGACGGAAGGCCAGGTCATATGGTCTTGAGGAAGATGCAGGATAGTGGTACAGGTTTGACATGTGGATGACAAAGCAGGGCTTTAGTCAATCTCAGTGTAACCATTGTGTTTATCTTACTAGGTGGATGATGGTCGTGACATTATCTTGTTGCTATATGTGGAGGATGAGCTTGGTGTAGGTTCAAACATATAGGGTTTTGCTGAGCTAAGGGTAAGGTTAGTTTCAGTGGCATGTCATGAGGAATTTGGAGCAGCAAAATTCTTTGGCATGAGTGTTTTCTAGAGACATGGAGATCACAGGTTGATTTTATCTCTAGATGATTGTGTGATACCGATTAGCACGCTGATGGTTGGACATTTCATAGAACAGGGTCTTGATTCACATGATGAGGTTAAGTACATGCATATTGGACCTGGGTTGCCCATGCAGTGGGAGCTATCAAGAATTTTGGAGCTAATCCAGGAAAGAAGCACTGGAGGGCAATTCAGTGGATTCTCAAGTGTCTGAGAGGGACCAGTAGTAGGTGCACATGCTATGCAGGGTCAAGTTATTTTCTACATGTGTTTGTAGATGTAGATGCGGCAGGTTACCTGGATGATAGGAAGTGCACCATAGGTTTTGTCGTGGGTGGTCTTCAAGGTTGAGCTTAAAGAGGGATACAAGCCAAGATATAGATTAGATAGGGTACAGGTACAATACAACTGTTTATCTCCAAGTGGGAGATTGTTAGGTTGTGGAGCTAAAAGCTTCACTGATGCAAACAGGGAAGGAGGTTGCTGAGTGTCACAGTCACCAGCATCGGTTAGGCTGACCAATGTCGGCTAGTGGTGGATAAATGCAACCGACGTCGGTAGGAGTCAGTTGACATCAGTCACCTCCACGTAGACAGGGATTGACGTCAGTCGCCTGTGCAGTTCCAGAACTGTCAGTCGCATGAACAGTTTGTTAACGAACTGAGTGTTTGCATGTTAAGAGCCAATTTTAGACTAGAAGCTACAGATCTAATTATTGTAATTAGATGTCTAATTATTGTATGCATGGGATATATATAATAGACTCATGGGCTGTATTTTAATTTGTGCTAGAGAGTAAGAGAGCATATATTAGCTCCTTCTGTGTGTGAAGAGAGCATGGTGTGTTCCTCCTAGTGCCACAGTGCCAAGTGTGGGTACTAGTTTGGAGAATCAGAGGGGTTCTTCATGTATGTAGGATCTTGGTCAGCAGGTGTGCAAGGCCACATTTGGAGATCTACATGGTAAGTAAGATCATTGATCTGCAGGTGTATGTGTGTGCAGGATCCAGGTTTGTAGGTGTGTAGAACCAGATTGATTTACAAGTGTGCAAGATCAGGGAGGACAGCAACACAATAGGTAGCAAGATCAGGAGAGATCTACTTGGAGTACAGTGTGTACTCAGTTATTGAGTAGAGAGGAAGGCAAGGAAGTTCCTTCCATAAGTAAGATCATTTGAGTTGCAGGTTGTTGCAAGTTCAGGGGAGATCTACTTGGAGTACGTTGAGTACTTGGAGTGCGTGGAGCACTGGTGTACTGGCAGTAGTGGATACTAATTGGTTGGAGGTGAACACCAACTCTATGTTTGAGTTGTGTGTTGGGACCATAAGAGAGAGAGCTTTGAGGAAAGAATTACTGTACACTTAAGGTGTGGGAAGCCTCTGAGAGGTGTGAAGAAGAAGTGGCATCTTCTTTATTGTATTCTTTTCTGGATGAGTATTAATACAATTGGGTATTGTCTCTCATATTCTGTGTTGTTTTTGGTTTCTATTTACTTGTTACTTCTGGTTTAATTCCGCATCTTAAGTTGCTTGTATTTGGTAATCAATGGTGCTTCCTTGGGTTCCTAACACTTTTAGTTCTTTTCTTTCATCTTGTTGACCTAGTTTGAATATATTTGGCCCATGACCAATAGATCTCTATAAAAGCTCATTCAAAATTTATTTAGAAGGAGGTTGGAAAATATTACAAATCAAATAAGAATACAAGTAAAACCATTGATAAAAATTTCTCTATTCTTTGTATACAGCCATCCAATATAGCTACAATCATTTCCAAATCCTCACACTAGTCCCTAGCCACCTCAAACACATGTAGTTTAGCATTTTTGCATCCACATAACACTATTATACAAAGAAAATCAAGTGGGAGAACTATTTATGTCATGATCCCTATTTAGATTTTTGGTATGTAGGCAATGTGCCCAAACAAGGGGTGTGGATACATGTTCAGTGCATCTTTCACACACTAACCCCCCTCTTTCACAAGTTTTGTCAAAGCACAATGAAGTCTAGGGTTTGAAGATAAAATTATCTCTACAAGGAGTTTTGTAGATTTTCAATAGTTGAGATTTCATAGGTAGGCTCACATAGGGATAACAAACAAAACCCTAAAAACTCAGGTTTTTGCATGTAGTTTTGATAATAACAGCATAAAAGGACAAGAGTAGATCTTAGGGTGTCATATTTTGACACTCATGTCTTTCATAAAATGAAATCCAGATCCTAATTTATGATACTATCCTAAACCTATATAGCCAATATCAGAACCTGCAATAGCTATTTTAATTTGTTTTAAGATAAGTCTTATTTTCTCTATATTTATTGCTATTTATAGAAAGGTTAACAATACAAATAAATTATACAAATTAGTATTTAAATTATTGAAATATTATTTACTAATTTATTTATTGTATACCCTTAGCTAAATTAGGAATAAGACTCCAATATTTATAAAATAGTTAAATCATTTGGTATACCCAACTTACTTTGTTTGTGCATAAAAACCCTAAAAACCCTATGAAAAATTCCTTCCTAATTTTAAAAATATTTTTCTAGTTTTTTACCTACATATTTATATAAAAAATTCACATTACTTTTTAAAATTCCTTAGTAATTTAAAAAAATCATTTTCTTTCAAACCCTAGTTGCATATAATAGGTCCATTTAAATCAAGAATTTTTCAATATTTTTTTGATTTTTTACCTGCATATTTAAATTAAAAATTCATACTAATTTTAAAATTTTCATAGTAATTGCAAAACTTCATTTTCTTCTAAACCCTAGTTGCATATACTAGGTCCATTTAAATCACAAAATTTTCTAATATTTTTTTGATTTTGACCTACATATTTAAATCAAAAATTCAAATTTTATTTTAAAATTCCATAATAATTTAAAAAAAAAAGCATTTTTCAAAACCCTAGTTGCATATACTAGGCCCCATTACTTTTAAAGTATCACCTTACATATTTTTGAGATTTTTATTCTTTTTATGCATATTCTAGTTCATTGTTTAGATTATATTTATTTAATCTACTCTTTCATATTTTAAATTATTTTCCTTATGCCATCTAAGCTCCTTGCATCTCTTATTTTGAGACTAAGTGCAAGACTTAGTGGTAACCCTCCTAAATTCACCTAGATTATTTCAACCTAACCATATACCATGGATAAATAACTGGCTCAACTTCCTGCTATAGATCCTACACATCCATATTACATCATTTTCCATGAGGATAATTTCAACAATGAGCAGTATGAGAATAACAATGATGATACAAACACCGATGTTCATGATCCACCACATCAGGTTCTTGATCCACTTCCACCTATTATCAATAATGATGTTTTCCTTAGTAAAGACTTAATTTTAAAAAGTTTTAGAGAAAGACTCAGAGAACAACCTTGAGATCATACTCTTATCTTATAATCTATCATGAAAATTTAAAAGGCTAAGCAAGTTGAGTCATCCATTCCTTCAAATAAATTAGTTGGAAATGACACTACAAAGGAAACTATGTCTCAACAACCCCCTATAGCAGCCCAACCTTCCTATGAGGCACCACTAGTTACATCTAGTAGATCTTTATCTCCTAATATGTCTACCCTTATGGAAATGATAAAATCTCTTCAATCCAAGGTACTACATCTTGAGCAAGGTGCTTCTAGACTAATGTAGGCTTTGGATTACTTTGCTCTACTACATACACCATTAACATGTCATATTGCTTCTACAAGCTTACCACTAGGTTTTGTTCAACCCAAGATCACTCTATATGATGGCAGGGATGATCTAGAGACATACTAAGAACTTTTCATGTAGCATGCTTAGACTATATACCAAATGACTGGCTATTAACCAAGATATTTCCATGGAGTCTAAAGGATTATGCTTTACAATGGTTCTATAGTCTATTGAATCAGTCAGTAAATGCATTCAATCCTTTAGTAGACATGTTCACAGTTCATTTTAGCATTAACATTGGTGATAAGGTTTCCTATGCCCAAGTTGTACAATAGAAACAAAGGTCAAATGAGTATCTCACAGATTATGTTCTTTGATATAAGACTCTCTTGGCTAAAATGATTAGCCTCATGGTCGATCAAGAGTTACAAGATCTATTCAAATAGATTCTTCTCCTAGCTTTGCATGAATCAATAATGTTCAAAAGGTTCTCTTCCTTCACTGAGTTATGTATTACACTAAAGGGAAAAGAAGTCAAATTAATTTCAATGGGTAAAATCAAGTACATAAGTATATCAAAAATAACAAACAAGAGTTACAAAAAAGTCCCATACAAAGTCAAGGTCAATGATAATAAAATTTAGAATCAACCTATAGTTAATGCAACTTTAGAGCCCCTTAAGCAAGTGGTTTTATTACCACCTTCTTAGAGAACCTTTACCAATCTACCAATTTCTCCAGCCAGAGTTTTATAGTAGATTTTAGAATGCAATATCATATCTCTCCCTCCTATTTGAGAAGTTGATCTAACAAAGCCTATTCCAAAGGAATATGATCATAATGCATTTTTTGACTTCACAAGGCACCAAACCACACAAAAAATAGATGCATCAGTTTGAAACACAAGATATAATACTTGATAGATGATAATCTTATTGATCTTGGCACTCTAGTTGAGCATCTGTAGATAAAGAAAACATAAGACAAGGCTCTAAAAAATTTCTTAGATCCTTTTCCACAACATTCTAAACAAGAGTCAAGGAACACATCAAGTGTTCACGATGCATATCATACACATCCACCACTAGCTACATAGAAGTCACCTTCAGTTGAGTCAGATTTTTTGAGTAACATGATTGGTGTGTACAATTCTAGAGTTCTAGCTAGACCTTTAATATCCTTCTCAGAGCAGGAGATAGTTGAGAATGATTCAAATTATTATGCACTATTTATCAAAGCTTACATTCATAATCATCCTATTCATAGTGTTCTCATAGATAATGGATTTAGTGTGAATATGTGCACTATGACATTATTGCAGCATTTGGGATATTCAAAGCAAGATATTACCCCAATGAACATAATTATCAGTGAACTTAGTGGGCACATATAGATTTCATTGGGTGAGATTTTACTTCCTCTATAGATTGGTCCAACACATGTGGCCACACCATTTACTATTGTTCCTAGTTTAAGAGTTTTTGATATGTTACTTGGTCGATCATAGATCTAGAAACTTCTTGCAATACCTTTTATAGTTCATAGATGCATAAAATTCATTCATGCTAATCAGGTTATTATAGTTGGTGGAGTTTCGTATGAGTTATCACTTCCCACTTCAAAGCCATCTACTACTTTGTAGTCACCCGTTTTAGTTCTGCCACCAATTTTAGTTTTTCCACCAATTTTAGTTATTCCTTCAATTCAAATTTAGACACAGTTGAGGTCTCCATCACTAGCACAAAGAGTTTATACAGTTTCACAGAAGCCTCTTTTAGAGCAACCATAATTTCAGGATTCTAGACAACTTCCATCCACCTTGTTCACATCTAGGGTAGTATCATTGAGGTATCATGCCCTTACACATAAAGCACATGTTCAAAGAGCTTCTCCTACCACCAGATGGGTCCCTAAGAACCTCGTAGTTGCATCTATTTATTAGAGTTATAGGGGACCCCATAGTTTTTACCTCAAATATTTCAGAGTATTTACAACATACATAGTTTTTAGAGTTACAATCTCAACCCTTCTATCGTGCTTCATGATCATGCATGATCCCACTCCTCGATATACGACACTGTGATAGGGATTCTTCCATGAGACTCATCAGTTAGTATCATCTATTTTCAACCTTATACATAACTTCTTTTCAATTTCTTGTACATAGTCTCCTTATGATTGATTGTACATAGCTTATTTCAAAATACCAAAAATAATACAAATTTTCAAAATATAAAAATATTCATTTATTTAAAAACATTTCAATTGTATGCATTATCCATGCCTTAAATTTCTACTACCATGCTAGACTTACATTTACTGTTATATGAAATTGTTTGTTGATTTATCTACATTACCATTCTTCACTTGATCTTCTTTAAGTGTGTGTAGTGACATCTAGATCCTTGATTGCTTCACTCTAGCTATTGAGGGGAAATTTTACTTCTATATTTGAGACACATCAATATACCTACCCATTGGGGGAATCTTATACATGACTACACCATCTATATTATGTCATTCCTAAACCACATACTCTAGTTATCATGTTGATGTAAATCATTTACTAGCTTATAAAGATTACTCTATCAATACTTACTAAGATATAGCACTTGTATGTTTCTTAACATATACCTAGTATTGTACTACATGTCTTGCTTACTTTTAATTCTTGATTTGATTAGTTATATGTGATTGTATTTCAAAAATTTACATGTCTTCCTTTCTTGGTTTGCATATCTAGATGTGATTGCAATTCTTAGTTCTTATTTTATCTCTTGTGTGTACCTTAGGACATTTGATAATGTCATTTGTTTATACACTTCTATGTGCTTGTGGCCCTTATGCCCACCTTATTTGTTTCAATTTTATGTGTATATGACATTTGAACATGCCTTGTATGCTTACTTTCTAGTTTGAGTCACAGGTGCCCATATCCCTTATTTATTTGGCCACTTGACCACTCTTGTATGCTTCTTGCTTCTTGCCTTGTGTGTTTATTTGCTTGTTTAATTTTTAAATTATTTGCAATTCCATGATCCACATCATGCATTTTCTTACTTTCTTGGATGCCATGATGGACATCATGCTCCATCCCTCCTTGACAAGTAACAACTAACCATATTTCTAGTTCTAGTTCATTATATTGCACATGTTATTACATTGTTATATCTATCTAGTTATACCCTTGTTGATCTAATAATCTCTCATACAAACTATCCTATATCTTGAGATATCTTGTCGATTATCATTGCTATATCATGTATTTTCATATCATCACACACTTGTAGGGATCTTTTTTTCAAGGATAGTCATTACAAGGTCTTCATTCTTACCTTTAAAATAGGGGTGAATAAATAGGGGTATTGTTATAGATATAAAATCCTCTAACCAATCAAAAAATAGTTTTCAAAATACCCAAAATATAGTATTTAGACTTCAAAACTACATAGAATAGAACAAATAGATAGTGACAATTATAGAACAATCTTTAGAATTAGCACATGATAAGAGAGCCAACTTTGGACTACATCACTGGATAGCATGGTGTCCTATTTTGGCACTCTTTTTTAAACAACAAGAAACCAAAATTTCTATAAATAAATAGAAAAATAAGTACAATTACAATTTTGTCAGCAACAATTTAGTTCAAAATCGATAGATTTAGTGCATTTTTTATAAAAAAATATTGATGTAGGGGCATCATGTGTGGCATGATGGCTCTCTCTTTTAGTTTTAGATATAGTAGTTGGTATAACTTCTAGATCAAAATTCATGTTACAAACACTAGTGATTGGGGGTAAAGTTTGCAACACATTTGATTTCTCTTCTTTATAGTTTATGGCATTACCTAGACATTCTCGATAGTTGCATGCCTTATTCCATCTATAGGTAGTTGGCATTATTTTTGAATGGCTTCCACATAAGCCTATTACCCAGTTTCAGAGTGGCTTAGTTTCTAGCACACATTTGGCTATCCACACCACATTATCATATTATATAACATTCATGGGCTTTAAGATCCATCTCATATGACACATATTCATACCAATATTAGTTCATAGCTTCAATTCACAAGGAAACAGAGCCAAAGGTCTATCTAGCCTTTGTATTCTTTATCCACTTACTTAGATGAATTGGAGACATAGTCCAAAAGTTAATTAACACACACATGATCACATAACTTCACTTAGTGGGTGATGATGGAGCCAAAGGGATAGCCTTTACATTCTTGAGCAACTCTTAGAGAATTGAGCACTCAACCTTATTTGTGATATTACTTTTTGTATAATATCATTCAACACATACTCAGCATCACATTAGGTTTTATATTAGTTTGCATACCCAGTAAGGTGTATTCATTCCTTTCTCTTCATCTCTCTTTTACCAAGTATTTTTAAATTTATACTTTAGACATAGCATGTCTAGTAAGAAATAATCTACTCCTAATTTTATTTTTTATATTTACACTTCATGTTGTGCTCTCTCTATGGACACCCAACATCACACAGCTTCATGAGCTTCACCCTTACAGGAAAGTTCAGGTATGTTTTCTATTTTACCTTTATCCTAGTAATTGATTTTGATGTATCAATAGAATAATGCGAGGGAAAATGTAGTCATATAAAATGTTAGAATTTGTAGCTTGAGTGTGGATTATGACACCCAATCCATAGGTCCCTATTTCACACTCTCATGACCCTTTTAGACACCTTTTTGCTTATTCCTAGTCATCCATAGACTTCTAAAACCTGATTCTAGCTCAGCCAAGCTGCATTTCCCATCCTAATTCTACCCCCCTAAGTCTTATACCTATAGGATAGGAGCACCCAACTTGGACTATAATGTTGGACCCTAGGGTGTCTTATTTTAGTGTTCTTGTCCAATTGCATTTTGAACTCCAATAGTTATTTCCTTCTAGTTCCTATCCTTTATTTTTTTAGCATAGCACAAATAAATTTAACCCATGACCAATAGATATCTTTAAAATCCCATTTAAAGTTAATTTATAAGGAGGTTGGAAAATATTACAAAGTAAGCAAAAATACAAGCAAAACCATTAAGAAAAATTTCCCTATTCTCTGCATACAACCATCCAATATAGCTACAAGCATATCCAAATCCTCACACTAGTCCCTAGCCACCTCAAGCACACTCAGTTTAACATTTTTACATCCACATAAAACTATTTCACAAATCAAATCAAGTGGGAGAACTACATATGACTTGATCCATCTTGAGAGTATTGGTATGTACACAACGTGCCTAGATAAGGGGTGTGAATACATGTTCAGTGCATAATACACACACTAACTCCCCCCCCCGCCCCCCCCTCTTTCTCAAGTTTTATCAAAGCATAATGAATTCTAGGGTTTTAATATTAAATCAACTCTATAAGGAGTTATATAGACTTTTAATAGTTGATATTTCATAGGTAGGATCACACAGAGACAATAAACAGAACCTAGAAAACTCATGTCTCTATGAATAGTTTAGAAAACAACAGTAGAAAAGGACAACATCGTTAGACCCTAGGGTGTACTATTTTGGTTCTCTTGTCCTTTCATAAAATTAAATCTAGATCTTGATTTGTGACACTGTCCCAATTCTGTATAGCCAATATCAGACCTTGCAATAGCCATTTCAATTCATTTTAAGCAAAATCTTATTTTATCTATATTTATTGCTATTATATAAAGGTTAAAAATAAAAATAAATTATATAAATCAATAGTTAAATTATTGAAATATTATTTTCTGATTTATTTATTCTAGACCTTTAACTAAATTAGAAATAAGACTCCAATATTCCCAAAATAGTTAAATTACTCTTATAGAATCATATTCTAGACTACTTTCTACTTGTTCCCAATCTAGCACTATGTCAGCATCAAAACCATCTAAGTATATTAGTTCCTTATCATTTACATATATAATGTAGTTGTATTATATATATTTAGCCTATTATTAGCATAAGAAATTTAATGTATGTTTATATATGAGTTCTACACCCAATTGGCCTATTGTAGATTTGATTATAACCCTTGTGCATTGTCATTTATATATACCCATTTAACAGTAATCTAAGGCTAACTCCAAAGCACTAATAGATTTTTTTTAAGGTTGAAAATAGATTTTGGTTAGTCAATTATGAATGCAAATATACTATAGTGGAAAAAATATGTTTAACCTTAGTTTTTGCTACTCATAGACCATGACATTACTTTCTCAATAATGAGCTTCATGTTATAATAATAAAATATCTATCAAGGTTCCTAATGAACAAAACACACATAACCAAACACATATCAAAATGGGTGATGTAACTTGTAGAGATTGATGTAAAATTTTTACCCCAAAGGTTAATAAAAGGACAAGTCATAGCTAACCAATTGGTGGTGGCTCCCTTGTCAAAATGTTTTCTTCCCACTAAATCTTTTTTGGATGAGTTCAAGGCATATAAAATATCTTCCAATCCAAGGATAATGTTCTGTTATGGATTAAAATGTAGAGCAAGGGAAGGTTCTGGAATTATATTTTATATCCTTGAAGGCAAATACATTCATTTCTTTAACAAATTAGCTTTTGTTTTCACCAAAAATATAGCTAATTATGAGGCCTTGATCATCAAATTCTCCATAAAATATAAGCTTCATATAAGAAACATCTAAGTTTGTAGCGATTCTCAAAATTTTCTTAGTAAAATTAACCTACCTTTATAGGTTATTCTTGCACATGTGCTTACTACCTTTTTAGTTATACCTTCCACAAACATATTTGATATATGTTATTAGGAAGGCCTTGGATTGATTCACTTTGAGTAGTACCTTATACAATACATGGGTGTGTTAAATATGTTCATGCCAATCAAGTAGTTACAATTTTTGGAATTCCATATGAGTATCCTATTGAAAAAAAACTTATACCCAAGCTATTAATTACGAAGCCCTTTAATGATATTTAATCATAAAAGGGTAAGAAATAGACAATCCCCTTTACTAGGTGGCCAGTAGTTGAGAGACCATTATAGCATATACATATAGTGGATTCCAAAGGACCCCCATCTACTATGCACCATGTTCAAATATCAATAACACCTACACATGATCCTATTACATTTATTCATAATGAAACATAGAGAACTTAATGATGGGTTCCATGAACCCCTACTCCTATTATTCCTACTACTACTTCACGACCACATAGTCCTATTTTACATACTAATATTACAATGACATATATTTCACCTATATGTGCTCCTCAATAACATCATAATATTATTACACTAGGTTCATGGTGGGGAGATATCTATTACCATCAATTAGATGGAATCATAGGATGACCTTTCCTTTTCAAACATTCCAAAATATCCCAATTTAAAAAATAAAATAAAAAATATTTAAAAATTCAAAACTATTATCATCACCTACATGCTCTATTATATCTTTGGAATATTTGTGTTAGTTCCATGTTGATGGATAACATACCTATTACTTAAACATATACACATGTGTGTCACACTTCTAATTATGTGTGATACATGTATACACATATACACGATCTATTTTTATTTTATATTTTGGGCCTTTCCTCTACTCATGTCATGCAAAAATTGAGGGCATCTACTTCTTTGCTCTTGATAAAAACATAAGTTATATGGTTCTATGATCACATTTCATTATCATGTTTGAGATTAAATATGTACTTGCACATGAATTTATCCATGATTATATCTTACATAGGGTAATTGATATGATATGCACTTGAATTTTTTGCCAACACATTCTATGCATGGGATACTATTACATATTTTTTTGATTGTTTATACTTTCCTTTTTTCACTTCCTTGAGTGTCTTATATTGATATTATCTTGATTATTCTAGCATTTGAATATGTTCCTTCACTTACGACCCACATGCCTATGTATGATTTCTTTGACATTTGCAAATGTCATTGTTTATTGTGTGGACATATGAATATGTCATCCTTGATTTTATGGACATTTGACTAATTCATGTCCCTTTGATTGTCTGACATTTGAGCATGCCCCTTGTTTTTGGTCTCCTTGGACCATTTCCCTTTGACTTACTTTTCAGTATGTGTGTGCTTGTACTATTACTATCTAGATGTTGCCATGATTATTATCATGCATCTTAGGCCTTCATGTATTCATAATGGTTCTATGTACTATCTACTTGGTCATATTCCTTTTATATTCAAGATCAACCCTCATTCATTCATCACATAGTAACATAGGAACAATACATAGTATTCTTACCAATGAGAATTCAAAAAACACTCAATTGAATAAAATATTCCCTATTTCCATACTAGTCATAGGTACAACACATCTATGGGTCTGAATTACTAAAAACACAATTTAAGAGCCTTGTTTATCAAGTTCTAAGCTAGGTCACTATTGTACTTACTTTGAACATATTACATGATTCACACACAAGCCAAAACGTAAATGAGAACTACATCAGTCTAAGGCCTTCTTCAAAGCATTGGTTATGTACCTATAGTATTCATTGATAGAGGGGTCTTTGGGTCAGCTCGACACTATGTAACACTAACCCATTTTTCCCCAAGGTCATAATAAAGATGAAAAACTAAAGTTTTACAAATTCATGAGTGATAGTCCATGACCCAGATCTAAATTCACCAAAGTGAAGGCAAAGACAAACCCAAAATCATCTAGGTAGTTTCATCCTTTTCTAATAGGTATTCTGTATAGGACACTTGCACTAAACCTAAAAAGTAACATCGACACAATCATCCCAAGTTGATGTTAGTGTCCAGATCTCCAAAATCATTAGATCTAGAATCTAAAGACTCTTCTAGAATCATATTCTAGACTACTTTCTACTTGTTCCCAATCTAACATTGCATTAGCATCAAAACCATCTAAGTATACTAGTTCGTTATCATTTACATATATCACTTAGTTATTTTTTTATATATTTAGCGTATTATCAACATAAAAAATTTATTGTAAGTTTATATGTGATTTTTACACCCAATTGGTCTATTGTAGATCTGATTATGACCCTTGTGCATTGTCATTTATATATACCCCTTTAATAGTAATCTAAGGCTAACAACAAAGCAATAATATATTTTATTTTAGGGTTAAACATAGATTATAGTTAGCCAATTATGAATGAAAATATAATATAGTGGAAAAATTATGTTTAGCCTTAGTTTTTGCTACTCATAAATTATGACATTATTTGCTCAATAATGAGGTTCATGTTATAATAGTAAAAGATCTATTGAGATTACTTATGAAAATCCACCTAACTAGACACATATCAAAATGGGTGAGGTAGCTTATAGAGCTTGATCTAAAAAACTTAGACCAAAATTCAATAAAAGGACAAGTCATAGCTAACCAATTGGTGGTGACTCCCTTATAAAATTCTTTTCTTCTCACTGAAGCTTTTTAGGATGAGTTCAAGGCATATAATATATATTCCAATCCAAGGATAATGTTTTTTATGGATCAAAATGTAGAACAAAGACAGGTGATAGAATTATATTTTGTATCCCCAAGGGATATATTCATTTATCTAACAAACTAGCTTTTTATTTGACCAAAAACATAGCTGAATATGAGGCCTTGACCATCAAATTATACATAGCATATAAGCTTTATATAAGATACACCCAAGTTTTAACAAATATCAAAAGGTTATTGGCAAGATTAACCTATCTCACATGTGCTTACTTCCTTTCCAGTTATACCTTCCACAGACATATTTGATACATGTTATTAGGAAGGCTTTGGATCAATACACTTTGAGTAGTACTTTCTATAGTACATGGCTATGTTAAATATATTCATGTCAATCGAGTAGTTATAATTATTGGAATTCTATATGAGCATCCTATTGAATAAAAAAATTATACCCAAGCTATTAATTACCAAGCCCTTTAAGGCCAATTCATCAAAAAAGTGTAAGAAACATGCAATCCCCTTTACTAGGTGGCTAGTACTTAAGAGACCATTATAGCAGAGACATATAGTGGATTCCACATAATCCCCATCTACTATGAACCATGCTAATATATCAAAAACATCTACACATGTTCCTTTTATGGTTATTTAAAAGAAACCATATAGCACTCAATGATGGGTTCCATGAACCCTACTCCTATTACTCCTACTACTAGTTCATGATCACATAGTCTTATTTTACATGTTGATACTATGATGATAGATATTTCACCTATACATGTTCTTCAATAATGTCATAATATTATTACACTAGGTTCACAGTGGGGAGATATCTATTACCATCAATTGGATATAATCATAGGATGCTCTTTCCTTTTCAAACATTCCAAAACAACCTAAAAAAATTAAAAAAATTAAAAAATTCAAAAATCCAAAAATAGTATCATCACGTAAATGCTATATTATATATTTGGCATCTTTGTGTTAGTTACATGTTGATGAATAAAATAACTATTAATTAAACATACACACGTGTGTCACACTTCGATTTGAGTGTGATACATGCATACATAGATACACAATCTATTTCTATTTTAGATTTTGGGCCTTCCCTCTACTCATGCCATACGAAAATTGGGGACATATGCTTCTTTGATCTCGATACACATTGGTTATATGGTTCTATGACCACATTTCATTATCATGTGTGAGATCAAATATATACTTACATATGCCTTTATCCATGATTATATCTTACTTAGGGTACTTGATATGTTATGAACTTGAATTTTTTGCTAACACATTCTATCCATGGGTTACTATGAGATATTTTCATTGGTTGTTTATACTTTCCTTTTTTCACTTATTTGAGTGTCTTGCATTGATATTGTCTTATTTATTTGAGCATTTGAATATGCTTCTTTATTTTCACCCCCCATGCCTATGTATGCTTTCTTTGACATTGGCATATATCATTATTTATTATGTGGTCATTTGAATATGTCATCCTTACTTTTTTGGACATTTGAACACGCCTTTATTTATGGTCTCCTTGGACCATTGCCTTTTGACTTACTTTTGAGTGTTATTATGTGTGTGCTTATATTATTGATATCTAGATGTTTCCATGATTATTATCATGCCTCTTAGGCCTTCATGTGCTCATAATGGTTCTATGTGCTATCTACCTAGACATATTCCTTTTATATTCTACATGGTTACATTCATAGACTATACAATTATCTTTTCCTTTTATGGTGAGGTAACTACCAGTTCCTATCTTTCCCTCACCTCAAAGGCAGAGAATATTAGTGAGGGCATGCCATAGAGGCATGTTCTCCACACTTAGTATAATTTTTAGATTTAGTGGGGACATACTTTAGAATCATGCTCTCCACATTAATTCAATATATGGTACTTATATCAGTTTTCATATTTAGTAGGGGAATGCCATATGGGCATGGTTTTCACACATTAAAAGTTTTTAAATTCAGTGGGGCATGCTTTGGAAGCATGTTCTCCACACCTATTTAGTATTCAACATATCTAAATTACAGTGGGGACATGTTTTGGAAACATGTTCTCTACATTGGTACTTATATTGGTTTTTATATTTCTTTAGATATAGTGAGGGCATGTTTTGGAAGCATATTTTATACACTTACACAATTTTATAAAGTAGCCAAAGAACACAATTATATGATTTAAATTCACAAGTTGTGGTAAAGTTATATACATTGGCACCATTGTTATACACAACTTCAGCATGAGACATATATAATGTGCATATGCTATGTAATATGTGACTAATATTAAACAATCCAAATAAGTTTCAAAATCCAAACCTTTTTCATGTACTAATACACCGATCAAACTTTTACAGAGTCTATTGAGCTAATATACTGCAATAGTTGGTTCAATTTTTGGTATGGTTGAGTTGATTAAATCACTCAATCTTACCAAGATTTTAGGTTAGAATTGATTGTATCATCCGATCACACAAGGTAATAAGTATCATTGAGTTGCACAGTTGGATTAATCTCAATTTCAGGTGACAAATCATCTTTGCTCCAAGGTTGGGGCATGGTCCTTCCAATATCTCTCTCTATCTATCTCTTTGTATGTATGCAATTTCAATATTTATCTATATTTGTCATAATCTTAGTTACAAAGCCTTATAATGATACATATTTTTCAAATCAACTTACTCATAGGCAAGGTGAGTATATTGACACACAGGTGTACTCTTAAACCTTACTCTTTCAATTTTATTTTTTTAAAATACTTTTAATTCTAGATTATATAATATAACATTTTCTTGATTATAGGTTTGTTACCAACAAAGCACTCCAGTTAGGCACACGTAAAGATAAGGTGTGATATGAACATATAGGTACACATTATTTTCCTTTAAAGTAATAATTTTATTACTAGATTAAAGGGGGGACATATAGATGATATTTATGGATTACATATCACCCCAGTCTTATATACTTGGTAAAATTAGACATTGGTTATTCATCTTCGATATTGATCTTTTCTAATTCCACAAGTATTGTATTTGCTCTATCTTATGCTCTTTGGCCTATCTCTTAGTTCAACCAGTCTTATGTTGATGACCCAAGCCTTCTATATTTCTTAGAATTCTTAAAATGTACATATCTTCCACCTCCACAAGTTTTGATCCTATTGTTACTTTCCTTCTCCCTGGACACTAACATGTGGGACAAACATTTATGTCAACAGTAGTGTCCTAACTTGATGTAAGTGTCTAGTGCCCTAAAATAATCTATTTTGTAAATGGAACATATATTAATTGTCAGCCTAAGTTATTTACTATGAGTTACTTATCCAAAGGGATTGATATAAATACAAGATCAACCCTCATTCATTCTTCACCTAGTAACATAGGAATAATACATAGTATTCTTACCAAAGAACATTGAAAGAACACTCAATTGAATAAAAGATTCTCTATTTTCATACTAGTCATAGGTACAACATATCTACAGGTCTAAAGTACTAAAATAACAATCCAAGAGCCTGGTTTGACAAGTTCTAAACTAGGTCACTATTGTACTTTCTTTGTACATATTACATGATTCACACAAAAGCCAACATGCAGGGGGGAATTATATTAGTTTGAGGCCCTCTTTAGAGTATTGGCTATTTAGGCCACACTCATTAATTGAGGGGTCTTTGGGGTTATCTCAACATCATGTGTCCACTAACCCAGTTTTACTCAAGGTCATAATTTATTTGAAGATGGACAATTAGGATTTTGCAAATTCATAAGGAGCTATAATCCATGACCTAGATTTACATGCATCAGAAAAAAAAGACAAACAGAAACACAAAAGAATCTAGGTGGTGGCATCATTTTATGATAGGTGTTTTGTATAGGACACTTATGTCAAACCCATATAGTAGCATCAACATAACCATTTTAGGTTGACATTAGTGTCTAGAGCTCTAAAAGTGTCAGATTTAGAATCTAAGGACTATTCCAAAACCATATTCCAAATTGGTTTCTGTTTGTTTCAGATTTAACACTATTTTAATATCAGAACCAACTAAGTATATTATTTCCTTGTCATTTCCATATATAGCTTAGGTGTACTTTCTATATTTAACCTATTCTCAGCATAAGAAATTTAGTGTATGCTTATATATGAGTTGAACACCCAATTGACTTGTTGTAGATCCGATTATCACCATTGTGTATTTTCATTTCTATATACCCCTTCATAGTAAAGTAATATTAACTCCAAATTACTAATAGATTCCATTTTAGGGTTAAAAAAAATTCATACACATATGCATACTAATGCTAATCATGTTTTAGATCATATACCTAGTAGTGCATCTCAAGATCCACTCATTCAACAATAAATTAATGCTATTGATTTGCAATTCATAACTATTTCAAACATCTCAAAAGCCTAGTCATGTGGTTTCAGGGAATGAAATATTACATAACCCATTAGCTACCAAATTTATTATTCACTCTTCGCTATCTGATTTATTTAGTGGTAATGGTGAACCTTCACATCACATTCTAGCGTATTTTTCTTCGTGCTTTGGTTTTATTCACGATGATTTAATTATGACCAAGTTATTTGGACTAAAATTCTAAGGAAATACACATTATATTGCTTATGCACCATACCTAAGGCTCTATGCATTAATTTAACAATTTCACTGACATTTGTTTAGCTCATTTTAAAATAAAAAATAGTTAAAATGTCATATTTTCTAGAATTTCTCAAATAAAAAAGGACATAATAAGAATGTTGTTGACTATGTGTTTAGATTTAAGACTATGCTTACAAGAACATCATATCAAATCATTGATAGCAAGCTTCAAAGTCTTATCTCCAATAATTTACTTACACAACTTAAAGACAAAATCATGTTTACAACTTACCAATATTTTTACAAACCTTTTTATACGTTTAACAACATTTAAATTAAACATTTTGAGACCAATTTGTTAAAGTATGGAACCACCACTTCTATATCTACTAAGATTTCAAATATTAGGGAAAATCAACCTTCAAAGCGAAGACAAAACGAATTAAAAAAAAAAAAAAGAAATAAATTTAGTTTAACAACAAACCAACAGGATAGTCCTTGCACCTTCTAAGATCATACAAAAATCACAAGGCCACTCAAGCCACCTCAAAAAGTGCTTAAACAATTTCTTGAATATAACTTGATTACATTACTTAAACCATATCAATTAGATTTTAATCAACATTTATCTAGAGGTTATACGATATCAATAAATGTTGTGACTGCCATAAAACTTCTATACATTCTACTAATTAATGTTATTAACTCTTAACGTGTCTTCTTAAAACGGCAAACTGCTATAGTAGCTACTGATCCGTAATGATATAAATTGACTATATACAAATATGGCTACTGATGTAATAACATAATTCTACGATCGAGAGAGGAGACGGATTGGAAAGCCCTTTGCCATGCGAGGAAGAGGAAAGCAAGTAGCATGATCCACTTGGAGCGCCTCCCATCTGCCCGTTGCATTCAAAACATTTAAATTGAAACGATTAGCAATTTGCCATTGACACGAGAAACACCTCCATAATGATACTTATGAGCAGAAAGTACCATTACGAAATAATCTGACCTGAATTTAGTGACGAAATGATGAAGAAAGAGAGCAATTTCAAATCGGCCGAGATGAAGTCCTGGACAAAGCCTGCCACCTCTTCCAAATGGCATGTAAGATGGGTTATCCGACAACAACTGCAAGCGGAAAACATTTATGAGCAGAAAGTACCATTACATTACAATCAGTTTTGTTAAAAGAAAGCAGGTTAGTGTCCTGCCCTACTTGATCCTCGATTTGCCAGCGCCATGGGTGGAATTTCTGAGCTTCAGAATGGCACTTGTCATCCAAATGGGTGCCACTCACTAAAATAGACTGTCCATCCTTTAGGAATAACAAAATCTGCGTTGCAATCCAATAAAATTATATTATTCTATTGAATTTACTTAATAAAATAAATTAAAATAATATGAATTTAGAAGCCAAGCAATAACCTTTCACTTTAACATCTTGTTTGGTTTCTCTGAAAAGAATGGGAGCCGCGCTAGCCAAACGAAGTGTTTCGTTTATCACCTTCCATACTGAATACTTTTATGTAACCATCAGGTGGGTTCCCATCACGGGCAGCTGTAGACCTTTTCTTAGGGACTATTAACAATGAGTATTAATATCTCGGACTCGCAGTCAATAGATTGCCCATCCACAATGCGAACGTCACTGATGGTTACACCCTTTCCCTCTGAATAGGGTATAAACAAAGGAAGACAGCTCATCTAAGCTAAGATGGTATACAGCATTAAATTTACTCACACAATGAGTGAATTTCATTGAATGATAGTCCTCCCAATTCAGTTTTTCATCACCTTTGCTTTTGGCCTTTGAGATAACATCATGCTCAGCATGATCAATCCATATTCTATTCAGATCAAGGTGCAGGATTTATTGGTGGACCTTAAACTCGGTGCATTGGTCTAGACCAATGTTAAAATTTTTACTTTTTGATAATTTTGTTCCCCTATATAAGAGCGTTAAACCCCAATCGTTTGCCCTCAAACATCTTACATGTAACACTCATTTACACAGAAAAAGTATAAAAGAGTGGGGTTTTTAGCATTCGTTGAAGGGTAAATACAGAGCAGAAACAAAGAAAAAATAACATAAATATAAAACTGCGTCTGATTGCTATGGCAATCTTGAACAAGATTTTTTTTATTGATCTTTTTCTTGTTCATGAACACTGTGAAACATGGCTTACATAAATAGAGATTCTAAGCTTATCAAACTGAAAATAGACTGCATAACTAACTAAAATTAACTCCAGTCTTTAACATGCTAACTGAGACTAAACTAAGCTAAGACTTAAAATAAACAAATGTTTGACTGCTGTTCTGCATGCACACAAGACTGAACTAATCTTTAACTGCTTGAACGAAGTGCAATCATGCGAATTGAGGTATGCAGACTGTGTGCATGGCATGCATGAGAGGGAGGCGAATAGTAGAAATTATCTATCTCTAGTTTCTAACACTCCCCCTTAATTTCTACCACTAACTACTTCAACATTTACAATGCCTAAATTTTGTCTTAGATAATCAAAGGTCTCCTTTGCTAATGCCTTTATGAATATATCTGCCAATTGGTCTTCAAATTTGCAGAACTCCAGATGCATTTCACCATTGTTCACTGACTCTCTGATAAAGTGAAATCTTGTATCAATGTGCTTGCTCCTCTTGTGAAAGACATGATTTTTTGATAATGCAATTGCATATTTGTTGTCACAAAAGATTGGTGTTGACTCCTTCTGTGCTTGTAATAAATCTGTCAATATTCTCCTCATCCAAGTTGCTTGACATGTTGCTGATGTGGCTGCTACATACTCTACTTCAGCTGATGAAAGTGTCACTATAGGTTGCTTTTTAGATGCCGATGTGACCACACCTATTCCTAAAAGAAAGGCATGTCCATAAGTACTCTTCTTGTCATCAACGCTACCTGCAAAATCACTATCAGTATAACCAATCAAACTAAAATCATTAGTTGTGGAATATAAAATTTCATATTCTGTTGTTCCTGCCATATATCTCAATATCCTCTTTCCAACTTGCCAATGTGAGTCTTTTGGTGACTCCATGAATCTAGAGATTAAACTAACCCCATACATGATATCTGGTCTTGTAGCTATAAGATACATCGAACTACCAACTAGTCTTTTGAATGTTGTAGAATCAACATTAGACCCTTTGTCTTCTTTGCTAATTTTGGTCCCTGTAGCAACTGGTGTAGGGCTGGTTTACAATTCAGCATCTTAAATCTCCTTAACACATCCGTTGCATATTTAGTTTGACAAATAAATATTCCCTTCTCTGATTGTACAACTTCTATGCCCAAAAAGTACTTCATTAATCCCAAATATATCATTTCAAATTCTTTCTTCATTGATGATTTAAATGTGTCTACAGACAAATTTTTAGTGAAATTCAAATCATCAACATACAAACACACAATCAGAATCTGACCTTCTTTGTTGATTTTTGTGTACAATAAAGGTTCACTATTGCTTCTGTTGAATCCATTATTTGTCATGTATGAATCAATCCTACTATACCATGCTCTTGGTGCTTGCTTGAGACCATATAGGGCCTTTTTCAATCTGTAGACTTTTTCTTTATGTCCTTGCACTTCATAACCTAGTGGCTATTTCACATACACTTCTTCATCTAGGAAACCATTCAAGAAGGCTAATTTGACATCTATTTGATATACATTATAATTATTTTGAGCAACTATTGATAAAACCATTCTAATAGTATCAAGTCTAGCAACTGGAGCAAATGTTTCATTATAATCAATTCCATGTTCTTGTGCAAAACCTTTTGCTACTAACCTTGCCTTGTGCTTTTCAACATTTCCATCTGCATCAAATTTGGTCTTATAAACCCATTTGACTCCTATGCAATCCTTACCTTTAGGTAGATTAGTTAGATCCCATGTTTGATTTCTTTCAATAGCATTCATCTCTTTATCCATTGCTTTTATCCAATGTTCCTCATTAATTGCTTCTTCATAATACATAGGATCATGAGTGAAAAGAGCAAAATTTGAACACAAATCTAACTTCTCTTCTTCTTGATTATAAATCTCATTCAAGTTTCGCATTTTCTTACCTTTAAGTCTTGATCTTAAAGTAGCAAGAGTTGGATCTGATTCATCGCTTACTTGTGAATTTGGAGTAGGATGACATGCATGACTAGATGATTCACCTTGTGTTAAACTCCTAGGTGTTCTTATTGGAGTGCTTGTTCTTGCTTGTGGAGAGGATTGATTTATTTGAAAATTTTGTTCTTCAGATTCTTCTTCATTTTGTGGAATTGGTGCTCCAATTGTGATGGTGCTACCATCCCATGCTTCTTCTTCCTTAAATTCAACATCTTTGCTAATAATCATTTGCTTTGAAATGAGGTTATACAACTTATAAGCCTTTGATTCTTCACTATAGCCAATAAAAATGTATTTCTCACCCCTATCATCAAGTTTTCTTCTCAATTTAGATGGTATAAGAGAATATGCAATACAACCAATGTTTTTGAAATGATGTACACTATGTTTCTTACCACTCCAAGTTTCTTTTGGAATTCGATCTCTGACACTCTTTGTTGGGCTTCTCTTCAGAATATATACCACACATGCTACTTCTTTTGCCCAATATTCATTTAACAAATGTTTGGCCTTCAACATGCTTCTAACCATCTCCATGATTGTTCTATTCTTCCTTTCTGCTATACCATTCTGTTGTGGTGTGTACCTTGTAGTCAGTTGCCTTTTCATGTCATGATATCAGCAAAAATCTTGAAATTCATTAGACATATATTCACCTCCTCTATCTGATGTAAACACCTTGATGTAAAGGCCACTCTGCTTTTCAACCATAGCCTTGAATTCTTTAAATTTTCCAAAGGCTTTAGACTTATTTTTGAGAAAATATATCCATGTCTTTCTGCTAAAGTCATCAATGAACGTTATAAAATAATAACTACCTCCAAATGATGGAATTTGCATTGGTCCACATAAATCACTATGGACTAGCTCCAATATTACATTTTCTCTATATGAGGCTCCTATTGGAAAGCTCTTTCTATGCTGTTTTGCCAGAATGCAACCTTCATATAAACTTCCTAGCTGTTCTATTGGTGGTAATCCCTTTACCATATTTTTCTTCTGTAACAAATTCAAACCTCCAAAATGTAAATGTCCATACCTTAAGTGCCATAGCCACGATTGGTCTAGATGGATGGTTTTGAAGTGGGCTTCCTCTTCTCCTTGGATGCACTGAACTTGAAGAGGGAACATCCGATTCTTAGTCATCTCCACTTTTCCTATCAACCTGTCATTTGGAAACGTGTCTAGTATTGTGCAAACATTATCCATGAAAGATACTCTATAACCTTTCTATACTAACTGTCCAACACTCATAAGATTATGCTTTAGTCCAGGTACAAAATAAACATCAGGAATAAACCTTCTTTCACCATTTTTTGCCAAAACATTTATAACTCCTTTACCCATTACATCCACTTTATTATCATTTCCTAATTTAACTTCAAATTTTATGAAATCATCAAGACTTACAAATAATTCTTTATTCCCTATCATATGATTACTGCATCCACTATCTAAGAACCAAATATCTCTAGCATTTTCTTGAGTAACATGACAAGTGAGAAAATAAGCTTCCATGATTAGAACTAGATTCATTTGTATAATTAGCATTCTGCTTGTCCACATCTCCTTGTTTCTTTCTGCATTCACTTGCATAATGTCCATATTTTTTGTAGTAATAACATTGAATGTTAGATTTATCAAACCTCTGTGAACTTTGCTGGAAGTGATTGTTGCCACGTTCTCTATTGTTGTAGTTTTGATTATTGTTTTCACTTGGATCTAGATTGTTCCTTCCATTTCTGCCTCTGCCTCTTCCTCTGAAGTTTGACCTTCCTCTTCCTCTTCCTCTACCAAATGATACCTGAGACTTGAAAGCATTCTCAATAGAAGTATTGTTATTCCTATTCATTCTGGATTCATGTGTCAACAAAGAACCCATTAATTCATCTACCGATAACTGTTCCAAATCCTTGGTTTCTTTAATAGCTACAACTATTGCGTCAAATTTGTTGGGTAAACTCTTAAGTATTTTTTCTATGATCTTCTGATCCGTTATTGTTTCTCCATTAGATCTAATTTGATTCACTATATTCAATACTTGACCCATAAATTGGTCTATAAACTCTGAATCATTCATTTGCAAATTTTCAAAATTTCTCCTAAGAGATTGCAATTTAGCAATTTTCACCTTTGTATTACCTTTATAGGCGGTCTCCAAGATTTTCCATGCCGATCTGGATCTCGTTGCTGCTACAACTTTGGAAAAAAATAAATTCATCCAATGCCTGTTGGATTAAAAATAGAGATTTTGCATCTTTTTCTTGTTCTCTTTAAGCTCTTCCTTTTGTGCTTGAGGTAATGCCTGATGGGCAACCTCATCATGTGGTTCTACAAAACCATTCTCTACTAAATCCCAAACATCTTCTGAGCAAAACAATGTTCTCATTTTAATTGCCCAAAAACCGTAGTTCTTACCATTAAAAATGGGAATTTGAGGCTGAGAAATACTGTTATTTGTTGCCATGTCTCACACTAAACCTTTCAAAATGAACAACAACTTCTTTAAATTTCTACTCAGTGACTAAATCCTCCTTGCACCAAAGCTTTTCTTTGACTGTGCTTGGCAAATCTGATTTGACTGCGATCTTTTGTCCTCCTTTTTTAATTTTTTTTAATAATCTTTATCCGCTGGAGCTTTTCCACGATCTGACTTAATTTTTTTTTAACAACCTCTCTTACCCCACGAGCTGGGTGCTACCTTTTAACGGCTCAGTTGGTTGCACGATCTGCAGACTAGCTCCCTCAATTAGTTAATGGTGCCTTTGCAATAGGTGCTACTTTGGCAAATATACATTTTTTTCAGGCTGTAGCGACTCTTGACACTCTTGATCTCTTCTGCCAACTTCTCTTGTCTAGCTGGCCCTACTCTTCACCTGACGATTCTACTGCTGCTGCAGTTCAAGTCTACTAGCTCTCCATGTCATTCACTGCTTCTTTCCCGCGGTCGACCTGGTCTGCCGACCTTTGGCTCTGATACCACTTTGACAAAAAAATAGAGCATCAAAATAAATATAACAGAAAATAAAATATAGAGCACACTTAGATTACTACGACAATCATGGAAAAAAATATTTTTTTATTGATTTTCTTGACTCTGTGTTACAAGACTATGCCCAAGGGTTCTTTAAATAGATTTTGAAATCAAAAATAACTGAATAACAAACTAAAGATTAACTATAGTCTTTGCATGCAAACTAAGACTAAACTAATTCTCTAACTACTTGAATGAATTGAATGTTAACTTCTCAGCATGCAGACTGCGTGCATGAGAAGGAGCGAACAGAAGGAGGTGGAACAGGCAGTTAACAATAAGTGGAGAAATTATCTCTAGTCTCTAACAACCAAGGCATCTAACTTCATTTATTTGGAAAAAAAGCCCACCAAAAACATTAATAAAAATGAAGTTGAAGTTATAGAGCTTAAAAATGACAACCTGTCGAAAGAGAGAGACTAGATCTAGAGAACAGTTTGCCAGAGTACTGGCAGGTGGAAAAAAAATGGACTCCTTTTCTAATTGATGCACTAGAATGGTCTTATAATGGTGATTAATTAAATGATTACGACTTTAAAAAAAAACACTTTTATATTTCAAGCGTGAATACTTTTTAACCTTGAAATGTGAACTGCAAGCCAGAGGAATTCTTATTAAAAAAATCTACGAGTGTATAAAGTAGAGGAGAGAACATCAAGAGGTGGACCTTAATGATCTCTTAACCAAACTTTGGAGAGAAGGGAGTTTTATGGATGAATTTATTGCAGATACAATACTATTTTTGCTCTTGGCTGGTTTCGAGACTTCATCCTCAGCCATGGCGTTTGCGGTTAAATTTATCACAGAGAATCTACGAGTACTGGAGGAGCTTAGGCTGAGTGAGTGAGTTTGAACTTGTGCATTGGTGTTGATGAATGTTATAAATTAGAGATAGATAATTTCTACTGTTCACCTCCTTCTAATGCATGCCATGCACACAGTCTACATACCTCAGTTTGCATGATAGCAGTTCATTCAAGTAGTTAAAGATTATTTCAGTCTTGTGTGCATGTAGAACAACAGTCAAACATTTATTTATTTTAAGTCTTAGCTCAGTTTAGTCTTAGTTAGCATGTTAAAGATTGGAGTTAATTTTAGTTAGTTATGCAGTCTATTTTTAGTTTGATAAGCTTAGAATCTCTATTTATGTAAGCCATGTTTCACAGTTTTCAAGAACAAGAAAAAGAAGATCAATAAAAAAAATCTTTTTCAAGATTACCGTAGCAATCAGAGGCAATTTTATATTTCTGTTATTTTTTCTTTGTTTATGCACTATATTTACCCTTCAAACTGGTATCAGAGCTAGCAGGGAGCGCCAAGGAGAGGCACCCAGCAAGAAAGGAGGTCGTAGAAGGAGCAGATCGTGAGAGTTGAAGCCAAAGAGCCTACATAGAAGAGCAATGAAAAGCTTGATAGTCACAATAGAATTCCTGTAAGTGTCGACACCGAGTAGCAGTGTGTTACAAGCGCTCACAGAGACCATTGGAAGAAATGGTGCAGTGACATGGAGAGCCAGGTTGAAGACTTGCAGTCATAGTAGTCACCAGTTAGAGGCACAAGGCGCATCATCAGATTGGAGACATGCTGGCATGATTTTTAGACCAAATAAAATTGTTTGCCAACCGAATGCAAGTGTTTGCAATCTGAACAAAGACAAGTTGCAATTTATAGAAGTGATTGCTAGTGAAGAATAAAAAGCACAGACCAGACAAATAAGATCACAGTTTTAAGTTAAAAAGCACAATAGCTAGATGTAGATCTGTAGTGCATGCACCACGAACAGGGAGAAGAGCCTAAGGAGAGCGTGGAATAAAAGAACCACTTTTTAGCACAGCCAAGAAGCAGTTCTGCTGCCTGTTAGCAATAGTCTTAGTTACCGTTTACAACGAAGAAGCATAGTGAAGAAGTGCACTTCAATCCTCCTTGCAGTAGCTGTTGATTTAGTCGCTGAGTAGAAATTTAAAGAAAGGCATGGCAATGAATAACAGTATTTCTCAGCCTCAAATTCCCTTCAATGGTAAGAATTACGATTTTTGGGCAATTAAAATGAGAACATTGTTTTGCTCACAAAATGTTTTGGATCTGGTAGAGAATGGTTTTGTAGAACCGCAGGATGAGGTTGTCCATCAGGGATTAACTCGAGCACAAAAGGAAGAGCTTAAAAAGAACAAGAAAAAGGATGCAAAAGCCACAAAAGGAAGAGTTTAAAGAGAATAAGAAAAATGATGCAAAAGCTTTATTTCTAATCCAACAGGCATTGGACGAATCAATTTTTTTCAGAGTTGCAGTAGCAATGAGATCCAAATCGGCATGGAAAATCTTGGAGACTGCCTATAAAGGTAATACAAAGGTAAAAATTGCTAAATTGCAATCTCTTAGGAGAAGTTTTGAAAATTTGCAAATAAATGATTTAGATTCGATAGACCAGTTTATGGGTCAAGTATTGAATATTGTGAATCAAATTAGATCTAATGGAGAAACTATAACGGATCAAAAGATCATAGAAAAAATACTGAAGACCTTTGATTATCTAAGACAAAATTTAGGCATTGTAAATGTTGAAGTAGTTAGTGGTAGAAATTAAGGGGGTGTTAGAGACTAAAGATAATTTCTCCAGTTATTGTTAACTGCCTGTTCCACCTCCCTCTTCTATTCACTCCTTCTCATGCATGCAGTCTGCATGCTCAGCGGTTAACATTCAGTTCATTCAAGCAGTTAGAGAATTAGTTTAGTCTCAGTTTGCATGCAAAGACTGTAGTTAATCTTTAGTTTATTATTCAGTTATTTTTGCTTTCAAAATCTATTTAAAGAACCCTTGGGCGCAGTCTTGTAACACAGAATCAAGAAGATCAATAAAAAATATTTTTTTCCATGATTGCCGTAGCAATCTGAGTGTGTTCTATTTTTATTTGTTGTTATATTTATTTTGATGCTTTATTTTTTTGTCATTGGTTTGCAGTTAAAATTAGTCTTTTGATAGTTTTTACTATGAAATTAAGTTGTTTGTGAGTTAAGAAATAATAAATATATTCTATTTAATTATTTAATAATTAATATAAATAAATATAAAAAAATTAAATATACATTATTCATCAACTCAAAGTTTTGTATTGCTCAAAATTGTTAATAACAATAATTAATATTAACAGATTAATACTCTTCACTGAAGATCAGATTGGATTGTCAAACCTGCCTGCCACAAATTTGATGGTCTGACTAAAGATTCACCTTGCATTTGATAGTTTACCCGGAAAAAAAGAAAAAAAAGAAGATTGTACTTTACCTTGGAAAAAAAGGCACAAAATACGGCCATCAAATTTAATCGAAGAGCCAGTCTTCCGGGCAGAATTCAAAATTCAAAACAAATCTCTGTACAAAAATAAAACATGAGGTTTAAAGTGCAATCTGTGAAAACTCCACAGTGGGTGAAAATGGCACCTGATTTCCTCGAGTAAGAGGTTCCAGGGATATTGAGAAGCAAGGATAAGAGAGCTCCCACATAATCATCAAAAGCCTTACAAATATCCTTCATCTCCTCTGCAGTGGGTAAGTCCAGTAATTTTTCCCCATCAAGTTCAGAACAATCTGTTTGTAATCAATTGGAAATTGAAGTCAAATCTCAAGTAAAATGAAAACTATTGTCATAAATGAACAAATAAATATGTTTCCAATTGCCAGCCTGCTGGCATTTGTGTTGAAGAGGGATGTTTGTCTAGTCTTCCCATTGTTTCATTCCTGCGAGGAACATATTTTGTATATCCTCCATGAAGTCAGAGCTGAGCCTCTAGTATTTAAACAAATTGACAGCCGTTGCATGGATCTTCCTATGAAGTTCTCTGTGGACTTCGGGCAACCCATATTTTCCAATAAGATTTTTTGCAGACGCTGGCACATTGGATTGAAACAACCTCCCCTCATTTTGAAGGACATACTTATTAAACTCTGGATCCACAGACACAACTACACGCGATCTTCCAAACAAATTGCATCTGAAAATCGGTCCAGACCTGCATTTCCATTTCCATTTAATCCCAATTGGTGAACTCCACAGCCATGATATATGTGTAAAATAAAATAAAATTTATAAAGTGCGTAAATTTATCTGAGTCCAAATTGGATGAGATGAGATTTAATCATTTATTCAGAGTAGTATCACCTGAGCTCGTGTTCGTTAATGAACTTTCGACGCTGAGGCTAATTAGCGGCTCAAAGGAAACTGATCGTCTCTCTAATAAATGGCAATCCAGTCAATCCTGGAGGGAGTTTGTATTTATCATCTCCACCTTTAGCCCATATTATCCTCCTTCCTAATAACAGTAAAGCTGGCAGTGAGAGAGCCAAAGTAATGAGCCCCAACACCCACAAAAACCAATAGGAACAGGCTATATCCATTTGGGGCTCCATTTTGGGCTTTGAAAGACAATACAGAGTAGAAAAAACAAGAAAATAAACACAGACTTATGCAGATTGCTACAGCAATGAAAAATAACAAGATTTTATTAATCTTCTTGAAAATCTTGATCTTCTTTTTTTTTGTCCTTACAAAGCTACCCCCAAGGCATCTATAAATAGAATTTGAAAGCAAAAATAACTTAAAATAAACTAATTGTTTAACTGCCTCTAACTGCTTGAAAGAACTAACTGTTAACTGCTTAAACTAACCGATTCCTAATTGGTTGGTAACTGCTGTACATGCATGAGAATGAGAGAGGTGGAACAATCAGTTAAGTTGTGGATGGAGAAATTATCTCCAGTTCATCTTTAGTTTCTAACAGTCCCCCTTAATTTCTACCACTAACAACTTCAGTATTTTTAATGCCTAAATTTTGTCTTAAATAATCGAACGTCTCCTTTGCTAATGCCTTTGTGAATATATATGCTAGTTGATCTTCAGATCTGCAAAATTCTAGATGGATTTCTCCATTTTTCACGAACTCTCTGATAAAGTGAAATCTTGTATCAATGTGCTTGCTCCTCTTGTGAAAAACATGATTTTTTGATAATGCGATTGCTGATTTGTTGTCACAAAAGATTGGTGTTGACTCCTTCTATGCTTGTAATAATTCTTTCAATATTCTCCTCATCCAAGTTGCTTGACATGCTGCTGATGTGGCTGCTACATACTCTGCTTCAGCTGATGAAAGTGTCATTATAGGTTGGTTTTTCGATGCCCATGTGACCACACCTGTGCCTAAAAGAAAGGCATGTCTAGAAGTACTCTTCCTGTCATCAACGCTACCTGCAAAATCACTATCAGTAAAACCAATCAAACTAAAATCGTTAGTTGTGGAATATAAAATTTCATATTCTGTAGTTCCTGCGACATATCTCAATATCCTCTTTCCAACTTGAAAATGTGAGTCTTTCGGTGACTCCATGAATCTAGAGATTAAACTGACCCCATACATGATATCTGGTCTTGTAGCTGTAAGATACATCAAACTGCCAACTAGTCTTTTGAATGTTGTAGAATCAACATTAGACCCTTGGTCTTCTTTGCTAAGTTTGGTCCCTATAGCAACTAGTGTAGGTGCTGGTTTACAATTCAACATCTTAAATATCCTTAACACATCATTTGCATATTTAGTTTGACATGTAAAAATTCCTTTATCTGATTGTATAACTTCTATACCCAAAAAGCACTTCATTAATCCCAAATTTGTCATTTCAAATTCTTTCTTCATTGCTGATTTAAATGTGTCTATAGACAAATTTCCAGTGAAAATCAAATCATCAACATATAAATACACAATCAAAATTTGACCTTCTTTGTTGATTTTTGTGTACAATGTAGGCTCACTATTGCTTCTGTTGAATTCATTGTTTGTCATGTATGAATCAATCCTGCTATACCATGCTCTTGGTGCTTGCTTGAGACCATAAAGGGCATTCTTCAATTTGTAGACTTTTTCTTCATGTCCTTGCACTTCATAACCTGGTGGCTGTTTCACATACACTTCTTCATCTAGTAAACCATTCAAGAAAGCTAATTTTACATCCATTTGATATACATACCAATTATTTTGAGCAGCTATTGATAAAACCATTCTAACCGTATCTAGTCTAGCAACTAGAGCAAATGTTTCATTATAGTCAATTCCATGTTCTTGTGCAAAACCTTTTGCTACTAACCTTGCCTTGTGCTTTTCAACATTTCCATCTGCATCAAATTTAGTCTTATAAACTCATTTGACTCCTATGCAGTCCTTACCTTTAGCTAGATTAGTTAGATCCCATGTTTGATTTCTTTCAATAGCATTCATCTCTTCATCCATTGCTTTTATCCAATGTTCCTCATTAACTGCTTCTTCGTAATACATAGGATCATGAGTGAAAAGAGCAAAATTTGAAACCAAATTTAATTTTTCTTCTTCTTGATTATAAATATCATTCAAATTTCTCATTTTCTTACCTTTAAATCTTGATCTTAAAGTAGCATGAGTTGGATCTGATTCATCACTTAGTTGTGAATTTGGAGTAGGGTGACAGGCATGACTAGATGATTCACCTTTTTCAAAGCTCCTAGGTGTTCTTATTGGAGTGCTTGTTCCTGCTTGTGGAGAGGATTGATCACCTTGCAAATTTTCTTCTTCAAATTCTTCTTCAATTTGTGGAATTGGTGCTCCAATTGTGATGGTGCTACCATCCCATGCTTTTGCTTCCTTAAATTCAACATCTCTACTAATAATCACTTGCTTTGAAATGGGGTTATACAACTTATAAGCCCTTGATTCTTCACTATAGCTAATAAAAATGCATTTCTCACCTCTATCATCAAGTTTTCTTCTCAATTTAGATGGTATAAGAGAATATACTATATAGCCAAAAATTCTGAAATGATGTACACTATGTTTCTTACCACTCCAAGCTTCTTGTGGAATTTGATCTCTGGCACTCTTTGTTGGGCTTCTATTTAGAATATATACTGCACATGCTACTACTTATGCCCAATATTCATTTGACAAGTGTTTGGCCTTCAACATGCTTCTAGCCATCTCCATGATTGTTCTATTCTTTCTTTCTGCTACACCATTTTGCTATGGTGTGTACCTTGTATTCAATTGCCTTTTGATGCCATGATACCTACAAAAATCTTGAAATTCATTAGACATATATTCACCTCCTCTATCTGATCTAAGTACCTTGATGCAATGGTCACTCTGCTTTTCAACCATTGCCTTGAATTCTTTAAACTTTCCAAAGACTTCAGACTTATTTTTGAAAAAATATATCCATGTCTTTCTGCTAAAGTCATCAATGAAGGTTAGAAAATAAGTACTTCCTCCAAATGATGGAATTTGCATTGGTCCACATAAATCACTATGGACTAGCTCCAATATTACTTTTGCTCTATATGAGGCTCCTACTGGAAAACTCTCTCTATGTTGTTTTGCTAGAATACAACTGTCGCATGAATTTCCTGGATTTTCTATTGGTGGTAATCCCTTCACCATATTTTTCTTCTGTAACAAATTCAAACCTCCAAAATGTAAATGTCCATACCTTAAGTACCATATCCATGATTGGTCTAACTGCATGGTTTTGAAGTGGGCTTCCTCTTCTCCTTGGATACACTGAATTTGAAGAGGGAACATCCAATTCTTAGTCATCTCCACTTTTCCTATCAACCTGTTACTTGGAAACTTATCTAGTATTGTGCAAACATTATCCATAAAAGATACTCTGTAACCTTTCTGTACTAACTATCCAATACTCATAAGATTATGCTTTAGTCTAGATATAAAATAAACATTAGGTATAAACCTTCTTTCACCATTCTTTGCCAAAACATTTATTACTCCTTTACCCATTACATCCACTTTGATATCATTTCCTAATTTAACTTCAGATCTTAAAGAATCATCAAGACTAGCAAAAAATTCTTTATTCTCTGTCATATGATTACTGCATCCACTATCTAAGAACCAAATATCTCTAAATTTTTCTTGAGTAACATTACAAGTGAGAAACAAGCTTCCAGGATTAGAACTAGATTCACCTGTATAATTAGCATTCTGCTTGTCCACATATCCTTGTTTCCTTCTACAGTCACTTACATAATGTCCATATTTTTTGCAATAATAACATTGAATATTACATTTATCAAACCTCTATGAACTATGCTAGAAGTGATTATTGCCACATCCTCTATTGCTATAGTTTTGATTACTGTGTTCACCTTGATCTGGATTGTTCCTTCCAGTTTTGCCTCTGCCTCTTCCTTTGAAGTTTGACCTTCCTCTTCCTCTTCCTCTGCCAAATGATACCTATGACTTGAAAGCATTCTCAAGAGAAGTATTGTTATTCTTATTCATTCTAGATTCATGTGTTAACAAAGAACCCATTAATTCATCTACAGATAACTGTTCCAAATCCTTGGTTTCCTCAATAGCTACAACTATTGCATCAAATTTACTGGGTAAACTCCTGAGTATTTTTTCTATGATCTTCTGATCTGTGATAGTTTCTCCATTAGATCTAATTTGATTCACTATATTCAAAACTTGACCCATAAATTGGTCTATAATCTCTAAATCATTCATTTGCAAATTTTCAAAACTTCGCCTAAGAGATTGCAATTTAGCAATTTTTACCTTTGTATTACCTTTATAGGTAGTCTCCAAGATTTTCCATGTCTCTCTGGATCTCATTGCTACTGCAACTCTAGAAAAAATTGATTCATCTAGTCCTTATTGGATTATAAATAATTTTTTTGGATCTTTTTTCTATTGTCCTTAAGCTCGTCCTTTTGTGCTCAAGTTAATGCTAGATGGGCTGCCTCATCCTGCGGTTCTACAAAACTATTTTCTACCAAATCCCAAACTTCTTGTGAGCAAAACAAAGTTCTCATCTTAATTGCCCAATTATCATAATTATTGCCATTAAAAATGGGAATTTGAGGCTGAGAAATATGATTATTCGTTGCCATGTCAATCGCTGAAGCGACTAAATTTTTCCTTGCACCAAAGCTTTTCTTTGACTACGCTTGGAAAATTTGATTTGACTTTCAATTTTTTTTTACTTACCCCATGAGCTAGGTGCTACCTTTCAATGGCTCAACTGGTTGGACAATCTGCACTCTCCACTTTGACAGTGATGATTTGCACTCTCCACTTCTCCCATGATCTACCAACAATCACTATTTAGTAGACATGGCCAAAACTCCACGCTAGTCTTCCACGTTGGCTGGGTGCTTGTCTTTGACTTCAGCGCTTCAATTTTATTTGACTTCCACGATCTAACGCTCTTTACTACCTGCACTTCACACTTTCGGCTCCTTATACCAATTTTCTATGACCTCCTTTCACCTCTTTTTGGTGCTCCCTACTGGCTGCTTGCTGGCTATCAACCTACCCTTGCTTGTTTGCTTGCTGGCTGACACGACCTATCTAACTACGTGTAGCTTTCCCATGGTCAACTATGCTTCTACTATGCATTGACTAATGCGTTCACGCTAGCTAGGTCAATGCTTTTCCTTCACGCATCTACTACTATTACATCCTTTCACACGGTTTGCTGGGTCCTATGCTCTTCTTTTCTGCTAACACGTGTGCTCTCACAGCTGCGCTTCTAACCCTGTGATTTCCCTGGGCACTTCTACCACAACTATCTAGATCTGATACCAATTTGAAAGACAATATAGAGCAGAAAAAACAAGAAAATAAACACAGACTTATGTAGATTGCTACAGCAATGAAAAATAACAAGATTTTATTAATCTTCTTGAAAATCTTGATATTTTTTTCTATCCTTACAAAGCTACACCCAAGGCATCTATAAATAGAATTTGAAAGAAAAAATAATTGATAATAAACTAATTATTTAACTGCGTCTAACTGCTTGAAAGAACTGACTATTAACTGCTTAAACTAACTGATTCCTAGCTGGTTGTTAACTGCTATGCATGCATGAGAATGAGGGAGGTGGAAAAGTTAGTTAAGTTGTGGATGGAGAAATTATCTCTAGTTCAACTTCAGTTTCTAACAGGCTTGACATTGCTACTGTCTCACAGTATAAGAATGTTATTCCCTAACGGAGTAGTTTGGTTAAAGATCTATTTCTAAGATAGACATTTTGGTCAATTACATTTTGTTTGAGAAAATTGTTTGAAGCCTTAGATGATATGAGCATGATTAAATCATAAAACTTGAAGAAAACAAAGACTAGTCCTAAAAACTCTCACAAACAAAAATTCATGACAAAGTGAATTACCTGCAAGAAGTCAAGATCCTAAAATTTGTCATTTATGAATCGTATGTTCTAATCAGTTTAAGGCATATGCAGAGTGGCCAAAATTAGTGGACATGGGGGAAAAATATGCATGTTAGCTGACTCAATTCTCAAGTTATATCACCAAAAAAATCTCCTCCAACAGTATAAGATTGCTATTCCCTAGTTGTTGTGGAGCAACTAGGTTAAGGATCTCTTTGTAAGATAGTCATTTTGGTCAATGTGCATTTTTAATCATTGCATTCTGTCAAAGATGTTTAGGTCACAAAATTTTATCCTTTTATAAGTTTGATAGTATTATACTTTGATCATATATACATTAGAATAATTTCTTGGTGGAATAGAATAGAGTAGATTCCCCATTTTCCATCATATCTTTTCTCCTTTTTTAATTATATTTCCCCCTATTTTCTAGCATATCTTTTTCCCATTTTTTATTATATTTTTCCTCATTTTCCATCATATATTTTCCCCGTATTCTATTACCTTACATCAGACTTTGTTTTTACCTTTAAGAACTTTAAATGTCTTCAACATTTAAGACTTATCTCTCTATTTTATGTGTTACATTTTCTCATTTTGAACCTTTTTTTAAATCTAAGGATAGATTTGACAATTGTAGATGTATTGCCTATTCTACCTTATGCATGTTTGACCTAGCAAATCCATCTTCTATGTTTTTTGGGGTCCCTTCCACCTTGGCTTGATTTCCCACATTGTGACTTTGGCTTATTGCATTCTTCCATGGTCAACATTTATGCGTGCCTTATCTTAGAGAGCCTTATATATATGAATCATTATTAGTCATTTATCAAGTGACATTCAAGAGAGAATATGATGAAGAAGCATTTATTGATCAAATTTATTACTACACTTGAGAGAGATCACTTGTATATTGAGCCAATGTTGATTCTTCATCACTTAAAGCATGGTGACATCATCAACTTGTACCAAGAAAGGGTTTAGATGAATGTTCATGTAGTTTGTATTATACTTCATTGGGAAGAGGATACAAGATTCTCACTCAAAATTCCACTCACATGTATAAGAGAACTATATGTAGTTGTAACTCCTTGAAGGATAACTTAAGTCAGCTAACTTTGCACAATTTTTTTTGACTATTATTTTCAAAGTTTAGGTTCAAGAGTGGAAAATTGACAAAATAAAGAATTATGCCAATTAATTTTGCATTGCAATCACACAATATTATATGACATCAAAGAGTGTACTGACGTAGATAAATCCAAAATATAGAAAAATACTAAGTAAAAATTTGGTGGCTCATAATAATTTTGGTGGTTGTAAAGGTGTTTTTTTAGTGATTTGCCAAATCTATCCAAGGCATATTCAACAGTTGTGGTTGAAGTGTTGATTTCACCCTTTCAAGTTAGAGATCTAATTTTGACACAAACATACCTCATCACTTAAGTCCAATTCACTTTCCAATCTCAGGATCACAAGATTATGCTCAAGTGTTTTAGATTCCTATCTCCTTTCCCATTTCATTAATTTTGGCTAGTTATAGTTAATGCTTATTCCATTTATTATTATTTTTCAACAACACTTAGGGTTTTGATTTACTATTTAGAATATATTATCCATGATATCCTTTGTGATCCCTATTTAACTTAGTATTAGGTTATTTTCCCTTGTGTAACATTTAGCTAAAAGAATTGGTGAAACCATTTGTTCTTCAAATGCTTATACTTTCTATCTTTTCACCTACGTTTTCATTTTTAATTTTCATATTTTCCATATTTTTATTAGATCTATGTTTATCTTGCATGGGTAATATCTTAACCCAGTTTCCCCATTTTATCTATTTCTACCTTCAAATTAACATCCACCTTTTCAAAAATAGATGCACGTGATCGAAAGTTTACAAAACCCTCATTCCCTTTAGTATTTTAATTTTCAAATTTTATGGCTTAATTTTTAATAATTTACGTATATTTATCAAACCCTAGCTTTCCATTCACCTCTTTATACTTTTATATTTCTATCCACCTTTAGAAATTAGTGTACACACCTTCATTTTTTGAACACCTACACCTTTTTAGAATTTATTCTGGGCTTTATTCATACATTTCATATATAATTTTAATATTTTTATCTTATTTATGCATACCTTCCTTCATGTTGTTCGTGCTTATATCTTATGACAACTAGGAATCATATTTCAACACATCCTACTAGGAGAAGTGTTAAATTAAGTATCGACTATGCTACTTGTGATTTGAAGCAATTTCCATTGCCTACTACTTGTGCTTATTTGATATAAAAATTGGTTACTTCTAGTGATTTCCCTCATACTATTAATGATTATGAATTATTAAATAATATTGACCATGCTTATTTTAATTATATACCTCTTCAATATTATGCTTCTTTTGATAGTGAGAATAATGAAGATGCACCAAAATTTGAGGATATGGATTAAATTTATTTAAACACTTATCTTGAGATTATCCCTAAGGAACTCGATGCTATGATTTATCTAGTACTGAAACACAAAATAAATGAATTATGTAAAGGAGCCTACACCTAAGAATACTCATATATATCCTATGATTGTTTCTAATATGTTTATTGGAGACACTACATCTATCTTGGGTTGTGAGGCTAGTGCTCCTAGTTCTCTTAATATTTTCATGCCTCCACTTAGTACTACACCTTGTCAGGTTAATACTACTATCCCTGTATAACATAAGGCATTTATGGTTCCTCCTACTATCAATTCAAATACCAACATTCCTAATTCTCATATTTTATTTCAAGTGGTCTTTTACATAGTCAAAATACCAATCTCACCTTGACTCATACTACCATTAATTATATGAAGTGTACATTCCCACACATATGCATACTAATGTTAATCATGTTTTCTATCATATACCTTGTAGTCCATCTCAAGAACCACTCATTCAAAAAAAATTTAATGCTATTTAATTGTAACTCATACAACTATTTCAAGCATCTCAAAAGTCTAGTCATGTGGTTTCATGTAATTAAATATTAAACAAACCATTGGCTACCAAATTTATTTTTCACTCTTTAGTACCTAATTTTTTAGTGTGTAAATTTGATTTATATAGTGGTAATGGTGATCCTTTACATCACATTCAAGTGTATTTTTCATCATGCTTTTGTTTTATTCACGATGATTTAATTATGACCAAGTTCTTTCCTAAAATTCTAAAAAAATGCCTTTAATTGATTCTAAACCATACTTAAGGCTATACACATTAATTTAATAATTTATCCAACATTTGTTTATCTCATTTTAAAATACAAATTAGTCAAAAGGTCATATTTTATAAAATTTGTCAAATAAAAAAGGACCTTATGAGAATGTTGTTGACTCTATGTTTAGATTCAAGACTATGCCTACAGAAACATCATATCAAATCCTTGATAGCGAGCTTCACAGTCTTTTCTCCAATATTTTACTTACACAACTTAAATACAAAGTCATGTTTACAACTTATCAATATTTTAACAAAAAATTTCACATGCTTAGAAACATTTAGAGGCAAATATGCTAAATTATACATCTACATCTACTACCTCCAAATATTATGGAAAATCAACATTCAGATATATGACAAAATGTGCCCTTTCAAGCTAAGAATTAAAAAAAAATAAAAAATAAAAATTAACAAAAAAACCAACTAACTAGTCTTTGCACCTTCTAAGATCATGCAAAAATCACAAGGTGACTCGACCCACCTCAAAAAGTGCTTAAACACTTTCTTGAATGTAACTTGATTACATTACTTAAGCCATATCAATTAGATATTACTCAATATTTACCTAGAGGATATATGATGCCAATAAATATTATGACTAAAATAGAGCTTCCATACATTCTATTAATTAATGCTATAAATTATGACATAAGATTTAATATCTCATCAATAATAACACCATTTGAATTGAAGGACATAATTATGCATTAAAAAAATATTGTAAATCCTAAACAATGCTTCAATTTTTTTAATAATCAATTTCCAAATAATAACAATAAGAAGTAAGACAATGTTCATATGACATCATATATACATCATTTGAATATTCCACGAGCATGGGATTGATAACATTATTGACATGGTTTTGGGCTCTCAATGGAAAATATTTCATATTACATTATATTTCCATGATATAACACACAATGATTCAAACAATGTTTTTTTATATATAGGGTTTTGTTGAGTATAATATTTCTATCACAAACAAAATTACGATGGAAAATGGTTCTATTATAAATATAATTCCAATGTCATTTCTAGATAGTTAAGGCTACATTGATTGAGATAAACTTGGTATAACTATGATAATTAATATTTATGAAGTAATTAAACTTAAAAATTTTGGTTATATTTATTTACTAGTTGCAATTATTCCTTATAACCTATTAGTTTGTTTCTTTGTAGTGTCAGATATTGGCTCCTATAATGTATTGCTTAGATATCCATGGCTTAATCTTATGAGAGTAATAGATTTGACACTAAATTATTGTCTCAAGTTTGTGCATAATAACAAATTGCATACCATTAAAAGCATAAATTTTGAGCTACCTATCATTTTTAACACATAATAAAAGGAAACTATTATACAATAGCATATATCAATGAATAGTAAGAGATAGGTTAGCATGGATAACTAATTATCTCATGTATAATATAAGTTATTGGATATGTGGAATAGGAAGCACTGATATAAGTATCGTTAAAAGGCCATGAGCTATATATTAATTAAAATCATTATCCCAAAGAGAGATACATTACTAATGGAATTGAGGAGCCACCTTAATCTCTTATAATACACATGAATTAGTTAGGATGTGTCTTGTAATAGTTAAAATCTTACTTGGTGCTTTGGTATGATCCAATGCAAAAGGTTGTATATTAATCTTTGGATATGGATGACTAGTCATTATATGTTTCATAGTGTATCTTTAGGATTCATAGCTCTAGGAGCTATGACTTGGGAAGCCAAAATTACAAGTGAAAGTGTATTAGGAACCATGACAAAAGATGATGAAATACTAAAAAATATAGTAGATATCACATGTACTGAAACTATTTTATTTTTGGGAATAAATTTATGTAATGTCTCATGTTTTCTTTTAGGTTGGATTGGTAATTTGAACTATGTGTTCTGAATAGAATACACTTTGTCATTATGCACAAACATAAGGCATTAGTTTATTATCGAAGGGATTGTTGTTAGTTTATCTAGCCATGGAAACAAAGTAATATATTCTATATATGAATCTCTTCTAATATGTATAAATATACTAATAAGTTCTTAGGATCTACAGTGACTAGTAATATAATACCATCAATGGGTGCCTAGTTTTTGTGAAATACAACCATAACTCTTAAGTGCCATAGTTGTGCCTAGTAAGTGTCACTAGTTATAGCATCATATAGAAATACATGACAATGTAAGTAGCTTTTGACTGGAAAAATCATCTATCATAATTCCATGTGTAATAAAATGATGTGAGTAAAAAATAGCATGTATATAGAGAGGACCACTATTTGAATTATCTTTATAATCTTGTGGTCATAAAATGTAATAGATTTTGCCTTATTTTAAGAACTAGTATCCATAATTATAATTCTATCAATAGGATTCACATTGGAAATAGTTGGTTGATGTATAGAGTTAAACATGTGAACATCATATTATTTATTAGTATCATGCTTTGATAAAGGATTCTTAAATATTTTCTAAGTGTTGATTATGTGTCAAGACATATTCATTCAATGTAGTATTATGGCCTTCGAAATGAATGACATTTCTTTGGATTAGATCTTGTAACGTAGGTTTTAGTGAATAAAAATTATTGGTAAATTATCTATAAGTTCTACTATAATCAAAATATTGATTGAAATCATATCCCTTAGGCAAAGATCGGTAAGCATACAAATAATATAGATAAGGTAAGGTGATCATGTTGCATTATAGAAAAATTTAAAGTATCTGTGAAGAGGTTTAGGTAATTTCATAAATTATGAAAGGTTCCTAAAACATGGTAGGAAAAACATGTGAAGTGGTTGTGAAATAAAGGTTATAGTTTCATCCTCATTATTCGCTTGAAATTTTGGAAATTTGTTAGTATTAAATTTAAAATTTAACTTTCCTAATAATTAGATGTATTATATGTAGAAAAATTAGATGTATACTTGAGCATATTGGCCTCTAAAAGTTTGATCTCATAGTTGTGAACCATATATCAAATCTCATAAAAATATTGGTAAATATTAAGAATAACTTTGTCCTTAAGTAGTTGAATAAAAATATTAGAAATAATAATTTGTAACTCATTATCAAGGATTTGATGAGACATTTTTCTAAGCTTGGTCTTGAATCTAAGCACATACTAAGTGAAAATATCACTCAGTCCTTGTTTAAGTTGATAAATTAGTGAAAGCATGACTTTTATCTAATGTTTATAGAAAAGTGACTAAATAATGTCATACAAATCATTAAAGAAACATGTGTAGTCTATAAGTAGGGAATATAACCAATCCAATGTAAAGTCTTTGATACTTATATAAAAAACATAAGTCAATAATATATCATCATAAATAAAAAAATTATTAAAGAAAAATAGGAACAAATGTGATATGAAGGACCATCCTTGACATTATATTGATCAAATTTGGGCACTAGAAAACCAATAGGTAAAGGGTGAGTGTGAACTTTGTGATCTAATGGGTTGTGTAATATTTCTAAAGAATGAATCACGTGATAATAATTTTAATAACCTTGAGATAATTATTGGATTTGTAATTGCATATCCTGTATTTTTTGTTAAACCAATGCATCTTGAGATGTAATAACATGTGTAAGAGTTGAAGCATGGTTAATATTGGCAGGAATGGAGGCTTTATTATTGGATAAATGCTTTAAATATTTTTAGTTTAAGGGATAAATACCACATGTAAAATTAATTATAACTATGGTATAATCAACATATATGATAATAAATTTACCTACATTAATAAAATCTCAAGTATGCCTCATATAACTAAAAGAAAGAAAACAATTGAAAAATATTTAAAAATGATTAAAATAATGAGAGAGATGAAAAAATACAATTGAACTAATTATATTTTGGAAAAACATCAAAATGTCACCATTTTTTTATGGAATGGAATCAATACACCAGCAATTGGTTACCTTGGTTGTCAATTGTGTAAATATTATACCTTGTTATTTTTTGGCTTCTAATTTTTTTAAGTGGATGTGTACTATGATGTTGAATAGTATTATGGTTGTGTTTTATGGAATTGACAAGAATATTGTGTCAAGATACTTCTTTTTTGATAAGCATGTTGAATTTAGCTAACTCAAGAAACCTTTTGAAGAGTTGGACATAAATATCCAATATAATTGGAATAAAAACCAATGTCTTTCTCTTATGCATGTATGTGAAATACCAACTAAAGTGAGAGAAAGGGCTTGACCTCCTATCCTATATAAACAAACTCAAATATATAATCCCACTATAAAGTAAATTTGGCACATGATGATGATGCCACAAGATGTATATTTAATTAAGGATTAATTTTCAGGCTCTTTGATAAGTGTATCAATGAATGAAATTAACATGCAACTCAATAACTTAAGGAGGGATTTTAGTTTGACTGATACTTGGTAATTGATTATTGATTGATTTGTATATATTGGGATGTCTAATATATTATGTGCTTATGTTGACCACATGATAGTGTGATAATTGAAATTAAAGGTGTTCAAAATCATGCTAGGGTATATGGACCCACAAAGCATAAGGGACAAAATCAGTAGGTCATTAATTCTATCATGGAAAAAATTGCTAAACAGATAATATTGGCCTAGAAAGAAAAAAGGTCAAAAATAGACAAATTTACACAAGTAAACCAAGTGTGGAAATGCATCACAAATATGAAATGGAAAATGGTGTTGAATACAAAGATTTATATAGGACCTAATAACTTATATTTAATAAAATACATTTAAAGTTACATTAACTTATATTTAACATTTCAATTTTAGTAAATACCTTCTATGGGTAATCTTGCACATTGGGAATTACATAAAAAATAAGAACACATAAACTCTATATCATGTGGACATTATAAAATGTATGTGTTATAATGTGTATGATATTTTTAAAATAAAAAATTGAAAAAAAATGTCTTTAGGCTCAAAGATAGATAATTGTTTTGATCCTAAGAATTGGAATTACAAAAAGTTAAAATCATATGTGTTTTTCCAATCATTGTAAAAAAACTAAGATTGCACCATGAAAAGATCATGGGTTTCATCATAACATTATAAAAATGTGTGATAAACACATTCATTTTGTCTTCTAATTTCTAAAATTATAATTTTTTTATCATGTGCTATGGTTTATTATTTAATATCTATTTACTAACAATGTGCTTTAACATACTACAAAATTATGCATTTATTATTTTATATATTTTAAATCCACACACACACACACACGTACACATGCGCACACACACAATATGTGTGTGTGTTCATACGTACATACACACACACACACATTATGTATGTGTATGTATGTATGTATGTATATATAAACATAGTGTGTATGTGTATGTGTATGTATGCATACACACATAGATTGTGTGTGTGTGTGTGTGTGTGTGTGTGTACACACATATATTTTGTGTTTGTGTGTACATACATACATACATACATGCATACATACATACATACATACATATGTGTGTGTGTAAACTATGCATGGGTGTGTGTGTGTGTGTGTGTGTAGTCATATAAAATGTTCAAATTGGTAGCTTGAGTGTGGCTTATGACACCCTATTCACATGACCTTTTTTTCATGCTCTCAAGACCCTTATAGACATTTTTTCACTTATTCATAGTCATCTGTAGCCTTCTAGACAATCATTCCAACTCAGCTAGTCTCTATTTGCAAGGTCAATTCTATCCCCCTAGGTCCCAATCATGTAGGATAGGAGTGCCATATTTGGAAAATAGTTCTCAACCCTAGGGTATCTCATTTTCAACACTACTTTCCAATCACATTTTGATCCTAGATGGCAGTTTCCTTCTGATTACTCTTTTTCATTGTGTCAGCCTAACATGAATATATTTAACCCATGACCAATATATCTCTATAAAATTCCATTCAACGTTCATTTATAAGGGGTTGGAAAATATTATAAAAGCAAGAAAGAATACAAATAATGCCACTAACATAAATTTATCTATTCTCTACATAAAACCATCCAATACAATTACCAGCATATTCAAACCCTCAAACCAATCCCTAGCCACTTTAAGCACTCTCAATTTGGCATTTTTTCTTTTTCATAACACTATTTCATAATGCACATCAAGTGGGAGAAATACATATGTCTTGATCCCTCTTTGATGTATTAGTATGTAGTAGCATGCCCACACAAGAGGTGTAGATACATGTTTAGTGCATCTTACATGAATAGTGGTAGGAATTGGACCATAGCACCAGACCTCGAATTATCTTATTTTTGGTGCTTCTATCCTTTCACTAAATGAAAGCTAGATCTTGGTTCATGACACTATCCTAATTTTGCATAGCTAGTTTTAGCCTTTATCTTAGTTGTCTCAATCTAATTTTAAGTTAAGTTCCATTTTTCCTTATTTATTGCTATTTTTACAAAGTTATGAAAATCAAATAAATTATATAAATCAATATTGTAATTATTGAAATATTATTTACTAATTTATTTATTTCAAACCCTTAATTAATTTAGGAATACGACTCCAATATTCTTAAAATTGTTAAATCATTTGGTGAACCTAACTTACTTTATTTGCACCTAAAAACCCTAGGGCAAATTCCTTGATTATTTTTTCAATATTTTTCTAATTTTTTCTGCATATTTAAATCATAAATTCACATTCAATTTTTGAATTTACCATAGTAATTTTTAAAAAAGATTTCTCTCAAACCCTAGTTGAATTTACTAGGTCCC